>JAKSZU010000008.1:70058526-70658526 GCA_026018925.1 Tupaia tana
GGATGTTCCTTTGATAAATTTCAGGTTGCCATGTAAAGATCGCACTGCCACAGTGTCAACAGCTAGTTACTTGTTTCAGTCCCTTTAGGCTAGGAACACAATTTTGGCATATACATACACATGGGTGTGTGTTTGTGTGTAGGTGTGTGTGTATACACACAAATATATATAAGGGGACTTGAAGAATTTGTGGAAAAATGCAAAGTATGAATTTACTTTGGTGCAAAATCATTTGAAATCCATGCATAGTGTTTAAAGAATAATGCCTTTTCCATGAACTTTTGAAGACCCCCTCATATATGTATAGATGTGTATTTGACATGTATACTGACCCCCAGTTGGCTAAGTGAGAGAGACAGAGAGAGGAAAAGTGGGAAATCACCATCCTCCTGCCCCCCTCCCCCAGGGATCCCTTCTCCATTCTTCTCTTGGGATTTTGGGCATGCACATGTACCTGGCATGAGTTTTAAACGATCATGTCTGGATCTCAAACCTTTATTGGCCATGTGGGAGTCCAGTGCCTTAATCACTGTGTCACTTGCTGGTCCCTACTTTCCCCTATTTTTTAAATGACATGCTAATGCAGAAGTTCATGCTGAGGTTATGTGCATGAATTCTGGAGCCAGAAAGCCTGGGCACAAACCCTGACTCCACCCCTTGCTTGTAGAGTAATCTGGCATAGTAATATAACTACTTCTTCTCTGAGTCTTCCTCCACAAAACCATCATAAATAAATAATTAAGCCCACCTTGTTATGGGTGTTGTGAGGATTAAATTGGCTAATTAATGGAATTCAGTAAGAATGCAACCTGCCTAGTACATAGCAAATGATCTCTGTTACCTCCTTTTTATGCCAAGAAGATCTTTGTAAGAAAAATCCTTCAGTGGTTCCCGATGCTGCTGGAATGGTGTATTTTTCTGTTGCTGATGTGCAGGGCCCTAGTTCTGTACAGCCCTATGCCCATGGACTGTGCATAGAATTATAAGGTCTTGCATGTAGTAGCATGATCCAGGGTTACAGATAAAGACACAAAGATGGGAAATGTTAATCAACTTGCCTGAAATCACATAGCAAGTGAGTAGAGAAACCAGGGTTCAAATGCAGGACTGCCTGACTCTAATACCTATGGACATAGCTGGGGCCATTAGCTAGCGCAGTTAGTGATCAGAGTGGCCAGCCACTTGCAGCAGGACACTGGCAGAAAGGGCCTCATTATTTCAACATCAGGAGCCACCTTGGTTCTCTATGTTTAAGAACTTAGCCCAGAACCACATGTGACAAGAAGTGCAATGTAGGAGGTGTTTTTTTGTCATTTCAGAGAGAGATTGTGCTTCTTTCCTTTATCGCTCTCCCAGCCATCCAGCATGTCCCACTCTCCTTTAAGGACTTCGGACCTGCTTTTAGAAGCCTTGAAACAGAACACCTAATGTAGCAGGTTGTAAACATTGCAACAGTAAGACGACAAGATTATATTTATGGCAGTTGCCACAACTGTGTTTAACTGAACCATAAAACCCACTTGGAGGAGAATATGCTTTGGATACGCATTGCCTGTGTGCTCCTTTTATCCATTTCCACACCACCACCTTGCTGTCTTGCTGGAACTTGGTATGTATCAGGTCTCATCTTTCATTGTGCCTTTCAGTTGGATTTCTGCACATGCTGCTGGTGGTTCTGACCTAGTGCACTACCGTCTTTCATGAAGCATTCTCTGATGCACAAAAATCATGGGTCAATGGATACAATTTGAAATATTACTCATCATGCTGTCTTTTTCGATTGCAAGCTGAGACACTCGGGGAATTCAGGAGGAAGTTACTGATGAAGGTTATTTCCAGGGTGCTGAAGTCTGAGAACTTTGCAACATCCCAGTCATGGTTTATAATCTCAGAGCAGACGCATATGTCTCAGAACCTATCTCAGTCAAAAAAGTCGTCCACACTGGCATACAGCTGTGTACAGTTAAGGCTCTGCCTGTCTGCATCAGGCAAAGGTACCATTCAAGCAGTCTACCAATTTCAAAATTACGATCTTTTCCGAGATTGTGGAAATTGAGTTTCCCAAGCTTTGAATCTGCTGATGAAAGCAAACACATTTTCCCACTTTCAGAGACACCAGCACCCTCACCAGTCTCTCACGTTACTCTCTTTTGAAGAAAGAAATCTGTCTTTCACCCAAGCCAGGTATGCCACTTTAGCTCAGCTGGATATTTGAAAATCTACACATTAAAAGTGGATGAAATAGATAAACTGGGTCAATCAAGCAACAATCAATTGCTTTTTTAAAAGAATTCACTCCTGAAATTCCTTGTATTAAAAGCTTCCTTTGTACCTTTGAGTTGATCTAAAAAAACCAATTTACACTAAACTTTGATATAAACTCATATTTTGAATAAAGCACTATTCATCTGTATTATTTAGAAGTCCTTGGTAAGCATGGCTTGAGTACAGATCTCAAAAGAGAAGAAGGAAAAGAGAAAGAGGGACTGCCTGGTAGCCTCTTGGCTAAGAGAGCTGGATCCTGTATGGTCCGCTGTGGATTAAATCCCAGCCTCAGTGACTTGAAAAACATGTGCATGGGTTCCCCAAATCCTGATAGATTGGAAAAATAGAGGAGCAGGGTTTGTGGTATGACCACATCCTAGTGGGGAGTGTTTTCTCTGTCTATTTGTCTGTCTGCCTCTCTCTGGCAAGCACATGTGCTCTCTAGCAATTTTTTTTTTTTTTTGAGAGTTTTTTGCTATAGGGCGCGTGCGCTCGCCAGCAGACAGAGAGAGACAGAGAGACAGAAAGCGAGAAAGCACCCCCCAGGGGGGATGGCTATGCCTCAATCCCTTCCCCTCTGTACTCCTCTCGGGATCTTGGGCACGCACGCACACGCGCCTGGCATGAGTTTTAAGCCACTGGGTCCGGGACGTGAACCACGGTCGACTACGTGGGAGTCCAGCGACATAGCCATTATGCTAACTGCTGGTCCCCTCTAGCAATTTTTTTAGAAGTTAAAAAAAAGAAAAAAAAATCCTGTATCTATATTTTCAATATGTAGTCATTTGGCACTGCAGAGATTACAAGCAAATGAGGAACTTCCTAAATGATTGGTTTGAGTAGGAATGCATTCTTAGGGACGTAGGTAGGCATAGGCCCCATATTTCACTCTGTACATTAACACATGCTCGGTGTCGTCTCATGAGTCTGAGGTGACCTAGAGGCTACATGTAAAATACTCATTAAGCTGCAGACAAATGGACAGAACTGAGGAAGAAATGCTACTTTGTCTTGTTTTCTGTTAATATTACCATTTTATTAGGTGCTTGTTATGGGCCAAATGATTTCCACATTGCTTTATATACAACACCTTATTTTACCATTGCACAGAATTTATAAACTAAAGTTAATTGTCGTCATCTTGTCTATGAGAAAACTAAAACTGAGAGGTGAAACCATCTCTTCAGGGTCACACAGTTAATCAATAGTTCTTGAGTCAAATGCAGTCTTTTATAGTGTCATAGCTAACCTTTATTGAGCTCTTACTGTGAACTTAATAAAAGCTCATGTTTGAAACTCACTTAATAGTTCACACATATTAAACTAAATACATCATTAAATTCACTTAATCCTTACAATAGCATTATGTAGTGGGTTCTGACATTCTTCCTAATTCACAGATCAGGAAATAAAGGCATTGGAAGGCTAAATGACTTACCTAAATGAGAGAGATTGAATAAGAACCCAAATCTGAAGGCTCCAGAATATTCTCCTCTAACATTGTACCTTTTGAACCTATAAGGCTCTCTGTAAAATCCTGCCCCTCATCATTTCTCACTCTGCCACTACATTGCCTAACCCCATTTTCCACTTTATTTTTTATTATATCACTTCTTTTTATTTTTCCGTATGTCGCGGGGGGGCGGGGGGGGGGGGGAGAGAGAGAGAGAGGAAGAGAAAGAGAAAGAGAAAGAGAAAGTACTCCTAATGGACCTTGATCACGCCACAACCCTTTTTCCTCTAATTCTTCATTCCATCAGGATCCTGAGCACTGATGTGTGTGCTACATGTTTTTCAAGCCCCTGGGGCTGGGACTCAAATCCTGGTTGGCCACGTGGAATATAGTGGGATCCAGTTTTCTTTAATGATACTCAACAGCTAATCCCATAGCACTCCTCATACTGAAATACTTCATACTTTCTTGAGTGTTTGTTTTTCCTTTTGGGTTTGTTTTTTACACTAGGATGTATGCTCCAAGAAAACAGGAATTCTGTCTTCCTTGCTTATTGCTCTATCCTGGTATAGTTATTCTCCCTGGCACCTTTAGGAACTACTGATAAATACAGAACAGTGCCCTGCACATCATAGGCAGAGAACAGGTCGATGAGAGAATGACTGAATCACAGGCATATCTATAAGCTCATGAGAACTGACAGCTACTTAAGATCTGTCTTGCTGTAATTCTGCATGCAGTGATGCTTTGAATCCAATTTAGTAGAATGGCAGGTATATAAAATAAATTGCTCTGTGCCAAAGAGTGAATGAGAAGTCAAAAAGTTAGGAAAAGAAGGAAAGATATAGGATAGTAGCTGGGAGGGACATCAGTGGTGGAGGAATATATCTGTGGGTGGAAAGGTCCGTAGGCTAGGAGGAAGTAACAAGTGGAAAGGAAGATCTGGGTGAAGTGATTGATGGTTCAACAGAAGGATTCAGGAACTGGGTTAAGAACCTAATGGAGAGGCCAACCTTGTAAAAAAAAAAAATGAGAAAGAGAGTTGTTGCTGCTTCTAGAATAGTGCAAAACGAGGCAATGACTAATAATTATGAAGAGAGTTTTGAAGTAAAGAGAAATCAAAAGCACTCCTATTTCATGCCCTTGACCATGCCAGGATAATAACAGGGTAAAAGTCTGTACAGATGATGTTGAGAAACATTCTGATTTATAAAAACGATGTCAGATAAAATGATGGTGTGCCTCTACGAAGATGGAACAGGGGACTGAACTTCACCTCATTCAAGACATAAATTTCTTGTAGGCAATCAGTAACCATGACAGGAAATCAAGACTGGGCAGTAATTAGTGTGAAGTTGCTGTCTCTGAAACTAAGTAAAAGGAGTTGGTGGATGATGAAAGAGCACTAGCTGAAGCTGTTTCCATTGACTATACTTTCATTGGAACAAAACAATCACTTGATGTCTTGATGTTCCCATGGGATCAACCAAAGATTCATGGCAGTAAGAAAAAGGAACTTCTTCCCTCCCAGTGATGTGGTCACTTACTGTCTCAGACTAGGAAGACACCTGGTTACTTGAGACAATCATTTGCTTCACATAGATATCTGGCTACATTTCTCCAGTCAATGAGAGACCTACTTCCAGTTTATTCCAAGAAACTTGCTATGCCCTCTCTCTCCCTCTCTTTGTCTTTCTAATATTCTCCAAGGCACTAATTTTTCCTCTTTCTTATCTTACTGGAAATTACTTTTATTTTTTCAGAAATGTTTTTCTTCTTGTTTTTAAGGTTTTTGCCATAGGGCATGTGCTTGCCAGAGAGAGACAGAGATAAAGAGAGGGAAAGTGAGAAATCACCCCCTAGAGGGAATGGCCACACCACAGTCCCTTCTTCTCCATTCTCCTCTCAGGATTTTGGGCACACATGCAGATGTACCCGGCGTGAGCTGCAATCTCATCGAAAGGTTTTGCTGGAAGAATATCAACTTCCATATTGGTCCTCAAGATCAGGAAGTTCATAGTATGGTAGCTGCTTCCCTTATAATGAGCAAGAGAAGGCAAATAAAATGAAATATTTTACTTGTAATGCAATATTTTTGTAACCTAGTCTCAAAAATGACATTCTATCATTTTGCCATATTCTTTTTATGAAAATAAGTCACTAGGTCCATCCCACACTCAAGTAGAGAGAAAAGCATGAATATCAGGAGGTGAGAAGCTTGAAGACCATCTTAGAAACTGCTTATTATACTCACATTGGTTGCTTTCCTTCTTAGTTATTTATTTTCTTGCAAGTAGTGAGTAAAGGATAGCTGTGTCTAGATGACTTCTAGAGCCTGAGAGCTGTAATCACTCTGCATAGACTCATCTTTGCTCCCAGTTTTGATTTCATATTGATACTATGTCACTACACGTGCATCAAGAGGATATAGGGCATGTATGCTCACCAGAGAGAGAGATAAAGAGAGAGAGAGAGAGAGATGGGGATGGGGGGAGTGGGAAAGCAAGCCATCAGGTCCAAGACTTGAACCATGGTTGGGCATTCTTGAAGGTATATGTTGTGGTATCTCACTATGGTTTTAATTTGCACTTCCTAATGACTAATAATATTGAGCAGTTTTTCATGTATATATTTGCTCTTTACATCTTTTCTCTGGTAGGCTGTCAATTTCTCTATTGCACATTTTTTTTTTTTGAGAGGGGGTCATTTGTCTTATCATAGAATTGTAAGCATTTTTTACACATTCTAGATTCATATCCATTATTACATGGATGTGTGTATAAAATATTCTTTTAGTCTATGCTTTGCATTTTATTTTATTTATTTATTTAATTTAGTTTAATATGACCAGAGACGACACACACACACACACACACACACACACACTCACACACACACACACACACACACACACACACACACAGAGAGAGAGAGAGAGAGAGAGAGGAAGTAAGAAAACAAGCCACCACGTCCAGGACTCAAACCATGGTTGACCATGTGGGAGTGTCCAGTGCCTTAAGCACCATGCCACCTGATGGCCCCTGCATTTTTATTTTATCAATGACTCTTGATGAATAAAAGTTTACAACATTAATGAAGACTAGTTTGTTGATCTTTTAATTCTATAGTTTGTACTTTTTAAGAAAATTGTATTTATTTATTTATTTTTGAGAAATTTTTGCTATAGGGCATGTACACTTGCCATAGAGGCAGAGAGACAGAAAGCAAGAAATCATTCTCTAAGGTGATGGCCACTCTGAAATCCCTTCTCCTCCATTCTCCTCTCAGGACTTTGGGCATGCATGCACACACACTTGGTGTGAGTTTTAAGTTGCAGGATCTGGGACTTGAACTGTGGTCGACTATGTGGAAGTCCAGTGATGAAATCATTACACCATCTGCTGTTCCCAATTTATCCTTTATGTATTTAAGAAATCTTTGCCAAATCTATACCATTAAAATCTTCTCTTTGGGGCCAGCAGGTGGTGTGCTGGCTAAGGGCATTGAACTGCCTCATGGCTGATCTTGGTTCAAGTCCCAGACCTGGTGGCTTGCTTTCTCACTTTTCTTCTCTCTGTCCCTCTCTGGTCAAATTAAAATAAATAATTAATTAAATAAAATAAAGTTAAATAAAATAATTATTAAAAAAAATAAATTGAAATAGAAAGGCTAGGCCAGAAGAAGACTGAGTCCACCATGAGAGCTGAGATCAAGTCATTTCAGAGGTAAGGCAATGAAGATGTTCTGCTGAGAATTTACCCTGGTAGAGCCCCTGTATCCTTCTCTTTGTCTCTCTCTGTCTCTTTCTGTCTCTCTGCCACTGCCTTTTCACTTTTAAAATTTTTCTTTAAAAGAAATTTTTTTTGAGAGGTTCTTGTTATAGGGCATGTGTGCTTGCCAGAAAGACAGAGAGAGACTGAGAGACAGAAAGCAAGAAATCACCCCCCGGGGGGGATGGCCACGCTGCAATCCCTTCTCCTCCATTCTCCTCTTGCAATCTTGGGCACGCACGCACACGCACCTGGCGTGAGTTTAAGCCACTGGGTCTGGGACTCGAACTGCGGTCGACTACATGGCAGTTCAGCGACATAGCCATTACGCTAACTGCTGGTCCTTTTTTAAAATTTTTTTTAAGGTAGAGATTTTTCTTGGCTCTGAAATTCTCCTTTATCTTGGTAATAATCTTCTTCCCTTTCTCCCCCTCTCATCCAGGCAAACAGAAAGGCCAGGCCAGAAGAAGATGGAGTCTGCTATGAGAGCTGAGACTTCAAGCACAGTTTTCACTTTTTGTTTTTTAAAATTAACAAATAAATAATTTTTGTTTGTTTGCTTACTTTTTTCTGTTTTTCTCTTTTTACTCTTTCTCTCTTTCTTTGTTTTCTTATCCTTTTTCTTTTACCTCATCACTTTGCTGCTCAGCTTCCACCCACTGAGTGCCTAGACATGTCTAAGTGAAAAGTTGCCAAAATCCAAATACTATTTGAGTTCTCATATTCCTCAACTCCCACTGTGACACAAAAGGAGAAAAATGCAATGCCAAAGAGTTTGCAGACCACATATTCCTGTGTACCTCTGATCGCTCAGATTGATTTTCTAGGAATTATGAAGAAACAAATAACCCATCAGATGACTAGAAATCACTGCAGGGGCACAAGAAATATGTGAAACCAAAAAAATACCTCACCCCCAAGAGAAAAGAATAACTCCTCTTCAGCCACAGACAGTAAAATGGAGCTCATGGAAATGTCTGATAGAGTATTTATAGTGACAAAACTAACAGAGCTGGAAGAGAAGAGAGACAATGAACACCAGAAAAAAAAAAAGCCAATGAATTCCAGGAGGTGAGGAAGTTCTTGTGAGAGCTGAAAGAAGAAATACACACCATATAAAAGAATCAAATGGAACTGTTGGAGATGAAGTCTATAAGACAAGAAGTCAAAACCTTCTTTGAAAGTATTAAAAGCAGACTAGATCATACAGAAAATCGAATCTCAGATGTAGAAGACAGGATCACTGGACTAGTAAAATTCACCATGAAGACAGAAAATAGCCCCCCCCCCCAAATGAGAATAATATATGAGAAATACTAGATACCATTAAATGTCCAAACATCTGGATAATTGGTATCCCAGAAGGTGAAGAGACTAATAAGGGCATTGACAATCTATTCCATGAAATCCTGGGAGAAAACTTCCCAAACCTAGAGAGGCATTGAAAAATCCAGACCCAAGAAATACAGAGGATCCCAAATAGGATCAACCCAAGAAGAACTTCTTCAAGACACATTATAGCAAGAATGATCAAACTACAGACAAAAACAAGATACTCAGACTGGCAAGAGAGAAACGTTAAGGTGCCTACAAAAGATATCCCATTGGGCTAACAGCGGACCTCTCATTGGAAACAATGTGAGTGAGGAAGGAATGGGAAAATATATTCAAAGTGTTGAGTGAAAAACAATTTCAACCAAGAATACTATATCTGGCAAGATTATCCTTCATATGGGAAAAGAAGACAAGAACATTCTCAGATAAACAAAACCTGAAAGAATTTACCAACACCAGACCAGCTCTCCAAGAAGTTCTGAAGAGAGTGCTATCCCAGGAAAACTGAAGTCAGACACACAGAAATAAGAGTTCTAAAACAGCTAAGAAAATGGCCAGCTTAATGGTAGGGATAAGTACAGAGTTGAACGTTATCTTCCAGAATTTAAACAGAAAGATCGGACCACAACAGAAGATAAAGTACATGAGTTTGAACTGGTGAAATAGAATTTTGACTTTTGACTGAAACATTACTGGCCTTTTATGCTTTGTTTTCCTGTGTTAAGGAGTTTTGTCTTCTCTCGAGTTGTGGACAGGTCCATGCACCTACTATTTGAACAGAATCTAACCTGTTTCCTGGCTTTACGTATTAAGCAAAGTTCTCTTAGCATTTAAAAATTTTGATTTATTAAAGCTAAAACTGCCTTTCTTGAAATTAAAAAATGTACTTTAAAAATACCTACTTAGTAACCACGGTAAGCTATATAGCCTCAGCTATGTGCCGTTTTACAATATACTCATTCTACCCACAGTTTCATGCCTAAAGTCAACTTTTGTTCACAGATTATGTTTATATCAGCTGAACTTACTATTGAGAGTATTTAGATTAATTAAGATATTTTGTGAATCAGTACAATGTGGGAAAGAATAAAGGAATGGAAAGCAACTGCAGATACCAGAGACAGGGTGGGAGGAGGATGAGAAATGGCAGAGGGTGAGAAATAGGGGGGAAATATATATGTATGTATGTGTATATATATATATATATATATATATATATATATATATATATATATACAAGAAGTAAGAAATGGAAAATTATTTGTTGACAATAACATGTATGATTAAGTCACTTTACAGTGTATCCTGGCTGGAAAATTTGATATGCTGTGGTGATGTTCAGTGAAAGTATGTAAAATAAACTAATTAATTTTTTAAAAATGAAAGGGAAAAAAGAAAGGATTTTGAATGTTCCCAGCACAAAGTAATGACAGAGTTGTGATGATGGGTGAGCTAACTACCCTGATTTAATCATTACACATTATATTCATTTACTGAAAAATTACATTGTACCCCTACAGATGATGTACAATATTATGTTAATAAAAAATTAAAAGTAAAGGAAAATAAATAAATAAATAATCTAATTCTAAAAAAATTTAAAAACACATCTTATATATTTAGATAAGATCCACCCTCTTTATAAATATTTTGGCCAAGGATTAATAAATTAGCAGTTTTCAAGACTGAGCGATTTGAGGAGTTATATATTTGCCTCTCTGCTGGAGTGAAGGGATGAGGGTAGTGGAGAAAATAAACTGAATTAACTTCTGTCACCTACCTTTTATTCTTCTTTTTATTAATGACAGAGTGTGGGCATGCATGTGATAGAGAGAGAGAGAGAGAGAGAGAGAGAGAGAGAGAAAGAGAGAGGTCTTCAACATGATCTTATCTTGTCATAATCCTTCCCAGTCCTCCAGCTCTTCAGGACTTGGGCACACTCATTGTGCATATCAGCTATTTTAAAACAGTAATTTTTTTTTTTCATACTAGAGGGTGTGTGTACTTGCCCAAAAGAAAAAGAGAGAAAATTCATCTGCTAAAGGGATGTGGTCATGCCACAATCCCTTCTCCATTTCTCCATTCCACTAAGATCTTAGGCACATATGTGCATGCACTGGGTGATTTTCAAGCCACTGGGGCTGGGATTTGAACTGCAGTCAACCATGTGGGATCTGGCTCCCAATGCACAGCACTTAACTACTGCACTATGGACCCAGCCCTAACAGGAAATTTTAATTTGTAGTCTACGGATTCCTAAGGACTTTCTAAACAAAGGCAAAACATTTTTACATTTACATCTTGACTAACTTCTAACTAAAATATAGCATTTTTCCAGTTGTAATAGAGGCAGCAAACCACAAGAGTGTTAGCAATACCTGTGACTTTGTCAACAATCTTAAACTACACATATTTTTACATTCCAGTATGGTTATTGCAGATGGATGAAATATTATTTAGGTGCACTGCTATTGATTGCTACTTCAAACTTACGGTAGCTTTAAGACTTGGTGCTAGCTTTTGTTATTTATTTCAGTAATAAGAAGCCATATTATGACTTTATTGCAAATATGTTTTAAAAAACACTTTGTTGGGCCAGCTCGTGGTGGTGTGGTTAAGGTCACTGGATCCCACACAGCTGTCTTCATGGGCCTGCTGACTTGAGAAACACTCTGGGTGCTATGCATGTGTGCCCAAAATCCTGAAAGGAGGGAAGCATGGAGGAGAAGGAATCATGGTGTTAACTTCCTCCGTGGAGGTGCTTTCTTGTTCTCTCTCTTTCTCGGTCTGTCTCTGGCAAGCACATGTGCCCTCTAGTAACTTTAAAAATTGTTGATCATACTTAATCACAGTTTTCTTTATAATCATGTTTGATTTTGTGCATGAATAAACATTATTCTGAGACACAGTCCAGAAGCTTTAACAGATAGCTAAAGGGATGAAATAGGCTAGGAGCCCGTATTTGTTACATTTCTGTACTTCCTGATTGGAGTTACCTCGAGAAGAGAAGAGGTAGCACCAGACAGTTCCCAACTTTTCATTTCCAGCTCTTCCCAGCTGGAAGACATGGAGATGTAACCTAACTGAGAGAATCTGACCTTCTGCTCTCATTTCAGGCTCACTCAACTGCAGGAGCCCTGCCATTTATCTGTCTGATGTGACAGCTTCTACCAGGAGCAGAGCTCCCTAGGCTTTGGGGGCTGAAACTTCTCTGCAAGGCTTAGCTGATGACAGATTCGCCTCTTTTCTTTCCTTACAAGCTGGTGCCAAGATGACTTCCGCATCGATGAAAGGGCTCTGAATCTGATATTCTGGGCTCTGGGCTCCCATTTCGTTTAATCAGCACCAGTTCCATTCTCTGTCTTGGACTCTATTACATTCAGGGCACGGGGCCTGTCTCATCTCTCTCGCCTCTAACTCTGCCTCTGCCCTCCCAATTCTCCTCTTCTCTGTCTACACTCCTTCCAGCTGTGGCAGGTGACGATGCCAGGAGACTGGAGGATTCCAGCAACCAAGCCTACAGGCCCCTGCCGAGACGAGCTATCAGCTTTCACTATTTAACAGAGACAGAACGGAAACAAAATCAAGCCAAAAGCAAAGGCCATGTGGAGTTGAAGTCTTCTGATCTCGTCATTCTTTGACCACAAAGCTATCTGACCCAGAAAGCTCTTTTTCTAAGATTAACACAAAGACAAAACTTTTTAGTCTCTGTTACCTGAGAACATTTTACTGCAGGCACTTTCATTTTCTAGCTTACCCGTAGTAAGGAGAACTAACATCTTACAATTTATGCAGTGCTTTCTTAGTTAAGATTCGATTTAATCCTCAGAGCAATTGCATACATCGTTTTCTTGCTCCCATTTGAGAGGTTCAAGGTTAGCTCTACAAATGTACTCGAACTGGGAGCTGACTTAGGACTCTGGCCTCCAAAAGCCATGCTAGGTCCTCTGCTGCATATTTCTTGCTCCAGGAAGGAGTAAATGTGCTAACATATAGGAGACATCTCAGTTTGCTGGCCTATCTGTTCTGTATACTCTCTATGTAGGCTTTGTTTCTCTCAATGTTTTCTTTTTTTTATTAATTTATATTGTTATTATTTAATTTGCTATCGGGCACATGCACTCAGGAGAGAGAGAAAGAGAGAAAGAGAGAGAAAGAAAAGAGAGAGAAAGTGGGAAAGCAAGCCACCAGGTGTGGGACTCAAAATATGGTCGGCCATGTGGGAGTCCAGCACCTTAACCACCATACCACCTGTCAGCCTCATCTCTCAATGTTTTCAAAAAATTCTTCCCAACATTTAAAAACTTAAACACTTCTCATCAAAACCTACCTTCTTAATTCTTTTTGTCTTCAGATGGATTAAAAGGTCTGGCTCTATAAGGTATATTTTATTGTAAGGCAACCCATAGCTAGAGCTGAGTAGTAGTGTTTCGTCTAAATACAGTGTGTTAGTCCAGCCAGTGGCATGGTGGCAAAATTAGCAGGATCCCAGATTACTGTGCAATTCGAGTCCTGGACCTGGTGGCTTGAAAAACATGCCGGGATGTCAAAAATCCTGAAAAAAGAGAGAAATAGAGAAGGGATTGTGGCGTGACTATCCCCCATGGGGGTGCTCACCCACTATTTCTCTCCCTTTCTCTGTCTCTCTCTGGGGAGTGCATGCCTTTCTCAGGCAATTACCAAAATAAATAAATAAACATAAATACATACAGTATGAATTTTCCAAAGTGCTGTAGTTTCCACCACTTCCTATTGCTCCCCAAATCAATATTGAGTGTTGGTTATTATTTTCAATTGCTTTGTGCTGTTGTTTTTTGTTTCTTTTGTTTTGGACTTAAAAGAGGAAAGAAAAACAGTTCTGGAATTTACTTCTACCTTGAAAATAGGCAAATAAAATATGGGCCTAGGGAACTTTATGTTATTTTTAGCTCACTTACCTAGGCCTTGTAGGAATCTGAGTTTGTGATCCCTTGTAGAGACAACTGTTTCTAAATCTAGATGTCAACTGTTAAGAATTTTGGAAGCTTTGAAAAAAAGCACAGGTTTCCAAGCTCCACTGCAGACCTACAGAGTCAGAATCTTCAGGAGTAGACCCTGGGTATCTGTCATTTCAAAAGCTCCCTACATTGGGGCCAGGCCCATGGCCTACTGGTGAAGGGAGTCGGATCCATATGACTGACCACAGTTCAAATTTCAGCTTGAAAAACACCAGGTGTGGGGACTAGCAGATGGCATAATGGTTATGTTGCTGGACTCTCATGCAGTCAACTGTGGTTTGAGTCCTGGATCTGGTGGTCTAAAACTCATGCTGGACATGTGTACGTGCATGCCTAAGATCCCTAGAGGAGATTGGAGGAGCAGGGATTGCAGCATGGCCATCCCTCCTGGGAGGTGATTTCTCACTTTCTGTCTCTCTGTCTCTCTGGTAAGTATACACGCTCTATAGCAAAAATATCTCTTAGGAAAGAAAGAAAGAAAGAAAGAAAGAAAGAAAGAAAGAAAGAAAGAAAGAAAGAAAGAAAGAAAGGAAGGAAGGAAGGAAGGAAGGAAGGAAGAAAGAAAAAAAGAGAGAAAGAAAGAAAAAAAAAAGAGAGAGAATAAAGAAAAATAAACATGAAGTGTATATGTGCATGGGTGCCCCAAATTTCTGACAGGATAGAGATATGGAAGAGAAGCAACTGTGGCATGACCATGGGGGGATGCTTTACCTCTCTCTCTTTTTGTCCCTTTGGTGACCATAGGTGCCTTCTGGCAATTAAAACAAAACAAAACAAAACAGGTGGCATGGTGGTTGGGGCCTCGGACTCCCACATGGTCAACCACATTTCCCAGACCTGGTGGCTTACTTTCTCACTTTCTCCCTCCCTCCCTCTCTCTCTCTCTGGTGAGCACATGTGCCCTGTAGCAAATTTTTAAAAAATTATAATTAGATAAATAATTCTAAAAAAATGAAACCAAACCAAAACAAAAGCTCTCAGATTATTCCCATTGGGAATCCACTATTTCAGTTCTCAGGCACTTTTGGGATACCCTCTTGTGAAATGCAAATCCCATTTCTACTGAAATTCTTTCTGTAACCTTGTGCAAGGAAATTCTGAAGAGTCAGAAATTGATTGATGGCTGGAGGCAGTCAGGAGAAAGAGCATTTAGACTTTGTAACACGTGGAACATCAGTTGACTCACTGGTTTGGTCCTATTAGGTCGCCAAAAAGAAGCAGTAGGAGATCATATCAGTGTTGATTTATACCCCTTGGCTAATACACAGAACCATATCCTGATTCCTTTTGGAAGAGACTGCTTGCATGTGCTTGCCAAAATTCAGGTGTTGGAAACTCAATCCCTAACGTAAGTGTGGGAGGTGGAGCCTGGTGGGTAGTGTTTAGATAAGGAGGTGCTACTTTATAGGATGCGTAAAGTTAGACTTGTGTTCATGGAAATGTGGAAATGTGTGTGTCACCTGTGTTTGCTATGAGGGTATTTGGATTGATTAGGGTCTTTGGTGATTCAATAAAATGTGGGGGAAAAACAGTATAGAAAGCAAACATAGATACCAGAGACAGTGTGGAAGGAGAGTGGGAGATGGCAGAGGGTAAGAGATAGGGAATCAAGGATGGGGAAAAAAAAGAGCAAAACATACAGAAAACAAGAAATGGAAGATCATCTGCTGACAATAACATGTTAGTTGATGTGCTTGATTGAGACAATATACAGTGTACCCTGGATGGAAAATCTCATTTTGTATGTTGTAATGATGTACAGTGAATGAATGCAAATAAATAAATTGAAATTAAAAAAAAAAGACTGGTAGAAAAAAAAAAGAATGAATTAACACTACTTGTTGTAAAAAGGGCATTTGGAAGTGGGTTTGTTCCCTTCCACCTTCTGCATGGGGATGGGTATTCTTTCTTCCAGGAGGGATAGCAACAAAGTGCTGTCTTGGAACCAGATGCTGACCCTGCTGGCACCTTTGTCTTGGACTTTCCAGTCTCTGAAATTGTGAGAAATAAATTTATGTTCCTTACTAATGACCCAGTCTGTGGTATTTTCTATTATAGCAGCTCAAGATGAGCTAAGAGAGTTCCCCAAGACATGGAACCAACCCAAATGCCCCCGAACGGCTGAATGAATTGAATAACTATGGCACATATACTCTATGGAATACTATTCAGCCATTAAGAACAACAAAACCCTGGCTTTTGATAGAAAGTGGAAGAATATGAAAGATTTACTGCTGAGTAGAGCAAGCCAGGTTATGAAGGAGAAACACTGTATGTCCCCACTTAATATATACCGAATGTCCACACTCTATTAGTGAAATGGACGGGCTATATAGAATGTACAAACACAAGAGATGGATGTGAATGCCAGATGTGGTGTGTGTGGAGGAGTGGAGCCTGGGGAAAAACATTTGGAGGAAGGATACGAAGACAGCATTGTTGAGACAGGGAGGTAGTGTTGTTATATTTTGATCAACTCGACCGGGGAGAAATGTTCACATATTGGAATGATCACCTTGTAAGCTAAATACTGTGATTGAATGTATTTAAAAAAATGTAAAAAAAAAAAAAAAAAAAGATGAGCTAAGATAGGGAACTCGAAAACATTCAGTCCTTTTGAGAAATAACTTCCCCTTTCTGTCCCTAGTTTCTAAAACTGAAAAACCAAAGGGATAGTTGGAGACAGAAATCAATGGCATTCATGTCCTAAATTCTAGTCATTATTCTTCCAGTACAGAATTATTTTCATAGAACTGGATATTTTTTCTGGGGAAATTTTTTTTTAAAACAAGATCATGAAGGTCTATGGGGTGTGTGTATGTGTGTGTGTGTACACACATATCCCATGGCATGGCAAAAATATAAAATTAGGACTTTTTATAATTTACCTGCTACCACTTTACTTAAATCAAAGATGAGCTGATTACAACATTGAATACTCTGTCTTCTAAGTCAACTATTTAAGGCAAGAGATAAATTTTCTTTCAGCCTTTTTAGGAAAATTATAATGGTGGTAGTAATTGTAGATACCCTTTACTGAGCACTGATTCTGTATCAGGCATGCTCTTATTCCTTTTTTTATACCTTATCTTATTTAATTGCTATAACAACCCTTTGCAGCCGATATTTACTTCCATGTTTTACATATGAGGAGTTGGAATGGAAGCTCTGAGAATAAATGAACTTTGTTTACTATTTATTGGGCAGCTTTCATGCCATAGACACGTAAGCGGAAGAGCTGGGATTTGAATATCATTTTCTAAATCTCAAACCAATGGAGCCTTTTTATTTTTCAAGGTTTTGTCTTATTTCTCCATCACACCCTAAATGGGCCTTTATGCCTTCATTCCAGCTTTGGTTCCTGTAACATTTCTTTTTTTTTACTTTAAAAAATGTTTAGTTTTTCCGTGAGAAACAGAGTGAAAGAGAAAGTGAGAAGAGAGAGATAGAGAGCACACACACTCCTATAAGGTCCCAATGTCACAACCCACCCTCAGCTTCAATTAGCCTTGGATTATAGGTATGGATGTGCCTGGTGTGTTCTGAGAGGTCTCCAGACCCAAACTAGGAGCCTTCCCATATAGATCAGCCTCACAGATCATTACATTTTGTTGCTGAACCTCCATTCAACCTCAACATTTCATTTTTTAATATTTATCAGTTCTCTTCATTGAGTCTTCTGTCCAGGCCTGGTCTCCTGAGGTTGGAATCAGTGTGAGGAGTGTGGTGAATGGGAGAAGGTAGGAATGGACTCTAATTCCAGATACTGGGGCACCTGCCAGAAGCAGGTACTGCTCTAGGACGAGTGTGCTGGACACATCTCCATAATGTTAAGATCTACATTTTAAGGTTAGTTTAGGGAGGACCATCATGCCATAACACTTTCCTATAACTTAGAAACAACTCTACAGAGTGAACAAATCAAGGTAGGAAATACCACACTATGACATTATCTTTATATTTTTGGAGTTATTTTTCAAAACATTTTCACATAAATGATCTCTTTTTAAGTTTTTTTTTTTTTTTTTTTTTTTTTTTTTTTTTTTTTTGTATAGGGTGCACGCACTCACTAAAGAGACAAAGAGAAACCAGTGAGAGAGAAAGGGAGAACTCAGCCCCTAAAGGGGATTGTCACACCACAGTCCCATTTTCTACAGTCTCATTCTGGAACTCTGGGAATGCACGCGTATGTGCTCAGCATGACTTTCAAGCCATCAGGTTCGGGACTTGAACTGTAGTTGGCCATGTGGGAGTCCAGTGCCTTAACCACCATACCACCTGCCAGCCCCCACATAAATAATTTTATTACATACTCAAGTAAGTCTAGTAATATAAGCAGAAATTTTGTACTTATAACAGGTCAAGGATTGTGAACAGCAACCATAAGTCACACTTCCTTTATCCTCTCAAGAATCCTTTAATTTCTGATTAAAATATTGTAAACATGGCCAATAAGTATATGAAAAATGCTCAACGTCACTAATTATCAGGGGAGTGAAAATAAAAACCACAGTGAGATATCACCTTACCCCAGTTAGAATGACTATTATCAAAAAGACAAAAAAATAATGAATACTGTCAAGGATGAAAGAAAGGAGAACTTCAATGATCTGTAGGTTGGAAGGTAAGCTAATATAGCCATTATGGAATATGATATGAACTTTTCACCAAAAGCTAAGAACGGAACTAGCTTGCAACCCAGTAATTCTACTACTGGACATATGTGCAAAGGAAAGAAAATTTGTATGTCAAAGACATATTTACACTCTCATGTTTATTGTTGTCTCACTCATAAGAGCCAAGATAGAGAATCACTCTATAAGTTTATTTATTTATTTATTTGGAGAGATTTTTGTGCTCATTGGAGAGACAGAGAAACAGAGAGACAGAAAGCAAGAAATCACTCCTCAGGGAGGATGATCAAGCCATAATCCCCTCTCCTCCATTCTCCTCTTGGGATTTTGGGCACACATGCACACGTTCCCGGCGTGAGTTTTAAGCCGCCAGGTCTGAGACTCAAACCATGGTTGACTACATGGGAGTCCACGTAATCATTACGCCATCTGCTGGTTCCAATCTAAACATTTATTAACGGGTGATCTGATAAAGAAAATGTTTCATACATATACAATGGAATCTTATTCTGCCATTTAAAGGAATAACATTTTGTCATTTGATGCAAGATACATGAGTCCTGAAGACATTATGTAAAATGAAATAAGCGGGCAAAGAAAAACAAATGCCACACGTTCTTACTCATATGTAGAAACTAAAAAGTTGACCACATATGAGAAAATAATACAATAATGGTAACTAAGAACAGAGAAATATAAGGGAGCAGGGAGAATAGGAGATGTTAGTGGGTTACCAGGTTTCCTTTTGGGGTGATGAAAACATCCTAGAATTACACAGTTGTAAAACAATTAGCCTAAATATTATCTTCAGCTGTGAAATAAGAATGATTATACAACACTTTGAATGCTCTAAAAGCTACTTTCCTGTACAATTTATAATGTGTTAAAACAGTGAATTTAGGGATCAAAAGGTGGTGTAGTGGTTAAGACATGTATTCCCACATGGCCAACTGTGGTTCAAGTCCTGAACCTGGTGTCTTAAAAATCACACCAGGTATGTGTGTGTGTGTGTGTGTGCATGCCTAACAATCTGGGAGGAGAGTGAAGGAGAGGGGATTGTGTGTGACCATCCCCCTAGGGGTGATTTCTCACTTTCTCTCGCTGTCTCTCTTTGGCAAGCACATGTGCCTTATGACAAAAACAAACAAACAAACAAACAAACAAAAAAACCCCAAAACCAAGAAAAAACAAACCCACAAAACAAAACAAAAACAACGACCAAGATAAAAACTTTTAAAATGGTGAATTTAAATGTTATGTAGATTTAACTTTAATAAAAATGCATGCAAAAAGAAAAAAAGCAACCCACTTCAAATGAACCACATAGACTCTAGTACGATTTCTGAAAACAGCTGAATCGTTACACTATGTGTGCATGATAATAGAAATGGTTTCTGGGAAGAACAGGGTATTGTGTTTGAAAATAAAAAGTTGGGGTGGCCCTGGTGGATGGGCAAATGTGAGGGTACTGAAATTATGAGAAACATTGCCAAACGTAGAAGCCAGAGAGTGAAAATTTAAGGTGATGTTAGAAAACAGGACAGGCAGCTTGAAAAAGGAATTTAGTTATATGCCAAAAGGAACAGAATATTGGAACATAATTATCTTAGATTACACTTTACAAGATGATCCTTTGGGAAGGCTGCATATAATATAGCTTCTGTATGTGAAGATAAGCCTGTATCATTTTAATGGATTTTTGATAGAATACCAAAATTTGAAAGTAGCAGGGCTATGCTTCTATCAAGAAGTAATTCTCTTCACAACCCATTTTTCATTTTAATGTGCAGTGTGGTGGCTTGCTCATCATTCTTTTTCTTCTTTTCTCTGTTTCATGATCATCCTAAGTATATTTTTCCAAAACACAGCTACTGACAACCCCAAAGCCATTGTTCTGCGCTCTTACTTCTGTGAGTGTTGAGGTAATACCGTTCTTAGTATTCTATGTCATCTTTCTTATCCTCTCATTTACTTTCTTGGCTGCCAAAAGTCTCCCATTTGTCTGTCTCCTTTCTCTTCTGTCAGGCCATTCTGAGAGGTAATTTTTCATTTTGTCTGTTTCCTTATCCCAATGGCCCATTCATTTTCTTCAGCTTCCTTTTCTTTCTTCCTCCATGCCCTCTTCCTGACAGTATTTTCTTTAGTAAAGTTTTAAAGCATTCAAGAGTTGACAGCAAAAGATGGGGATTGGGCTAAAATGAAAAGATGATTTGATTTAATAGCTATTACAAGGTTGCAAATCAGCCAGGACTCTTGGTTGCAAATTATGGAAACTCAAGTTTGCTTAAGAAAAAGGGAATGTATTAGGTCACTTACCAGAAAAAAAGATATTGGGATATAGCAGAATGAAGGGAATTACTTACTATAGGAACTAGGATCTCTTAAACTAAAATCAGAATTCGACACTATTCGGTGACTGCTTCTCTTTTCTCCACTTTTTTAAAAATTAATTTTATTCTATAGATAGGATTTCTCTATGTTATGAGATATATGGCTACTTTCAGCTTCAGATTGATATCTTCCAGAAGACAGAAAACTTACAGCTTCCTCAACCCGTCCATATATTACTCTCACAGAAGATGTCTGATTGGTTCTGATTCGTCATGTGTTCTTCTCTTTGGATCAATTTCTGAATCTTAGCCAGATCTGAGTCATAAGATTAGGTGGAAAGAATTAAGATATGACACTATGACTGACAACCGCCCTAGAACAAGCCAATGGAGAAGAGTGGTTTTCCAAAGAAAAGGATGTTAGGGAGTGAAAAAATGATGCATTAACACTGTAGAATTAAGAAATATATTTTAGATAATTTATTTTCCTGCGAAAGTATATTTAAGTAAAAGACTTGAGTATGAACTTGCTGAAAGGGCCAATGCTCTTAAGAACTCAGCAACAGGGCATCTCAAATGAATTATTCTTTGTGAGTTAAATTATACAACCAGCACAAAAATGAAGTTATTCTTTGAGATTAAATTATATAATCAGCAAGCTTTAATCATTACCAAGTGGGGGCAATAATATGTTGGAAGAAAAATATAGATTGATTTGTCAGTGGAAATACTTCGGTAGCCATGGAGGGAGGAAACTTAATATTGCCTGTGAAGAACCCAAGATCACATAGTCTGGAAAACTCTGGTCCTTGTGATAGATACATCCCTACTCTAAAACTGTCATTAAAATATTTATTGGCCCCATCCTGTGGTAAGATGGTTAAGGAAGCTAGATCCTACATTGCCAACCATACAGTTTAAATCCCAGCCCCGGAAACTTAAAACGCACACTGAGCAGGTGTGTGCATGTGCCCCAAATTCCAACAGGATGGGGAAATGAAGGTCTTGGTGTAACCATAACCCATTAAAAATGTATTCTTTGCCTCTGTCTGTCCCTAGTGAGCACACTCATCCTCTGGCAAATAAATTGTTTATAAATGTATCTCACCAGATACTGTCCCTTGCTCAAATTCATGCTCAATAAGCAACTTTGTGAACATAGTTTGCCTGTAGGTATCTGCTACAGAATAATCTTTCATTCATACAAGATAAATTATTTTGGTCTAGCTTTTAGAGATACAGAGGTGAATTAATGAGTCAGAATCCCCAATCTGGGACCAGCAGTTAGCGTAATGGCTATGTGGCTGAACTCTCATGTAGTCGACCACGGTTTGAGTCCCAGATCCAATGGCTTGAACTCACGCTGGGCGCATGTGCGTCTGTGCCCAAGATCCCGAGAGGAGAATGGAGGAGAAAGGATTGCAGCATGGCCATCCCCCCTGGGTAGTCTTGCTTTCTGTCTCTCTGTCTCTCTCTGTCTTTTTGGTGAGTGCACTCGCCCTATAGCAAAAACCTCTCCAAAAATAAATAAATAAATAAATAAATAAATAAACAAACAAACAGAACAAAACAAAAAAACCCAAAAAACAGAAACCCAATCCTCATGAAGTTACATTTATACTAGTATCCACATGTACACACATACAATACATAGTACTTGAATTATAGCTATGGAGTACAGTAAATCAGGTAGTGCTGGGAATGTTCTAATTTTTGTTAAGGAGGTCAGAAAAAGTCTCTCCCAGAGGATCAATTTAAGCAACGGTTTGAAGAAGATAAAGGGGTGAGAAATATGTCTGAGGAAAGACCATTTGAGCAAAGGAAGTAGCTGATAGAGTATTTCTGAAGTGGGACGACCTTGGTTTGTTTATGGCATAACAAGGAGGCCAGAGTGATTGGAATGGAGTGAACAAGGAGGAAGGAAGTAGGAAATGCAATGAGAGAGTTATAGAGGGAAACGTGAAGTTCCGTGGGCTCCTATGCCCCATTAGAATGATCATTTACTCTGAGTGAGGTGAGAAGCCAGAAAGTGATGTAACCTGACAAATGCTTTAACAGTGTCACTATGACTACTGTGTTGGTAAGAGTGTGAGAAAGGAATGTGGTAATGGGAAAGAAGACCTTTGGGAGGCTACTGGGAAGTAGGGAAGAAGAACAGTGACTTGAACTTGGGTAGTAGCAATAAAGGTGGTAAAAAGTGGTTAAATTCTGTATTCGAAGATAGAGTGGCAGTATTTAGTAGATGGTATGAAGTGTATGTGAGAAATTGATGAGTCAAAAGTGATTCCAAGATTGTGGGTCGGAGCAACTAGTAGCATGGAGTTATACCAACTATAATACAATGGTGAAGCTTCAGAAGGAACTTGTTTGTGGGAAACGAGCTGGAGATGTTAAATTTGAGATGCCTATTAGATATCCCAATAGAGGGATTAAACAGGCAGGGAGTTCAAGGGAAAAGTCACATCTGGAGGGAAATATAAGGCTGAGAGTCATTAGCTTGTAGATGGTATTCGTAGTCATAAGACTGTAAGAAATGCCCATGGGAATGTAAAGATAAAAAAGAAAAAAATATAGACTAAGCCTTGAGGCATTTCTATATTAAAGGCTGAGAGAAAAAGAGGAACCAACATAGGAATCGGAGAATATGCTCTCAGTGAGGTAGGAAAGAAACAACAAAGAGAATAAGGGTAAGATATCCTAGAAACCAAGTCAATAATTTGTTTTATGGATGAATGAGTGATCAATTGTCAATTCAGAATACACCAGATAGGCGACAAAATCATTACTGTCGATGTGACAATCACATTTCTTATTTTAAATTAGTAAATTGGATTTCTGACTTAAATTTTCTGTAGGTTGGATGCAACAAGTTGAACCCAGAACAATGAGTCTACGTTGGATTTTGCTGACCAAATTGGGTAAACCTAAGGGTCTAGATCATGGTAAACTCATATCACCTTGTGAAGCTGTTTGGCAATCACTCTGCTTGTACTCTGGTTTTAGTGACATCAAAACTTTGTCACTGGCAGAATCTCTTTGGGAATTCAGTCCGCACAACTGCCTCTAACCAGTCTGCCATGCCGGAGCTAATCTAAAAGCTGTCTTCAAGAGGCATCCCAGGGGCCAGCTGGTGGCATGGTGGTTAAGATGGTTGGATCCCATGTGGATGTCTGTACTGTTCATGTCCTGAATCTGGTGGCTTGAAAAACATGCTGGGTGCATGTGTGTGTGTGTATGTGCCCAATCCTGAGAGGAGAATGGAGTAGAAGGGATTGTGGAATGTCCATCCTCCCTAAGGAGGGGGAGGGTGGTGATTTCTCACTTTTCTTCTCTCTTTTTCTGTCTCTGCACACATCCTAAAAAAAAAAAAAAAGAAAGAAAAGAAAAGAAAAGAAAAGAAAAAAAAGTCCTCCCATATGAGTAGAAACTGCCATGGAAAGGTGTACTCCCATGTACCACATCATAAGTGGTGCAGTAGAACTATGGCCCTTATCATAGACTTGACTTTGGATAGTAGAAAGAAGACTTCCCGGGGGGACCAGCAGGTGGCGTGGTGGTTAAGGTGCTGGACACTCCCATGTGGCTGACTACGGTTCAAGTCCCGGACCTGGCAGCTTGCTTTCTCACTTTCTCTCTTTCTCTCTCTCTCTCTCTCTCTCTCTCTCTGTGTGTGTGTGTGTCTGTCTCTAGTCAAATTTAAAAAAATAAAATTAACGAATAAATAAAATTAAATAATTCTTTAAAAAAAAAAAAAAAAAGAAAGAAGACTTCCCTAGAAACTTGGAAATTTTGGTTCTAATTCACAATCTCACTCACTTAACTGAGTCTATTACTTAGGTTAAGCTATTAACCTTCTTGAGACTTCAGTGTATCATCAGGATAAGCTAGGTTATGTTGCAGTAATATATATATATATTTTAAAGAATGATTTCATTTAACTTTATTTATTTATTTATTTATTTATTTTTAATTTGACCAGAGAGGTACAGAGAGAGAGAGAGAGAGAGAGAGAAAGCAAGCTGCCAGGTTCAGGACTTGAACCACAGTCAGCCATGTGGGAGTCCAGCATCCCTAACCACCACGCTACCCACTGGCCCCTGTTACAGTAATATATTAACACTGAAATCTCAATGGCTTAACACAATGATTTATCTTTTGGTCCTGGTATACATCTATCCCAGGCCTATAGGAAGTCTCTGCTTCCCATAGTCATTCGGGGACCCAGCCTGAAGACGGTTCCACCATCTAGTGGCCTCTGCAGCACTCCTTCCCTTCTTAATCACTGGAAGCAAGGGAAGGAGAAGGATGGGACAGACACTTTTATTTGACTTTTCACGGCCTCTATTCAGAACTACACTTCACTTCTTCTTAAAGCCCATTGGCCAGAACTAGTCATATGACATCATCTAAGTATGGTTGAACTATGAAATGTAGAAGATATGAAATCTTTAATGACAGCTATAGTCTAGGTCACATACAGTTTCTGTATCTATTGCTATAGCTTAAAAAATAGGGGCCAGCAGGTGACATGGTGGTTAAGGCACTGGATTCCCATGTGGCTGGCTGTGGTTTCAACCCCGGACCTGGCAGCTTGCTTTCTCACTTTCCCTTTCTCTCTCTCTTTCTGGTGAGTACACGTGCCCTATAGTAAATTAATAAATAATAAATAATTCTTTAAAAAATAATATAATTTACCTCATAGAGATGTTGGGCAGTAAAATGAGATAATGTATGTGATGTTCTTAACAGAGAGCCTGCCCCATAGAAAGTGTTTTACAAATTCTAGCCATGATAAATATATTTTTACTAGGTGGGCAATAAATTGTGGTAGTAGTATTAACTTATGAGGAAATTTCACGGAAAAATGGAATTAAAGTACAAGTCTATTTATTTTGATTTTTTAAAAAATTATTTTATTTAACTTTATTTATTTGTTTAAATTTGACCAGAGAGGGACAGAGCAAGAGCAAGAGCAAGAGAGAAGAGAGATAGAAAGCAAGCTGCCAGGTCCAGGACTCGAACTGCAGTCAGTCATGTGGGTGTCCAGTACCCTTAAACATCATGCCACCTGCTGGCCCTAAAGTAAAAGTTTATTTTGGTACAAAAATATTTTTGAAATTCATGCATTTTTTAATAATACGCATTTTTAAATAAACTTTTTGATGATTCTTCATTTGTGATTCTCCTAAGAGCTGAAGTAACTGTTCCTCTTTTTTTGGAGAGGGTTTTTGCTATAGGGTGCGTGTGCTCGCCAGACAGACAGAGAAAGACAGAGAGACAGAAAGCGAGAAATCACCTCCCAAGGGGGATGGCCATGCCACAGTCCCTTCTCCTCCATTCTCCTCTTGGGATCTTGGGCACGCATGCACACGCGCCTGGCGTGGGTTTAGGCCACCGGGTCCAGGATGCGAACCACGCCCGACTACGTGGGAGTCCAGCGACATAGCCATTACGCTAACTGCTGGTCCCATGAAGTAACTGTTCCTAAACTCTGAAATTTCTGGCATCTTTGGGACCTTATGAAAGCATTCTGCTCTAAACTTTGTCTCCAGCATCATGAAAAGGGCCATTGAGGGAACCAGCAGTTAGCGTAATGGCTATGTCGCTGGACTCCCACGTAGTCAACCGCCATTCGCGTCTCGGACCCGGTGGCTTACAACTCCCGCCGGGCGCGTGTGCGTGCATGCCCAAGATCCCGAGAGGAGAATGGAGGAGAAGGGATTGCGGCGTGACCATCCCCCCTGGGGGGTGATTTCTCGCTTTCTGTCTCTCTGTCTCTCTCTGTCTGTCTGGCGAGCGCATGCGCCCTATAGCAAAAAACCTCTCAAAAAAAAAAAAAAAAAAAAGCAAAAAAAAAAAAAAAGCCATTGACAAACAATTCCAGGAAAACCAATCATTGAGGTAGCTGCTCTTTACACTCTACCCTGGACTGTTCCTTTGGTTCATCTTCCTGGCCGTGGACGCCTCTGTTAGCAGCCCAGGGAAAAGTGTGAGGACATTGGAACCTGTAGCTCTTTCACCTTCTAAACGGTTTTCCAGTTCCTCCTACACTTCCAGGCTGTCAGAGCGTAAGACACTGCCAAGGCCACTCAAGTCCTGATGGGGCGGGCAGCCCAGGTTTCTTGCAGTAAGGCACATATACAAACAGAGTTAGGACCAGGACTTATAAAATGGTCCTACTCCACTTGCAGACTCTTGTATGAAAATGTTTTTCACATTCTGTTCTCTGGAGTGTTAGATATAAATATCCCACATGGCCTGATTAGAAGCAGAAGGCAGAAAAAGTAAGAGAGGCCACATGTGTTGGTAAACACAGGACTGCAGAGCAGAGTATCGATGCTGGAGGAAGGAGAAATGCTAGGTGGTTGTTGAGCCCAGGAAGATTGTTTAGCCTGTGAGTTTATTGTGTCCTTTGCCACCTTGGCTTTGCTTCTAAATGATCCCCACTTCTTTTTACCTCCACGACTTTGCCTGTGTGATTCTTTCTTTTTCCCTTCCTTCCTTCCTTCCTTCCTTCCTCCTTTCCTTCCTTCCTTTTTCTTTTGTTTCTTTTTCTTTTTGAAAAGTTTATCTCTTTCATGGGCAAGAAAGAGAGACACCCAAACAGGGTCCTCATCATGATCCAGTCCAAGTTTCAGCCAGCCCCACATCATGGACATGTGTGTGCCTGGAAAACTCAGGGAGGTCTCCAGACACACACCTGAAACCTTCCCCTGTGGTCAGCCTCTCATAGCTTCATGTTTTACTGCTGCACCAATAAAATCTGACTTTCTTTCTAGAACACCCTTCCCTCCTGTCCTCTGTATGCTATCTGTCCAATGAAGTCCCACTCATTCTTCAAGGTCTAGTTTACGTGTCTTTCACTATCTTTCTTGTAATCTTGAAGCTATAATTCAAAGATTATGTCTTTATATACCTTTAGCAACTAGCATAGTGTCTGGTGTTCAATACATGTCTATTGAGTTGAAAACCCTCCTCTTTTCTGCATTAATTTTATCCTTTTGGGCATGTTTATGGAGACTGTCATTTGTGACAACTTCAAGAAATTGTGGGATGTTGCTTCTGTCTTAGAGTCTGAACAGGGAAAGTCTCACATGCTGAAATTCTCTGAAACTTTTGTTCCTCTCTCTCTCTCTCTCTTTTTCCTCCTGAAACTTCTATGCTTGTAACACTGCAGTAGCTACCACCCTCCCCCCCTCAAATTTAACTGTGTTGTATCCTCTTACCTGTCTAAAATTGATTTTCAGTTTAAGTTCAAACATTATCTTCTAATCTGGTGACTCTTCTTCTGGAGGAAGCTATGTTGTTATCATAACTTCATTTGTGCCGCTTTCTACATTGCAAAGTGTATGCACACACCTACCTTTTTCAGTGCTCATTATGAGTATGGGACTTTGGAAGGCGGGAGATAACAGTGCATATGAAACTGCTGTGATCAAACACATCTGGCTGTTTCTGTTATTTCAGCAGAGTCCATTTAAACAAATTGGAGATGGCTTGGTGGAAAGAGACTAGGGTTTTCCCAGCTGCTATTACTCTCCAAATAGCTTGAAGAAAATGGCCTTGTGGTTTCCTGAAAAGCAAGTGTCCATGCCAAGAATTATTGTGGGGATTTGGAATCCCAAATCAAGTGTTCTCCTGTATTTTACTACTTGTTTAAACTCTGAGGGGCTCTCTTCCAAACTGCCCAATACATCACCTGAATCTGAGGCCCCTGGCCATTTGTTCTGTCCTGACCACCCCTATTAGATGCCTTCTGAGCCAATTTTACAAGGGTAAACCCTAGAGTAGCCTCTCAACTTCTGCTTGGCAGGTGAGACAAGGTCTGTATGGTGACCCTGGAAAGGCCACTAAGGCAGCTAATGTTCCATGGAGCAACACTTTGGCAGCTGGGAGATAGCAGTTGGTGCATTTGTTATTCTCCCTTTCTTATCAGTTTTACTCCCGTCTTCCCGGTAGGCAAAAGCAATGGACATTTCAAAACAGTAAGAGTTCACATTCTATTCTCAAAACCAGTTCCCTCAAACATTGGCCTCGCAGGAGTTAACTTTGGTTTTGTCCTTTACTATCACTCATACTGAATGCAATGAACATTTATCATGCCTCAGCTCAGAGTCACACACTGGTTTATGTCATTCTGAGATCACAGACAAGTCTTCCAAAGGGTCATAGTCAAGTAGTCAAAAGAATTAGGCAGTAAATTATAAGATACTGTGATAAATTTTATCAAAGAGGTATGAATAAAATACAGTAGAAATAGAGAAGATGGGAGACTAATTTCTCTGGGTAGAAGGTTTACTTCTTTGACTCCCTTGTACTTACTGAAAATGGAAACTCTATAGAGCGGGGACCATGTCTGTTTTGCCCATATCAGTCTGGCACTAGACAATGTCTTGTGCATGGTAAAGCACTCGGTAAACACTTGCTCCCTAAGAAACAACTACTAGACATAGAGCAGCAATTACTGGCCAGGAGCTATACTAAGTGTTTTCCTTGATGATACTATGTAGTGCTCATAGGAACCTGAGTTTTCACAGGAACCAAGACTTAGAGAAGTTAAGACCTTCACCATGGTTTCTATTGGGTCATCGGAAAAGTCATGACCTTTTTCTGTGCAAAAATGGATTATGACTTTTCTGATGACCCAGTAGTTAAGAGGCAGAGCTGGTACGAAATTCACCTCTGTTTTATTCCTATTCCAATTTCCCAACCACTAGTCCCAATTTACTCCATAAGGAGAAGCAGTGTTGCTATTTTGATGATTGCTGTAGGTATGATTATTACCCATTTGTTTGTGTCCTTATTCATTTTTATAGCACTTAGGAGACTGACTGTCAACAGCTGGGGTCATTAGAACAGGACATGAGAAACCCTGTGGCCAGATGCTTTCTGCAGATAACATCATACTATTTTGCTCAACTTGGAGAGCTTCACGCCATCCCTAAATTGTATGAGCATTTCCTGCTGAACAGCTGTTGGCCAATTGAGAACAAATTAGTCCTGGAGCATAAGTAATAGCTGATCACAGAGGGCGCTTCTTCCCACCAGCCGGGGCTCCAGATGCTGGCTGAGTGTTTGAAATGGCAACCCCTAGGACAAGGCTACATTCTGGTACTGATATATGAAAATGTCTTCTGGGAATTGCCTGCCTCAGAACCATGGGAGCTCTTGTTAATGCCAACTCCTGGGCCAAATTTCAGGCAGAGAGATTCAGTCTTTCACGTGACTCTTGGGTTCACTAACATCTGACCAGCCCTTTGGCTTTGGGAGATCTAAGGAGATGAGAACGTTGTCTCTAGGTTGAGATTTTTCAAGTCCTGCTTCTCAGAAGCCACTTCTACTAGGTTGGGAATGCCTACATGGCAGGTCTCACACAAGGTTTTAGCAGGCCATAATCTGAAACATAAGTAGTCAGGTAAGAATATTTCCTGTGGGCTTGGAGAATCAGACAAAGGTCTTCAAAAAATTAAGTTAGAGTTCTTTTTCTTTTTTAAGAATTAGTTTTAATTTTATTTATTCATTTACTTATTTTATTTTGACCAGAGAGAGAGAGAGAGAGAGAGAGAGAGAGAGAGTGAGAAAGCAAGCCACCAGGTCCAGGACTTGAACCATGGTCAGCCATGTGGGAATGTCCAGCGCTTTAACCACCATGCCACCTGCTGGTCCCCTAAGTTAGAGTTCTTAAGGAGGAAGCAGTCAGCTTGTGACCTTTGAAGCAGTGACAGGAAGAGCCCCAGTGGCCTTGCTTTGGTGACATCAATTGCTTTCCTTGTAGCCTTCACTATTAACTCAAGAGAAGCTGCTCATCTGAGACTGTGGGCTAGATCCGTCTGCAGATATGTGGCCTGCATGGCATTGCAAGCAATTTCAAGTGACCAGCAGGTGGTGTAGTGATTAAGATGCTCTCACGTGGCTGGCTGTGGTTTGGTCCTGGATCCAGTGGCTTGAACTGGGCATGCCGGGCACATGTGCAGACATGCCCAAAATCCTGAGAGGAGAATGGAGAAGGTATTGTAGTGTGGCCATCCCCCCTAGGGGTGATTTCTCACTTTCTGTCTCTGGCGAGAGGCACACAGCTTAAAGAAAAAAAACAACTCTCAGAAAAAAAAACAATTTTGAATCATTTAGAAATCAGGAGCATTCACAAAAAAGAACTGGAATCTCTGGCCTTTCTCTCTTTAAAACAATGTTTTTTTCTGTAGTCACAGTAGAGCTTGTGTAATACTAAGTCTTTTCTGAACCAGCAGATGCTGTTCTCACCTCTCTGCTCCCTTTTATCCAGGTCGCACCATCCCGCTCTACCCCCTCATAGCTGTAACTTGGCCAGGTCACTCTTCCACTACCTGCTTGGCCCACCTGAGCATTTGCCCATAGGACCTGAAGCATAGCCGGGAGAGTGCAGGAGTCCACAACAGGAAGCAGATGTCCCTGGGAGCACAGTCTTGAAATAGCCTCCCTGTCCTCTGGCCTGTTTAAAAGTTCCTATGCTGACTCGCCAATTGACTGTAAGGTAAGAATGCTTAGAGGAAACCACGTGAAAGCAAGACTGTGCGACAGGAAAAGAGGGTGACCAAAGGTGGCTCCTTAGTTTCAGTGAGGCGAGGGGAGCCGGAGACCAGAGGCCGAACTTGGGATCTGACAAGCTGGCCAGGTTGCCGTACAGGATCATCAAGGAAACTCAGGGTTTGCTGGCAGAACCGGTTCCTGGCATTAAAGCAGGGCCAGATGGGAACAATGCCCGCTATTTTCATGTGGTCATTGCTGGCTCCCAGTACTCCCCCTTTGAGGGAGGGAACTTTTAAACTTGAACTATTCCAGGGCCAGTAGGTGGTGTGGTGTTTAAGGTGTTGGACTCCTACTTGGCTGACCATGGTTTGAGTCCTGAACCTGCAGGCTCGCCTTTTCCCACTCCCTCTCTCTCAGCTTTTCCCTGGTTAAATTGAAGAAGAATAATAAATGAAATAAAATAAAATAATTATTAAAAAAGAACTTGAACTATTCCTTCCAGAAGAATTCTCAATGGCAGTTCCTAAAGTATGTTTCATGACCAAAATTTATCATCCTAATGTAGACCAGTTGGGAAGAATGTGTTTAGATATGTTGAAGGATTAGTGGGCCCCAGCACTGCAGAGCTGCACGGTTCTGCTATCAGTCCAGGCTTGGGGAAGTGCTCCCAATCCAGATGACCCATTAGCAAATGATGTAGCGGAGCCGTGGAAGACCCATGAAGCCCGAGTCATAGACACAGCTAGAGCATGGACTAGGCTATCTGCCTTGAATAGTATTTAAATCGATCTGATCATCAAGTGTGCATCACGTCTCCTGTTCTGCCAAGACTTCTACCTTTATTGTTTGCATTTAATGGACACAGTCTTACAGACATTACGGAATAAAAGCCCAGGCATCTTGTGTCCCCTGGTGATTAAATGTACATTAGCAAGTCTATGTCTTGTCCTGACTCACTGCTGTGAAGCATGAGCAGAGACGAGAAGTATCATCTGGATGGTTGTGAAATGTTTAAAAGCAGTGGCCCCTTACTGCTTTTGTTCATTTCCCCCATCACAGTTTACGTATAAAGCACCGTGAGTGAAGGTAGTTGTCAGGGTTAGCTGCAGGGGTGTGGATGTTTATTTTTTTTGAAGAGGTTTTATTTCAATTTTATGGGCTCCTTTCGCCCTTTCTATGGTGATCTAATTGCATTGGCTAAAAGCAGCTAACCAGTTCTTTTATGCTCTCTAGCCAAGTCTAACTGTATTTAGACACTGTAGGTGGACAAGCTTGATTGTTTGAACCAAAATGAAAACATCAAACGAACATCACAGCCCTCACTAATAACATTGGGACTTTGCTGTCAAGGGTAGACCCCTTCGAAAGAAGCTTGTGACCATTGTGTATGTATGGCTTGTCTGGAAACTTCTGTAAATCTTACGCTTTAGTAAAATATTTTTTGTTACAAAAAAAAATGGCTCTTTATTTTCAAAATTGCTTAGCTACCCACTAACACTCTGAGCCCCTGACTTCACTTATGAGACCCTGCCCAGAGCTTGCTCTCTATGAAATAGGATGCTTCTCTGCACATGACCCTGGGCTTCCAGTTTTTAGAAAAGATGAAAGTTTTAATTTTAATTTTTTAGTTTGCTATAGGTTGTGTGTGCTTGCCAGAGAGAAAGTGAGAACCTCCGCTCCACCTGCTCCAGGGGGGGATGACCATGCTGCAATTCCTTCTCCATTCTCTCTCAAGATTTGGGGCATGCATACACGTGTGTCCTGTGTGCTTTTCAAGTCACCAAGTCTGGGACTCAAACTGTGTATGCAGTTGGCCATGTGGGATTCAGCCGCCTTAACCTCCCTATCACTGCTAGCCTGTAAATATAAATTAAAAAAAAAACTTTTTTATTTTTGACCAGGGAGAGACAGAGAGAGAAAGAGGAGAAAGCACCCTCCCACCTGCGAGGCACGGTCATGCCATAGGCCCTTCTCCTCCATTGCTCCCATTGTTGGGATTTTTGGCACTCGCACACATGTGCCTGGCACATTTCTCAAGCCTCTGAGTCTGGGACTTGTACTGAGTATTTGGTCATGTGGGATCCAGCTGCCTAACCACCAGGCCACAGAACTAGCCAAAAACGCACTATGCATGGAGAGATACAGAGAGGGGGAAAGTGAGATAGAGACAGAGAAATATAAAGCAAGACATCATCCCCCAGTGAGGATGGCCACAATGCAATCCCTTCTCCATTCTCCTCTCTTGGGATCTTGGGCACACACGTACACGTACCCAGTGTGTCTCAAGCTGCTGAGCCCAGGACCTGAACCATGGTCGCCCATGGAGGAGTCCAGTTCCCTAATCACCATGTCACCTGCTGGCCGTGAATACACCGTACTTATAGAACTTAACATTTATTCTTGTGTTGATATTGTGAGTTTAAAGAAAAAAGAGAACGTGTAGAGGGAGGTCACTACATACTTCCTGGTGCTTTCTAGGTATCATCTGTTGGCCTGGACTGGCTTGGTGCCTGCTGTTTCTCATGTGGTATGTCATTCAGTCCTCCAAACCCCATGAGGTAGGTATTGCTGATTAGCTTTATGGCAGAGGAAACTGAGGGGAAGAGATTTGCCCAGGGCACACTAGTGCTAGTGACTGAGTTGGGCTTTAAATCTAGGTGTGCCTGTCAAGTCAGCAATCTTTCTACCTGAAGGTCTAATCTGGTATCATCTCATTGTTCTGTGCATGATTTCAAGAGACACAACGCTATGACAGAAGACATGTCTAGTGCCACCCAGTGGGTTCTATTTCATGAACCAGCAGGTCATACTGCCTTACAAATTTAACAGGCAAGATGTGTCTAGGCGGTATGAGTATTCAACTTGTCTTTGGGCTTGGACTTTTTCACACGTGACTACTGAAAGACTCCTGACTTCTAAGGATTTGTGATTATTTTCCATTTATTTAGCACTGCCTAGTATAATAGTTTAAGGGTTTTTTTTATTTTTTATTTTTTTTATTTTTTTATGTTTCTTTTATCAGGCTAGGGGCAAGGGAGCTCCCGTGATCTTACCCAAAGTCTCAGTCAGTGAGGATCACGGGCACATCTATAGCACCTGGGTTGCACAGAGACTTAGGGATGCAAGTCCAGGACCTTCCCTATATGGAATCGGGAGGCATTGCGTTATTGCTTTGCCACCATGGCTGGCTAGGAAGCTCTTTAAAAGAAGGTGTCTTAAAACCTGCGATTCTTTCCTAAGGTGTTAGGAAAGTGTTACCAATTAGCTACATCATTTATTATTCCTTTCATTCCAGGGAGCTACAATAACCATCAAAAAACCTGACACAGTACAGAATGGAGCATGGATCAGCAGAATTTTCCTTGAGGAATTTAGACTTCTGCTGAAATCTGAAAGGTGGGCAGGATGTAGCTTGTTACAAGGTAGGTGAGCCAGGGACATTGCAGACAGAAGGCAGATAACACGTGCAGAGGGAGATCCTCCTTCAGGTTCCTTCTAAATCTCATTGAGATCTTCCAGCATTGACAACCTGTAGTCTTCCGTTTTCCTCTCCATGTAACATCTGTCATACAGAGAGGAAATTTGTATTCCCAAACTCCATTTTCTAACATGAATCCTTTGCTTCAAACATATTTTTATAACAGTTACCGTTTATTTAGCTCCCGCTGCTTCAGGCACTTTACACGCATTCTTCCATATAATCTTCGTAAGACCCTCCAAGTTTGGCACCCATAGCTCGGTTTTGTAGTTGAGAAAACTGAGATCCAAGATCCTGCTGCTGGTAATAGGCAAAGTGAAACTTCAAAACTTTGTCCATTTCGGGCCAGCCTGTGGCCTGGTGGTTGGAAATTGGATCCTACATGGCCACTGGGTGGTTTGAGTCCTGGATGGAGCAGCTTCAGAAACATGCCGAGCGGTATCCATGCGTGCCCAAAATCCCAAGAGGGAGATGGAGAAGAGATTGAGGGGTGACAGTGTCCCATGGGGGGGGGGGGGGAGCCTCCGGCAAAACGATAAATGAGAAAATCCAATACGGCCTATTTAATTGCAAATAGAGTCTTCTTTTCCATTTGCCCTAGCCTTCTCAAATTTGGGTCCTGTTATGGTTATGTGTGGGGTCTACATTAGATTTATGAAAATGCAGATCATGAAAAAAACCAGGTATGAGTTTAAAACCTTTTTTGCACCCAAACTTGTACTTTAATTCCATTTTTCAACAAGCTTTTTCAAGGGCCTTTGTATGTCACAGATTGCTCCCAATCACACAGTAAGACATGCCTTTCAGGAGCACCAGCATGGCTCAGATGGCAGTGGAAGGCTCTGAGCTTTATAAAGTCCTTCCATCCTTTCAACCACTGCATGCTCCAATGGGCCATGAGATGCCAAGGGGGCATTCCACAGGAAGGCGTCCAGGCAGCGGTGCTTTGTGAAGCTCGCTAGGTTGTGAAGGGCAGCAATGTTGAGAATCCCTGCTACACAGACTGGGCTTGTTCTAGCTCCTATCTTATCTCCCTCCCGTTCCCTTCCCCTCGCTCACTCTGTTCTAGCCACACTGGTCTTGCTTTATCTCAAACAAGTGAGGCATACACATGCCTTAGGGCCTTGCTCTGACCTGTCCCTCTCTGATTCTTCTCTTACACATGCCCTCTTACCTCTTTCATGCTTTTTATTTTTTTGCTGTTTTTAAATATATATTTTTATACATTCAATCACTGTGTATTATTACAGAATGCAAAGGGAATTTTCCCAGCATGAATCCACTGCATATTAGTCCAGTTATAGATATTATCATGCATGTTATCAACAGATACTTTTGTTTTTATGTCTCTTAAATGTTTTACTATTTTTCCTCCTGATTCCCCTCATCTTTTTCATTATTTTTGATCACAAATTCACCTCAGTGAGGCCTACCCTGACCACTCTATTGACACTGCAACCTATTTTAACAGTCTAGGGGTTTTTTTTTGAATTATTTATTAATATAATATTTTTAAAATCTGCTATAGGGGATTCACGCTCATGAGAGAGAGAGAAGGAAAGTGAGAAAGCAAGCTGCCAGGTCCAGAACTCGAACCAAGGTTGGCCATGTGGGAGTCTAGTGCCTTTATCACCAGACCTGCTGGCCCATTATAGGTTTAATTTTTTTTTTTTTTTGGAGAGGTTTTCGCTATGGGGCGCGTGCGCTCACCAGACAGAGAGAGACATAGAGACTGAAAGTGAGAAATCAGCCCCCGGGGGGATGGTCACGCCGCAATCCCTTCTCCTCCATTTTCCTCTCAGGATCTTGGGCATGCATGCACATGCGCCCGGCGTGAGTTTTAAGCCACCGGGTCCAGGACACGAACCGTGGTCGACTACGTGGGAGTCCAGCGACATAGCCATTACGCTAACTGCTGGTTCCCATAGGTTTAACTTTTATTATTTGTCACCATGCTATAATGTAAGTTCTGTGAAGGCAGAGAACTTTGTGCATTTGAAGCACCTTACCTAGGTTTAGGAGAATTATTTAGAAACTGTGTAACTTTTCTTTTTTTTAAATTTTTGCCAGAGGGCATGTGTACTCACTAGGGAAAGGGGGAAAGCGAGAAACCACCTCACGGAGAACGGTAAAGGCGCAATCCCATCTCCTCCGTTTTTTCCTTTCTTCAGGATTTTGGGCATACATGGACATGTGACTGGCATGTTTCTCAAGCTCCTCGTATGCCACTGGGTCTGGACTCATAACCCATAGTTGGCCATGTGGGACCCAGCTGCATTGCCTTAACCACCAGGTCAAGGGCTGACCCCAAATTGTGTAACTTTAGGCTGGAGCTGTGCTGATAGCACAGCCACTATGTCACATGGGGCCATCAAACTTTTGAAATGGTCTGAGTAGAGATGAGATGTAAAATATATTTTTTACTGTTCTCAAAAGTAATAGCTTTTACATTTGAAAAATATTGTCAGGACCAGCAGATGGCATAATGGTTATGTTGCCAGACTCTCACAAGGCCTACTACAGTTTGAGTCCTGGACCAGGTGGCCTGAAACTCAAGCTTGGTTGTGTGGGTGTGTGCCCCAAATCCCAAGAGAATGGAGAAGGGATTGTGGCACAGCCATCCCCCTGGGGGGTGATTTTTTGCTTTCTCTCTGGTAAATGCACACACCCAATTGCAAAAATCTCTTAAAAAAAAAAAAAAAAAGATTGTATTTTGAACTATTTAGGATATATCGGATTAAATAAAATACACTAATTTTACTTGTCCCTATTTTTCTTAATGTTACTAAAAACTTAAAATATGTGGCCATATTAGATAGCACCAAATGACCATAGTATAGTGCTCACAATCGATGAGTGTTTTTTGCATTAGCCACTTTTCTATTTAAATTAGTACTTATTTCATTGCATTCTTTTTACAATGACATTAAAAAAAATCCCCTTTCCTACTACACTAGAATAATGCAATTCTATCCATACAAAAAGCATCCATTCATTAGAAAGCAACTAGACACACCAGAAAATATAAATCCGGTGTAGCTTTTTATTCTGAATACTAACATGTACGTACAATAGAGTACAGAATATAAACAAAGTCTGTAGTCTCCTCTTTTGAGGCCTTCCTTTGTATGGATAATTGCATAAAGCAATCAGAAGACATGTTTGGCTTAACTGTTTTTTAGTTAATGTTTTCCTAAGTATCACCAATTCAATAACCAACATTCCCAAATTTACAGCTTATAACACAACTTTTATTAGAAAAGTTATACATAACATAGCATCAACTATTTTCAAGAACAATATTAAACCCGATAAGCAACAAAAACCAGACTAACAAAATGTGTAACAAGAAACTAATGACCTTTCTAAAATCAAACATTCAATTATCTACAATGTCTTTTTACAAAGGGGGGATTCCATGGTTTACAGGCACATCATATTGAAAATAAAGCTGCAATAGCAATTTTATACAATTACCATTCTCAAGAAACTGAATCATTAAAACAGTAATTACGAGTTCACAAATTTAAAACATTTCACATAATTTAAAATTACTGAGTATACACTGAAGTCTGAGTTACAAAAGTGATTTTTTTCCCACAAAAGTGCCAACACTTAAGCTAGAACTTTCAGTGTAATTTTGCCCAAAAAGTTAAGACATGTTTTGATAATCACAATAGTCACATAATTTCTGGTGCTATCTGGTCTGTTAATAATAAAGCCTTTACTTGAATGTGTTTTTCTTCACTTAAATAGAGGAAACCGGATATAGGAGTTCAGTCGCGAAGCTATTAAAGTTCCAAACACAGGAGTGTGCAGCATTGGAGAAAAGAGGTCAGTACTAAAATTTATAATAAATATCAGAGAAGCCATTAGTTTTTACAGCATTGTCTGCTTAAAGGTTAAGTCAATCAGGTGTTTAATTTCCCATCATTTTGTCCTTTTAGTAGGCAGGGCAATTTCTATTTTCATGATCTGAACACTCAAACAGATATATCCAAACATATTTTAAAAACTCTGATTATATAGCTCCTGAAAAGTCATCAACATTTTTATAGCCATTGAACTCTAATAAATCTATTACTGCTCATTTTGGAGCACCACGTTTAAAACAACAGACTTCAGGATAGCGAAGTTTATCATAATGACTGGAATGCAACAATTTACAGGGTATAATAGAACACTTTCAACCAAGTTAGTTCTATCTTTTTGTAGCTGAAGGGGATCAGTCACAATATAATTTCATATACCCTTGTTCACTGTGGAACTGTACTTTAAACCCTATCTCAAGGGACTTCTGCTGTTTGAGGTGTCATGCCCAGGTACAGTGATTAACAGTAAGATTGCCAGTGTTACTGATGGGAAGACTTTTTTTCCCCTGTCAAGGACTCACACCATAGTTCTTAATTAAAACTGTCAGGCATTTTCCTAGACAGGTTTTCCTTTTTGATGCAGTAATGGAGAACTAGATAAAAATCATGATTTCTGATTGCTATTCAACATAATTACATGCACCAATATTGCACACATCTGTCTTGAACTGTAAAAATAATCTTCTGGGTCCTTGGGATGCTGTTTTCTCCATCAGAACACAAACATAACCCATATAAGCAGTTTCCCTTAAAGATGAAATAGATAAATTTAAAATACTGGAGAAAAATGAAGAAAAAGCAGACTTTGTACAGACAAAAATCTAAATTTTCTCAAAGGGTTTTGCGTGCCCTACACATGGGGGCAATTTGTATGTACTAGTGAAATGAACACTAGCTATAAATGTTTCTAGCTCCTCAAATAATATGGAACCTTGGTCCAGGTGTTGCAATGATGTCACTGTATGGCTCTTCCTGTGTCAGCTCAATAGCTTGCTGCTTTTTAAGAACCAAGAAGCTGTAGAACTTCGCTGCAGCCTGCTTTCTGTTTGTGTTTCGACATAACTCAAGCAAACTGATAGATTCAGCTCCAGTTTTGGCAAGAGCTCGCTGAAACAAAACAAAAAACAAAACAATGGATAAATTAAATTAACTTGCATCTGATGTTATACAATGACTTGACAAATATAATCAAACTATTCAAACATGTTAAATGTACTCAACCAAAAATATGAAGACTCAGACATAGAAAGGAGTTCCATAACATATCAGCACGGTTCAGCTTTTCAAGATAACCATGAGAAATCATTCTCCTGGATTCATTCCAGGCTCAATCTAAACATAGTTTATGTATTTCACTTAAATATTTAAAGATAATATTCTAGAGGAACTTTCATAAAGACATGCATTCTGGTTATAGCATGTACTCCACCCCCAGCCCCCTTAAGGGAACAATTCCCAAGTGTCTGATGAACACGCGTGTCTCGGACCTCACAGGCATACCTGAAGACCATGAAGCATCTGCTGGGTCCTTTTGTTCCATCTTCTTTCTTCTTGATCTTGATCACCCCCTGAAGCATCTTCATCCTGAATGAAAATGACCCCCCAAAAATGAGCTGACAGAACTAATTGACTATATAAAATCAAGTATTTTTTATATCTCCTAAAAGCTCTAAGTTAAAGTTATATATTTTGCCTAACAGTAAACTGTTAACCTGCTGCTGAAAACTCACTTAGCATCCAGTACGAACTTAGAAATTTGTCTTCTTACTTTACAAAACAAAGCCCTCTGTCTGTACCTATAAGCAAATATTTAGCTGAGCAAATGATTCCAAGTTTTACAGGGATGTGGGCTACACAGTGTGATCTATGGACTGCTTCTCGTCATTGAGCTTTTGGTTACTGGCCCCTGTTAAGGAATTTAGGTGAGGCTATAAATCAACTATGCCATTTTTTCGGTAGCATATTTTTCTAGATAATTTATATTCTGGTAGACTCCTAATCTTATCATGGGCCAGTGCCAAAAAGTCCATAGACTAGCTAAATCAACTAATTAGGACTGGTCTATATAATTTAAAAAAAAAAAAAAATCCTTACTATAAGGGAACTTCAAAAATTTTGTGAAAAGAATGGAGCTAAAATACAAGTTATTCTGGTACAAAAAATTTAAACACATAGTTTTTTTCATAATCCACATTTTTCATGTACTTTCTGAAGACCCCTCATATATGTTACTTTTCAAAGAGCCAGAGGTCAGCAGCTTCAATATAACAAAAACTACAATTTAAAAAAAAGTTCATTAATTTATTCCTTCCATGAATAAAACAGTACACCCCAATGAGGCCTCAATACTGCAACCCACCCCCAGCTTCTCCTGGATCGGGGCACAAGTGTCATGCATACTTAAGAAGTCTCTGCCCTTAAGCTTGGAACCTTACCACAAGTGGGACTGTCTCAAAAAGAGTTATCTTTTACTGCTGTGCCACCATCAAGCCCCAGAAAGCACTGTTTTTAGTACTGACTCAATACTAAGATAATGGTGCACTCTAGTGCACAGGTGGGAGTAAAGTAGCTCTGAGCTAAATTTTAGCTTTAAAATAATGTAGTGTCCATATCAAAGATAAGCAGTATGTGAAATCTATGGCTGGCATAATGGCAAACTAAAAATATGAAGCTAATAAAAACATATCCAATCTATAATCTTCAGCCTTAAAATTTTTTTTAATAGTGGGGGAATGTTCATTCCTCGGAGAGAGAAAGCACCCTCAGTGGGTGTGGTCATATTGTTAATTCTTTTTCCTCAAATTCTCCACCCTGTCAGAACTGTGGATGCATACACACATCCAGCAGATTTTTTAAGCTGCCAGGGTCAGGATTTGAACTATGGTCAGCCATGTAGTATTTGGTTCACTTAATTACTAAGCTATGAGTTTGGCCTTAGACTGGAAATAAATTTAAAAAGCTCAGTGCACCCTAACAGATACTTATTAAATATAGAAGTTCAAATAAAGTATTTGATAGAGCATTAAAAAGAAGAATAAATGCTAAGCCTCATACAGTAACCTCAATAATCCAGAAAAAAAGCGAAGAAAAAGAAAAGGGCCTTAAACAGTTAAAGCAGGCCCTAGCAATAGACACATTTACCTTTCACAAAGTCATTCACCCTTGAGTCTGTTTTAAGCTGAGTCATGCCCCACTCTAGCTTAATTAAAACAAAAGAAAATGCAACACCCAAATGGGAAATACCTGGCTATCTGACTCTCCGGCCATAGAGGTTATACCAGAGGCAGACAACGACAGCAGTAATGCTAGCAGTAGGAGCTGACCACTGACCGCAAGACATAAAAGCAATTAACAAGCAACTTAGAAGTCAGGCGAGAAACCAGTGCAAGGGTAGTCCCATGTCCTTCAAAAGCCACAGGAATCAAGAGTTACATACAGTACAGCATAAAATTGAATTTCTTTAAAGATTTTTTTTTAAAAGAACTATTTAACTTTATTTATTTATTGATTTAAATTTGACCAGAGAGGGACAGAGAGAGAAAGAGAAAATGAGAGAGCAAGTGGCCAGATCCGGGACTCGTGGGAATCGAGCGTCCCCAGCCACCACGCCACCTACCAGTCCCCAAAATGGGATATTCTTAATAATGATCTATGTTACTAACAATTTGATTAAATTTGGCTTATATGTGAACATTTTCCATCACTCTGATGCTCAACATCTATTAATTTAGCTCCACATGAAAAGTAAAAAACAGATTAAATATTTTTGTCCTGGGATGGGAATCTATTCATCATTACCTATTTCACAGTTTCCTTACCTCCTCCTCTTCATCTTCTTCTTTCTCCTTCTCTTTCTCCTTCTCCTTTTCTGGCAGAAGTTCTAACTCTGGTATTAGCTGACAGATATTTGGAGGCTCTTCTGGGGGAAGCTCTACAGGTGGTATTTCCATCTGCTCTACCTGCTGAGGCTTAGAGCAATAAAAATAAAGCAATTAGGACGCACATCTTAAGGGTAGCTTCTTTTAAATATGCAAATACACAGTTGCCAAAATTTTCTAGATAGAAATACCAGAGTTATATCTTCATTACTCCCAACAATCAAAAACTTGATTATAGCATGCACTTGTTCTTTTACTATAAAGCTACATTAGAAATTAACCATCATCTTACTACCCTCAAATCTGTTTCATTTTACACTTCTGTTTTAGGAACCAAATATGTACTTAAAAAAAAAACATAACTTTCTCCAGCAGCATTTTAGAAAAGAAATGAGAAGACATTTTTTCTGGGTCTATCTTTGCTATTTCCTTCCTCTCAGGCCTCATACAGATAAATATTTTTACCAACAACTCCTTACCACCAGTGCTCAGAGAACTAGTTCTTTAAATTGGCAGAGTATTCTTTTGATAAACCCTTTTGATGGAGGCTGAAGCAGGAACCGAACAATACCAGAAAGCCTCCCTTTGCTCAAAAATAATTTGTTCTACTGTTAAGACTGTTTCTGCCTAGACTAGGGTAGTTCAAAAGGGCTCCTAAATACTATTTGCTACAGACTGTATGAATACCTTCAAATGTCTTGAGGAATAGATTTGCTTACTTACAGGCATTACGGGCTCTGGGTCAATCTGTCCAGCTTTTCGCTTAACCCCTTGAGGCGGTGGTGGGGGCATGGCTGACTCATCCAAGTTCGTTCTGCTGGCCTCCATCACTGACTCCTGAAGGCGGCTTGGTTCTTCCAAAATGGGCTCATCTGTAATTGGTCACATGAAGAGACTTAGGTTGTGTAATTTTGAACAGTATTGTAGAACCACTTACTTGTGAAACTAGTACAGTAAGATAGACATATTTTCTCTAATAAATGTGATCAAATAAAACTTTACCTCTACACAGATTACTTAATTTAAAACATAATGTACACAGTCTCTTTTTAGAGATTTTTTTTTTTTTTTTTTTTTTTTTTTGCTATAGGGCGTGTGCACTCGCCAGAAAGAGAGAGACAGAGAGACAGAAAGTGAGAAATCACCCCCCCCCCCCCCCAGGGGGGATGGCCATGCCGCAAACCCTTCTCCTCCATTCTCCTCTCAGGATCTTGGGCACGCACACACATGCCTGGTGTGAGTTTAAGCCACAGGTCTGGGATTCGGACCACGGTTGACTACATGGTAGTCTAGTGACATAGCCATTACGCTAACTGCTGGTCCCAATGTAAACAGTCTTATAATGATAGTCCCATCTCTAGCCCCGAGGATAATCTTTTGGCAGACTACCACCAACCTAGCCCATCCTGAACCTTAAACCTTTCTGAAGACAGAAAGCTTAATACTAAGAAAGCAATCAAATGCAATGCATTTTTCTGTCCCCAAATTAAACAGTACCCTTTTATTCCTGATTCTTTTTACTTTGGCAATATAAAGGTAAATTTTAAGACAAATACTCATTTAAACTTTATCAGGGGAACTATTCTAACAGAACGGACCGATAACATCACGCTGTTGCTGCTGTTGCTGCGGTTGCTGTTCCTCTCTAGGAACCTCTGGATTTTCGAATTCTTTGAGGAACTCATCCAAATTATCTGCCTCTCCTCCTTTCCTCCTTTTCCTAAGGTCTTCTGGTACGAGTGGTGTAAGACAGCGTGTGAAAAGCTATTTAAAAAAAAAGAAAGAAAAATTAAATTATAAAATTACAAACTGGAAACCCATCACTAACATTTCTAGTATCTGTAAGTTCCAAAAAATACAAGTTGTATTTATTTATGTATAACAACATTAGAAATTAACCATTATTTTATTACCCTCAAACGTATTTCATTTTACACTTTGGTTTTAGAAATCAAATATTTAGTTGTATGAATTTGACTTGGTGTTATGTCATATTCACACTTCACTATCTTAAAATGATTTTAAACAGGCTTTCAGGTTGTAACTACAACTCTTCTTCTTTTTTGGGGGGAGAGATTTTTGCTATAGGGTGCTTGTGCTTGCCAGAAAGACAGAGAAACACAAAGCAAGAAATTACCCCTTGGGAGGATGGCCACGTCACAATCCCTTTTCCTCTTGGGGTTTTAGGCATGAATGCACACGTGCCCAGTGTGAGTGTTAAGCTGCCAGATTAAAACTAAAACTGTGGTGGACTATGTGGGGAGTCTAGTGACGTAACCATTACGCCATGTGCTGCCCCATAACTGAAATTTTTAAAAAGTTAAAAATGTTTTACTTCATTTCTCAGCTCCAAGGTTTTAAATTTATTGGTCTGCAGTTTATCTGTGTATTTATAAGCTAAAAAACTTTATCATTTAAAATGATTTTAGTGGCAACATAATATTCCTTTGAGACAGAGACTGTATGCATACAGATTTCATGATTGAACCACTCCTTTTTTAGTTTCTCTCCTTTAAAGTGTAAACAATAATACAATCAGCATCTTCACAGAAGTTGGTCTTTCCATATTTAAAATTATTTCCTTAGGAAATACTTATTTCTTTCTTTCTTTTTTTGGAGAGGCTTTTGCTATAGGGCACGTGTGCTCGCCAGAAAGACAGAGAGAGTCAGAGAGACAGAAAGTGAGAAATCACCCCCCCAGGGGGAATGGCCATGCCACAATCCCTTCTCCTCCATTCTCTTCTCGGGATCTTAGACATGCATGCACAAGCGCCTGGCATGAGTTTAAGCCACCGGGTCCAGGACTTGAACTGCGGTCGACTACATGGGAGTCCAGTGACATAGCAATTACACTAACTGCCAGTTCCATTAGGAAATATTTCTAAGACTACTAAATCAGGGAACAAATATTTTAAGGAGCTTCTTCAAAATGATTATGTGACAGTGCTTCTAATAAAGAACAATTTCACCATAACCTTGCTGCTTTAGAAGACTTTAGCTTTAGGATAGAGTAGAAGTTTAGCAGACATGTCTAAGGCATCTATATCTGTGGGTTCTTCATTTGTGAGATCAACTGAACCAATTGCAGATGCAGCCAGGCCATGCCAATTGTTACAAAATGGGGCAAAAGATGGTTCCCTAAAGAGATGCTGAAGAAGTTTATACATTTTCCGTTTTACTATCTGATGCAAAAACTCCTTACAAGTAATCAAGCAATGATTTAAAGTATATGGGGAAGATGGGCATAGATTAAACACAAACATTAGGCCATTTTATATAAGGGTCTTGAGGATGCATGGATTTTGGTATTCACAGAGAGACCTAAAACCAATTCTCCACAGATACCGAGGAAGGACTGTATTTCAGGTAAGGTTCTGTTCAGTACACTATGATTTGATGGAGGATGAAGAGTATATTCCAGATAAAATTATATTCAGTATACTGTGTTTAAAGGAGAAAAGGAAAGGTACCATATGGTAGAAAAATACGTGACTGGGCCAGCAGACGGTGTGATGGCTAAGGCAGCTAGATTCTACCCACATGGTTACTCAGTGGTTCGGGTCCCAAATGGCACCCTGAAAAACATGCTGGGGGCATGTGTACCTAAAATCCCAGAGAGAGAGAGAAATTAGAAGCAATTATAGGATGACCATACCCCACGGAGGGTGTGCTTTCTCACTTTCCCTCCCTCCCTGTCTCTTTCCTGCTAAAAACAAAACAAAATAAAACAAAACAAAACAAAACAAAACAAAACACTTGACAAAAACTAAACCAAATGAAAGTTTTAGAAGTTAGTTTATTTTTAAATGGTCAAAATGAACTAGGTTGTCAGCAAAGCCATGACATATTTTTCTATGCAAAAATGCATCATGACTTTTCCGATGACCTATATGAAATAAAAATTACTACTAACAGTATTACCTTCAGTAGTCTGTTATTCCACAAAGGCTGAGCAGGTAAAGAGAAAAGTTTTTCCACTCCTCCCGTCTCTTTCCACATCATCAATTTCTTGGTGGGTGGTGCCAGATCCAAAGTAGTAACAATATCAGAATAATCACTAAGTTGGGCTCTAATCGTCTTGCTATCCAACTCTTTAACACTATCAACAATTAGCTTCCTCTTCCTCTTGGCTTTTGTTTCTTTGACTGGAATGATAAAAGAAAGTAAGGTCATTTCCAGAGAGGCTACCTGGAACCTAGAGCTACCAGAGCTAGCCTACTACTGTATCCCCTGCTTGTCTACACACAGACCTTAGTAGGAAAGTTCAACCTCAAGAGGGCAAGAAACATCTTAACTAATATTTTCAATCACATTTAGAATAGAAGCTAGCACACAAAGGTGTTCAATAAAAATTTGCTCAACAAATAAATACATGTAGACTTTTAGCACAAAATGAGTAAAACAATGCAAGGGCCAATATGTTTTTATTGATGTAGCTTTATACTATAAACACTGAACATATCACAATTAATTCACAGTTGGGTTCAAGTCCTGGATTTTGACATTTACTAGCTGTGTGGCTGTAAAGAAAAGTTACCTTTACCTTGTTAGGTTTCCATTTTGTCATTGTAATAGGGACAACCACTTACAGGGACTGTAAAACAGTTAGCATAGTAGTATCTGGTACAGACTGAGTCTTCTATAAATGACTGCTGCTGGGTAAAGTAAAATAAATCTGAACTCTGGCAAATGAACCTGGAACTCTACCTGAGATACTTTTCTATATTTGTTCCTAATCCTTAAAACCATGCAAAGTAGGTAACACTATCGCAACTTTTTAAGAAAGAGAAAGGCTTAAGAGATTAATAAATACTTTAAGATTTCATTCTATAAGCTATGTGAGACCTTATAGGCTTCTCTATATAAAACATTCATAAAGCTCAAAACTATAAAAGACATCTGATCATTTGATATATAGTGAGTTTCTTTTTAACTCCTGTCCTCCCAAGTTCTTTTCTCTGACAACAGAAGTTCAAGTTCTTACAATAGTCCACAAAGATTGTCTTATTTAAAAACACTGTGGTGTATCTCAAAGTTTCATCCTCCTTACTTCTTTTAGTTGTCTGTAATGTCTGTCACTACCACAGTAATATTTTAATGTTTCTCTAATTAGCATATGATTTCTAAGAGGATAAAAATTTTCTCACTGTTTTATCTTTAGTGCCTAAATAGAACCAGGTTCACAGTAAACACTCTTAGAGACCAGAAGCTCAAGTCGAAATTTTGGGGGGATCAGATTACTCTCAGTAAAAAAAGTCCCAAAATTAATCTTATTCTACTTGAACATAAAAACTGTCTTGAATTATACTAATTTATTTCAAGCATTTTACTTCAGCGTTCCCATAAAAATCTAGAAATTTTAAACTTCCACATCCCAACTACATACCCTGAAATTGCCTTTTACTCAAGCAGCCTCAATGATCTGTTTTGCAATGTTTTCTAATGAGTTTTAGTGCTTAGTAAGCACACAAACATAAAAAATTTCTTGTAAACTGTTAAGAAAAAGATGACTAATTTTTAAACATTTGGTATTTCCAGTTTATTAAAAGAAAAAAAAAAGTATTCTTCTATCTTTCCAGATTGTAGCCCAACTGTACAGAATCTATAACTTCGAAAGATAAGTGATGAGTCAACCTTATACCTTGTTAAATGCCCTGCAAAAGTTTTCTGTTACACATGTCAGCTGCTAACATTCTGGGAACCCCAAAAGACTAAGATATACATTAGCAGAAGTTTTATCTGTGCTTTTAGCATTTCAGAGCAACTTGTACAGATATTCCACAAATTACTCAAATTATAATTAAATCAAATAAAGACTCTATAACAAGTGACTATAACAAAAGAAAAAGCAGTTTCATTATCTAAAACAGCAGCAGATCAGCAGACAGGCAAAAGTTAGAACTAGGACCTATGTTCTACATTGTATAAATCTAAAGATCTATTTGCTCACCAGTTATATCAATAGGTTCCAAAGCAAATGCTTCTTCCTCATTCGGAACAAGTGTTGTTTGATCAGTCATTGTTGGCATTGGTTCAACGGGATCCACTGAATCAGGACTATCAGGCCCACCCACTGTAAGAGTAAGTATGGTCACAAAACGTTTGAGTGTATATCCTACAAGTGGGGCGGTGGTGGCTGAGGGTCAGGGTGGGCTGGCGAATTCCCTCATAAAACAAAGCAAAACCCCAAACCTTCTAGACTTGAATCTAATTGGTACGAAAAGGGAGAGAGGCACAAAGCTACCCATATAAGAGAACCTGCAATATATTTAAGGATTTTTCTGGTTCATTTAAAACCAGAACTTTTAGTTTGCAGTCTTCTATATTAATTATCTTTTTGGATGGATACACTCACCCTTAGAAACTGAATGGGAAAGGCTTACTTGACACGTTATCGTCCTCATCCATGTCATCATGTGCGGGCTGCTCTGGCAACATCACCCCTGCCTCAGAGAGGGCAGGGGGATCATCAAAGATACCGCCATCATTATTACTAATAAGTTTGTCATCTGAAACAGGGAAAATAAGTAACTAATTTGAAAAAACAGATGGTGAGAGAATAATAGTCAATCATTGCAAAAATGAAATGATGTTAAAATGGATCAAATTTAAATCTGTACCAGTATGCATCTGCTTCTCTTTAAGATAGTTCACGAGTGTAAGCTACTCAGTATATAAGAAAAACTTTTTTTTTTCTTTTCTTTTCTTTTGGAGAGGTTTTTCACTATAGGGCGCGTGCGCTCGCCAGACAGACAGAGAGAGACATAGAGACAGAAAGCGAGAAATCACCCCCCAGGGGGGATGGTCACGCCGCAATCCCTTCTCCATTCTCCTCTCGGGATCTTGGGCACGCATGCACACGCGCCCGGCATGAGTTGTAAGCCACCGGGTCTGGGACGTGAACCGCGGTTGACTATGTGGGAGTCCAGCGACATAGCCATTACGCTAACTGCTGGTTCCCAAGAAAAACTTTTCATTCATCATTTATATTTTCTAGTTTTATACCTATTTTAAAGATGTATTCAACACAGACATCAAACACAGAGCAGTGTTAAGAATTAAAGCTTAGAACTCTGAGACAACCATCTTTTCACATACTGGGTCATCAAGAAAGTAATGACCGTATCTTTCTATGCTTTTCTATGCAAAAATGCGTCATGACTTTCCCGATGATCCAATGTACATACGTACCTAGATAGCTGCTCGAGACCCAGAATTAGGAACTACTCTAAAAACCACAAAACTGAATAAAGAAATTATGTTAGAATAACTACTTTGGGGCCAGCAAGTGGTGTGGAGTTTAAGGTGCTAGACATCCACATGGCTGACTAAAGTTCTGAGTCCCAGACCTGACAGCTTGCTTTCTCATTTTCCTTCTCTTGCTGTCTGTCTCTCTCTGGTGAACATATGTGCCCTATAGCAAATTAAAATGTAATAATAATAATAATAATAATTATAAATTTAAAAGAAAAAAACAAAAAGAGTAAGTACTTTGTTGATACCTACCTAATATACCACCATCATTTCCTTCTCCAAAATTGTCATCCTTATATTGGTCTTCATATTCTAAATGGTTAATCTTCTCGTTCAGATTGCTGGTGCTCTGCTCAGGCTCTAGCAGGAGGTTAGAAGCGCTAGTGCTCACTAACATGTCATCATCCTCGAAAGCACTGCCTTCTCTCATTATCTCACGATCATCCATTCCAAAGTCACCTAAACAAATTTTGGTAAAGGCATTAGTTGAGAAAGGTTGGAAATACCATGGTTATGAAAGATAATAGCTAATGACTTATAATTAAGATGCTTCATTTGTTTTTTGAAGTCTTATTTTTGAATTGTAAAACATCTAGTTTATACTTTGTCTCTTAAAAAATTTATTGTTTTTTCACATTAGTTTTACTAGAGAAAGATAGAGTGGGGGGAGGAGAGAAGGAGGGGAGGGAATGCAAGCTGCCAGCTCCAGGACTAGAACCGCTGTTGGCTACGTGGGAATTCCAGCACCTTAACCACCACACCACCTGCTGGCCACTATACTTCAAGTCTTTAACATCCAAATTTCATAAACTAGTCTTAAGTATACACACTTAATTGTGAGGCTCAACTAACAAAATTCAATCTCAGATTCAAATTACAGTTATCGTAAATATGTATGTATATTAAAGTTATATTAATATTCAGACCTAAAAAACTGTCATAATGTGTCTTCATTAACAAAGAATTTAGATTGCTATGCTTTACATACCTAAGTTTTTGAACCTAAGTAGGAACAACAATGTATCTGTTTCAACTCCAAAATAATTATTCTAAACACGAGCACTACTTTAAACATAACACCTACAGTGCTACAACATAATTGCATTATTTTAGCTACTGGCTAGTGGTATCTTTCTCTTTTACCAAAATCATTTTCTTGTAAGATACTGATGTTCCCAACTTCTTCTCTCATGGTGATCTCTTCCACTCTACTCTGATTCAGGCTGAACTGCTGGGCCACATCGATGTCACTTTAAAAGAAATTCAAATACATTTTAGTCAAGTCTCTTTGCAATGTACTAATAAGACAAAAAAAAAAAAATCCCAATTCTCTCTGTAAAGAAAAGACAGACACAACTTAACCAAGTTTTAATATTTAATACTAAGTATTAAATAGTAAGGGGACTTAATATTTAATACTAAATAAATTCTGATACAATAAAAAATGTGATTGACTGGGAAGCTAATTTAATTTGTACCTTTTTAAAATTTAATTTTGTTAGAGGGCATAAGTGCTAACTGCAGAGAGGGAGGGAGAAAGTGCATAAATACTCCATATGAGGGTCGGTCACGCAGCACTCCCTCCATTTCCCCTTTTGGGATTTTGGACACGAATATACATGTCACTGTTGTGTTTCTCACGCTGCTGGGTTCAGGACTTGAACTGTGTGTGCTAGCCATATGAGATACAGCTACCTCAACTACTATGCAACTGCCTGACAAAATTTGTACTCAAATTTTAAAGACATTAATGATGAGCAAGAAAAATGTAATAGGCTAAAATTGCAAATGTAGGCAATATGGTATACAAAGAGAAAAACTAGAAATGGTGGGCTAGATAAGGCATGTGCTTTTATGAGGGCTCTGCATTGTATTAGTTATGTGAACTATGAAGGTGTTTATGAAACAGTTTCTAACAAATAAAAATAATCTCATACAGTTTAAAAATAGTACATAAAAACCAAAAATTTATATAGTTAAATATTCATCTGGAATCTTACTGGCCAAATTCAGAATGTAGATACTTCAAAAAAAATGATGAGATCTGTTCAGCAAATAAATGGGAAGGGGAAAAAAACCTGACAGATGCAGAGCTTTTACAGTTTCTTAAGAGACTCAGGAGATATATCAACCAAATGCAATTTGTAGACTATGTATAAACTCAACTCAAAAAAACTAAAAAGGAAAAAAGAAAAAAAAGAAAAAGCCTATGTGTCAACCAGGGATATTTAAATGCTGACTGGATATTACATTAAGAAATTACTGGTAATTGTTTTTACAGATGTGATTTTTATGGCTGTTTTTAAAATTTCTTATGAGAAAAATATAATGCAGTGGGGGATGGGAAACAGTTGGAAAAATTCAAATAAAACAAAACTGGTGACATATCTATTGATAAAGAAACCGAATAAAGGATACATGTGGTTTTATAATACTCGTTTATTTTTTAGTTGTGTTTTAAAATATTCTTGATAAAATTTTTAAAAAATGACAAGAGAAAAGGAAACAGGAAAATAGCTAGATAGTGCCTAGTACTATAATTAACACACACACTGTCAACATAGCTCATAATTTTAATTAGGAGTCATAGGTCATTTCAAAAAGCAGAAAAATGTCATCAATTTAACATGCTCTATGAAAAGTATTTCTTGGTTGTCAACTGTGCTACTCACTCACTTGGAGAGCTATAGCCACATTTCCCACTTAGGGTATGACAGCTGCACATTAAGGACTTGAGAAGAAGGAGACGGCCTGTCACAGTACTGTCCTGTAACAGCCATCTCTATTAGCCGTCTCTGAAATGTGTGTTGTGACAATGACCCTTTCTTGAGTAAAGAAAACTTCTGAAAGGCAATAGTTGAAGTTTACTAATAACATTACATCAAGCACACACCTGAAAATTGTTTAGCCAAGGTAAAGTAGATACACACATAATTTTCTTATGCATTTTAACTCCATCTTAACTCAGTGTCAAACATTCCAAGGAAAACTATATATTTGGAAGCCAAGAATATGCTTTTTGTAGACTAAGCCAATAATTGCAAAGAGAGACAGACATACTCTAAGTCAGGCAGTGGCTGATCGAAGTCATGAAACTCTTCAGGTAAAGTAATGGCATTATATGCTGCCTCCCGATTTTCCTCAGGCAGATCAACAACACCTGGAAAAGAAATGCCAGTTTTAAGGTCGAGGAACACCACAGATATCTAAGCATCAAAGGGAAGTGAAACTGTTATAATTTCCAAGGTTATATATTCTAGAAGGTTGATAATATATACAAAGTACCATGAGGCAGAGAATTTGTTTTTCTGTGATAATAAGCTATATTATTTGCTTTACCAAAAAAGTCAAAGTACTGATTAGGCATCAAACTGACACATCAACACATAAATATGAATAATGCTTTGTTTTGTTTTGTTTTGTTTTGTTTTGTTTTTGTCACAGGGAGTTTGTGCTGGCCAGACAGAAAGTGAGAAATCGCCCCCCAGGGGAGATGGTCATATCATATCACAATCTCTTCTCTCTTATCTTGGGATTTTGGGCATGCACACACATGCAGGAGAGCCCAGTGTGATTTTCAAGTCACTGGGCCTGGGAGTCAAATTGTGCAGCCGGCCATGTGGGGTCCAGTACCCCAACTTCCATGTCACCTCTGGCTCCTAAATAACAGTTCCTTAATTAAGCATAAAATGTGCGAGAAAAAAAGAACGACTGTTGTAAAAGAGTACCCAAAATGTTAAAAAAAAAAAAAAAAATCGGTTATTTTAGGGAAAGTGAGACAACTTTTATTTTCAAGCCATTTATAATAAATATCCATTAACTTGAGCAAACTGTTAAACAAAATGCATTTAGTGGATACAGTGTGTGTGTGTGGGGTTTCTTCAAAGTCTGTATTATATATATATATAAAAAGTATGCATGCATTTCAAAGTTTTTTGCACCAAACTAAACTCATACTTTAATCCCATCTTCTATGGACTTTTTGAAGTCCCTTTGTATGCTAGAAATCACTCAGTTAAGTATTACAGTCGTTGATTAAATGTTTCTTTTAAATAAAATCTTAGAACTCAAGCATTTTACTATTAATATACTAAACCTCAGTAGAAACAAAAGTATAAAGCATCTCTCTTACACAGTCAGACCATTTTAATTACAATGAACCTTCATCAATGCTTTAAAACGTTACAGAATTCAGAAACAGATCTGAGTATCTACTCAGATCAGGTTAGGGCTAGAATTTGGCAATATGGTGAAGTTCTAGAACCATTCATTACCTAAAACACAGTAATAGGGCTGCATGGTCAGCTGGTTAAGGGAGCTGGGTCCCATATAACACTCATGTGTGCATGCCCCCAATCCTGAAAGGATGAATAAATGGAGAAGGGACTGTGGCATGGCCACACTCACCAAGTCCTTCTCCAGCCTGTGCACAGACCTTCTGGCAATTAAAAAAGAAAAAAAAAAAAAGAGAAACAAAACAAAACAAAACAAAAAACAGAAAAAAAATCTAGAAAAAACATTTACGGAAAAGTTAAGAGTGAATTTGAGGAACCAGCAGGTGGTGTGATGATTACACTGCTGCACTCTGATGTAGTCAACCACAGTTTGAGTCCTAGACCCAGCAGCTTAAAACTCATTCCAGGCAGGTGTGCCCAAGATCCTGAGAGGAGAACGGAGAAGGGATTGCCATGGTCATCCCCCCTGGGGGGGAGTGACTTATTTTCTGTCTTTCTAGGGAGCACACATACCCTATAGACAAAAAAATCTCTCAGAATGAAAAAAGTGAATTTGATTTCAGGAGTACACTAAAATTACTCAGAAAAAAAAAATACTATCATTGTCTTTTCTGACCTGTATATTTTAAAAATTAATTAATTTGAGAGATGGGGGTAAGGGAGATATACTGAATTTATTATTATATATTTTGTTACTTTATGTATTTAGTTACTGTATATTATTGCAGCATGCAAAATGAATTTTCCCAGCATGAATACACTGCATGTTAGGCCAGTTAAAGACATTTGAATTTTAACAAGGTCTCTCCATGTCGGGATCTTCCTGCTATAGTTACTAGGACGACAGGTGTATACCCTAAGGCCTGGCCTGTTTAGGCAGAGCTGGAAATCCAACTCAAGTCTTTCCATGGGGCCCCCATTTCAAAGCAGCAAAGTGTCAGCAGCATGTGTCCTAGCAGCTAAGCCCATATGAACTACATTTTAAAAATCATCATTTATTAATTAGTTTAAACATTTTAACCTCTGATGACTCAATTCTATGTAAGTTAGTGGGGAAAAAAAGGGTTTTTCAAAAAAAAAGGGCAGTTCCAAAGGAATAACAAAAAGAATTGACTTCCATCATTCCATAGGTTGAACAGATACAAGTAAAGTGGACTTCCTCCCTTGACCTTCTAAGCTTTGCCTATCTTTGGAGGGTTCTATGTATTACAATGAGAAGAAAACAAAATGCTGATCTAGAGTATATGTTCAAAAGTTCTCTCCACACAAATTCAGAAAAAAAATGCTGATCTAGAGTGTATGTTCAAAAGTTCTCTCCACACAAACACAGAAAACTCCAAGGTAAGAAAAAGGAAATTTAATACCTGGCCGAAAAGCCATCTTTATCTTGATGAATGCTTCATTACAGTCTGCAAGGAGATATTTGGCTTTTCTGTGATAGATTCGAACTACTCCCAGTAAGAGATGTCCTGATGTTCGGAGTGCCATCTTCACCTATGGATAAAAAACATTGCTAGTAATGTAATTTATAAAGCTAATTTTACAGTTTTAGAGGTAATTATACTTCAAAGCTTGCATCTTGTGCTATTTACAGCGAGTTATTAAAATCTCTTCGAACCTCTTATCTATTTAAAGTTAACCTTAATAATCTGTATTTTACTTTTGCTTTACCTGTACATCTCTGAGCATCATCAAAAGACAGACTGGGTAGCAATTTACAAGTTAAGACAGACATGAAAGGATTAGCAGGTGGCATAATGGGTACATCGTTGGACTCCCATGTAGCTGTGGCATGGCCACTCCCCCTTGGGGGGTTGATTTCTTGCTTTCTGTCTTTCTCTGTCTCTCTAGTGAGTGCATGTGCCCTAAAGTAAAAATCTCTCTCTAAAAAGATAAGATAGACATGAAGGTAGGAAGCAGGTACTAAGCCATTTTATGAATTGTGTCATTAGCAAACTAAGTAGCATGTGACACTTTCAGTTGCCAATCCAGAGGGGGTACTGCTGCTTGATGGCTACTTAAATTCTGATTTTATTTCCTAAGCACACATCCCCACCCTTAAAAGATGATTATCTCATTCCTCTTTGCTAATGCTTGTCCCCGTCCCCATTAGAATTTAGTGAACTGAAAAATAAGGTATGCCAGTGAATATTCTGAGAAAGATTTTCTCTACTAAAGAAAGAATGCTGGGGCCCAGCAGGTGGTGTGGTGGTTAAGGCGCTGGACTCCCAATATGGCTGACCTCGGCTCAAGTCCCAGACTTGGCAACATGAAAATCACTAAGACGTGCGTGTGCCCAAACTCCCAGGAAGAAAATGGAGAAGAGACTGCAGAGTGATTATCCCCCGGGGGGATGATTTCTCACTTTCCCTCTTACTGTCTTTCATAATCACACCACCCTATAGCAAAAACCTTAGCAGATGGCGCAATGGCTACGTCACTGGACTCTCACGTAGTCGACCGTGGTTTGAGTCCCAGACCTGGTGGCTTAAGATCATGCCAGGCGCATGTGCGTCCGTGTCCAATATCCCAAGAGGAAAATGGAGGAGAAGGGACTGCAGCATGGCCATCCCCCCAGGGGAGTGTGATTTCTCGCTTTCTGTCTCTGTCTTTCTGGCAAGCTCACGTGCCCTATAGCAAAGAAAAAACTCTCTCCAAATAAAACCACAAAAAAACAAAAAAAATCTCTCCCCTTCCCTGTTTGTGAATATGTGGAGTTTGAGAGGTACACAGTCACTCTGTAACAACTCCTGCCAAGAAATTGAGAATATGAGTCCTTGGATGATACTATCCAGCTGCTGAACTAATCCTAGATCTCCCTGTTTCCAAACATCTATTGATAGTTAAGGTACAATGTTATTTCGCCATTTAAGGCATTTTTTTTTTCTTACTAAGTTTGTGTTAATTAGAAAACATTTAGTTATACTGATAATGGCACCCATCTTTTTCCATCAGAAAATACATTCTCCAGACTATTTTTTCTAAGATGTTGATCTCGATCAAGCTAATGTGGGAACCAGTATGTGGGATGAGTGGTACTTGGGAAAAGAATGAGACAAGCAAACAGCCCATGGAAAGAGAAGTATTCAGAATTCCTCCAGGCTGGCCCAGTAGCTTACTGGTTAAGGGAACCAGATCCTATATGGCCAACTGTGGTCTGAATACTGGCCCCACCACCTTGATAAACACTCTGGGCATACATGTGTACACCCAAGATCCTGGCAGAAAGAAATGGGAGAGATGGGTTTGCAGTGTGACCACATCCCTGTGAGGGATGCTCTCCTTTCTGTCTGGCTATAGCCCTCTGGCAATTAAAATGAAAAACAAAACCAAACAATCAAAAAAAAAATCTGTCTATAAAGAAAATTTTTTGAGAGAACAAGACAATATGAATTCAAAACATCCCCAGTTTTCCAAATCACACCATACCATTTACCAAATTTGAACGATTACAAAAAAGTTGCTAAACATTTGCTTAAGGTTTTAATTATGATTAGCGAACCATGTTATTTATAAAATAAAAATGTGTTTTTAAATTGTATGTGTACTTTCTATAGTACTCTAGAACCCTACTTAGGACTCTCAGGCTCTATGTTTACGGATACTTTACGTGATTTATAGCATATACTATAAAGTTTACTTTTACAAATGTGTAGATATCCAAAGTTACAAATTTATCAAATCTGGGACTTGGACTAAATGCCTGACCCCCAAAAATTCCAATTAAAACACTGCTCTTAATGGGAAAACAGAATCTACTTTTTTTGTGGTCTTATAAAATTTGAAATCGAGTACACTTTACCCCCAGGAAGGAGAAGGAAAATAATACCTCGGCTTGCCATTAGCTTGTCTACAGAATTAGCAACTGTAAAACAGTGGTGTTGGACAAAGGCTTTTTGGATTAGTTTGGTTCAAAGTTTTAGGCTTGGAGGAGGTAAAATGAGATTTAGCACTTTCTCTTTTCAGAATTATAAAAAGAATGATAAAAATATAATAAAAGCAGGCTATATATTCAGGGAAGGCACTGTAGTAGGTGCCAGTGGTGCTTGCAATGGGAAAGAAGAGGGAGAGCCTGTGAGTGCACTGTTGCAACTGAGCCACATCTGACACTTGTTTTAACAATTAAGCCAACATTTCCCATGAGAACTGCATACCAAAGCAAACATTTGAAATTTTCATGTCAGTTCACTCTGTGGAAGTATCTTCACATCCCATTTAAAAACCAACAACAAAAAAACCAACAACAACAATCAAATAAAATCTATTTAGAAACAAAGTTTAACATAAACTATTTACTGTCTCATACATACAACAATCTTTTTACATTTTTCCTGAACCAAATGCTTTGCTTTGTGGCTGTTAGTGCACACCTTCATATATGAGATTGCATCATGCTCATTTGTATCTCCAATGTGGTACAAAGTACTCTGTACATACTATATAAAAAAAGTGATCCCTTTAAGCTAGGGCTCTCTCAATATTTGCTTATGAGTATTAAAGATTAGCTACACATATCAATTTCTAGAAGAGCGTTATTTCTCCCTTTCTCATTTACTTATCTCATTAAGCATTCCTATTAAAAAAAGAAAAGAAAAAACCATATTCTCATACAATTTGACCAGCAATTCAAACTAGTAAAATTTTACTGGAGCAAACTCAATGCTTATCAGTAATCCTAAAAATAACTATATCACTTGGCCCATCAATTACATTCCTAAACATCAATGTTAAAGAAAGACTTACAGATATAAACAAAGAGTTAAGAAATGTTAATTAAATACTTCTAAAAGAGAAAATAAAATAACCTATAATCTAATCCTACCGCATAAGGAAAATAGTATTTTGGTATGGTTTACAGGCTTTCCCATGTGTATGTTGTTATGTACACGTGTGTGAACACACAATTTTTCTTTGTGTGTGTTTACATGTATACATAAAAATCACACTATAAAGGTGAGCAGATGGCATAGCGATCACATTGTTGGACTCCCACATGGCTGACTGTGATTCATATTCCAGACCTGATGACTTCAAAATCATGCCAGGTGTGTGCCCAAGATCCTGGAAGGATAATAGAGGAGAAGGGACTACAGTATGGCCAGCCCCTCTAGGGAGTGATTTCTCACGTTCCCTCTTATCGTCTCTGCCTCTCGCTGGTGAATGCACATGCCCTGAAACAAAACCCTTTTGTTGAGACTCTCCCTATACCTGCTGCCCCATACATGCATAACCTCAACTACTATCAACATATTCCATCAGAGTCGTACATATATTATAGTTGGAAAACTTACACTGACACATTAGTACCAAAAACCCAGTTTACATTTGGGTTCACTCTTGGTGGTGTACCTTTTATGAGTTTAGAAACAGGTATAACGACATGTATTCACCACTGTAGTATGCAGAACAGTATTACTGTCCTAAGAAAAATCCTGTGTTCTAGGACTATTTATTTCTGCCTTTTCTCTCCAATCCCTCGTCTCTTCATTATCTCCACAGTTTGCCTTTTCCAGAGCATGTTCTAGCTGGAATTGTATGCAGCCTTTCAGATTGGTTTGTTCTGCTTAGTAATACGAATTTAAGGTTCCTTCATGTCTTGCCATAGCTTAGAAACTCATTTCCTATTTAGCATCACATATTTCATTGTCTAGCTATACCACAGTTGATTTATCCATTTGGTTACTCCAGGACATGTTAGCTGCTTCTAAGTTTTTGCAATTATGAATAAAGCTGCAATAAACACTTGTGTACATGTTTTTGCATAGATATAAGTTTTTAACTACTTTGAATTTTAAAAAGCAGGATAATGTTTTTCTCCGTCAGTGGCTTGTCTTTTCACTCTCTTGATAATGTCTTTCACAATGGAGAAAATTTCAGTGAAGTTCAGCATATGGAAGTCTTCTTTTAATGGAGTCTGTCTTTGGTGTTGTATCTAAAAATGTCTTCACCAAACCCAAAGACATCTAGAATTCCTATGTTATTTTCTAGTTATTTTATGGTTCTGCATGTTTTAGATCTATTTAGAGTTAGTATTTTTGTCTGTGTCTAGATTTATGGTTTTTTTTTTTTTTTTGCATGTTCATGTCCAGTTGTTACAGAACTATCTGTTGAAAAGACTGCTTTTTCTCCATTGGACTGCCCTACCATATCTAATGGATACACTGGACAGGACAAGAAGAATTAAACTTTAAAAAATTAGAAATTAACTATTCCAAAAGAGAAAAGTAAAATGAACCATGTATAACCAAACCAATGATTTATAGGTACCTAATTCCTCGCCTAACATCCTAGGGACCAAATGTGTTTTAGAATTTCATATTTTTGGACACACACACACACACACACACACACACACACATATATTTTCAAATATTCACAAATGCACTGTGGAAATAGTTTTGTGTATCATTATGGGGGAAGCTAGTTCAAACATCTGTGATCTGAAACATTTCCACAACAGGACAGCTGGTGCATTCATGCGGCATCTATGTATATGTATAAATACAAGGTGCAGGAGAGGACTTTTAAGACACAGATATAAATGCACATATAAATTATATTTAAAATTTTCCCTCTGAAATCAGTCCACCCATTTTTAAGACAGCATGTCTGTTCTTTAATGAAACACTAATGATGACAGTAGATGGTAACTGAATCTGTGTTTTAAAGGTACTTTGTTGGCAAAGGAAAAACCCTGAATTACTTTACACTATTTGCCAAATCTAAATGTGGAAAGCACTGCTTCAGAACAATTCTAGAGGATGTCAATAAAAGCTCCTCTAGGAATAGATCAGTGAACAATACCAATAAGGTAAGGATATTCATGATGCTTCCATCGTTGTGGGAAATAGATAATAAGTAAGTGAGCAAATATTTAAGAAAGTGTTTTTTGCAAAGGGCCCAGCAAGCATAGAGGAGTTTCTTGGGACCAGCAGTTGGCGTAATGGCTAGGTCGCTAGACTCCCATGTAGTCGATCTTAGTTCGAGTCCCGAGTGGCTTAAACTCACAACAGGTGCGTGTGCATGCATGCCCAAGATCCCAAGAGGAGAATGGAGGAGGAGAAGGGATTGCGGCATAGCCATCCCCCTGGGGGGTGATTTCTCGCTTTCTGTCTCTCTTTCTGGCAAGCACACACACCCTATATCTAAAACCTCTCCCCCCAAAAAAAAAGAAAAAAAAAAAAAAGTTTCTTTAAGAAAAACAAGTTGGGCTATGAGGCTGAGGTAAAATAGCATGGACAGTATTCACACAGTGAGTAAGATAGACTGGCCCCTGAAACTTTTTCTAATTAATAATGACTTATTTTGTAAATTCCTAAATCAGGAACACCTATACAAATATTTAGTATAAAAACACATACAAAGCTAAACATTTTTGCATAGAAAAATATGTCAAGACTTTTTTGACGACCTAATAAAAAATATGAGTACTGCTTTATCTCATGCTTATTTGCCATTAACATAGGCAAACAGAAATATATAAGCACTTAACAGATTCTGTAAAGAAAGAGTATTGAACTGTGATCATATCTTACGTAGAGGTCATAAAGACTTGATACAAGAAAATCAAACCACCTAGATTTTCCTTGCCTCCTATATACATAGATGCCTATCTAAAGAGTTGTTTTACAAATTCTGTTTTCACATATCCATACATCAACAAAAGAATACAAATATCGACATCAAACATACCTTTGGTGAAATGATACTCTCCACACTGCTCTCTAAATTACATTCAAACACATGGGCTTTGGTTAGCTTCTTATCCCAATGGGCTGCCAGCCAAATTTTGGCCAGAGGCCCTCTTTTACTGAGGACAAAATGTGCGTAGAACATTGTTCTGGTTGACTATGAAACAGAAGGAAACCTGAGGAGGAGAAAGTTAACATCAGTATCACATAAGAATTGAAGTATTTACAGACACACATAAGAAATCTGAACAATTTCTTACTATCTTTATATGAGAAATAGGAAAGGTCTAAGGACAAGAAAAAGACTCAAAATAATAAGGCTGAAAGGAAACGGGACGAATAGTCATTGCTTTCACGCCTTGTCACCATCTTAAAATAAAAGTGCTAGTTTTTTGTTTTTTTTTTTTACAGTAAACGTTATCATTAGAAAGCTCTTATTCTTAATGACTTTCTATAAAGTTCTGATTACGATGAAAACAGTCTTTTTAAGGGCCCCAAACTAAAGATTATTTTTTCACAGTAAGAAAAGAATGTGAGAAGAAAGTTACCCAGGCACAGATATTAATTAATGTGAAAATTTCTATTTTTAGAATGCCATTAAAAATGGAGGTTTTCAACTAAATACTCTGCAATAATAATTGTTATTCTGTGACAAATACTGCATTAAACATTTCATATTCCATTAAGCAGAGCTATATAAGTGAGCTGGTCCCATGTTACAGATGGGTAGTTCAGGAAAAACTGAACCTCACCTCAAACAAACAAACAAACAACAACCCAAACCAAAAACCTAACTTAAGAACTTGAAAAATATGTCTACTTATAATTTACATATTAAATCTAGGACAATGGTATAATGCAAAAATTTATTCTGTGATTAAAATAATCTCAGAATTATAAGCATGAGATTGATACTTTACTTTTTTTCCAACAAACTAATTAATTATACTGAGAAAGACAGTCTGAAAACCCATTTGGAAGATTACATTAACAGTATCTAAGTTATTGTTTCCCTTATATTATTTAACTTCCCTTTTTCACATAAGATTTAAATCAATTTTATCAAGTGAATTTCTTTCTTTTTAAGAAACATTCATAATAGGGAACCAGCAGTTAGCATAATGGCTATGTTGCTGGACTCCCACGTAGTCGACCGTGGTTCATGTCCCAGACCCAGTGGCTGTGCGTGCGTGCCCAAGATCCCGAGAGGAGAATGGAGGAGAAGGGATTGCGGCGTGACCATCCCCCCTGGGGGGTGATTTCTTGCTTTCTGTCTCTATGTCTCTCTCTGTCTGTCTGGTGAGTGCACGCGCCCTGCCCTGTAGCGAAAATCTCTCCAAAAAAGAAGAAGAAGAAAAAAAAAGAAACATTCATGATAAAAGTCAAATGTACCATAGGAAATGAAAAGTACTTAAATTTTTAAACTTCTTATTCTGAAGAAATTAAATTCTCAGGGAGTTGTAAAAATGGTATAGAGGTCCCATGTATGCTTTACCCCGTTTCCCCCATGGTGACACATCTTACCTAACTATAATAACCATCTCAAAACCAAGACACTGACCTCAATGCATATGTATAATTCTACACCATCTTATTCACAAGTGGAGATTTGTATAATCATCACCACAAGTAAGATACAGAACTATTCTATCTACACGAAGTTCTGTCATACTCATCCTACTACTGCTCCTACTATTCTTAAGCCTTGGCAACCACCAATCTGTTCTACATTCATAGTTTTGACATGAGAATGTAATATAAATGTAATCATACAGCATGTGACTTTTTAGAATGGCTTTCTGTACACCATGCTCTTAAAATTCATCAAGTTGTCACACTTACCAATAGTATGTTTTTTTTTATTGCTGAGTAGCTTTCTATGCCATGGATATACCACTGCTTGCTTCCAGCTTTTGGTTATTACAAATAGAAAGCTGCTGGGGCCAGCAGATGGGTATGATGGTTAGGGCACTGGACTCCCACATGGCTGACTGCAGTTTGAGTTCCAGACCTAGAGGCTTGAAGGTCACACTGGGCACGTGTGCATGCCTGAAATCCCAGGAGAATCCACAGCATTTTGGCCATTCTCCTCCCTCACCACCGCCCCACCCCAACCCTGGGGTGGTGGTGGGGGGGATAATTTCTTACTTTCCCTCTCACTGTTGTCTCTCTGTCCTTTCCTACTAGCACAAGCACCCTATGGCAAAAACAAAACAAAACAAAACAAAACAAAACAAAAATACAACACCCTACAATAAACAAATAAAATAAAAACTGCTAAAAATATTCATATAGAGACTTTTTTTTTTAAACTTGCCAGAGGCTGTGACATTAGAAACAAAAAGAAAGGGAAGGGAGAAAAAGCACCTCCCAACGGTGGTGTGGTCACGACACAATTCCGTCCCTATTTATCCATCTGGTTAGGATTTGAGGAATGAATGCACAAAGTTCAGTGTTTTTTTCAAGTTGTTAGGGTCAGGATTTGAACTATGTGGTGGGCCAAGTCAAATCTAGGTTTCTTAACCAGCAGACCATGAAGATGGCCATTATGTGTAACTTTTCTTTTTGTAGATTTTTGCCATAGGGTGTACACGCTTGTCTGAGATAGGGAGAGGGAAAATAAGAAATCATCCCTAGGGGAATGGCCACACTGCAATTCCTTCTCTTCTAAAGATTTTGGACATGCGTGCACATGTGACTGGGGTGATTTTTCAAGTCTCTGTATCTGGGGCTCAAACTGCAGTTGGCCACGTGGGAATCCAATGCTTTCACTAGCACGCCACCTGTTGACCCCTGTACAGACTTTTTTTTTTTTTGCTTTAGGGTGCGTGCGCTCGCCAGAAAGAGAGAGAGAGAGAAAGCGAGAACTCTCCCCCCCCCCCCCCCCCCCGGGGGGGGGGGGATGGCCACGCCACAATCCCTTCTCTTCCATTCTCCTCTCAGGATCCTGGGCACACACGCACATGCGCCCGGCGTGAGTTTAAGCCACCAGGTCTGGGACTTAAGCTGCAGTTGACTACATGAGAGTCTGGCGACATAGCCATTACGCTAACTGCTGGTCCCGACCCCCTGTACAGACTTTTTTATTTCATGTACAGACTTTTGATGACCAGAAATTTTTATTTCTCTGAGTCCAATGTCCCAAAGCTACTGCTGAGAAGTTTAAGTGTACGTTTAACTTTTTAAAAAATGTTAACACTAACGTCTAAATCTTAGGTGTCTATTTTTTACAATTAGAGACCACAAAAATAAGAGCAACTGATTGTCCCAAAACTCATACATTATGTAAAAATGAATAAAAATAGATAATAGGCTTAAACGTAAAATTATGAAGTTTTTAGGAAATAAAAAGGGGGACTAGCACATGGTGTAATGTTAAGTCCTGGATCTGGAGGCTTAAAACTTACACCGGGGGTGTGTGTGTGTACGCCCAAAATCCTGAGAAGAGAATGGAGAAGGGATTGTGGTGTGGCCAACCTCGGGGGGGGGGGGGGGGGGTGGGTGGGGGTGGGTTGATTTCTCATTTTCTTTCTCCCTCTCTCAGATGAGCACATGCACCCTATAGTAAAATAATCTCTTAGAGAAAAAAGAAAACTTCCAACATCTAAAGCTTGGTAATAGTTTTTAGACATGACACCAAAAACATAATCTATGAACGAAAAGTTCTCAATAAGTTAGCCTTCGGGTCGGCAGGTGGCATGGACAGGCTGGACTGCCACATGGGTTGAGTCCCGGACCCGGGGCTTAAAACTCACGCTGGGTACATGTACATGCACACCCAAAATCCCGATAGGAGAATGGAAAAGGATTGTGGCATGGCAATCCACCCCCCCCCCAAGGGGGGACTTCTTGCTTTCTGTCTGTTTCTCTTCACAGAGCGCACACAACCCTATAGCAAAATCTCTCTCAAAAACAAATAAATATAAAATGGCCTTCATCAATTAAAACTTATCTATGAAAGCTAAGTTGAGAGATGCAAAGACAAGGTACAAACTGGGAAAATATTGTTGGCAAACCACACATCTTACTAGACTTCGGATCTAGAATATGTAAAGAATCCTTGAACTTCAAGAGAAAAAAAAGAAAAACCCAACTATTACTAGAAAATGAATAAAAGGGGTCAGTCTATGTGGTGGTTTAGGTGCCTAGGTCCTATTTGGCAGAACTTATGGTTGGAGTTCTGGACCTGGTGAAAAACTATCTTAGGTGTGTACATATGCCCCAAATCCCACAGGATAGAGAAACAAAAGGGAAGGCATTGCCGCAATGGTAGATGGTTTATCTTTTCTTTCTCTATCAACTCTCCAGGAGCGAATGTGACTTCTGGCAAAAAAAAATTTTTTTTTGAGGTTTTCACTATAGGGCGCGTGCACTCGCCAGACAGACAGAGAGAGACATAGAGACAGAAAGCAAGAAATCACCCCCCAGGGGGGACGGTCACGCCGCAATCCCTTCTTCTCCATTCTCCTCTCGGGATCTTGGGCACACACGCACAAGCGCCCGGTGTGAGTTTTAACCACCGGGTCGGGGACGCGAACCGTGGTCGACTACGTGGGAGTCCAGCGACATAGCCATTACGCTAACTGCTGGTTCCCGCAAAATTTTTAAATAGAAAGGAAACAAAGGAAATGAAGAGACATTTCACAGAAGAGTGACAAATAAAAAGAAAATGTTCAATATTTGCCATTATAAAAATGCAAATTAAGTCCCAACAGATGATCACCACACATTTATTATGAGAGTCAAATAAAAAATGGTGACCACGCCAATGCTGGTAAGGACACACAGAAGCTACATCTCTTACACTGCTGGTGGGAACATAAAATCACTCTTGAATTAGCTTTTTGTTTGCTTAAAAATCCAGAGTAATTCTAATTTTTTTGATTTCTCAAAAACACTGTAAATTTAAAAATTAGAATTTTGTCCACTGTTCTTTCAAAAACAAATGTACTCAGTCTTTCCAATGATGCACAGAAAACATATTTTAGTTTAACACCTCACAGGCAAGAGATTTCATGCATGTCAAAAATGTCTGAGGGGGACTGTCCAAGAGTACTGATGTCATCTTTGCCTCATCTCCGTTTGATATCACTTTTTAGCAAAGGGTCTTGAAATTCTCAAATTTACTATATTTAATGCTTCCAGAGGATCATTAGTCCACCATGAAAAAATTTTCTTAAAAACAGAACAAAAGGCTTAATCAATTGCCCCATGTAAACTTTCTCTCAAATTTGGACTTAAGAACTAAGGAACCAGAAAAAAAAGTTGTATTAAACATTCTGCCCCAAGAAGAATTAAATAATAACATTTCAGAGGTCCTTTTTTTTTTTTTTGCCACATGGTATTTTATAGATTAAAAACATGCCTTCCTTAATCGAAGACAACCTATGTTCCAAATCAAAGTTTCTACTTCAAACCTTAAAATATTTTAAGTGTAAAACTTAAGCTGCCCCTATAATGCTATAAATAAAATCTAGAGAATTTTATAGAAATCTAATATGGTCTAATATGGCAGTATGTTCTATGAAATATAGTTACGATCATCCATGACAAACTCTAAGTTTCATTATGGAAGCAATCAACCGTGTTCCAAATTAAAAACAAAAAAACAACAACAAAAAAAAACCAGAACTCCTTAACACTGTGCACCTAGAATATTGTCTGCCACATGACAATTACTAAATACGTGCTCGATGAGCAAGTAAATAGGATATACTGAATGATTTCACAATTGATAGATACATAAAATTCTAGGTATTTCAGAAACTTTTCAACAGGTGTCAGTAACTCACGGCCAGCACTTCAGCTGCTGGTCAGAGCACCAGGCCTAAAATATCTCAGTTATGCAGAGGCAGAGATTCCTAATAAATGCTTTCTTGGCATGAGATGGGGATAAGTAAAGCAGAGTGGTGCTAAAATTACTTTGTGAAACAATCAGCAAGAGGAAATCACACTAATAACTAAAGGAAGCCAAAAGAGCAGTGGTAGATCAACTATTAGCTTATAGCTGAATAAAGAGAAAGTGGTGTAGTCACTGTTTCTTTTCTTTCTTTATTTCTTTTTTTTTTTTTCGGGGGGGGGGGGGGGGCTACAGGGCACTTGCATTTGAGAAATAAATTGAGAAATCACTCCCCAGGGGAAATGGCCAAGCTGCCATCCCTTCTCTTGGGATTTTGGGCATGCAAACATATGTACCTGTGACTTTTAAGCTGCTGAGTCAGGGATTCAAACTGCAGAGTTGACTATGTGGGATCCTATCTTAATCTGCAAGCCAACTATTGACCCCAATGTTGCTTATTATAAACCAACTTTTTTCTTGTAATACCAATCTTTAAAAAAGGTTGATTAATCTGTAGGTTTTGAAGATTCTATTTTCTACTAATCCTTTAAAAAAGACCTTAGTATAAAGCCTGTACTGTTTAGCAATTTGATGATTTCTGAATAATTTTTTTCTAAAAACTTTTTCCAGTCAATCCTAAATGAAATAATTTAAGTGTGACATGAAGCAACAGTAAGACTGGTAATTCAGAACATATTCAGGAATGCAAAAAAGGGGCAATTTAAGATTATGCCAAAGAACCAAAGTCGAATTAAAGCTGCTAATATCACATCAGTTACTACTATTTCACTCATCTTTTAGAAGGCACAGCAGATATAGTGATTGTGTAAATTGGCACGATCTTTCTGAAGACAATTTGGTAACATTTTACAAAAATTTCAAACACTCATTCTAGGAATTGTACTCCAAGTAATTAATACAAAAGATATACTTGGAGATGTATAACATGAGCAAAAACAGAATTAAAGGAAAATGTACTAACCACCAAGTGTTTTATAAAGTATTCAACCTCTTTGTTGTCTACCCTATAAATACTGGCCCATTTTACATAGGAGAAGACGGAGTGAAGGACAGAATAAGTAAAGTCAGTAGTATATAATGGAAGTGACGCTTGAACGTTACAGGTCACATTTATAACTACGCTGGATGCTACCTTGCCAGATAAAGCTTCTCAACAGCAACACTTTAGAAATAACCCACCTGGCCATTAATCAGTGACTTGAAAAATTAACCTACCCGTAAAACAGAATACAATACAGTCTTATACAATGACATAAAAGGTGTACAATATGAAAATCTCCAGGATAAGGGCAGAGCAGTTGAAGCAGGAAAGAAAATAAAGGCTTCTTTCTACTTGCATTAACTTGCAATAAGCATAAAATACCTTTGTAGTGCACATGAAACCAGTGACCCTGGTTATCTCTGGAAAGTGGGTATGCAGGGAAAGCCAGGCCTCTGCTTTTGTACTGCTTGGCCTTTTTGCTTTTTATACATCATCTAAGTGAAGTAAAAACCAGTACACTGGCAGTCAAGACATAATCCTACTTTGCCATTAACTCTAAAGTTAAATTGCTTAACCTCTATGCACAGTTCAGTTTTTCTACTATAAAAACCCAAAAGGTTGAAATTGGTCATTTACTGAAACACCAATATCTATCTGCCATAAGAATGGAGAGATCTCTGGGGAGTGGGGGAGGGGGCTCACAAGGACAGAAAGGATTTCCAACTTTGCACACCAGAGGTCCACCTTCCTTTTGGTTCTTTGACCAAGGGTTTTACTATCAGTTCAAGGTTCAAAATTCAGCTCCCACCTTGCTTAGTTGTGAATACATCAGACTATCAACTTTCTCATCTATGACATGGGGACGTTAAACAAGAAGGATTTACAGAAACTAAATAAGACTGCCACACCACACACTGCCACTGTAGATGCAAACAGTTAAGTTGGAAAAAACCTTGCAGCAAAACATGAACCAGCCAACAAGATCATGCCTAACAACCCTGACCTGACGTTCAAACAAAAAACATTATCTTTATTTCTCAAGAATTAAAAAAATTCCCTTCTGTACTAAACTAAGAAAAAACTTGAAATTTGGATTTGGGCTAAGTGGAAGTTCATCAGGGAAAAAAAAATCCCCAAAGAATACTTTAATCATATACTTCTCTAAGTGCTAAGTTTCATTGTATAATACACTGTCAACTCATTTACTGAAAAAACAATTAAGGTTATGCTCCACCAACGTCACTGACTTGTGTATAAAATGTACTATGTCCATTCGTTATGTGTTGTCTCAACTCTACCAACTAAGCAATTGAAGCAATGGATGTGGCATGTGTCCTCATCAACGCCTTTCTAATAGTTGCCTCCAACATTAAACAAAGGTATTAATGACTCTACAACTTAGGAAGGCTCCAAAATTCTGGCTTCACACAGCTAACTGGCATTTACACTCATTTTAAGAAAATAGGATGTTTCTTCTAAAACCAATGATTATTATAGACAGTAAGAGAGCAAATACCAACCTTTCGCTTGCAGAACAGAAAACGCAAGCACTTACCAGACACCTGAACAACACAAACGCGTTTTTGAATGCCGAAAGACAGCCTAACACATCAGTGACCCAACTAACCCTCCAGCGTTTCCTTCTTTAAAACGTGAAGAAGGCCGACATGTGTCAGCAAACCCCGAAGGTGTCAGCCCACACTATCACAGGGGATCATTTGGGAAAGCCCTTTCCTAGGGCACTGAGCATTTACGAGAAACAGCCCCCTCCGAAGCGTCTCTAAATACCCAACATCCTTAATTATCTCTAAAAACGGTTAGCAAGGCTAAGGGGCAATACCAGTTATGTCAATTTCCTAAGGATCAGAAGCAACTCCCCTCCGTGGCGTTTTTTACTAGTCTGCTCAGTATCTAACATACCCGATGTAAATTTTGGTCCTTAAAAACGGGGCAGCAGAAGTCCCGGCCGCCCTCCGCCCCACCGTGCCTTCAGTGGCAGGGCCCGCGTGGCTCCCACCCCTGCACCCGAGCTCGGCTGACCGATGCTGCCTCTCCGAGCTGGCATCGCCGGCCGCCGGCCCGCCGCCGTCGCCCGCCCCGAATCCCGCGTCTTCCCAGACAGCCATTTTTACCGAAGGAGTAGGCGGCCCGGTCCCCAGAGCGGGCTCGTTCAAACCTCCTCCCCTCCCTGCGCCGCCCAGGGAGGCCGCGCGCTCCTCGGGGAGAGGAGGGAGGCTGGCTCTCCAAGCGGCCGGCCGAGTAACGGCTTTGTTGCTCTTAACGTGGACCACAACCATTTGTTACCGAACAGACGAGGATGCGGGCCCAGCCCGCGCGGGTCCCGGCCGAGGGCGGGCCCGGGGCGAAGGGGCCCGGCGGGCTGCGCCGCCGCTCGGGACAGCCGAGGGTAGCAGCGCGCGTGGGCGCGGCGAGCGCTGCCTTCTCCCTCTCCCTCCTGCCTGCGGAGTCCCACTCCCCGACGGCAGCACGGGGAGGAAGGGGTGGGGGGAGGGAGCCGTCGTAGGACTCGATCGGGTCGGCGGAGTGTCTTACCTTGCTCTCCGCAGGGAGCTGGGCGGGCTGGGTGGCCCGGGGAGGGGAAAAGGGTCGGGGGAGGGGGCGGGGAAAGGGGGATCCCTAGTGAGGTGTAGCTTCGGAACAGCTCCCGCCGCCGCCACGGCCGCCGCCTCCTTTCCGATTCACTCAAACAAACAAGATGGCTGCCGTTACGCCGCGGCTCTTCCTGCCGCCCAAATCCTCGGTTCAAATCGGCAGGATGTTTACGGTCAAAATGGTACCTGTGCGCCTGCGCAGCCAGCCTAAGCCCCAGGAGGAGTGACGCAGGCGCAGTGACCATTTCCTTTCCTTTGGAACCCGCCTCCTGAGACCGGGGCCCGGAACTGAGCAAGCGCAAAGGTGATCCTCTAGCAAGAGGGTCTTGCAGAGTGGCAGAGCTGGCAAATGGCGCACGCGCGGTGCTGGCCCGTGAAGTGACTGTTGGGAGTTAGCTTTATTTTTGCTCTTGTTTTAAAGACGCGGACTGTCGTCGTGCAGTTTTGTGTGCTCTTGACACAAACATTCAATTTAATGATTCTATAGCGATGAAGGTAACATAAAAACCTTAAACTAGCTCTGTAAAATGTAGGGGTTCATTCATTCAGTCAACCTGTGTTTACAGAGGGTCTTCTGTTTGCTACTAGGAGCTGCAAGGCTTGGCCTGTGATGATGCACACAATAGGTAATCACGGGAAGTTTGCAGTATAGCTAGGGAGGGAACTTTGTTTTTTTTTTTTTTTTTTTTTTTTTTTTACAAATACTTGGTTGTATCATGAGGAAGAGCCAGATACAGATATAGATGGAAGAATTACTCATTTGTTCAGTTTCTGAGTGTAGACTCATTTTAAAATAAAGGAACACACTAGAAAACAAGGTGTTTAAGCTCATGCTCTCATTGTATGGAGCCACTAAGGTTAAGTCTTGGACCGTACCAGGGTCTTAACACGTGCAACAATTCAGTATCACCGTTCTTACTTTACTGTAGCAGGTGGATAAGAAAGTGGGTTGACTTGTGTTCCATGACCTCTGGGTCAATTATTTTTGGCTTGAAGCAGCGTTTGTCTTACTGGCAGGAGTCTATTAGCCAAGTGATTGTAGTTGGCAGAACTCAAAAGCTTCACAGAGTGAATTTCTATTTTAGTTGGGCAAATCTGTTATTTGTTCTTTCCTTTGTTCTTTAATTGAAACTTTAAGAAGTTGGCATTTAAGGCTAGTTAAAATTCCAAGTTGGGGAGTGAAGGCCTACAAATTCTTTTATTATTTTCAATATGCTTTTCCTCCACCCATGCAGATTAAGTGCTCAAAACATTAAAATCCTTCCTACTGGTGTGACTAAACAAGCTCAATGCTGGTAGTTGTATCATCTCAACAAAAACACTCTAACACACTCCTTACAACAGAAAATTCTATTTCCATAGTGAATGATTTCATTCTTCACTTCAAAATAATTTGTGTAATTGTATTAACTGCTAAATAATCTTCTAAAACTAATCAAATGGGAAAAACCTACTGTCAGGCTAAGAATCACACAGATAAAGCACATTGCTTGGTGAATCCTTTGATAATTCATATTAAATTTCAGTTTAACTCTCTCAAACTCTGGTCAGATGAACATGTATTGTCATTTCCTGTCTCTCTTAATATTATATTTGCTTTTAGTTTTTCTCAATGAATCACATGCACTTCCTCTGAACTTAAATAAAAATTCTGTTTTTTTGATTTCTAGAAGAAAGTTTGATTCTAACACTTAAACAAACAGACTTAATTTTACTGTAACACTTACTTCTGTACCCTTGAAGGATGGTTATGAACAGTAGCTTTCGGCTTAAATTCTTCTTTTCTACCTCCCAACCTGTTTTACCATGTGCAATTTACTTACCGTGTCTAGGTTTTATTTATTTATTTTTGTTTATAAAAGGAGGATAATACTTGTGATTATTGAAAGAACAAAATGGGATTACATATACAAATTGCTTAGCATAGTGCTTGGAACTAAGTACTTAAGAAAGGGTCACTATTAATAGTCAGCAAAATATGACTAATATTTATCAGCTATTAAACTTTTAAGAACATCTGCAAATACCTGGATACTTTAAATGTCCCTTCCTAACTATATCTTGTTCTATGCCCATATTTGAAAACAAATTTATGCTTTCTCTTCTCTTTCTCTTGTTGCCTCTCCTTCCAGTGCTGAATTCCCAAGGTGTTCTGTTTATTTTTCTTAACAATTTATTCTTTATTTTTAAGACAATGATGCCATTTTCTTTTTTTAAATTAAATTAAATTTATTTATTGTTATTCTTCAATTTGACCAGAGAGAGAGAGAGAGAGAGAGAGAGAGAGAGAGAGAAAAGGGAGAATGAGAAAGCAAGCTGCCAGGTCCAGGACTTGAACCTCAGTTGGCCATGTAGGAGTTCAGTGCCTCAAGCGCCATGCCACCTGCTGGCCCCGAACAATTTATTCTTATTCAATAGTTCTCTATCCTGAGCTCACATCCATTTATAGAGTTTTATATATTTTTTCACATGCAACCCTAATTTACTCAACCTGCTAGATTTGATTATTTTAAACATGGTATATATTCTGTTCCAGCTTAGAGTCCCATTCTAAGAATGTATTCATTCAACTCCTTGTACTAAAATGTCAAGTTAAATTTCTTGTTGCTGGAGTTAGCTGCAGTTTTTGTTGCAGGAGTTAGAGGCAGTTGTTATCCCCTCAACTTGGAAATGTGTACCTGATAAATGTGCATCTGTCAAATTTTGTAATCATGAATTTCTTTGGCTAAATCCATGATGGGACAGATTTAAATTACAGATTTAATCTTCTTTCAGTCAAAATGATCTGCTTTGCTTTTCTGATTACTCAGTGATGACTTGCATGATTTGGGGTAATCACTGTCTGAGAAATTGAATGTTGCCATCTTCAGAATGTTTATAAAAGCAGCTGTGTTTTGTCTATGGATTTTTTATTTTGCAACACACACACCAATACCTTTGAGACTTTTTGGGAAATAAAAACTGTTGCACCTGGACCAGCAGATGGCGTAATGGTTACATCGCTGGACTCCCACGTAGCTGAAAGCAGTTTGAGTCTGGGACCCAGCAGTTTAAAACTCACGCTGGCCACATGTGCTTGCCCATGATCCCGAGAGGAGAATGGAGGAGAAGGGATTGCTGCGTGACCATCCCCCCGGGGTGGGAGGGGGGGGATTTCTCATTGTCTGTCTCTTTCCCTCCGGTGAGCACATGTACCCTATAGTAGAAATTTCTCAAAAGAAAAGAAAAGAAGAGAAAAGAAAACCGTAGCACATAAATGACCAACACATATTAGTTTTGCTTAAGATTTACCCAGAGTTTTGTAAACTTCCTCTGAACAGTCAAACTTTCAAAACAGGATATTTATAATAGAAAGAAAGTATAGCAAATAGTAGAGGTAAGATTAGGAAAGGGGGAAGGCAGGAAGATAGAGGGGGTATTTCAGTGTTAGTAATAGATAGGGATGAAGTATATTTCATTTTTAGAATTTTAGAAAACTGTATATAAATAAAGAAAAATCAAAGTATCAAGTATTTTTTGGACCAGCCCGTAGCCTGGTGGTTAAGACAGCTGGATCCCACGTGGCCAACAACGTGTTTGGTGTTCTGGACCTTGAAAAACACACCATGTGCCTGTGTGCCAGTGTGTGCATGGCCAGAATCCTGAGAGTAGAGTAGAGAAGGATATGCAAAGGAAATGCAATGTAGCTATCCCCTATGGGGGGGTGCTTTCTTGCTACACCCCCCCACTCCCCACCACCTCTGTCTCTTTCCAGTGAACACACATGCTTTCTGGCAAATTTAAAAAAGTATATATTATATATCTATAGATATAGATATAAAATGAGATTTCTAAAGTTAACCAAAGAAAAGTTTGGAAAGTGTGAAAAGCTTCTTTTTTAAAAAAAAAAAAATTATTTTATTTAACTTTCTTTCTTTCTTTCTTTCTTTATTTATTTAAATTTGACCAGAGAGAGACAGAGTGAGAGCAAGCTGCCATGACCAGGACTTGAACCATGTTTGGTCATGTGGGAATTCAGTGCCCTTAACCAGCATGCCACCGGCTGGTTCCAAAAAGTCTCTATGTTTTGGAATGAGCAGAGAACAATGGACTGAGAATGCCTGAAAACAAATAATAGATTGTGGCTTTTCTTCCTTTTTTTTTTTTATTTAAGAGAGATTTTTGCTGTAGGGTGTGTGTGCTTGCTGGAGAGACAGAGAGAGACAAAGAGACAAAAGGCAAGAAATCACACCCTGAGGGGATGGTCATGCTTCAGTCCCTTCTCCTCCATTCTCCACTCAGGAGTTTGGGCTCATATGGACACATGCTTGGCGTGAGTTTTAAGCTGCTGGGTCCAGAACTTGAACTACAGTCTACTACATGGGAGTCCAGTGATGTAACCATTATGCAATCTACTGGTCCCATCTGTCTTTCCTTCTGATGCCAAGAATATCTTGTCTACCCTTGAGAGAGACCATGAAGATTTTACCAGAAAAGAAATGGAGTTGAAGGACAAAACTCATAGTAAAAAACATAATTAGGCACAAAAATTGTAAGAGAAGCAAAGGAATTAAGGACAAAACATCCTAATTTGAAATATCAGTTCTTTTTAAAAAAAGTTTATGTATTTATTTTCAGAGAGAGAGAGAGAGAGAGACAGTAGCACCCCCAACAGGGTGCTTATGCCACAGTTCTCTCACCTACCTACCCTGCAACCAGCCAGGATCACAGGTGCATCCAGGGCTCACCAGATGTGTTAAGGCAGAACAAGGAGGCCAACCCTAAGTCTTCCCATATGGCCCACGGTGCCAGGAATAGCACCCCTACTGCCTTGCACCACCATCGCTGGGGATAAAAGATCAATTCTTAATATACTAGACATTAAGTAAATGAGAGACAGTGGTGTGTGTGTGTGAGTGAGAAGGGGGGCCTTGTAAACTTTTGAAATGTAGGTTGCATTCATGATCATGTGCTCAACTTCAGGCAGAACTATGGGATTTGAGATAAATTTCTTCAGAGGCTGGAAACATCTCTGTCAATACTGGGCTAAGGGTCTGCTCCAGAAAGTAGATGTCTGCCAGGAAAATTCATCAGGGGTCAGGATTCACTTAGGGGTGACAGAGGGCTAGTTTCTAAGCCAGATGGGAATTTTTTGTCAAGGACTGTGGTGGTTACTAGAAGAAATCTTGGAGCCAGAAGCTGGGTCAGGATCTATGTTAATTTCGTAGACTTTTCTCAGAAAATTCAATTACAATAACAACATTTTAATATTGGGAATTACTATTTTTTTTAAGAGAGAGATTTTTCCTATAGGGCTCATGTACTCGCCCAAGAGACAGAAAATGAGAAATCACCTCCTGGGGGGGATGGCCATGCTGGAATACATTTTCCTCCATTCTCCTTTCAGGATTTTGGGCACTCACACACATATGCCCTGCATGAGTTTCAAGCCACTGGGTCTGGGACTCGAACTGTGTCAACTGTATTGGAGTCCAGCGATGTAACCATTATGCCATCTGCTGGTCCCAATACTAGGAATATTATTAACTGGGAATTTTTGTCAGCGACATTGAGGTATATTCCTTTTATTTTCAAGCTCATAATCTCTCCTGTAATAGTACACATCTTTGAAAATAATGGGTAGGTGATTACGAAAAGCAGATGGAGATCGTTTTCTCTTAATCCTCTAGCCAACCCAGAATGCAGGCGTTTCTGATACTGTTTTGCTACAATGAATGTTCTTTTCATTCTACAAAATTGCTTAGAAAAATTATTGGGCCAACTGTGGGAAAATAGGGTTGAGGTAGATTTCTTAAAATCAATGTGACTAACAAAAGTGCTAACAATCCTAATAAAAATGATTACAAACGTTTAAAAAACATGCTAAATTACCACCAATCAGGGAGATAATATAGCAAATATAATATTTTTACTATAAAGAAGGTGAATTTGCTTGATGGAAGGGGTGTAAGAAAAGGTAGATGCTTATGAGCAAAAGCAAAATGCAAAGATCAGGGAAACTCCTACCTCAGGCAATTCAAAGACACAGCACAGAGCTAAACGGAGCCCAGAGCTGACTTGAGCTGAACAGGTGTCATGTACAGATCTTTGTCCTTCATGGCTAGACACTCAGCTCTGTGCATGTGCTTTGCGTTAACTAGATGAAAGAATTAACAAGTGAGGAAAAAATGGCACGTGAGTCAGTGTAACTTCCATGTTTTCCTATTTGTTTATTGTACATGAGGAGCTAGCATTGTAGAAATTCACACTATCATGGGACAGACTGATATTCTTTCCTTAAGATTGGAGTTTTATCATCAGTGGGATCTGATATATTCCTGACAAGGTGATACGGGTATTTCTCCAATGTTAATAGGTCTGCTACCTCAGTATCTTGTAAAAATCAAATTAGAATTCAGTATTTTGAGGTGGGACCTGAGAGTCTGCTCTTTGCTTATTTATTTATTTATTTATTTATTTATTTATTTATTTATTTATTTATTTTTAGACGTTTTTGCTATAAGGTGCATGTGCTCACCAGAGACAGACAGACAGAAAGCGAGAAATCACTCCCGGGGGGGGGGGGGGGGGAGGAAGGATGGCCATGTTGCAATCCCTTCTCCTTCATTCTCCTCTCGAGACTTTGGGCATGCACGCACATGAGCCCGGTGTGAATTTAAGCCACTGGGTCTGGGACTTGAACTGCAGTCAACTACATGGGAGTCCAGCGACGTAGTCATTATGCCATTTGTTGCTCCCGAGAGTCTGCTTTTGAAACAGATCCAGGTAATTCCACAGCTGCGGATATGTGGACCCAAGGAACAAGAATTCTTTGAAAATAGGCTTAAGAATCAGCTAGACCTGGGATTACATCATAGCTCTTCCATTTAGTAGCTGTGTAACTGAGCAAATCGCTCAACCTTTCTGAGGCTGAGTTTTCTCATCCATAAAATCAGGCAAATTATATATCCCCCCTCTCAGTGCTGTGGAGTTCATAAATGCAATGATAAATATAGAGCACCTAGCATAGTACTTGGCGTGTTGTTATGTTTTGTTTTTGTCATTGGGCACATGTGCTCCCCAGAGAGACAGAGAAAGAAAGAGAGAAGAAAAGTGAGAAATCACCTCTGGGGGGATAGCCATGCCACAGTCCGTTCTCTTCTATTTTCCTCTTGGCATTTGGGACATGCACACACATGTGCCTGGCACGATTTTTAGCCTAACAGGTCTGGGACTTCAACCATGTCAGCCATGTGGGATTCCAGTGCCTTATTCACCACATCACCTGCTGGCCCTGGCACTTTGTTTGAACTCAGTAAATTATAGTTTTTCATCTTAATTTTTATTGTAATATTATTGTGGCTACTATTGTTGTTATTCAGATTTCTAACCACACACTTATTTTCCTGAATGTATTTGCTATTCTTTTCTCCTGAAATCTATTAATTCTCTACTTCACTACTGATCTTGATTCTATATTGAAATTTATGAAAAAAGCTAAGAATTGCTTCTCAACATCTTTGCCTTTTTCTTAAATTTGACATTTGGCATCCAGATAAAATACTACCTTTCTCTGCCTCCCTGGCAATTTATTATTATTATTTTTTGAGAGGTTTTTGTTATAGGGCGTGTGCGCTCGCCAGAAAGACAGAGAGAGACAGAGAGAGAGAAAGCGAGAAATTACCCCCCCCCCCCCCCAGGAGGATGGCCACATCCTCCCTTCTCCTCTCGGGATTCTGGGCACGCATGCATACACTTCCGGCATGAGTTTAAGCCACTGGGTTCGGGACTCGAACCGCGGTCGACTAGATGGGAGTCCAGCTACCTAGCCATTATGCTAACTGCTGATCCCTGCCTCCCTGGCATTTAGGTGTGGCCAAGTGATTGTTTTACTCAAGTGTTAGTGGGCATTCCAAGAAGATTTCTAAAAGAGAATCTACCTGCTATTCTTCTTCCACTCTCTTGCTGCTTGGAACATTGATGTGATGGCAAGTGCTTCCACAGCCATTCTGGACAATTAGTACAAAAGTTAAACTAAGGATAGTGGAACAGTAAGCTGGACCAGTCTTGAGTCTATGATAATTTTGTGGAGTTGTCATGTAAGTCCTTAACTGTCTACCTTTAAACTTTTTTTTATGTAAATGGGAGGTGAATTTCTGTCTTGATATTTTTGGTTTGCTGCTATTCTAGTCATCATGAATACCGATACTCATCTGGTTTAAGCACTTTTCAGTATAGAGATTATACACAATAAATAATGTATAACTTCAAGTGACTCATTCATCTATGTCATATCAATTGTCTTCCATAGACTATTGTTTTATAGTCTAACCAGAGAAATTTCCTCCCCTCTAAACCTCACTTTAGAACACTCTCCAAACCTTATTATTGTTTTGATCATGCTGATAACTCTCCCAGCATGATGGTTATTTTAGGTATCAACTTGACCAGAACGAAGAATACCTAGAAGCCCAGGAAAGCATTATCCTGGGTATGTTTGTGAGAATGTTCCAGAGGCCATAAATGCGTGAGTCTGAGTGGATTAGATGGAAATCCAATCTCAATTGCAGCACTGTATAATTAGCCAGAAATTTGGGGAAAACAGAGGGTATTGGTCTTTCCCGGAGAGCAGGAATGAACCTTCTGCTTCCTTGGATAGCCACAGGTTCACTTGCCTTCAGACTCCAGGACTTACACTGGCAGCCCTCCAGGTTCTCAGGTTTTTCCCTTGGACTGAGAGTTACATGTTGGCTTCTCTGCTTGAGTTCTCTGAATGTGGACCGAGTCACATTACCAGTATCTCAGGGTCTCCAGCTTGCAGATGGACTGCTGTGGGACTTCTTGGTCACCAGAATTGTGTAAACCAATTCTAGTAAATCCCCTGTCATATATCTATATCAAAATCCTATTCTGTCTCTCTAAAGATCCCTAATATATCCACCAATCGTATTTCTCCAAATCTTTGTCATACAATCCATTCTCCTTTAAAAACACAATATTTTAAACCATAGGTTGAAAAACAAAACATATAAATGAATACTTTTACAGTTACCTTATCTAAATCTTTTCTTTCTCAAACAAGTTTCTTGTTTTCTCTTTTTCAAGAAAAAGGCTGACATTCTCAATAGGTTCTCATGCTGTGATCCTCCTCCACCTCACACCCCAGCGTTTCCAGCCATCTGGAGTCATGGGCAGATGAACACATATGCCTGGGATGTGCAGATCAACCATCAATAGGAATTTAGGCCACAGAATAAAAGTTTCCACACCGACTAATCTTTTTGTTGACTAGATATTAGGAGGACATGTTTAAAAAGATGATACTTAAAAATTAGTATTTTGTGTGTGAAGATATATTTTAAAGTGTGTCTTTATCCTTTAGACATATACACACTAAAATATTTACAGATAAAGTGATTTACATAAAAAAATTCCCCAAGCCATAGGAAAAGGAGTGTGCAAGGGTATAAAACAGGATGGCTATGAGATGATAGTGTTAAGGTTGTGTGCTAGATATGTAGAAGATCATTGCAATGATCTCTCTTCTTTTTTACATGTCTATCTCAACTTTTTCATGTTTATTATGAAAAGTCTCCATAATAAAAAAAACCCTTAAAATGATTTTAAAAATGAGATCAGGACACAAGGAATGATATTAATGCTAAATAAGCAAGCTTCTGAAGATTCACAGAACATTTTCAACCAGCATTTACTCTAGATCATTTAGAATTTACTCTAGGTCATTCAGAATTTAGAAGTATATTAATATGTAATCATTGAACTCAATGAGCATATCTATTATATCTACCAGCAATGTAACTGGAAATGAAACTTCTTACTTATAAATCTTAGTGTTAGCCCAGTTAATCAGCTTTATCCACTACCCAACTAGGGGAAGAGAGACTGAGGTAAAATCTAATTGATCTTTTAAGTAATACATCAGTTATTCCCTATGAACTTCCATATTTTATGTTGTTTGCCTGCTACCATCATTCACTTCTTTAACACAGTAAGGTCATAGTGTCAGTGGAAAGGTAGGCTTTGGCATCATCCATTAGGGAACTAAGAGATTCAATGACGGTCTTTATTCATCCTAAGAACTCTGATGTCCTCTGTGCCTGTATCATAACCATACATCTACTAATCCATTCAATAAGCATCTATTTAATAATTATTATATAATGGCATTATCTTAAATATTACTAAAATTTTCTCTTCACTCAACTTCTGTACTATTTCTCAGTTCCCCTTACATCAAAACTTAAAAGAATAGTCCATATTTTCTACCTCCAATTTGTTTTCTCCCATAATCTTTTTATTGTGGTAAAGTGCACATAATATGAAATTCGACATTTTGGCCATTTTAAATTGTACGATTCAGTGGTACATTTACAATGCTGTGTAATTGTCAGTGCTACCTAGTTACAGAACAGTTTCATTACCCCAGGAGGGAACCTTCTACCCATGAAGTGTTTCCTCCCCATTCCCACCTCTCCATAGCCCCTGGCAACCACTGGATTTGTTTTGTCTATTCTGCATATTTTATGTAAATGGAATCATACAGTATTTGGCTTTTTGTTTCTGGATTCGTTCATTTAGCATAATGTTGTCTAGGTTCATCCACGTTGTAGCATATATCTATGCTTCATTCCTTTATATGACTGAACAGTTTTCCATCGAATGTACCTACACATTTTGTTTATCTATTCATTTAGTTGATGTACATTTGGGTTATTTTCACCTTTTGATTCTTCTGACGAGTGTTGTTACAATCATTTTCAGTTCTTTTTGGTGTATACCCAGGAATGAAATTGCTCCTAAAATGTTAACTCTAGTCCAATTTACTGAGAAATAGTCAAACTCTTTTCCACAACAGTTGCACAATTTTACATCCCTACCAGCAATGTATCAGGGTTCTAGTTCTTCCGCATCTTCATCAACATTTGTCCTTTCCTGTTTTTTTTAAATGTGATCCTCCTAAGTGGATCGAGATATCTCACAGTGATTTTAATTTACATTTTCCTAATGACTAAATAATAATGAGCATGTTTTTTTTTTTTTTTTTTTTTGGAGAGGTTTTTGCTATAGGGCACGTGTGCTCGCCAGACAGAGAGAGAGACATAGAGACAGAAAGCGAGAAATCACCCCCCAGGGGGATGGTCATGCCGCAATCCCTTCTCCTCCATTCTCCTCTCGGGATCTTGGGCACACACGCACACGCACCCGGCATGAGTTTTAAGCCACCGGGTCCAGGACGCGAACCGCGATTGACTACGTGGTAGTCCAGCGACACAGTCATTACGCTAACTGCTGGTTCCCAATAATGAGCATGTTTCAATGTGCATGTTGGCGATTTGAATATCTTCTATAGAAAAAGGCCTATTTAAGATCTTTGCCCATTTCAATTGCCCATTTTTTTAGAGAGTTTTTGCTATTGTTGGGTTATATGAGTTCTTAATACATTTTGAATCCTAGACCCTTATCAAGTGTATTACTTGCACATATTTTCTTTACTATTGGTCATTCTTTAAAAAGGATGGCACAAAGCTTAAAAATCTCAAATATTCTAGTATTCAACTGTGTGGATTGAAAGTGTAGTTTAAAAAATGTAATTTGCCAATAGACTTTATTAGTAGAAGTAAAATATATTTCACATTCTTTTTTCTTTTTTTGGAGAGGTTTTGGCTATGGGGCGCGCCAGATAGAGACAGAGAGATCACCCCCCAGGGGGGATGGCCACGCCACAATCCCTTATCCTCCTTTCTCCTCTTGGGATCTTAGGCACGCACGCACATACGCTCGGCGTGAGTTTTAAGCCACCAGGTCCGAGACTCGAACCACGATCGACTACATGAGAGTTCAGTGACATACCATTACGCTAACTGCTGGTCCCAATATTTCACATTCTTGAGGGGTAGGCATCAAAAGACCTGATTTGTAATATGCAAACACTTTCCAAACCATTGAAACATTTAGATGTGCAAGTTAGTTCTCAGGCTGATAGTCTAAATCTTATCTTAGAACTACAATTGAAGTAAAGGTTAATTTATTTAAGGAAGACTAACATAACAGAAATTTAATGTCATTGAGTCTTTCTGACTCCTGGATCTTTACAAAATAATATATGTTGATTAATTTTTTGAGAGATTTTTGCTATAGGGAATGTGTGCTATCCAGAGAGACAAAAAGACAGAAAGTGAGAAATTACCCCCTAGGGGGGCATGGCCATGCCACAATCCCTTCTCCTCCATTCTCCTCTCAGGATTTTGGGCAGGTATGCACAAGTACCTAGTGATTTCAAGCTGCTGGGTCCTGGACTCAAATTGTGATCGGCCATGTGGGAGTCCAATGACATAACCATTATACCATCTGCTGATTCCTAAATTGATTATATTTAATGTACTGGACTGCTATGTTTAGAAATTTGGTCTAACATGCCTGAGATTACAACAGATAGGTTAACTTGTTTTGGAACCCAGCAAGCTCTTGATATCATTGTAAAGATACCCCATGAGGAATTCCCATGATCCACCTAGAAATGATGTTCTAGTCATGGTCTAGTCAGGAGATAGAAACCACTCAGTAATTTAAATGAAACATTTCTATATAAATAATTTCATAATGAATGAATAATTAATAACGGGATTAACTACTAAGAGATAATTAATTAATAATTTACTAACAATTTGATTAATTAAGTGGTCAAGAGAACTCCAGAGAATATAAGAATAGCAAATATGGGAATAACTACTAGATCTGTAGCTGAGGCTGAGTACCCATGGAAGGAAAAGACTCAGAAGGAGGCTGACACTGAGATCCAAGTCCCCTTGGAGAGAGTGTGAGTGTGACCTACTTAATGGTGGAGAAATTTATGGAGGTGCTGCAGGTTAGGGTTGGTTGAAAACTATCTATTAATACAGAGACCTAGCTGGAAATTGGCCCTCTCAAGTGTTGGGAAGCCTTTCTCTGAGGATTAATGAGACATTTCAGTAGTGCCAGCAAAACTTACTGGAACCTGAATGCCACTGGGCGTTCCCCATAATACTTGCTATGAAGAGCTACAGGAATAAACTACATAGAAACTAGGAAGAGAATGCCCTTCTTCCTACGCCACCTCTCCTGCCTCTCCTGCTGACAAACTAACATCACACCCACTGACAAAATGGAAATGTTTACATAGTCCCACTCTGGCCTGTATTACAAAGCAAGACAAGTGGATTGGGAAATGAATATCAAAAAATTGATCATTGGCACAGATGGTGATTTGTGACTTTGAGAAAAAGACCCAGAAAAAAACGTTCATGAGAAAAGAATTTCAAAAGTGATTATGCAGTATAGGATAGCAGTTTAATTACTTTAAGGACAAATGCTTAGTAATGGTTAAACTAGACATCCATAGGAATTAAAAAAAATAGATAGATACATTAAGGATGATCAGATTCCATGTGCTAAAAAAATTTCCTAAACAAAAAGTTTTCTGTTAAAGCAGACCCAAAGACGATGTGGAAAGTAGGCAATACACTGTCAAGTATGAATTAAGCCGTATGTTCTAGACTAAGTGTTTAAATGGATATCAGCAAGCAAGTGGTTTTATGTTTGTTTGTCTGGAAGTGTTGTGGTGAAGGAGCTTTCAAATCAGAATGGGCAGATGTTTGAGGATCTTTAAAAAATATAAATTCTTTCTTTTAGGGGTATATAAATTAGGGATGCTTTTTGCTGCAAGAAATAAATGACTTGAGCAGCAGTGGTTTCAGAAATCAATAATAAAGACATTTAACGATCTCATATGACACAAAATCTGGAGGAAATAGCTCCTTGATTTCAAAGAACCACACTTATGCTTTCTGTTCTATCACTCTAAAAATATTGCCTGTTTGCTTTGTGGTTGGAACACGGTGCATGTTGTACTAAGCAGCATTTTACCATTAAGACAAGAGGGAAGAAAGGAGCTGCCATGTGCATCTGCATTCAGCAGACGTCATTGCTATCAAGCTGTATGGCAAATATTTATTGAATCATCATCTGTGTAACAGTATGTCAGACTGTGGAATTCAACTTTATAATGTTTTGTTTATTTCTAGAAGGTGCATGCACTTGTCAGGAAAAGATATATATATATATATATATATATATATATATATATATATAGAGAGAGAGAGAGAGAGAGAGAGAGAGAGAGAGAGAGAGAGAGAGAGGTAGCATACTCCAACCCCAATGGGACTAGTCACACCACAATTCTCTTTCCTCCATTTCTCCATTCTGTTAAGATCTGGGGCATATGTGCATATGCACTTGGCATGTTTTAAAAGCTACTGGGGAACCAGCAGTTAGCGTAATGGCTATGTTGCTGGATTCCCACGTAGTTGACCGCAGTTCGCGTCCTGGACCCGGTGGCTTAAAACTCACGCTATGTTGGGAACCAGCAGTTAGCGTAATGGCTATGTCGCTGGACTCCCACGTAGTCGACCGCGGTTCACGTCTCGGACCCGGTGGCTTACAACTCACGCCGGGCGCGTGTGCGTGCGTGCCCAAGATCCCGAGAGGAGAATGGAGGAGAAGGGATTGCGGCGTGACCATCCCCCCTGGGGGGTGATTTCTCGCCTTCTGTCTCTATGTCTCTCTCTGTCTGTCTGGCGAGCGCAGGCGCCCTATAGCGAAAAACCTCTCCAAAAAAAAAAAAAATAAATAAAAAGCTACTGGGGCTGGGATTTGAACTGCGTTGCTCACGTGGGATGCAGCTTAATATGAGCAGGGCTTAAACACTGTACGAACCCAGCTGTGGAATTTAATGATTAGCCAGAGCATGTACAAACTCAGCACAGTTCTTCTGCCCTGAATTTTCTGGTACATTCTAAGAGTTATCCTATTTATTTATACTCACTATGTAATATTTATGATAACATCCTAGGCAGCTGTGCCTTATGCTGCGATTTTCTAATATAAAATCCTTTTAAAAATATAATTCTAGGAGCAGTACAATGGCATGGTAGTGTAATGCAAGCTCTGTGAGGCTGACTCACTTGGGAAAGTTGGGATTTGCTATTCTTTTTTCAAATGATACGTTATGCTGTTAATGACATAATTATCTGCTTTGGTGTTTTTTTCTTATTTTTAGATTTTATTAGGGAAACTGTAAAAATATGTATCAGTCTTTTATGTAATATTTCTGTGTAAAGGATTAATGAGTTACATGATTGAATTCTACCATTTGGAGGATTCTTACAACAGGCCTCATACTTATAATAGTACAACTATTACAGTTAGAAGAAAACCTGAGTCTAAGTTGTCAGATTCATTACTGAAACACATGTTAAGGGTGGGAAATAATAAGTAGGCTACCTTTGATACACTGCCTCTTTTGAATGAATGACTAAAAGTGAGAAAATAAACCCACTTATGTAAGAAATAATAATTACATTTATTTTCCTTTAACAAATCACCACATCCCCACAAATGATAAACATATTTTAAGATACTAGTTTTTATTTGAAACAAAAGTGATCTTATTGTACAAACCATTGTTTTGTAATTATAATTAGGTACTAATCTAGAGATTAAAAAGAACACACCTTGGGACCAGCAGTTAGCGTAATGGTTATGTCACTGGACTCCCATGTAGTCGACCACGGTTGGCGTCCCAGGCCTGGTGGCTTAAAACTCACGCCGGGCGCGTGTGTGTGCGTGCCCAAGATCCTGAGAGAAGAATCGAGGAGAAGGGATTGTGGCGTGGCCATCCCCCTTGGGTGTGATTTCTTGCTTTCTGTCTGTCTCTCTGTGTCTGTCTGGCGAGTGCATGAGCCCTATAGCGAAAACCTCTCCAAAAAAAAAAAGAAAAAGAAAAAGAAAAAGAACACACCTTGCTGGTTGGTGCTGCAGTGGTAAACCGCATTGCTCTGTGAGACTAACGCATATGGGAAGGTTCTGGGTATGTTTCTGGAGACTTCCCTGAGTGCACTGGCCACCCAAGTGCCTATGACCCAGAGCTGACTGGGACTGGGGGTGGATCTCAGTAGCAAGGCCCTGTTGGAATTGCTGTCTGTCTCTCTTTTCCCTCTCCCTCCCTTGTTTACAGATAAGGTCTATTATCTGTTGATGAGCATGTATATGGTGGTCTCAACTGGGCTGGACTGAAGTGTGTATCATGCTGGGTAAAGTCTTTTCACAATATAAATGATGTATAGTGATTTAATGTGTGAATAATAATAAAAAAGAAAAAAAAAGAGAAGAAATTCCACATCAGACCTACCTTTAGAGAGTAATTTGAACAGAAACAGCCATGAAATTTAGTGGATAAATAATAGTGTCCTTAATACATGATTTTGGATCAACTGAAAAAAAAAAATCTCTCTCTCTCATCTATATCTATCTATCTCTATTTTTTTTTTTTTGAAGACGGGACTCATAAAAGTGGGCTGAGGAGAGAACTACACCAAAGACATCTCAAATGAGAGTGGGGGAAGTACAAATAAAAGTCAATTCAAGATGTCTCAGAGCCCGGAAAAAAGGATCCATTGATGAAATGCTTAGTTGGGAGAGTGGTCAGGTTTATTGGTAGGGAATTTTATTTGGGCATTTTAGGACTAAAAAGGGCCTTTCATTGCCAGGTACACTTCTGGCAACAAAACAACAAAAAGGAGACATCCTCTGTACAATAGGAACTATGAGATCGAAATCTGTGAAAGGATACAGGTGAAGATGTAAATTGGGAACTTGTCAAGGGAGTAGATGACTGATGAAAAGAATATATTAAGAGAAGAGCTGCTTGTTGAGACGAGGGCCTCAGAGCACGGGTCCCCAACCTCAGGGCAGTGGACCAGTGTCACCTACGGCCAGTCAGAGGCTGGGCAGAGGATTGTGTTGGTCCAATGGGCTGCAAACTCAGGAGGCGCGGCAGGTGGTCAAGCAAGGCTTTGTCTGTGTTTGCAGCTGCTCCCCATCGCTCACATCGTGGCCTGGGCTCTGCCTTCTGTAGGACTAGTGGTGGTATTGGGTTCTCATGGGGGCGCAAATCCTATTGTTGTGTGATTGTTTCATTGTATATTGCAATATAGTAGTGGTGGGAATGGGGTGTACAGTGGATGTGGTATACTTGGATCATCCTGGGACCAAACCCTGCCCCTGGTCTGAGGAGGAATTGTCTTCCACAAGGCCAGTTCCTGGTGCTGGGAAGGTTAGGAACTGCTGCTCTAGAGGGCGCTAATTATTAGCGCACAGACAATGAAGAAAAAGCAGAAAAATCAGTCAGAGAAGAAGAAATCCATGAGAAAGCAGAAGAATCAAAAAAATCCAGGCTCAAAAATTATTTAAAAAAGGGAACCAGCAGTTAGCGTAATGGCTATGTCGCTGGACTCCCACGTAGTCGACCGCGGTTCGCGTCTCGGACCTGGTGGCTTACAACTCACGCCGGGCGCGTGTGCGTGCGTGCCCAAGATCCCGAGAGGAGAATGGAGGAGAAGGGATTGCGGCGTGACCATCCCCCCTGGGGGGTGATTTCTCGCTTTCTGTCTCTATGTCTCTCTCTGTCTGTCTGGCGAGCGCACGCGCCCTATAGCGAAAAACCTCCAAAAAAAAAATTATTTAAAATGGAAATGACATATAATATCTTAGAAGCTCCTACTATCCTGTGAGATATAAAAGAAGCAAAGTTAGGTTAGAGAATACTTGTATTCTAACAAGGTCTGGGTATCTTTATAAGAATGGGGAGCTTGCCTCCTTTTGGTTCTCATTGGATCTAAAGTTTCATGGAGGATGACTAAATTACTCTGTAGTTTATATTTTTACTTGTGGCTGTTATTTTAGGGTTTATGTTTTGTAAATAATATTTAATTTTAGAGGGAGTTTTTTAATTTTAATTTTTTTAAGAGAGAGATTGTTTACTATAGGGTGTGTGTACTTGCTGGAGAGACAGAGAGAGACAGAGAAACAAAAAGTGAGAAATCAGCCCTGGGAGGTGATGGTCATGCCACAATCCCTTCTCCTCTAGTCTCCTCTCAGGATTTTGGTCACACACGCACATGTGCCTGGAGTGAGTTTCAAACTGCCAGGTCCTAGGCTCAAATTGTGGTCAGCCATGTGAGAGTCCAGCAATGTAACCACTATGTCATCTGCTGGTCCCTATTTTGTAAATAATTTTATAGAAATATAATTAAATTAAAAAAGAAAAGGAACTTCCTATAAAAGTGTGGAAAGGTAATACAGTGGACAATGAGATCCAAATGGATCAGTGACAAAGTTCGCTAAACCTGTCCACCATGCCAAGGATTTAGAACAACAGAAATACCTTTTCTGCCACATTCCGTGTGACCCAACTTAGCCTCTTTGCTCCTTTTCTGTTGATCCTGAAACATACCCCACAGTGTCTTTGCAGTTACTGTTCCATCTACCTGGAATGGTCTTTCTTTAGACATCTATAAAACTCAATAACTCGCTGACTTCAGATTTTACCCAAATCTCCTTATCTTGACCACTCTACTTACTACAGTAAACACCATTTCTCCCTAAGCGCTTCTTATTCTATTTATCTTGCTTTAGGAAATAAGGATAGACTTATTACCATCTGATACACTGTGAGTTTCCCTGTTTATGTGTTTATTGTCTAATTGTACCTACCCCTGATACACATGCTAGCAAATGAGCTCCTTGATGGCAGAGTCCTTTTATTTTATTTTTGCTCCTGTCCTCAGGGCCTAACACAGTTGCAAGAACTCAGTAAATATAGAATGAACAGATAAAAAGGCATTACCTTTACCATACAGTGTAGTGGTTTAGAGAGCTGGCCTTGTAGCATTATTGCTTCAAATATGTCTATGTCACTGACTCTAGTGTATAGGAGGTTAATTAGCTTTTTTTGAGCTGAATTTTTTTCTTTTCCAAAAGGGCTATAATAAAAACATCACACAATGGTTGAGAAAATTAAATGAATTCATGCATGTAAAGAGCTTAGGATAATACCTGGTACTGAGCTGTTCTGGTAATATTAGCTATCACTATGAATGTGGATCTGTGACATGGTCAAAAAGTACAGTACTTGGATATCTGGATGTAAAAATACATGATATCAAGTGTTCAGAAAAGAAGAGTCTGTAAGCCCCAGAGAAGCAGTGAGGAGCTATTCTAATTTGTGTGCAAAAATGGCCATCAATTCCTTCCCCTCCTGTACACTTATGACGTTCTATGACAAGAAGTGGAATCTATCTCTGCCCATCCCTTGAATCTGGGACTGGCGAAAAATGCAATGGAAGTGATCTTGTGAGACTTACAAGGAGGATCAGAAGAAACTTTCAACATCTTTTTATGACCTCTTGGAATGTGCTGAGGAAAGCCAGCCAGTACCTAACAAGTTTAATGACCAGCCAGCTGTGGTGGCACAGAGACACACGGATCAATTTGCAACTGATCTTGAATTTTTCTAGCTCCATACTACGACTAACAGTAGCTGTTGAAATTTATATAGTGCTTTCTGTGGGCAGTCACTGTTCTGAGCACTTTTTATATTACTTAATCATTGTGAAATCTTTCAAAGGTAAGTATCATCATTATCCATATTTTGTATGTGAGGAAATTGACATCAGAAAGTTATGTAACTTATGCAGGCTCACTAGGAAGTGATGGAGCTTGCGTTTAAATCTTGTAACGTTAGCTTCATAGATTGTGCTTTTAAACCCTGGACTTATATAGGTAATTCTTACCAATGATGATAGTAATGATTTTGATGATCACTTCCATTTCCTAGGCATTAGTTAAAGAGATGTTGATTAGTAGTTAGTGAAAGTAGACATGGGTACTGTTTTGTTTCTAGAGAGAAATAAAAAATTATATGTATATTGCAGAGGGCATGTGTGCTTGCCAGAGATAGACAGAAAGAGAGAGAGGAGAAAGCACTTTCCATGAAGAATGGTTATGCCACAGTCCCTTGTCCATTTCTTAATCCTCTCTGCTTGCACATGCAGTTGGTGTGTTTTTCAAGCCATCAGGTCTAGGACGTGAACCTTGTCGTCAGCCATGTGGAATCTAGCTGCCTTAACCATCATGCTATGGACTGGCCCCAAATAAATTATTCAATATACATTTATTATTTATTCTGATATAGGTATTATATTTATCCTATTTCACAAATGGGGAAATCAAGTTGGGGGTGGGTTAAGCATCTTCTATTAAGTGGCAGAGTTACTCTTTGACCGAACTGAGTTCTGTCTGACTTCATAACCAATGGGTTCCAGCTATCAGCTAATGCCAACCCAGTTCTGGAAATCTGGTTTTTGTTTTGGTCTTTGCTGCATCCCACAGGTCTTTCCCAATACTGGCAGGACTCCATAGGAATAAAACAACTCTTTGCCTGAAGCCCAAAGATGAAATAAATAAGGCAGTATCTTCTTAAATTGTGAAATTCCAGCTTATCTTGTGTGGCTTTGGAACTCATGCCCAGTTGCATTTATTTCTCTCATAACTTGCTCTAAATATAGGACATAGAGACCAAGTCGTTTGCTTCACAAAGATAGGATAGCATGAGGGGACTTTAGGTTTTCTGTTGTGGGGTTGTTGCCAGCAATAATGTCTCATGTTTCCATTAAGACACACTATTGGTGCTTGCATTCCTATGGCTGAATCTATGAATTTATACAAAATCATAGCAATTTTTTTTTCGTTCCAGAAGTCAAAATTTCTAAGTAGAAAAGCAAATTGACTTTCATGTAATTTTCTTAGTTCGATTGTGCTGAGGAGTCATTTACTATGTGAAGTTTCTGAGTGTAGCTCAGAGGCAAATGAAATCTTTCACTTTAAATAGCCTGAAACATCTGGGAGTTAGTTCTTATTGGTTAAATTAATAGTTCACGGAACTCCAGTATTGTAGAGTTTGTCCTAAATTCAGAGTGAAATGGAAGTTCTTTCCCCTAATGGAAAAAAATCTTTGCTGCTTTGCTGAGTCTGGCTTTGACAAAGATTGCATTTTGTTCATTGGTCTAATTAGATGATTCTTACTTTATGTTACTTTAAGAAGATATCTTTATAGGATTCAGCGAATGCTTTTAACAGCAATATGATGCACACAAGAGTTAGTTATCAGCTGATATCAAGGAGAGTAGATTCAGTCGTTAGGCTGTCAGGTTGAAGTGACCAAAGACGATGAGACGCTGTTCTAGAACAATCCACAGATGGTAGAAATTAGACAAGGTTCCAATGAGCATTTCAATTTATAGTAACAACTTCACCTTTTAGAATTCATGACGAATGGTACACGTGAAATTCTGTATTAAAACACTTCCCGCAATACACTGTTAAACATTTTTTGTGGAGAATTTATTTCACTGAAGACTTACAAGCCCAAACATACACTTCTAACATACAGAACTGTTCCCTTTAGTTTTAAACACAACACTATTTCCAAATGGCACCTGACTTTCACAAAATAAAACATATTGACCTCCTCTTTTATTATAAACCTTTAACAATGAGAGACCCAAACATAGTGTAAAATAAGCACTTACTGAATAGTAATTGCATTGAAACAGGCTGAGTTCAGATTTTTTTTTTCCAAATTGTATCCTAATTTTAATCTGTACTAAGCTTACCATCAATCAAAGCCCCTTTAATTAAAAAATTATTATATCTGATGCTGCTAAGTCACATCTTCCTGTATTTGTATAATGAAAAAAAATTATTATTGGGACCAACAGGCAGCATAGTGATTAAGGCACTGAACTGGCCAACTGTGATTTGAGTCCTGTACCCTGTTGCATGGCAGTTAGGGCACAGGATCCCACATGGCTGACTGTGTGGGTGGAGTCCTGAAATAAGTAGCCTGAAAACACTCTGGGTAGGACCAGCAGTTAGCGTAATGGCTATGTTGCTGGACTCCCACATAGTCGACCACAGTTTGAGTCCTGGACCCGGTGGCTTAAACTCATGCCAGGCATGTGTGTGTGCGTGCCCAAGATCCGGAGAGGAGAATGGAGGAGAAGGGATTGCAGCATGGCCATCCTCCCTGGGGGTGATTTCTTGCTTTCTGTCTCTCTGTTTCTCCCTGTCTTTCTGGTGAACGCATGTGCCCTATAGCAAAAACGCCTAAACACACACACACACACACACACACACACACACATTCTGGGTGAGAGTGTGTGTGCATGCCCAAAATCCTGAGAGGAGGATGGAGGAGAAGTGATTGTGGCATGGTCATGGTATGGTCATTCCTGCTGGGAGTGACTTCTAACTTTCTCTCTTTCTCAGTGTCTCTCTCCGGTACATGCATGCACTCTATGGTAAAAAAAACAAAAAAAAACAAAAAAAAAAAACCTTACAAAAACTTCTTAGTTAACTTCTTATTGGTAAATATTTGAATTATCTTGATTCATGTCATTTTTAGTTCTGATTTTTTTAACAGTGTCATCTAAATATATTGTGGCTGTAACTCCATGCGGGTCATTAACAATAAATACTGAATCAAATTAATGAAATTGAATGAGTATCGCTAACTAGACAGCACCAAGGATAGAGTCAATATCTATAAGAGCAGTAGGACTGATTCTGTAGTCACACACGATGGTTCAAGTGTTTATAGACTTGATATTAACACACACTTTAACGTACAAAAAACATACACCAAAATCCCAAGGCATTGATTAGTAACAGAAAATTGAACTGCTGGGTCTAATGTTATCATTGTGTCTACTAGTAGGAATTCTTCCTAGTATCAAGATACCTGGAACTCCAACTCAATAATCAGAAAATTGTTTTGTTGAGAACGATCTTGCAGAGCAAAATCAAGTTGAATTCACCTAAGATGTACTTTCGCCCTTCTGTATGTATTCTCCTATACAATAGGAAGTCTCAAAAGGCAAATGGTTGTGTTTCAAATGTTGACTTGTGAACTTTTGTTTGGAATTTGTAATATTTGCCCCTAGGAACAATGTTACCATGTTGATTAAATTCCCAGCCTATTCCATAAAAGCTTATTTGAGCTGTAATGAGGGTAAAACAATGTACTTTTAAGTGAAAATAGGTAGGAAATGGTAACTGTAACAAAACTAATAATTAAACAAAATAAAAATACTGAATCAAAAATGGTGCATAAAGTATTCACAAGAACTTGTCCCCTTCAATTTCTCTTGTATTAAATCTGTTTCCAACACTTTGCCTCTGTCTTCATGGCACTTTGGGCATATTTATAAGATGACATTCATGACATTACATCATAATTATTAACTTCCTCTGTTCACTAGAGAATGCTTTGTAAACTGTGACTTGCTAAAGAGGTTTTGAGTATTGAAAATAATGTTCGGAGGATTTAATTATGAACAGGAAACAAGAAAAAGACTTTTAGAAGACCAATTCAAAGATTCACTCTTGCTAAGGAAATTCTAAAAGAAAAACAAGAAATAACTATGGCCAGCCCCTTGGTTCAGTGGTTAAAGGAGTCCAATTCTACATGACCAACCAGGGTTCGATTCTGACTCTGCTGGATTGAGGGATAAAATGGGCATATCTGAGTGTGTGCCTAGGATGCTGAGGGATAGAAAGATGGAGAAGGAAAGATTGCGGCATGAATGGGCCCCATTGTGTGGTGCTTTCTCTCTCTCCCTCTTTTTCTGGTATGAGCACATACACCCTCTGGCAATACATTTTAAAAAAGGAAAAGAAAAACTATAGAATAATTAGCTCATCTAAACACCCCTAGAACAGTGATCATGCTTAAGTTGTAGGTTTAATAGGCAATCAGAAAATTTTGAAAAATATAGAAAATAATGTTTCTTAACAGTCACTGAGTCCAAGTCACCTGAGAGCGTGGATTACAGGTTTCTCTGAACAAGTCCTAAACACATTCAACCTCATTACTTATACATTTAATCAGGAAATGCAGTTTGTTCCCAGAGGGAGGTCATGAATAACATTACAAAATAGTGTTTTGCCTTATACCAGGTTTTGGACAGTTTTTCTTTTATAGAGGTAATGGAGTCTTTTATCTATAAATGACTCTAAGTTTTTATTTTTATTTTTTTAAATGTGGTTCAGTTCAGTCTTGTTAAAGAACTCAAATTTATTTACCCACTCTTGGAGGTCACAGGTGTGCTTCTGAGGAGAGTAGAGAGAAAAAAAAATGTGTGCATGCACGTGTGCACTCTATCCACCCTCCGTCTATGGATACAAGATCAGAAAACTGTGCCCTCAAGCGGTGTGATCATTTATGATAAAGCAGGTGTTGCAGAAGCCTGTTGAAACAAACAACAAAAAAATACCAAAAAGGAAGAATGCAAGTGTTAAAATTATATTTCAAGCCAGTAAGGGCTAGTTCAAAAACATAAAGATCTGAAAGACATGCAGGATGTTCAAACTGAGGGGGAAATCTGTTTTGCCTGAACAGAATGCTACTATAGTAATATATCCTGAAGAATGAAAAAGGTGATTACAGAGAGGAGTCGTCTAATAAACTAGGTTTTTCTTTTTGGGGAAGAGAGATTTTTGCTATAGGGTGATGCACTCGTCAGAGAGACAGAAAGACAGAAAGCAAGAAATCACCCCCCACCCCCAGGGAGGATGTCCACGCTGCAACCCCTTCTCTTCCATTCTCCTCTTGGAATCTTGGGCATGCATGCACACATGCCCAACATGAGTTTTAGGCCACAGGGTCTAGGAGGTGAACTGCCATTGACTACATGGGAGTCCAGAAACATAACTGCTATGCCATCTGCTGGTCCCATAAACTAGGTTTAAATGTAGTAAATCTGATATGTTTTGAAAGCAGATCCCTTTTGAACTATTTATTTATTCTTTAAAAATATACTTAGTACCACTTAGATAATTTAACACCCTATTTTCTTTTCTTTTTTTTTTTAGAGAGATTTTTGCTATAGGGCACTTGTGCTTGCTGGAGAGAGAGAGAGAGAGAGAGAGAGAGAGAGAGAGAGAGAGAGAGAGAGAGAGGGAGAGAGGAGAGAGAGAGAGAGAAAGGAGAGAGAGAGAGAGAGAAATCACTCCTCAGGGGGAGATGGCAATGCTGCAATCCCTTCTCCTCCATTCTCTTCTTGGGTATGCTCGCACATACACATGTCTGGTGTGAATTTAAGCTGCCAGGTCCGAGACTTAAACTGTAGTCAACTATGTAGGAGTCTAGCAACATAATCATTACGCCATCTGCTGATCCCCAACACCCTAATTTATGTAAGAACTTCATTTGTGCCAATCTAGACTTTGACCAAAGTAAGACTTTTCAGGAATGTAGACCATGGAAGTTGATAAGAGATAATCTGTAAATTCATGTAGGACAGAGATAATGCTTAATTTGTCTACTCAATAGGCAATCAGATATTTTTTTTTGGTGAATATATTGGGTAAAGGAGAAAATGTATTCTGCAGTTCTTTTTAACCTATTAAGTGTTAATGAGTGTGCCAAGTCATAGTTCTTTGATAAAGGAATGAGTGAATGGAATTTTCTACTGACCATCATCATTTGGCAGTTGAGGATTTTGAGGTTTCAGATATGATGCTATTTCTATGACCCCATTTGTCTTGTTTTTAGTAACTACTCAGTACCTTTTTCAGTGACTTAAATTGAACCTTCCTTATCCCTGTTTTTGGGTACCATATCATTTTAAAGTTATATTTTTCTCATTTATTATTATTACTTTGCTAGAGAGCACATGTACTCACTTGAGAGAAAGAGAGAGAGAGAGAGAGAGAGAGAGAGAGAGAGAGAGAGAGAGAGAGAGAAAGTGAGGAAGCACACCTTCCCCCCAATTGGGGATAGCCACACTTCAATCCCTTCTCTTCTATTTCTCCTTTCAGGATTTTGAACACATGCCTTGCATGGTTTTCAAGTCTCTGGGTCTGAGACATGAACCACAGAGCCATCCAGGTGGGATCCAGCCATCTTAACCACCATGCCTCTGGCTGGCCCTCTTATTTACATTTTCACATATCCCTTTAACTAAAATGTTTTACTTTTTAAACAGATTTTTATCACTTTCTTTCTTTCTTTCCTTTTTCAAAATGTCCTCATATCTGCTTTAAAATGACTAGAAGGAATATATTGATGTTAAAGAGGGGTGATGTGATTTGAATTGTTTTGTGATTTTTTATTTCTCTACAACTAGTATGTTTTCCTCTTTATATGAAAATTTACAAAGAAACCTTACACATAAAGCACATATAGTTTCTTCTCAATTCCTGAATCTTCTCACACACAAAGATACTCACATAACCTCCAAATCTCATGTCCACTCAGACAATAAATATAGTAGGAAAACTGTGGAATTACAGAAGGAATTTAGCCAGAATGAGATTGAACGAGATTTTAGGATTCTACAACATTTATTATGTATCCCACCATTTTTAAGGCACATGATTAGTGTGAGTCCTGGAGAATAAAATGCCATCTTTGTTCTTTGGAGTTTGCATGTATGTAAACACTACACATATTATCCGAAGCAGACACACTTAGTGCTAGGTGAGGCGAATTCACAGGTTGCTCTAGAGGTGAAAGGGTGCTGTGACTCATTCTGCCCCAAGAGAGGCTTAGGGCAGGCTTATTAAAGAGACAATTGATTTCTCTTTAACTAAGTCTTGAAGGGTTGAGAGGTACATGGTGGATGAGGGAGGAGGGTTCAATCCAGGTAAAAGGATAGGAGCCTGTGCAAACATAGTCAGTGTGACAGATGGCCGTGTCAGCCATGTGTTGAATTTAGACATGGTAGCTCTCAATGAATGGAAGTGACTCTCTTCGCACCCTGCCCTGCCCTGGAGGACTCAGTTCAGCTTTACCTACAGCAATTTAATGCCAAAGCAGTGCAAAAAAAGACATTGAAGCTGCCCTTCCAAGCTCATCCTCCAGGAGAGTTTTAGCTGATAATCTTGTTTCTTATGGCTGTCAAACTCAGGAGAAAAGAATAGAGTATTACGTATTGGTCTCTTCAATCTTACTTGAAGAACTGCTTTTTGGAGTAGAAGTAGATATAATAATTTGGTCTTTCATTCTTTTCTCTTAAAAAGTGACATGTTAATTGATTAAATCCTTACTGACTCAGTAGTTGTGTTTCATTACTCTAATTAATAAGTGGTTCTTTTTGTTTAGCAAAACAGAAAGCAAAAATGTGGTTCAATATACCGTAGAATCAGTTTGGGTTAAATCAAATTTCTTGAGCACGGTGTCTCTCTGTAAACTTGAGACAGAAAGTTTATTAATTAAGCTGAGTCTTTTTTCCAATGCCAGTATTATAAATAGACTTTATCTTATATTTAAAAAATTCTCACCAGAATGGGAATATTGCTACTTGAATAGAAAAGCTAAAAACCAAAGCTATTTTTTCCAGGAGTTACTTCAATTATTAAGCACCTCTCAATAGATATTTATGATTCTTGGACTATGGAATAAAATTTTGCCTTGCTAATAATAACTCCTTGAGAGTATGAAATTCAATAGTAATAATTTATTATATTAATTAAGAGACATTGTAGTGATGCATTTAAAAGTAATAGGAATCAGACAGTATTATTAAGGATTGGGTAGATATATAAAATAATGCTATTCATGACTAAAATTTATCTTGATTCACTTTCTAAAAATAACTTAATATATTTCATTTCTCTAATACTTCTATTACAATTCTCTATGAATATCATTTAGCTTAGGTAGAACATTTTATTAATTAAACATAAATTGTACTGAGTCAAGGCAGGAAATGATAAAGTTAGGTATAAATGTTAACATATCTGAGAGTAAATGATAAAAATTAATTTTACCAAGATGTCAATCATAAAATAAATTACAGGGGCTGAAGAAAAATGTGAACATCAAGTAAAAAAGAGAAATTACCTTCTAAATCTAAGGCAAGGTGGATGGCTCGAGCGAGTTCCATATAAAGAATGATTTGCACTTATAACTATAACTAGATTTCAAACCAATGAATCTTAATTTAGATTCTTGCTCTGATTTGCAGCTAATATTCTCTATGATGAATACCGTTAAGAATAGATGGAAGATAAGTGGGACCTACATGAAGCTCCTTCTTGAGAGCAATGCCATCCACATGAAAAGAAAGAAGACGAATTAAATGTAAAATTCATGCATATCGCAGGATTCTGAAAACACTGATTTACAATCTAGGCAAGTAAAGTCTTTGTTATACATTACTTCAATGTTCATTTTTTCCTGGATAAGTAATCAGTAAGTATAGGGTTTTTCTTTTTAAAGATTTATTTAATTTTTACTTTTATTTATTATCATTATTCTTCAATTTTGACCAGAGAGAGAGAGAGAGAGAGACAGAGAGAAAGGGAGAGTGAGAAAGAAAGCCGCCAGGTTCGGGACTCAAACCATGGTTAGCCATACGGGAGTCCAGTGCCTCAACCACCACGCCACCTGCTGGCCCCAGTACAGGTTTTCTTTCTAACAGAAAACAATATCTCTCCAAGAAAGCTATAGTAGTAATGATAAATTGTCAACAAAGGAATATTCAATGAGGGCCAAAAAAACCCCCCCAAAACCCCAATTTTTAAAATATATATATTTAAATATATTTTTTCATTCAATTTGTAAAATTATAATTTGTTATTTTGCTAAATTTCCCTTTAATGGACACATGATCCTTATAGAAAAAATATTAAAGAGAAGCAAAAAGCAGAAAAATATCCTATGTAACATTTACCACTCAGAGAATGTACTCTAAATGTTGTTGTACCCCCTCCTACACTTTTATAATTGTTTTGAAACATATTTGTGTTCATACTGAATATTCATTTTTTATTCTATATTTTACTTACGTAATACAACACAGGCATGTTTGTATAACATACTCTTTATAAAGATGATTACTAATCACTTCAGAATATTCTGACAAGTGTACATATTTCCAGAAATAGGGATATTTTACTAACTTCATACATATAAATAGCTTTCCAATAACTATACCAATTTACACCAGGATGACACTGTCATATTATGAAGATGCCTATTTCACCATATTTTCAATAACACTAATCTATTTCAGATTTCTATTTCTTAGAGTTCTTCATCAATTCTTGTATCAGGACTTCAGTTTAAAGGACACAGCTTTAGGGTGTGTTTTGATATTGTACAGACAAATTTCTCCAAGGATTTCTCCTTTTTTAACAGCTTTTTAAAAAGTTTATTAGACCTTCCCTTCCATTAATGTTGAAATTGCTTCCAGATGCAATCAGTAAAAATAATCTTGAGATTTTAATTATGTCTTATTCCTTCAAACCCTTCAATGACTTTCCATTTGTCTGGGACAGTGTGCTCAACTGGGTGATTTTTGTTCTCCCGGGGAAATTGGGCATATCTGGAGGCATTTTAGTCATCAGACCTGGGGGACGGGAGTAGGGAGGGAAGTGTGGAGGCAGTGCTGCTACTGGCATCTAGTGGTTTAAGACTGGAGACACTGTTAAACATTCTTCACTGTACTGCGTAGGACAGACCCCACCCACCAAAGCACTCGCCCTCATTTTCCCACGTCAGTAGCCCAGATTCCACTAATCTCTGGGACAAATTGAAAACCTTTTTGCTTGGAACACCAGCCTCTCTTTCATATAATGCAATAGTCTAAGGTACTTAACCCCCTGGTGGTTGGTTAGTATCCAAATCCTCGAACTGATCTGCTTGGTAACATGCCCAAGTTCTAAAAAGTATTAAGGAGAAGGGAAAAAGAAAGAGAAGCCGGGTGAATTGTGTGATAGGGGAAAGGACAATCTTTTACCCATCCCAAACCATACAATGTTGCGATGCCTTTAGAGTAAAAAGAAAAAAAAAAAATCTAATGATAGGAAGCCCACTTCATTATTTATTTATTTATTTTTTAAAAAGGTTTTTGCCATAGGGCAGAAGCACTCGCCAGAGACAGTGAGAGTGAAAGTGAGACATCACCCCCTAAGGGAGATGGCCACACCACAATTCCTTTTTCTTCATTCTCCTCCTGGGATTTCGGGTATGCATACACACACACCCGGCACAATTTTCAAGCTGCCATATCTAGGACTGGAACCATGGTTGGCCATGTAGGAGTCCAGTTCCTTAACCACTATGCCACCTGCTGGTCCTAGGAAGCCCACTTTAAAAATTAATCCAGACAATTTATAAATCCATGTGGCTTCAGCCTTTTTATGAAAATGAGATACAATGCACATTTAATATTTGGTAAGACTAGTCTTTTCCCTTGTTTTAATTTTTTTCTAGATATTCTCACAAATTTATAATTCCATTTGAAATTGAAAACTATTGGGTCACCAGAAAAGTCATGATGTATTTTGCTATACAAAAATGCATCAAGACTTTTCTGATGATCCAATATTTGGGTCAGTTAAAAGAAATCCAATCTAGAGTGATACATTTGTTATGACTGATAAAGTGTCATTGCATATCATTATACACACATATATGCACATACACATAAATCACGTTTCTAGAAATTCATCCTAAGGAATGATGTAGAGTTGAATAGAAAGCTATGCAAATAAGGGCCAGATGGTGACACAGTGGTAGTACAATGTTCTGAGATGATTGTGCCACATGGGAAGGTCCCAGGCTCATGTCCCAAGGGCTCTTTATTCTGGCTGGCTGCATGTGCCTGTGGTCTGTGCCTGGGATCCAGGCTGGCCAAAGGTGAGGTTTAATCATGATGTTAAGACTTGTTGGGGTGCCTCTTTCTTCCCCTCGCTCTATTTTTCTGTCATGGAATAAATAAATAAACTAAAAAAGGAAGATGCACGAATACAGCTAACATTTATAGCATATTTACAATGTGTCAGGCATTCTAATAAAGTTCGGTACATGGTTAATCCCTTAATCATCAAAACTAAGCTGAAGTTGCTGATATTCTGATCCTCGTTTTTTGAGGAAACCTAAGGCCCAGAGCAGGAACTTGCCCCAAAGCATGAATTTATGAAATAAGACTCTAGATCAACCTCAACTCGCTGATGCTAAGACTTCGTGTTCAATTTTTGTGAAATCGTCATCTTTTGAGTTTCACCTTAGTGTGGATATGTGCGTGGTGGTGTGTCTGTGTCTGTGTATTTCAAAATATTGGGTAGTTGGAAAAGACATGATACATTTTTGCACAGAAAAACAGAAGAATATGTCATGACTTTTCCTATGACCCAACAGTTTTGGTCTAAGTAATAATATCAGGAACATTATGATGTGTTATGCATGTTTCCCCAAGAAATAGTCTCCTTGTGACCCACTTAAAATTATCTTAGAGAGGCCGACTCTGTTACCTGAAAGGCTAACAGAACATTGGCCTGAAAGCAAGGACTGGTGAGTGCAAAGTCAAGCAGGCTTCAGGGTCTATCTTGGAGAAACCTCAGATACTTTGACCATGGCATGGGTTCCCAGACTTGTTAGATTTCTGCACCTCTGGTGTCTAAAGAGCACTGTGTCTCGTAACTTACTCCTTACTAACCACTTAAAACTAACATCATTCATTATGCCAACGGAAATTATTGTTAATGCCTCTTAGGCTAATTAACATGCCCTCTGGTGTATATATCAATAAGCAAATTTCGAGGGCTCGGTAGGTAATCAATTCTTAATCACCTGAAGCAAATACTATTCATTGCACAAATAAAAATTATTTTTAATATTGCTTATTATTGCTAATACACTTTTTGGTGTAGGTATCAATAAGAATAGTTTTCTTTTTTTTTTTTTTTTTTGAAGAGGTTTTTGCTATAGGGCGCGTGTGCTCGCCAGAAAGACAGAGAGAGAGACAGAAAGCAAGAAATCACCCCCAGGGGGGATGGCCATGCCGCAATCCCTTCTCCTCCATTCTCCTCTCGGGATCTTGGGCACGCACGCACACGCGCCTGACGTGAGTTTAAGCCACCAGGTCCGGGAGGCTAACCACGGTCGACTACATGGGAGTCCAGTGACATAGCCATTACGCTAACTGCTGGTGCCTCAATAAGAATAGTTTAAGGCCCAAGTAATCTACCCTTAGATTGTTGATTACACTTAGCATATTTCAGATGCTAATTCATTGCCCCTAAAATGTTCATGAGGGATAATTTTTACTATACTGTCAAGGACAAGCATGTATACACACACACCCACAGACACGAACACTCATTGTCATACTCCAAAATGTTTATATTGAAGCAATTTAAAGTAAATTAACATGTAGGAAGCTCTGCCCTTTCCCGTCCTCTTCGTTTCTGGCTGCTGGCTGTGCTGTTGGTGCCCTCTCCCCGTGCTACCGGCCATGCCTCAGAAAATTGAGGAAATCAAAGACTTCCTGCTAACAGTCCGACGAAAGGACGCCAAATCTGTCAAGATCAAGAAAAATAAGGATAATATTAAGTTTAAAGTTCGGTGCAGCAGATACCTTTATACCTTGGTCATCACGGACAAAGAGAAGGTGGAGAAGCTGAAGCAGTCCCTGCCCCCAGGTTTGGCGGTGAAGGAGCAAAAATGAACCAGATGCTGTTTGAACTACATTAAACATTTTAAAATTCAAAAAAAAAGTAAATTAACATGTAGACTGAAGATCTGCCTCAGCAAATAGGAACTGCAAGGATGTTCATTCCAGTGTTATTTACAATAATAACAAAATTTAATTCCATGTATAAAAATGTTTAAGAATGACTTGGTTTTGTGGGACCAGCAGTTAGCGTAATGGCTATGTTGCTGGACTCCCACGTAGTCGACCGCGGTTTGCATCCCGGACCTGGTGGCTTAAAACTCATGCCGGGCCCGTGTGCGTGCGTGCCCAAGATCCCGAGAGGAGAATGGAGGAGAAGGGATTGTGGCGTGGCCATCCCCTGGGGGGTGATTTCTCGCTTTCTGTCTCTCTGTCTCTCTCTGTCTGTCTGGCGAGTGCACGCGCCCTGTAGCAAAAACCTCTCCAGAAAAAAAAAAAGAATGACTTGGTTTAAAAAACTCCTTATATATTCTCAGGTTTCTTAGCTGCACCTTTTTACATTTTGGTCTAGGGAATTCTTTTTCATGGGTGATTGTTCTATGTATTGCAGGGTGTTAAGCAGCAGCCCTGGTCTCTATCCACTGGACGCTAGTAGTACATCACATCCGCCAGTTGTGCCAATCAAAATTGTCTGTAGACACTGCAAAACGGGCAAAGGCTGAGAACCACTAATCTACAGGATGGAATACCACCTATGCAGCTATTAAAAATACATTGTAGGCATCAGCAGATGGTGTAATGGTTACATCACTGGACTCCCACATAGTCAAAGGCAGTTTGAGTCCTGGACCTGGTGGTTTAAAACTCATGCTGGGCATGTGTACACGCGTGCCCAAAATCCCGAGAGGAAAGTGGAGAAGGGATTGTGGCATGGCCATCCCCCCTACTCCGGGGCGTGGGGGTGATTTCTTGCTTTCTTTCTCTCTGTCTCTCTGGCAAGTACACATGCTCTATAGCAGAAATATGTCTCTAAAAATAAAAATACATTGTAAAGAATTTTTTTGTGACATATATATATATATATATGAATAAAATTTTTTAAAAGTTTATTTAGTATTTTCACATGTGTGTGTATGTGTGTGCATGTGTGTGTTTAAGTGTAAGAGAGGGGACACCTCCAACAGAGTCCTTCTAAATATCACATTCTATTATCAAATTAGGCAGGATTGTAAGTCTTGTTATCATCCCACACGTAAGAAGTGGCTCAGCAAGGATTTAAACCTGTCTGCCTCCAAAATCAGCTCTTCCACCAGTGCTATGCCAGTTATGGTAGTTGAAGAGAATGAGGATTGGATAGTATTGTCTATCTTAAGAAGAGGGTACCAGTGTAGAACACTCAAAGATCCACTGCAACAGAAGGAAGGGGAAATCAGATAACTCTTTTGAGCTTGAAACCTGGGCCTCAGGTTGTAAAGATCAAAATTCTGAATTCTGGAAGAAAAGGTAGCACTCTAATGTTAGTTAACCAAATGTATAAAACTCAAATGGTGAAATACTATATTTCAGTGAAATGACAGCAGGAGTTGAGTAATACAGCTACAACTCTGACTATTGTTTAGTGCGACGTAATGAAGAGTGAATTGTAGTAGCAGTGGCTGTGAGAGGAGGACCTTAGCTAAATAGGGCATTGAAGGAAGCAAGTGATTAAGATCTCTCAGCCGGGTACCGATAGGTGGCGTAGTGGTGATGGTGCTGGATTCTCACAGGGTCGACTCAGAGTTGAGTCTTGGATCTGGTGGCTTGAAAATCATGCCTGGCATGTGTGCGTGCGTGCCCCATTATCCTTAGAGGATAATGGAGGAGAAGGGATTGCTGCATGGCCATCCCCCCTTGGGGATGATTTCTCACTTTCCCTCTCTCTGAACCTCTCTGCCTCTTTCAACTTTAGCAAGCGCATGTGGCCTATGGAAAAAAAAATACCAAAAAACTCTTAGCCAGTTGTATACGATATCATATATCTATTTCTATCTGTATCTGTATCTCCTCAGGCAAGTTTACTTAACCATGCTAAGCCTCAGTTTTCCTTTAACTACAATGATCATCATAGCCTGCCTTACAGTTATTGAGAGAATAAATGATATGTAATTTATTTGAAAAACTTAAAACAGTGCCTGGCGCATAACAAAAGCTTGATAATAGTAGTGATACTGCTGAAAAGAAGGAGCAGGAAGAGTGGGGGTGGGAGGGTGGTGATCCAAACTGGATTCATGATGGTCCCGCTTTTTTAAAATTACTCCCCAGGGATGATGGCCACACCACAACCCCTTCCCCTTCATTCTCCTTCTGGGATTTTGGGCACGCATACACTTGTGCCCAGCTTGATATTTAAGCCGCCAGGTCAGGGGCTGAACCACGGTCGGCCATGTGGGAGTCCAGTGCCTTAACCCCTATGCCATCTGCTGGCCCTTTTGCTTTTTTGTTTGTTTGTTTAAATATTTATTGTAATTTATGGTTTATATATATAACCATTGCACATCTTTTTGGTTATAGAATGGTCTTTAAATGCATGTATATAGTATGTAATAAACAAATTGAGGATGTACACATATTCATCACCGTCAGCATTTAACGTTATGTTGTGAACTTGTGAAACTTGCTCCAGTGGTTATTCTGCAAGCATATACTGAGTCGCCTATGCCATTCTTTACCGTGAGGTACAGTTCTGAAGAAAAACATATTGATTAAAAATCAGGCAACAAACAATCTCGTAAATTAACAAAGATAATCTTAACATAGCCAGTGAAAGAAGAATTTGTAATTTCCATGTAGAGGACTGTGGTGGATAAGAGTTTCTAATCTGAAAAATCTGTGGGTATTAACCATTGGTTCAGTAACTGATTGGTAAAATTGTACATAGCAATATCTCATTAAGGAGAAATAGAAAAGGAACACTTTCACTCACACATTGAGTTCTTGTAAGACCATAGTTCTGTGCTGTACATAAAGAATTAAATCTTCAAAAAGGCAAAGATAAAACAAAATTGCAGAGATACTTAAAAGTGAAGATGTGGTAAAACCAGTGATTTGGTGATTTATAGGCTTTACAAAGTTCTCCATTTTTAGTTTTTCTTTTCTTTTTAAAATTCAGTCCAAAGAAAGATTCAGCTGTAATATTTTGGACTTTTTCTCTATTATCTAGTTCTATACAATGAGTAGTGGTTATAATAAATATGTAAATTGAAACCTGGGGAAACAACTGTCTATCAAATAACTGATGGCTTTGTATTTATACCTGCTTCTGTGCAAAATTGTTGAATCTACATTTAGTTATGACATTTAACGTTATTAACAATATGTACATACTTATTTTTTTCAAGGTGTTTTGTGTCCTCTGATACTTGTGTTCCTGATACTGCTAAAAAGAAGAAGGGACAGAAGAGTGGGGTTGGAAGGGTGGGGCTCCAAGATGACTGGGTCATGATGGTACCAGTAGAAAAGAAGGAAAACTGAAAGGAAGACTTGGTCGATTTATAAGGAGGATGATAAGAATAACTGATAATAATCCAGTGTATGATATGGCAAAAGGAGGTTTTAAGGTCGCATGTTAAGTGTCCAACATTGCCTGATTAGCTTGGGGGAAAGAGTTCAGTGTATTTTTAATTTTTCTGGACAGCAGAGGGCTCCCAGGCACTGGAAAGCAGCAAACAAGGGTTTCCTGTTGTTTTTTGCTTTTGTTTTTACTTTGTTTAGTTCATTTTGTTACTGCTTGCAAAAATGAGCTTGCCAAAAAAAAAAAAAAAAAAAAAAAAAAATGAGCTTTCCACATCTGAGGCTATGTTTTACTTTGTTTAGTTCATTTTGTTACTGTTTGCAAAAATGAGCTTGCCTGCTCTGAGGCTATGCTAAGAAAGAAGTTGCATAGGAAGCTGGAGAGTGGCACAGAAGTAGACGTGATGCTCCGGGTTCCTGATTTGCACCAGCAGCCCTCCCTGGTATGCCAGACACACTTGCCCATGATCCAGGCTGGCTGCGGGTAAAAGTGATTACAGTGTCAAGATCCTGTTGGAGGTGCTGTCTCTCTGTCTGACAGTCTGTCTTTCTCACTCATGGAAGAAGTAGATAAATAAACTTGAAAAAGAGTTGTGTATTACTGGAATCATAAATACGCTTTCTTTATTAGGTACATGAAATCTACTGAATTTTATAGAGCTGGAGTATGTCAGTCATTCATTTAATATCCATCCACCCGTCCTACAGTATTTATGGAACTAGATGCTACAAAACAGACAAGGTTCCTCCATCAGAAACACAGATTAAAGGGGCATAAAGTCTAGCATAAAAAGAAGAAAGAGTTGGAGTTATGGATACAGCGATAGGAACACACAAAGGACGGAGGCTCTGTTCCTGCCTGGGGAATTCAGGGAAGACTCATGAGGAGAGCTGGGTAGGCTACGAAGGCATTCCATATATAGGAACAGCACATGTGCAAAGGCACTGAGGCGTGAAAGTGTCTGAGAAATATTCCAGGATTAATATTTTTCAATACTGGAAGACTCATTGGTTTTTTATTGAATGAGGATTTAAAACATAGAAGGAAATAAAGGTTAGTAGGAAAAATCAAATTAGTGTGAAAAAGGTAACAGTAACAGAAACAATGTTCATACCAGTGTCTAGAACTCCAAAATACTTCTTTTTTTTTTTTTTTTTGAGAGGTTTTTGCTATACGGCATGTGCACTCGCCAGACAGACAGAAAGATACATAGAGACAGAAAGTGAGAAATCACTCCCCAGGGGGGCTGGCCAGGCCGCAATCCCTTCTCCTCCATTCTCCTCTCTGGATCTTGGGCACGCACGCACACGTGCCTGGCGTGAGTTTTAAGCCACCGGGTCCAGGACTTGAACCGCGTTCGACCACGTGGGAGTCCAGCGACATAGCCATTACGCTAACTGCTGGTTCCCCCAAAATACTTCTTGAATGAATGAATGTTGAATAAATAAATGGATGCTTATGCTCTGTCCCTTCCTTCCAGATACATTAAAATCAGTGGGAATTGGTGCACATATTTTAGATGTTAGGCCACTTCAATATTTCATGGAAATCAAATCTTCACTTAGTAGCCCTGATGATTTTCCTAAAACAACAAACTTTAAGGCAGAGTATTACTTAGGTCTTCTTATCCTCATGTCCATTTAACATGTCTGGCTCTTCTGTCAAGAATGCATCATTATTTCTCAAGTGTTTTTCTATTTGGTGTCTTCCAGAGTTTGTCAGTGTTGCTATGTCTCTCTTAACTCTTTTTGTGTTTTTAATAGAAGGACCCGATAAAAAGTAATATTGATGTGTAAATGAGGTATAAGAAACAATATTCTTTATTTCTCCACTCAATAAAGAAGATTTTTAAAAAAGAAATAATACAATTCTGGAAATTTGGGTTCCTTTTCTGGTAACTTGACAGAGGTCAGATAGAAGTTGTCTCGGGGCAGAAGAAATGGCCTTTTTCCACCCAGTGGAGAAATCCTATGTGTTCTGTTGCTCTTTGAGAATTACTAAGTAAGTGGTAGTTAAATATCATCTTGTTACCTTTACAAGAAATTTACCATTATATTTTTATCATTAAGTGTTAATTTTATCTAATTTTAACTTAATGTTTAAGCAACAGAAATAGCACTTTTTTGGTTAAAATTTTTTGTGTTTGGAATCTGTACAATTTGATTTAATTTCACAGTCAATCAGAATAAGTTCTGCCAAGAGTAAAATTAAAAAGAAAGAAGGTATATTTCCATTTCTAGTCAGAGTTTTAAGTAGATAATTCCAGACCTGGGGATTCTGCAATCCTTTTTGATAAATTGTACAAAAACATTTTGAAATGTTCTGTGTAGACATATAGAATGTATTTGGTACTCCCTTAGAAAAATCAAAATCAAGTCATGTAAATACCATGTCCGTGTTTTGTTCAAACAATACAGTCATTATATACATGGCATTAACGGAACTGAAGCTTTCAAATGTTTTCCTGCACTTGCCAATAATTCACAAGGGATGCATTTCACTGTATTTTCTACCAGGCCCTCAGCATTTTGGCTGAGTTTTCCAAGTTAGGTGAATCTCTTCTATTATTTACATTGGTATCTATACCAAAGAGGAATGATTCAATGGAAAGGCAGCCTTGTGGCATTTAAGTGCCAAGTTTCTGAAGCATGTTATTTAAAAGATGTAAATTAGGGATCCAGTTAAGAAAGAATAAAAAAATGGAGGTTAATAAAATGCATAAATGTTTATATTTTATGCCTGTATACAATATTTAAAAAAGCCTCAAAGAGAAAGGAAAATCAATAGAAAGTACAAACAAATAAATCTAACTTTCAGCCTGAGTTTTAATTCCGTGCACCAATACATTTATATCACCGCATGGCATTCTTCATAAGTTGCCTCATGTGCCACTGAAAAAGAACTCTGTCTAAGGAAATCCCAAATAGTAAGGGTAGAATAAATTCACATCAATGGATCTCTTTTTCTTTGCCCCCATTATTTTTACAGCACAAGTAATGAGGCACGTATTTATGATAAACATATTAAAGAATAAAAGACATGTTCTGTCTTATCTCCCCTAAAGGTAACCACTGCTAACAATTTTGCATTTATTTTCGAAACCCTCTTTTAAATATGTATGCAAACACATCTATTTGTAGCTTGTAAAAAATTCTATCATAGTATACGTACCACTTTCCACTTACTTTTCTATCATTAGTATGTTAGGGATTTCTTACCATGATATACATAGATTTACCTTTTTTAAAGGTTGACTCTATGGGATTCTAAATTGTGAAAATCCAAATGTTTCGTACCATTGTATTAGTTAGGAATTACTTTTGACTGCTAGAAATAGGGGCTTAATAAAAGATGCACAAAAACATAAGATGTTTAATGCTCATATCACAAGAGTTGGGCAATCCTGGGCAGGTGTCTTCAGGTATAAACTGATTTGATGTTTCTGATACTGAGTGTGTCTCAAAACTCCAGATAATATTATGGTCCCATTGAAGTGCTCAAACCTTCATTCCAAGCGAAGAAGAAGGGTAAAGAAAGAAGGCTGTGTGCCAGTGAAGTCTGTCCTCTTTTCAAAGAACGTAACATGAAGAAAGAAAAATATTGCTGTTAAATATACGATATTGGTTGTTTATAGTTTCATTACAAATTTTCCCCAAACTGGGGAGCTTAAAATAACCAATGTTTATTATTACAAAGCGACTGTGTTCAAGAACCTGGGTGCAGCTTAGCCGAGTCTTCTGCCTAGGTCTTTCCCAAGGAGGAAATCAAGGTGTTGGGTAAGGCTGTGCTATCATATGAAGGCCCCAATGGGAGAAAATCCCATTCAAGCTCACTATGTGGTTGTGCCAGGATTCATCTCCTTAGGAGCTGGCCAGTATCCTCCTTCTGTCCCTGTGACGAAGGCCTTTCTATAGAGCAGCTTGTGGCATAATAGTTGGCTTCCTTCAGAAAACGAGAGCAAGAAAGCAAGAGAGCATGAGTAAGACAAAATATCAATACATAGCCTTTTTGTAAACTGAGGTTAGAAAGGACATGTCATGCCCTTACTTTTGTATTGTCTATGGGTCACCAGTTCCAGGCATGGGTCATTGGGGATCATTTTGGAGGTTGCCTATTACAAATGGCTACAAACGTTTCTGGCAGTTATCACCTTTTCCATTTAAATCTGTGTGATCAGTCATGAAAGGGTTGCATTTGTTCATATTCTTCTCTGCTTGGGTGTTCTTTGAGCACTAAGTACAAGTCCACAAATACATGCTGATTGAGTGTGGATAATATTTTAATTTCACTGAGAAGAAATTTCCATCTTAAAATAAGGTAATTATGTTCTCCAGCAGATACTGTTTTCGGAGCACATAAAATTTTAAAAATTGCCAAGGGAAGACAGTGACTTGTTTCCTGTATATTAAAATATCAATGTATTTATTCCATTGGGTATAAGAGTTGCTGTTTAGACAAATCTGACATTTATTCTATTTTTCAAAACACTTGAATATCTCAGTACAAAAAAGGCCCTGCAGAAAGTGCCATGTTTTCCAGTTTCTATACTTTTAAAGTGTCAGATTTAGTGGAATCTTTGACAAAGGCTGTAATTGAAATGTCTTCAAGATGCCCGGCGTGACGACAAGATAAGCAATCAAAACTATATGAAAGGAAACAGCCTTTTTTATATTTGGTGTGGAAATGAAGCTGCGATGGCCTTCTCAGACTATAAACTGACAGTCTGAAATTATACAGTATCTTGTATATGAATTTTATGTATTCTCTGCCAATAAAAACCAGTTACTGTTATCTGTATTTCAAACTCTACTTTCACAATTTATCTAACAAAAGAGCAAATGTATTTGGACAGTTATGAGAACATTTTTTGTACCTTCCAACAACTAGATTTTTCTTGTCTCAGGCAAATAAGTTTTTGTAGATCTCTTCATTGAAATGACTCAGTAAAACCTCAGGTTACCATACTCTCAGTTCTCTGGATGTCCACTTCGGCACTCTTTTTTTCTTAAGTTGTTATTTATGTATTTCTTTCATGAAAAACAAGGAGATAGCGATAGAAATAGAGATAGAAATGATACCTCCAGCAAGGTCCCGATGCTGCTGTTCACCTCCACCTTCCGCCAGCTCTGAATCATGGGGCACACACACTATGCTCAGTGAGGTCTTCGGATGTGAACTGGGCCAGACGGATCACTATCTGGCCCCCGCAGAGTCTACTTTTAGGGAAAAGCTATAAATCAAAAGAAGGGTTTTCAGGATCAGCAAGTGGCGTAGTGGTTACGTCACTGGAATCTCACGTGGTTGACCATGGTTTGAGTCCTCGACCTGGCAGCTTAAAACTCACACTGGGCATGTATGTGTGAGCCCAAAACCTTGAGAGGAGAATGGAGGAGAAGGGCTTGCAATGTGGCCATCCCCCTGGGAGGTCATTTCTTACATTCTGTCTCTCTGTCTTTCTTTGTCTCTCTGGCAAGCACACATGTCCTATACCAAAAATCTCTAAAAAAAATTAATAATAAAAAAAGGGTTTTCAAAAAAACAAACATAATAAGTTCCATATATAATTACATAATTTATTTCTCACTTGTCCTTCTAGGACCCAGAATGTAGGAGCTGCCTGCTCTGGGACACAGCTGAAAACAAGATGTGGATTATGTGATGGCACTTAAAGTTTTTGCTGGAAAATGGTACATGTCCCTTTTGCTGACTGTTCATTGGTGTAAGCAAGTCTCAATGCCAAGCCTGAGGTGAGTGGAGTGGAGAAATATCATTTTCCTTCTGGGAGAGAAAGAGAGTATTTTGAACAATAGTGAAATAAACCATACACATTTAAAGAAACTGATTGAGATGATTATACTGGTTTCATATAGTTACTGACAATTTAAAATGGTTATCCAGCTGACTGAAATGGGCACTACTCAGCCTGCTATCACTGTTGTAATTCAACCTAAATCACTTTCGCTTGCAATCCCAATCCCGATTCCCCTCTATGTTTCAGATACATAGCACTGTGAAGTTCACTGATGTAATGTTCTATGACACGTGTCTATGGCGAGAACCTCCATCCCACCCCTTGTATAAGAAATAGCTACAACATGTATGAATTGCTATGAACTTGGCTCAGTGCACTCTGCATATTTTAGCTAATCTACCTAGCAACCAGGTGAACACATTGACTTAGAGGGTTTACACAAAGTCACATAACCAACAAGGGCTGAAGCAGGAATGTGAAAGTAGTCTTTGACACCAGCGTTCTGGCAAATTAGGTTAGGAAGACAATGACTCCATTCTGGTCATTTCACAACGAAAGAGGAATTTTTGCCAACTCTTAGTTAACCAGAAAATGAAAAGAGCATGTTCCCCAAAGACTTTTGAATAGCCCAAACTGCTAAGTTGTTTGTGGGGGAAAAAAATCCACAAATATTTATTTAAAAGCTTATAAGGAAAATCCTTTCTCTAAAGCCTAGAGAAGAATCTTTCTTCTTGTACAGAGCACCGAGGAACATTCTTTTGCAGTAGGAATGCACAGAGTCCTCTGCTTAAACAAATAATTGTTCAGAATCTGTAAGCATAGAGGAAGCAAAGAAGTGGAATCAGATCTGAGGCGTACCTAAAGACTGCATGAAAGAATGGGGGTGTAGGTTTCCCAGGGAAGGTACATAGGTGGGGGAAAAAGTCAAAGTGACCTGTCATGGATGTGTAGTTTGAGTAAAGTAGAAGTGAGTCGTAACAAAGATAGATATTAATGGATATTTAGGGGGTTTTAGAGACTAGGCTTTTCTGTTAGGAATGTCAGATTTTTGTTTGGCTCTGCTCTGTATAAATTAGGAGCACGATCTGTGTATTTGAGCTCCTTTTGTTGTATAAAAGGACCCAGAGGAGGTGGACTTGTTAAGTGAATGGCAGATGCAGGATGGTGTAGGGTAGAAAGGCATCTGCCTGGGTAACTGGAATGAAGAAACAAGCACTGCTGTAGCAACTCTATGTTGCCCAGTGTGGTACAGGAGAAATAGCACAACCCTTGGAATCACATAGCTCCAGAATCAAAGTCCGTCTATGCCATTTCCTTGTCTGCAATGACCTTGGGCAAGTTTCTGACTGTCATTGAAAACTCAGGTTCCCATCTGAAAAAAAAAAAGAAAAGAAAAGAAAAACAACCAAATTCACAGGATTTCTGTGAGGACTAAATAAATTGTATATTTACCAAGAACTGTATCTATGCTTTATCTAGGTTAGCACCTGTGTTAATATCTATTAACATTCATTCACTGACCATCATCACAACATACAAAATGTGATTTCCGATCCAGAATACATTGGATAGTGACTTAATCACACATGTTAACATCAACAGATAATTTTCCATTTCTTGTTTCTTGTACATATATGTTTACCCCCTATTTCTCACCCTCTGCCATTTCCCACCCTCCTCCCACACTGTTTCTGGTATCTGCAGTTGCTTTTCATTCATTTTTAATTTTTTTCCCCACATTTTATTGGTTCACAATCTTAATTAATCTAAATACTTTCAATAGCAAGTTTAGCTGATATATACATATCTGTGAACACATGTTGACTTTAGGCATGAAACTCTGTGGGTAGAATGAATATACTATAAAGTAGCACCTAGCTGATACTATATAGCTTAAATAGGTATTTTTTAAAATATGTTTTTTAATTTCTAAAAAGGCAGTTTTAGCTTTAGTAAATCAAAATAAAAAATGTTAACAGAACTTTGCTTAAGACTTAAAGCCAGGAAATAGGTTAGATTCTATTAGAATACAGGCCCAGGTACATGGGCCTGTCCACAACTCAAGAGAAAACAAAAATCCTTAACTCTGGAAAACAAAGCATCGAAGAAGATCAGTAATGTTTTAGTCAAAAGTCATAAAATTCTACTTCACCAGTTCAGACTTGTGTACTTTCTCTTCTGTTGTGGTCTGATCTTTCCATTTAAATTCTGGAAGATAACGTTCAATTCTGGACTTGTCCCTACCATCAAGCTGGCCATTTTCTTAGTTGTTTTTGAACTCTTATTTCTGGGTCTGACTTTAGTTTTCCCGAGATAGTACTCCCTTCAGAATTTCTTGGAGAACTGGTCTGGTGTCTATAAATTCTTTCAGGTTTTGTGTATCTGAGAATATTCTTGTCTTCTACATCTGAGATTCAGTTTTCTGTATGACCTAGTCTGCTTTTCATACTTTCCAGGGAGATTTTGACTTCCTGTATTATAGCCGTAACCTCCAACAGTTCTATCTGCTTCTTTTTTTATGGTGTATATTTCCTCTTTCAGCTCTCACAAGAACTTCCTCACCTCCTGGAACTTGTCAGGTCTTTTCTCCTGGAGTTCACTGTCTCTCTTCTCTTCCATCTCTGCTAGCTTTGTCACTGTGAATATTCTAAATTCTTTATCAGACATTTCTGTGAGTTCCTTTGCACTGTCTGTGGATGAAAAGCAGTTATTCTTTTCCCTTGGGGGAGAGGTATTTTCTTGGTTTCTCATATTTCTTGTACCTCTGTGGTGATTTCTGGTCATCTCATGGGCTATTCGTTTCTTCCTAATTTCTAGAAGTTCAATCTGAGTGATCAGAGACATGCAGGAGGAGGTGATCTGCAAACTTTTTGCAGTTCCATTTTTCTCCTTTTGTGCTGCAGATTCAGTGGGAATTGAGGAAGATGTTGACCCTAATAGTATTCGAATGTTCGGTTACGTTTCACTTAGACCTGTCCAGATATAGTGCATGGAGGAAGAGCAGCAAAGTGATGAGGTAAAAGAAGAAGGATAATGGAACAGAGAAAGAGAGAGAGAAAAAAGAAAAAAAAAAAGTATTTATTTATTTATTTATTTAAAAAAACAAGAAAATGAATTCTGTGTGGCACGTGCTAGTTCTCATTTGCCATGGAGGACTCAGTCTTCTGAAGGCCTGCCCTTTTTACCTCTCCTAAAAGCAAGGGAGGAAAGGGGATTATCAGCAAGATAAAGGAGGATTTTAGAGCCACGAAAATCATTTACCTTAAAAATTAAAAAAATATATATATTAAAAGACAGAGACAGAGAGACTGAAAGAGACAGAGAGAGAAGAGAGGAGGATAGAGGGGGCCCTAGCAGGGTGACTTCTCAACAACCCTCATTTCTCTTATTCCCTAGGTCTCACTAGATCTCAGCTCCCACGGAAGACTCAGTCTTCTTCTGAAGGCCTGCCCTTTTTGTCTCTCCAGGATGGTTTCTCAGCAGAAAGTCTTCATTTCTCTTATCCCCTGAAAGTACTAGATCTCAGTTCCATGGAGGACTCAGTCTTCTCTCAATGTTCACTTTTTTAAAGAGAGTTTTTTGCTATAGGGCGCATGCTGTCACTGAAGAGGCAAAGAGACAGGAAGTGAAAAATCACCCACCCAGAGGGAATGGTCATGCTGCAATTCCTTCTCCTCTATTTTCCACTTGGGATTTTGGGCATGCACGCACACACATCCAGTTTGAGTTTGAACCCAGCTAATCTGGGACTCAAACTGCACTCGACTCTGTGGGAGTCCAGCGATGTAACCATTATGCCATTCGCTGGCCCGCTATCCATGTTCTTATCTGATCCATGTCCATAACCTTATCATCTACCTATTTGGCACTTAGATGCTCTGTGAATGTGAGTTTGCCTTTTCTGCCGTATTAATCAGTTTACTAGTTAACAAATATTTGCTAAGAGTTTGTTCCATGCCAGCATTTTGCTAGTTTTTGGAGATGATAAAAAGGTGACTAATACCCACGCACTATCTGTAAGAAGTTTAAGGGAGAAATGGACATACAGACCAGATGACTCCAAGTGTTAAATGATTTCAGAGAGTCGGCTGAGACTGTTGGGTTATTGCACTGTCAGTTCGTTGGACTTGGAAGTTGATGACATGACCTGTCATTGAATCATGTAATTCACTTTTCACACGTGCATTGAAGAAATATACTACAAGGATAGGAGTTATTTTTCTTTTCATTAGTGGATATTGCATTCTTTTCAAGCAAGCCCAACTTATTTTGGAGTCACTCTGGAGAACTGCAGTTAATTACATGATATTCCATGTTTGTTTCAGTTCCCTGGCTGGCCTCTTCAGCCTTTTCCTCTTTTTCTATCTCTCCTTCTTCTTTCCCCTTATCCCATTGCCCCTTTTCTTCTTCCTTCTAGGAACATTCATTTATCAAATATATTTTTTTTTGTACTGCCTACTAAGTACCAGACATCATTCTAGGCATTATGGATATAGCAGTTAATCTCAGGAGATTAGATTTTACTGAAGGAAAATAGACAATAGTTGAGAAAATAAATATGTACTATGGCAGTTGGTGTTAAGTGTTAAGAAATAAAAATAAGGGTAAGCACAGAGAGTGACAGGGATGGAGGGGAAGAGTATATATTAGTCAAGAAAGTCCTCTCTAATGAGGGGATACTTGAGTAGGGACCTGAACTTGGAAGGAAACTAACCACCCATGTATCTGGGACAAGAAAATTCTAGGAAAAGGAAATGGCATGGGAAAAGGCTGAGGACAGCAAAGATACCAGGGTGTTTTGGGTAGAGTGAGACAGAAGGAAAGAGATAGGAGATGAGGTCCAAGAGGGAAAGCCATGTGGCGCAAATTAGGGAGGGCTTGTAGGCTATGGTAGAACATTGTGTTTTATTATGAGTAAGTATTTGGGAGGGTTTTGAATAAAGGATTGACATGATCTGTTACAAAGAGAATAAGAACAGGGTAATTGCTGCTTAAGGAGACCTCTTAGGAGGCTATGACAATAGTGTTTGTGAGAGGGAGTGGAGGTTAGTCTAGAAAAGCAGGGATTAGATATCTTTTGATTCTATATATGCTACAGAGCAGAGACTACAAAATATGCTGAACAGTTACATGCACAGAGGGTAAAAATGGAAGAAATAAGTTGCAAGCTTTATGGCCTAAGTAAGCAACAGAATGAAATCACCATTAACTGAATAAAGGAAAATTAAAAAATGAATTTATTAAGGGAGGTGAGAATTAAGATTTCAAAGTGAGATATGGTAAGTTGGAGATGCATAGAGATGGAGTTTGGAGAGAAGTATGACATAAAGATGGAGTTTGGAGAGAAGTATGACTTAAAGATGGAGTTTGGAGAGAAGTATGACTTAAAGATAAAGTTTTGAGATGTCAGCATACCCTAGAGATGGTGATAAAAGCCACAGAATGAGATGTCATTACTGGGCAGTGAAGGGACATAGAGAAGAGGTCCAATGGGAGTCTGGATGTTCCGAACATGAAAGTGTTACTATGACAGGAACCAATGACAGATTCTCCTAGTTTTCTTCCTTTCTTTCTTTCTTTCTTTCTTTCTTTCTTTCTTTCTTTCTTCCTTCCTTCCTTCCTTCCTTCCTTCCTTCCTTCCTTCCTTCCTTCCTTCCTTCTTTCTTTCTTTCTTTCTTTCTTTCTTTCTTTCTTTCTTTCTTTCTCTCTCTCTCTCTCTCTTTCTCTCTCTCTCCCTCCCTCTCTCTCTCTCTCTCTCTCTCTCTCTCTCTCTCTCTTTCTTTTTTTGGAGAGGTCTTTGCTATAGGGCGTGTGTACTCGCCAGAGAGACAGAAAGCGAGAAATCACCCCCCAGGGGGGATGGCCACACCGCAATCCCTTCTCCTCCGTTCTCCTCTCGGGATCTTGGGCACACACGCACACGTGCCCGGCGTGAGTTTAAACCTCTGGGTCTGGGACTAGAGTCCAACAACATAGCCATTATGCTAACTGCTGGTCCCTCCTAGTTTTCTCTTATTCTAAAACATTTGTTTTTTTGGCCTTAATTTTTTGAAGGATAGAGAAATCAGTAATTTCTTATAGAAAATGTTTATTTTTTTAAGCCACTAATTTTTGGAGTAATATATTGTGTACCAATGGACAATTAATACATCTCCTAACTCAAATACACGTGCATATTATAGTCAGGCTTATTATCTAATTCTTCAATGTATTTTCCTGTGCAAAAGAAAATGATAAAATTCAAGGTGTGTCACAGCTGAAAAAAATCAATCTATGGAAGAAAATGACTAATTTGTGGTAAATCCAGCCTATTAAAAACATCATTTTGTCTCTTTGGTTTACTACTGTAGCCTTGTCACCTTGTATAGTAATAGCACACAGCACATTAAGTATTATTGAATAAATGAATTTGTTTTCCCAAGCTTTAAGCTTCTGGAGGGCAAAAATTATGTCTTACTAATCTCTGTATCTGCCTCACATGGTACAATGTTTAGCATGGAACAGGCACCATTCACTGTTTGCTGAATTAAATTGGACTTAACTGAAATTTTTGCTGAAGTAAATGATCTGGAAATAAAAGTGAAATATCATGACAGAAAAGTCATTTTAAACACTTACATTAGACATTGATGAGAGCTGGTTTTTAAGCTCTACCAACCTATCACTATGAGGGTATGCAACCTGGCAGTATGAAACAGTTACCTGCACGCCTTGTTACTCACCTGAGTCGGCTGACACATGCCTTAGATAACTTGGGGCTATGTGGAAATATCTCCAGGGCACGAGGAACATCCTGACCGTGGCTAGGTCATGCATTGCCTGTTCTATATAATGTTTATGGCTTACACATTATCCTCTTTGATGCATACCAAGACAGCCTTCCTCAGAGTTGCAGAGGAACAGCATAAGTAATCTGGCTTGGCCTATGATGCGTAACAGGATCACACATAATAGTAACAAGGTCGAAAAAGAGAATACACTAAGGTCCTTATCTCTAACTGTAGAACTTTGCATCCTTGAAAGCTTGCAAAACAGTTCTCAGTGCCTGGTAAAATGCATAAATAAAGAAGCTCAGCATGACTGAGCAGCACAGCTTGTGTTCACCTGCATCTCTGTTTCTTCGTCTTTCTCCTTTCTCTAACTTTTTTCTTCACAGGACCAAGTCCTGGGGTGAATGCCAACAGTATTACCATCCAGAGAGACGTTACTCTTTTTTTTTTTTTTTTGAGAGGTTTTCACTATAGGGCGCGTGCGCTTGCCAGACAGAGAGAGACAGAGAGACAGAAAGCAAGAAATCACCCCCCGGGGGGGATGGTCACGCCGTGATCCCTTCTCCTCCATTCTCCTCTCAGGATCTTGGGCATGCACGCACACACGCCCGGCGTGAGTTTTAAGCCACCGGGTCCGGGACGCGAACCACGGTCGACTATGTGGGAGTCCAGCGACATAGCCATTACGCTAACTGCTGGTTCCCAAGAGACGTTACTCTTAAGTATGCTGGCAGACGCTGATATATCACCCCCCCAAAACAAAACAAAACAAAACAAAACAAAAATTCTAAATTTATACTCTGTTGGTCCATGGTAGACCATATGGATTTTTGTAGTTTCTGCCAAATAGAACTCATCTTCAAGTGTTTGTAGAGCATCTTTATGAAATTATAAAATGATAGGTATTTTATTGTGCTTAGGTTATAAACTATTGTAAGGTGTTGAATTTGGCAGGTCTGGCTGCCGAAGCTTGCCACACTCTATGCTTCCTTATCAATTGAATTTTAAACCATTTCAGTAGAGCTGAATTTCACCAGCAGAGGGAGTTTGAACTTTTGTTCACTCACACAACATGTAAATTGAGCAACTTTTTCTCCTTTTGGATGTTAAGCTGTATCCATAGTGTGTCCAGAATTTATAACCAAAGCCAGATTTCCTAAGTACAAATCCCCAGGTAATCTTATCTTGCCTTAGTTTCCTCATCTATAAAGCATATAAACTATTAGCATGTACCTCACAGGGTTGCTGTGCGAATTAGATGGACTAGTACATGAAAAGTGCCCAGCACATTGTAACATTAATGAGAATGTGATCTTAGTGTTTTCAATGCTGTTGGTCCTGAAACATTATGGGTGACCTGTAAATCTTTACTGAATAAATGAATGAATGAATAACTCTAAGGTGGGAGTACTATATGAATGTCTCTGCTATTTATTATTGTTTTTATAATCACATTCTATGATCACAGGAAGGTTTTAAAATTTCTATTATTATTATTAACATACAGATGGCATGCACTTACTAGAAAGAGACCGTGAGACAGACAGGAAGAGAGAAAGAGGGAAAAAGAAAAATCCCCTAATTGTGTGTGGTCACTCAATCCCTTCTCCACTTCTCCATTCTGTCTGAATTTTGGAGAATTTTTGGGCTCCCACATACGCCCAAGTAGCAAGTTTTTCAAGCCGCCAATGTCTGAACTGCAACCACAGTTCTCCTTGTGAGTTCGGACTCCCCTAACCACTAGGCTAGGGGCCATTTCAAAAGTTTCAATTGTTCATTATTTTTGGAAATTTTCTATTAGATCAAAAGGAGGCAATGGAATAATATAGGGGACATAAGTAATATTAGCACACGAGGACACTGAATTAGGAGCTATAACAGCTTGAGTTAGGGAGAATGTTGACCATTTTAACCTCTTTATAAACGTGGGCATGGCTGAAAGGAGTCACGTAGAGAAAGCAATGGAGTTTCTGAATGCCCCAAAGGCCTTCTTAGAGTTTTAAAAAGACTGTTTTAACTTGAGAACAGGGCCCAGCTTCCTCCCCTTGATTTTGGGCTTTCTGGAGAGATCAGGGGCCTAATTAGTCTTTACATCCACCACACTGGATACAGTACCTGGGGGTAACAGGATGTCAGAACAAACGGTTTTGCGTTTTGTTTTGTTTTTGCTATAGGGAGCACACGGTGGCCAGAGAGAGACAGAAGGAAAGGAAGAAAGCATGACACATGTGGCCATGACACAATCTCTTCTCCTCCATTCTCTTGTCAGGATTTTGGGCACCTGCACACACACCCTGGTGTGTTTCTCAAGCCAATGGGTCCAGGACTCGGCCATGTGGGATCCAGTCACCTTAACCTCCACGCCACCAGCGCCTTGGAAAAAAATGTTTTAAAGGAATAAAGTATTAAATAATTAAGGTGATTGAGAAGACTTACGACAAAATATTCTCCTTTGGTCCCAAACTTTCCACGCGTACCTCCATTCCCACCTGTATGAAATGACTGCTCTGTCCCCAATCCTTCTCCTGAGGACTCTCCCTATCGCCCCAAGGAGCGGGGAAGTGACCCGCTGAAACTTGCATTCTGAGTTAGGGACCGCCTCCTTCCTTGTTGCTCAGGAGGAGGTAGAGGTGATAGCGGTGGGGCTGGAGTCAAGCAGCCGCTCTGAGTGGCGGAGTAAAACAGCGCCCCCTGGCAGGGGTCCTGCGGTTCCGTTAATTAACCCAGACCTCTTCTTGACCGCTTTCGTCCTCAACCTGGAAGCAAGTCATTAACTGGAGCGCGCCGAGGAGTGACTGCACGTCTCCGCGATGGGCCCGGGGGACGCCAGCAGCTGCAGGGAGAGAATTTCCTCGGGGCCACACAGAGTCCCAGGCAGACCTGGGCTTCGCCCCAGAGCCTCTAGTGTTGCAATGGGCTTCCCCTGGAGCGACAGGAGCACCGCGGTCCGGGAGGAGGTCCCAGGCGCCAGCCCGAGGCTAGAGGACGTCAGACAGCGGCTCGTGCGCGCCTTCCAGCGAGCTGTGCGGTGCGGGGGCTCCAGGCGGGCGCAGGAGGCCGCGGCTGCCGCCGCACTAGCTGCCGCCCGGGAGGAGCGCAGCCGGGCGCGCGTGGAGGGCGCCCTGGCCGGGCTGCGCTCGGAGCTGGTGAGCTCGCGGGCTGGGCGGCTGGCTCTCGGGTCCACCCTCTGCTCTGTCCTTTCCTGGGGCCCCAGAGCTGCTGACGGCTTGGTCCATCAGAGGACTTGGGGAACTGATTTTAAGGAGGGCAGGTCCGCCGCTGGGCACTGATCTCCCGCGGTGGCCAGCTGGCGTCGTCGGTATATCTGTTAACCTCCCTCCCCGGCTCCCCATCTCCCCAGCTACATCTGGGCAGGAAGGGACCCAGCGGAATCCATCAGGAATCTATCATGTCTACCAGAGGCGTGTCCGAGACGTGTTCCCTTCCCAACGTGTTTCTGTATTTTTCTACCTTACAGAGTTTCCTTTAGGAGACTCTTAGTATATCTGAAGCTTGGAGGAGGGAATTTCAATCAAATAAACTCATGGCATTGATGGAGTCAGTCCATCAGTAACTCTTTTCTTATACCTGATCCAACCATACTGAAGAAACACACCTGGTTTCATCCTGGGTCTAAACAGTGATTCTAAGTGAAGGGACCTCCTTAGACACCTGGAGGCCGATGCTGCCGACCAGATTCCACTCTGGAAGGCTGAGACCCAGACCAGCATCTTTCTATGCTGTTGGGATATGTCGATTCCCTCCCTGCGTCTCAGGTGATAAATAACCAAGTCAAACGAAGAGAGTACACTAAACAAACTCTAGACGGATTGCAACCTTAACCTTCTAACCAGTTCCTCCGCCTGTAGGAATTTTGAAAAGTAATATTTTGGGAGGTGGGGAGAAGCTAGGGACTAAAATTCCCAACAGGCGGGGTGGTGGTGGTGGTGGTGGTGTTAGGAGGTTGGGGGGGGGGTGGTGGTTTCAAATTCCAGTACTACTATTTACAGACTTTACCAACACTTGCTTCCCAACCTTGGAGATGTTAATTAGCAAGTTTGAATTAGTTTACTCATCTATAAAATGGAAATAATAGTGTCTAGGATTTCTGCAAGGATTATTTGAGATAATATTATATGAATTGCCTGGACTATAGGCACTGTTGAGTGACTCTTATTATGATAATTATTATGACAGATATTGGAGATTGTACCAAAAAAGGATAAGTACGTACATATCAGAAATCAGTTTTTTTTTTTTTTTTTTCAGAAAGTTACCAGAGGATTTTTATACGCCCACAGGTGGTGCATTTCTAGATTACAGAGCATGGTCAACATCTCACCAATATATGTGCCTACTCATCGGGAAGAGACAACAGTGGGTCTTTTAGCTTAATATCACCACTAGAAGCAATTTTGATTATGGGCCACTAACCAGATTCCTGTAGGAACTGGCCCATATCCATGTGCACGTTCACATACATTGTATACTAGGACGATGTTTATGTGAAGAACAACGATGAACAAGTTACATTAATTCAGAGTCGAATTGCTAATTTAGAGTCAACTTGTTACTTACACTATTTTTTAAAAAAATCTTAGTGGGATGCATTTATTCCTAGAGTATGTGAGTAGATTTTAGGAGTTCTATATCCCTAAAGTTGTATGCAAAAATTTCTGTGCATCTAAAGTACATCTTTCCATCCGAGAGGGTTTATAGCTTTCATCAGATTCTCAAAGGGGCTTATGAGGAAAGAAAAGTTAAGGAAGCATTGGTGTTTGAATTTCCTAACTAAGTGTGAATTACACATACTTTACTTACATGGTGCACCATTATTAATGATTTTACTCCTTGGTTCTTGGCATGAAAGTCTGGGGTGGATATTCATGAGTTCAGCCATGAATTATTCATCCACTCAGTCTTTTAACAAACACGCAGAGGACTCACCATGTTGTGTGCCCAGGCAGTACCCTCATGGTCGGGGATGTGATTACGAATAAGAAACAAACTCTCCCCTCAAAATCATCAGTTTAGTCTAGTCTATGTATAATGAGAGGCACAGGTGCAGAATATAGATAGGGGACTATTATGCCTGCCTGTGTAATGAACGAAGGTCTCTCAGAAGAGTTGGCATTTGACTGGTTTCAACAAGAAATTAAGGGACCAGGAATCTTCAACAGAGGGAAGCCTAGGAGGTGTGGGACTACCATGGTTTCCGACCAGTGCAGTAGGAGTGGGCTGGGACAGAGCTTCAGGAAATGAGGCTGGAAAAAGGCAGGTAGGGGTCCAGAGCATCTGGGCCACTCTAGGGAATGGAAGCTTCCTGGATGTGAGGTGCAGGGGCTTCTTGGGGTGGTTGCAGTGTGGCTACTGTTCCTGCTTGTCTACCTTATTCTTTGCTAAGTTTTGCTGTCAGAGAAGTAGTTCCAGGTGCTGAAGAATGAAGAAAAATGTCTCAGAGGACAACTGAAAGATAATTTTTGTCCAATAGCTTTATTCTGCAAGTTGGGAGGGGATCACCAATACGTGCTTTTTATCAACACAACACCCTAGTTTACCCTAATTCATTCTGTTGTTGAGTGGATGAAGGGTTGTAAGCAGGCAGAGCAAGTTTTTCACATTAAACAAAGCTCTACCTGGAGAAATTTGCAAGTAGTTGATCATTACTTTTTAGGAATAATACAAAGACTATGTCGGAAGATGCTATGTTGGACTGCCCCATAGGTAACATGACCTAGAGATTTATTTAAAAAAAAAACCCACGTGAGAACCTGCATAAACTCCATTGGAGGCAGGTATAAATCATCTTGCTGTATAACAAATTTCACTCTAGAGTGAAGAGTGTTAGATTATATAAGTACGCTTAACTATACATGTGCCTCTAAGGTGTCGTTAAATGTTTTTACCTGGCAGGGAGACCATTTAAAATCCTGAAAACTTGAAATGACAAGTAATCAAGTGAATGGGCCCAAATCCTGAATACTCGCCCTAGGCTGTTATCCTGTGGCTTAGAAAGCTCATAAAGATAAATGATTTCATCGGGGATCACATGCCATTGCTTGAAAACAGTCTTCAGTGCATAGATATTTTTCATATGGACAGCTTTGTGCATCAGCTATTTTTGTTTTCATTTCAAGGCCATTTCAAAAGCTATTTATATATCTGGATTTTTACCTTGTCGTATACAAAGTCAGTTTTATAGCCAGGCCAAACAGCCTGAACTGGACAATAAGATGAGAGATACATCTTTCTTGATATCTTATTTTCCTTTTCTACAAACTCCTAATTTTTCTGTGCAGACAGCAGTTTCATTTGATCTGTATCTCTGGCTAATAAAAATTCTTATTTTTCCCCTAACTTTTAGCTGGAAATGCATTTCCAAAACCGCCAGCTGGCAAGAACTTTACTGGATTTAAACATGAAAATGCAGCAATTGAAAAAAGAGTATGGAGTGGAAATTGCATCAGAAACTCAAAGTCCAGAAGATGATGATGTGAATTCAGATTAAGGAAATGTATGTGTGAAAACCTGAACCTGAAAAATAATGTAGACAACTCTGAAACGATTCTGACAGTAACATTACGGATGCTTTGCATAAGCTCTGAGGGGCAATTTGTAGACCAAAAACTTAGATGCCAAGGGGGAGCCACAAAAAAGTACCATGAGAAAGGCGAGAGAAATGGTCTGCTATTTAATTTTAAAGTTACTTACTCATTATTTCAGCTGGGACATAGAGGTAAAAATAAATACATATCAACAAGCGCCTTAATGCCAACTTCCAGTATTTCATCTTTGTCATCTTACCTTTCTGATATCGCCTGAACTTTTAGAATCTGTGCTTGTTTTTGTTTTACTTGTTTCTTTTTTTTTTATTTTTAAAGCATTATTTATTTAACATTATTTATTATTATTTTCAATTTGCTACAGGACACATACATGGGGGGAGGGAGGGAGGGAGGGAGGGAGAGAGAGAGAGAGAGAGAGAGAGAGAGAGAGAGAGAGAAAGTGAGAAAGCAATTCGCCAGGTCTGGGGCCTGAATCCCATTTGGCCAGTGGGAGTCCAGTGCCCTAACCATCACACCACCTGCTGGCCCCTGCTTATTTATTCTTGTTTTGTCTGTTCTTAGCCTGTTTTGTATACCCCTACACTTTGTTTCAGAGAATTACTTCCTCCCTTGACCTCCAGTGGGTCTGGCATTGAGCATGTCCACCTTCCCTGATGTAGTTGTGCAGATTATGGTGAGTAAATCAGTTTGTGCAGAGGATTTCTTTCTTTCTTTCTTTCTTTTTTTTTTTTTTTTGGAGAGGTTTTCGCTATAGGGCGCGTGCGCTCGCCAGACAGACAGAGAGAGACATAGAGACAGAAAGCGAGAAATCACCCCCCAGGGGGGATGGTCACGCTGCAATCTCTTCTCCTCCATTCTCCTCTCGGGATCTTGGGCACGCACGCACACGCGCCCGGTGTGAGTTTTAAGCCACCGGGTCCGGGACGCGAACCGCGTTCGACTACGTGGGAGTCCAGCGACATAGCCATTACGCTAACTGCTGGTTCCCTGCAGAGTATTTCTTGAAGCAGAGCTAGAGGAGATGAATATTTGCTGATGGCAGAAGCTGTGGGATAAGAAGCTTGATGCCACTTTGTGTGAAAGCTCAGGCTGTAATGAAGGAGCTCGAAACTGAACCACTGAAGCACAGAAGGGCTGGGAGGTGCTGGTCTTTTTTGTCCTTGGGGTCACGCTGCTTACACTCCCAAGCTTGCTGTTCTTTACATACATACGTAAAATGTCCTGATGTCTTCATCACAAAAGTTCCTTTTGCCTAAGTGAATTCAAGCTGGAGTTTCATGACGTGACTCCTAAAGTTTCCTAATTAATACATTTCTTTGTTCAGTTTTTAGGAGTTAAAATGGTTCTTATTGTTGAATTCAACATCAGATGACACTCCAAAAGTGCTGTCTTCTTAATGCAAAAATAAAGCTAATAAAAACAATTTGCTGACCTAAGGGATATTCATAATGGTTATTATCTGTAAAAATAAACAATGAATGGAGAACAAGCTATGCAATTTTAATATTTAATAATAAAAATTAACTCTTGAAGACAAAGGATAAATGCAATTTGTTTCATCTGTGTGTGGATTTGAGAATTATCTGGATCAAGTTCAATTTAGCCTTAACTTTCCCTCTCACAACAAATAAATTACTCTTGCCCTTTGCTACTTAATTTCTTACTTCTGCAAAACAGAGGTATGACCGAGTTTAGCATACAGGACATCGTTAGAAGATAGCGTCCTGATATCTGACCCTGGATTCCTTGAAATATTCTGCATTTGCGCCTTTGGCCTATAAACATATGGGCTGATTGCTTAAATTATATTTGAAGAACAAATTTCTTATTTATTTTTTTCCTTTAGTCTTACACAACATCTGAGAAAAGAGTTGATGGAGTTTCTTGTGATCCATTTTTTTTTAAGAATTATATTTTTATTATTTTAAGATGTATTTACTTATTTATTTTAATTTGACCAGAGAGGAACAGAGTGAGAGGGAGAGAGAGAAAGCGAGAAAGTGAGAAAGCAAGCCACCAGGTCTGGGACTCGAATTGTGGTCAGCCATGTGGGAGTCCAGTGCCTTAACCACCACGCTGCCTGCTGGTCTTCCTGCGATCCACTTTTCGAATAAACTTTTATTTAAATAAATGTTGAGACACTCATTTTCAAGTGCATTTGGGTTAACATTTATCAGTAGCTTTGATTTTGTGTCTGGAAAATACTCAAGGTGATTCATCATATAGGCTTAGTTTCTTGTCAAATAAATACAGACGGCTGCCAGGGCAGAGATTGGCTAGTATGCATCTAAGTAATTTGATTATACTGATAATGTGTATATTGGGAATCAAAAGAAAGAAAACTGAATCTCTAAAAATAGATGCATTAATTGACTTTCACATTTCCAGAGCAAAAAGACCCCACTATTTTATTGCAAAGTTTTCATTGCCACTTTTTGTTCTTATCTTTCAGCGACAAACTTCAAATCGCTGTATTTTTCAGGGGTGACTGATGCAGAAGCAGAATAAGAAATTCTTTGTTTCAAGAGTATCTTACTTATGGAAGCTCTCACCTGTGGAGTTGGCCTGTGATATTAGCCATGTGGAAATACAATGCAAGTTTGATATGTGAGACCTTATCACTACTAAATTTTTTTTTTTTACATTGTTCCCACTCCAGTATGATACCCTTTACTTATTTATTTTTTTTAAGCAGCAGAAGCCGCAGGTTGTTTTGAGCTTTTCCTTTGAAACGGCACTCAGCTGTTTGCTCTTCGCTTGCTGGGTTGTCATCCTCTCAGCTGCGGCACCAGGGAAGTCATCAGAAAAACTCTTCTAAGGATTGGGAAGATGTGCCTGTGATGGTTACACTTCCCCTCTCTTTCCAGGGTTTTGAAATAAGCTAGAGCAACAGTGTGACATTTTCAAAGACATATGTGATGGAAAGGACCAAACTAGTGCCAGCTGGAGGGGAAAATGAGAAAATAATTGTAACCTAAATGATGCATCGGGGAAGGAATAAGTGGATAAGCTGAAGAAAGGAAGATGTTCATAAAGACGGCGAATATAGAGGGCCAAAAGAACAGGCACGACGCACTGTTTCTCGTGAGGAAGATATGGAGCTTGGGGTTTTCAAATGACACAATTTCTCACAGCTTTCATTATGGGGGGAGAAAGGCATGAGAGCAGGAAATGGGCTCTCGCTCCCGGGTACTTGTTTAGCACCTACCAGAGGCTAGGTGCCAAATTCATGATGACAATTAGGAGCCTTGCACAGGTTGTTAGGCACTAAATTCCTTCACAGGTGGTCTTGCTGGCTCTGCACTTTGTTTGACTTGCCAAATTCCTTTGGCTATAACAGGTGCTTCTGTGGCTCCCAGCCTGGGGACAGATGGGGTCCACTGTGGGTAACCTCAAGATGGCTGAGCCTGCACCAGGGTAATTACAAAATCCTGTCTCCCTTGGTCCCTTCCTGGCAGGGTCCGGGGCCCTGGCTCAGCCATCGGTTCTGTTTATTTACTGCTGTAATCACGGCCATAGTCCCTCCAGACTCCAGTGCCAGCTGCTTTCTCTCTTGGTGGCTTTCATTGTTCCTGCTGCTACCATTGCCACTGCCTCCTTGCCTGTTTGATCACATTATTAATAAGGTTCTGGTAGGATAAGAAATATGGTTGGACTTCGGGTTGAATCTGTGCCACCCTGCCTGCAGTCTCCTGCTCCATCTGAACCAAGTGCCGGAGAGCAGAACTCTGGGATGAGAGGACACCTCCCATACTCACAGCAGCCTATTCCGCATGTCTCGCTGCTTCCTGACCCCGGCAGCAATGAGTGTTGGAGTTGGGGGGGTGGTCTTCCTTAGGAGCAACAAGGCTGGCCTCAGTGCAAGAGTGATCGGTGGAATGTAATGATAATGGCGAAACTAGCAATAATTTCGGCCACCAGTGACAGCAGCATTTGTGCCAAGACCCTCACATGTAGCAGCTTATTTAACCTCACAATGGTTTGTAGCCATCTAAGACTTGCTTTCGGAGTGATTTGATCTTGGTACTTAATCCTCACTTGGCTACTCACTGACTATAAGACCTCAAGCAAATTGCTTTAAATTCTTTAGGTTGGTCTAAATAAGCTAGTGAAAATAATACCTTTCTTATTTAAATCTCCCCCCCCCCCCCGGGTGCCAGAAGGCAGATGTGCCTATCTGAGAGAGACAGAGAGAGAGAAGGAAGACATACTTCCAGATGAGGCATGGCCACACCACCGTCTCCCTCCATCCTGTCAGAATTTTGAGCATGCACACACATCTGTTCAGTGTATTTTTCAAGTCAGAGGGGCTGGATTGAACCTCAGTGTCAGCCCTGTGGAATCTGCCTCTCTTAGCCACTAGGCTATTCGGCCATCCCGTTTACTTAAATCTTGAGGGACCCAAATAGAAGAGCCTCAAAACAGGTTTGGGAGATTGAGTTACGGAGAAAGGTTCTTCTACATTGTATTTCTTTCTATTTTATCTCGAATTTTGTATGCTCTCACCACCTTTTGGGGCTTTCCTGGGCCTCTATCTTCTTCACCTCTCGATGCCTCTAGTATCCAGCTGCCTGCTCTCTGCTGTGGAGTTGACTCTGAGACCTCTCTGCTGATTGATACAAATTCTACCAAACCTGGGAATGGGCAGCAGGAAGATACGGAATGAACAGTCACTGCTGCTTACCAAAACCGGAAACTGCCTAGCACACAGCACTATGTGCATTTAAAGCTTAATTGCTCCAACACCACTGTGAGGTTGGAACTATTGATTTCCATTTTAGAGAGAAAGAGAATGAATATTGGAGAGGCAGCTTGCCACAGGTCCCTCGGCGAGCACACGGAGAAGTCAAGGTTCACATCTGGGGTTGGGAGTTGTCTGGCTATTGACACCCTCTCGGATGAATGGAGAGACCCGTGTGTAAGTGCATAAATTCAGCTTTATAACAGCATTATAAGTGAAGCATGTATGAGGTGCTAGAGATGATCTTCCTGAGTCAAAGCTTTCATTGAGGACATGCCACCATGTTATTACTTGTATCCACCTGGAAAAAAGCCATCAGATCCTATATAAATTAGTTGAATGATCTTGGATAAATTATTCCATCTTATTTGTGCCTTATTTTTCTCATTTGAAAAGGAAAGAGGGTCAGCTGATGATGTAGTGGTTAGGATGGCTGGATCCCATCAGGCAACTATACAATTTTAGGTCCTGGTCCTGGTGGCTTGGAAAACATGCCAGGCACATGTGCATGCATGTCCAAAATTCTGAGAGGAGAGATGGAGGAGAAGGCATAGCAGAGTGACCATTCCTCATCTTGTGGTTTCTCACATTTTCTTTCTCTCTTTATGTCTCTCTATTTCTCTCTCTAGCAAACACATTCACCCTCTGGCAAACTTAAACAAACAAACAAACAAGCAAACAAACAAAAAAAGAAGGAAAATGAGAGAGAGTGGAAATGGTCCCTAATGGTCCCTCAGACACTCATCTAACTTAGAAACCTCTACCTTTGGGGCCAGCAGATTGTACGGTGGTTAGGGAACTAGAATCCCACATGACTGACCAAGGTTTGGGTCCTGGACCTGTTAGCTTGCATTCTCACTTTCCCTCTCTCTCTGTCTCTCTCTGGTGAGTGCATGTGCCCTGCAGCAAATTTAAAAATAATAAATAAAGAATTCTTTAAAAAGTAAAACAGAAACTTCTATTCTGATCCCGCCTGCTTGTAACTGGACTTTTCAACCTCTCACTCCTGACTTGCAAGACATTCTGATATCCAAGATAGCATGATGGCTGTCACTGGCCCCTGACCATGACATGGACCCTCCTGGTCCCCTGATCATGGCCCAGGCTGTAGTACCCTTGATAATGACAGAAAGCAATTCTTGTCACTCTTGGATTCCCTTCTGTTTTTTCTTACCCACGCCATGACTACAGCCAGGGAAAATATCACATTTGCACTTCAGAGGGAGACGGGCATCACTAGGGACTTTTATGTGCCTGGATTTAGTGGCTCCTGCAGAGCAGTGGCTGGTGCAGTCAGGAGTGCATCCTCTGCAGTCAGATTTTGGAGTTGGAAATTTGGCTCCTTCGCTGTGTTATTGAACTTCTCTGCAGCTCATTTTGCTTTATCTCTAAGACGGTAATAATCATACCTACTCCAACGGTTTGTTGGAAGATCTACTGGATTAGTACACACGAAATGCTTAGAACACTGTCAAATAGTGTTTACCATTGCAACAGCCTATCCAACAAATTTTTTTACCTGTCCTTTCTGCTTAATGAAAGTAAAAAAGATTTAAGATGGAACTCCACCCTTTGCTTGGTTTTAAGTATGTATGGAATGTTATGACAGGACATAGTTGTAGTAGTAGTGGTCAGATATGATGGAGAGATAAAAATATACGTGTGAAATAAACTCAGTATTTTAATAAAGTAGCAAAAAGAAAAAAAAAAAAGTGCCCCATTCCAAGAGAGAGACTGCAAATGACAGTTCCATGTACCCCAGACCCTCTTGCTTCTCAGGATGGCTATGGGATCCGTGCGTCCAATAAGACTTATAAGGAAGTTTACTGGGGGATTTCTGAAAAACGTTTTCTCTTCTTACATAAGGAGAGAGTGGAAGTATGCTGTCTTCCTCCTTGCCACTTTCTCCTCGCTTACCTGAGACTGTAGAGCTTGTACATGTTGCACCATTCCGCAAACCGGGGGGAAAGGGCATGAACACTTTGAGGATGGAAGGACAGAAAGATGACAAGAAGTGATATCTTTGATGACCTCCAGGAGCTGCTGAGCTCTGCAACTGCCTATCTATGGCTAGTCTTGTTCCCTGAGACAGTGACAACGATAATAAAACCCAGTTGTCTAAGTCATATTAAGTTGGATAGTCAGTACCTTGCACCCCAAAGCACTCTTACTGACACACTGGAACTCCAGCAATCTTCTGGGACCAAGGTTCATCATGTGCATTGTCTAGTGGCAACTTTGTTACTGGAAACTCTGGGCAAAGGACTTCAGGGACATCATTTGCTGTAAAATGTTTCACACATGCCTTTAGTGGGGATCTGTCTTATGTGAGAGACCAACTACAGCTTATAAATGGAACACTTGTCTGAGAGAAATTCCCTCCTGAGCCCTGTGGAGACTCTGGACTCGCACAGCAAATGTTCTGACTGTTGAAAAGACCTCCTCGTGCTCACCCTTCATTGAGAATATCCAGATACTGTGGGACCTACTACTTACCTGCTTCTTGCAGAGAAGCCCTTTTATTTTTCAGTGACTCAATGAGGTGGGATGAAATGTTTTCCTAAAGCGTCCTAGGTCTGAACTGGAAGCAAAACAGTAAAGTTTATCAGCTTTTAAATTTTTATTATCAGGAAAGCTTAGCAAACTATCACAACACAGTCTAAAATTGAGTTTCTAAAAAAATTGATTCTAAATTACTTTTGGGTTTGCCAGTCTCTCTAAACTTCTCCAGACTTCAGTTAGGAATTGCCACTTAAAGAAATCTCTTAGGATTTCAAGGTGGAAGACCAGGCTGTGGAAAGCACGGCCAATATCCTCTAAAATCTACCAACGTTTATATTGTGCTTTATGGTTTACAGTTTACCAGGTGCTGTAACAGCCAATTGCTCATTAAGCTTACACTGGCCCTCTGAAATTGGTATTACTTGAGGCTGTTGAAACTTGAGAGACATCAAGAAAGCTTGCCTGTCTGACTTGGGAAAAATCACTCATGTCCTGGTTTCCCAATATGTCACTTTGTCTAAGTAGGTGTTGTTACCTCCTAGAGGCAGTACAGTGATCAGAGTCTGAAGATTCAGCTGTAGGGGTCAGCTCGGAGCCAAACTTGTGGTATTTTGTGAGTCATCATTATATATTCCTCATATGTAGACCAAAGAGTTGAACCAAAAATGATCTCTTTATTTTTTTTCAAATTTTCAATATTTATTTTCTTTGAGTGAGAGAAAGAAAGAGAGACAGAGAACCGTCGATAGGATCTCTACACTGTGCTCCACCCAGTCTCAGTCAGCCAGGATCGTGAGCATGCCTGTGTACACCTGGTACGTTCAGGGAGGTCCTGGATCAGGACACAAACTCAGGACCTTTCTCATGTGGGTCCAGTTACATGAGCACAGCAGCACAGCCTGGTCATCCAAAAAAATCTTTAAGATTCTTTGGATTAAGCATCTCATCTCCTGCGAGTGCTTTTAGAAATCCCCTTGGAAACAATGTTGTCACCAACTCTTTAGTGTGAATTAGCTTAGTGAAAACACTGAGCTTTAGAGTGTGCTATAATGAACAACTAAGGAGGGGAAGGGAAAGGAAGAAAAGGAAAACTAGTGAATTTAAATTCCTGTACTTTATAATTTTATAATGCTTTGTGTTGATATCATATAGCAGCTTAAATCTAGCAATTTAACCTCTATTTCTCCCTCTTTCATTCAACATTATTGAGTCTACTGCATGCCAGGCACTCTTCTAAGCCTGTGTTTGCTATTGGCTTTGAAATAAACATCTTGCTGGATGCTGAGTATAAGCCTTTAAGATGAAAGATGGGGTTCTAGCTTTTGGGGAGATTGTACCCTAGATGGCAGGAGTGGAGGTTGGGTAATTCAACAATATATTTCAATACAGTGTGATGAATCCTGTGTCAGGTGAAGTTGCAGTGTCGAAGAGTATAAATATAAAGCACACCAAATATGGAGATGGTGGGAGAGAGAGAGGGCTCCTACAGCAGAGCCAAGGGAAGGTTTTGCAGGACCAGAGTTCTAGGCAGGAACAACTGCTCACAGAAAGTCCCGGGTGAACAAAGTCATTTACTTCTATTAGAAGGTTGTTAACAGAAAGCTCAGTAGAGTTGGAGTTTAGAAGGGAAGGCTAAGATGTTATATAATATTGCTCAGTGGTTAGAGTTGGCCATTGTACAACAGACCTTGCACTGTCATGCTTTGATGGTATTCTAAGAGCAAGGAGGAACTATTGAAAACTATTTTTCAATTGAACTTTTGTTGTACTAATACTTGCACATTGAATAAAAATTTAAATAATTCTGTAAGTCCTACACTAAAACTACCAGAACCCTGCTGGCAGGCCACCTGACCCCAAAGGAAATCACTTTTAATTATTTTAACTTCTAAGTAATGAGTAAGACTTTTAATTATTTTTGAAAGGTTTTTTTTTTTCAAGCTAAAGAGAAAGAGGCAGAGAGATGGCAGTCCTGGCAGGGTCTTAATGTCATAATGGACCACCAGCTTCAGCCAGGCCCAGATCATGGACATAAAGAATTTTAACTTTGGGGACCAGCAGTTAGCGTAATGGCTATGTTGCTGGACTCCCACGTAGTCAACCGCGGTTCGAGTCTCGGACCCGGTGGCTTAAACTCACGCTGGGCGCGTGTGCATGCGTGCCCAAGATCCCGAGAGGAGAATGGAGGAGAAGGGATTGCGGTGTGGCCATGCCCCCTGGGGGGTGATTTCTCACTTTCTATCTCTCTGTCTCTCTCTGTCTGTCTGGCGAGCGCACGTGCCCTATAGCAAAAAATCCTCTCCAAAAAAAAAAAAAAAAAAAGAATTTTAACTTTGTCATACTCTACTCTTCCAATACGTTCAGTTTTCCCAATAAGATAATATTGTATTTTCTTACATTTTTAAAAATAATTTTTTAAAATTTCTTTTTCTGCTGAGTAGAAGAGTGAAGTAGGATTTTTTTTCTTGTACAAATGTTTGTGTTTTTATTTTTTTTTTCTGGCAATAATGATTAGATTGTTTTGCTTAGCTTTCTTTGAATCTCTTTCCAAATCTCTTCATATCATCCCATGGCTCTGTGAAAAGAAAACTCACTAATCCCATCTTTGCCACTTAGAGTACCTGGCACTTGAAACTTTCTCTTGTCTTATTTTTACCTCCCATAGTACTGGGTACTTGAGGCTTTCTAGGGTTCTGTGTGGGCAGTTTTGCTGGCTTCTCATTGATTTCTTCCTCTACAGGCACTCATGTTTTACTCTTCCCTGTTCTGCTGGGTCATTTAGCATTCTTCAATCAACTTTCTTCATCTCTTATTTATTTATTTTTTGTTTTCTCATCTCAAGTTCGTTCGATTTGTCGTTTAACCAAAGATAGGATTTGTGTTTTTGTTTCTTTTTGGAGAAGAGATGAAGATATCCAGAAGATCTTTACTCCATCTTGAAACTGGAATTCAATGAGGAGCTTTGAGTAGAGGATTCTCACATTTGCTTTCAAGTAACATGTCTCTGGCAGCAATGGTGAAAATAAGCCTGAGGGGAATTGGATTACGTTAAGGGACCAAAGTAGGTCAGATGGAAACAGTCTGGAGTAGGTTGGTAATAGTGAAGATGGTGGTAAGTCCAGATGGAGAAATACTAAGAAAAGAATCAACAATATTTGGCAAATAATTGAATATGAGAGTAAGGAGGAAGTTGCAGAGAAGACAGTGCTCTGATTTTTACTATGGGAAAATGGAAGATGATAATGGTATTTACAATAGTATAGAGCAACAGAGGGAGATGAGACTTTGGAATGGGGAGAGAAATTGAGCTCAGTTTTGGATTTTTGAGTGTGAGGTGTCTTTGCTATGTTTGAGCAGACACACTGAATAGGCAGTACTGCATGGCATTTGAAATCATGACAATGGGAGAAATGGATTAAAACAAAGATGTAGAAGAGAAATAAGGAATTGGATAGAAGCCTGATGGTAATATTTAATGACTGGGCAAAGAAAGAGACCCGACAAGGAAGTCTGAAAATCCAGAGCCACCCAGGTGGTGTGATGATTAAGGCAGCTGGATCCCACATGGCTGACTGAGTGGTTTGAATCCCAGACCTAGTGAATTGATGAATATGCAGAACGTGTGTGTGTGTGTGTGTGTGTGTGTGTGTGCATTCTCCAAATCCTGAGAAGAGAGTGGAGATAGGGTTGGAGTGTAATCATCCCCCACTGGGAGTGCTTCCTCACTTTCCTTCTCTTTCTCTGTGTCTTTCTAGAAAAAAAGGCTGAAAAGTCATTAAAGAAGGAGAAAATATACTGTAAACAAAAGTTAATAAAAATGACCTATCCAGTGAGCAAGTGTGATAGACTGAAAGTATCCTTTGGACTTAGTGACACAAAGGCCATTGGGGACTTTGACCAGTGAGCAAGTGTGATAGACTGAAAGTATCCTTTGGACTTAGTGACACAAAGGCCATTGGGGACTTTGATTTCTGTGGAATGGTATGAGCAGAATATGGGTGATAGTGGGTTGAAGAGTAAGTGGGAGATGAGATAATGGAAACAAGAAATGTAGAACATTTTTTTTAAATGGTTGCTGAGGGGAGGAGTGATAGTTCAGTATCCAGAAAGAAATTCTTAAAGCATGTTTGGAAGTGGGATACCACATTCATTGTCATAAGTGGACATGGTGAAAGTTTAGATAAATGTATAAGTTGATGAAAAGTTTAGAGAGTTTTTGATGGCTTGTACTTTCACTGTGAAGTAATAAGATTCTGTTTAGAATGAGGGAAAAATGCTGGCATCAGAGGTTTGAGGAATGAGACAAAAATTTGAAATAGCTGGTATATTGGCTTGAATAGTATCCTCCCAAAATCCATGTTCACCTAGAACTTCAGAATGTGACCTGTTTAGAAACAGGATCTTTGCTGATGTAATTAGTCAAGATGAGAACATATTGCATTAGGGTGGACCCTAAACCCAATGGTTGGTGTCCTTTTAAGAGAGTCATAGCAACACAGATACATACAGAGGAAAGACGGTCTTGTGAGGACACAAAGAGATACATAGGGAGAACATGTGAAGATAAAGGTAGAGAGTGGAAAGTTGCTTTTAGGAGACAAGAATGCTGAGGTTTGTTGGTAACTATCAGAAGCTAGGAGAGAAGCACAGAACAGATTCTTCTTTCAGTTTTTCTTTTTGGAGAGGTTTTTTTTTTTTTTTTTTGCTATAGGGCTCGTGCGCTCGCCAGACAGACAGAGAGAGACATAGAGACAGAAAGCGAGAAATCACCCCCCAGGGGGATGGTCACGCCGCAATCCCTTCTCCTTCATTCTCCTCTCAGGATCTTGGGCATGCATGCACACGCGCCCTGTGTGAGTTTTAAGCCACCGGGTCCGGTCCGCGGTCGACTACGTGTGAGTCCAGCGACATAGCCATTACGCTAACTGCTGGTTCCCAGAACAGATTCTTCTTCAGTGCTCTCAGAAGGAACCAACCCAGCTGACACCTTGATCTTGGATTTCTGGCCTCCAGAACTGTCAGAGAACAAATTTCCATTGTTTTAATGTATGCAGTCTGTAGCAATTTGTTATGACCGTCCTTGGAAACTTATACATGGAAAATGAAAAAATGAGAGTATACTAAGGAAACTCAGACACATTGCAAGCAGTGGTCAGAACTTAGTAGAGGTGGGAGTTCATAAATTTATGTTAGCAATAACTGTAGGGCAGCCTGGATTTAGCTGTGGAAAGGCAGATAGATTCAGGCAGGATTTAATTTTGTCATGCTTATGCAGAGGATGAACAAGGTGGCAATGAAATTGAGGATATTTCAACAGGTAAATGTAAAGATGCTGAACAGTGAAATAAAGTGTGCTGAGAATTAGGATTAAAGACATAATCTGGCTGATAGGAATGGACACAGATGAGTGGTTCAAGGGACAGGTTGAAAATAGCTATAGTAGAAAAAAATGAGTAAGAGTCAGAATACTAAGTTTAAGTTGCAAAAGTAAGATGGCTTAAGTTATGAGCTCATAGCTGGAGCAATTCTAGGCCATGACAAGTTTTGAATGTGATTGATGTACGGTAGGGATGAAAGTCACAGAAATGAAAATGTCAGGGCCAGAAATTTGGATAGATCATCCTTACTTTAGTAAAAACTGCTTTCTGGTGCTTATCGTCATTTAAACAAAAAATGATACTTACAACAAAAATACAAAGCACTTGATTTAAAAAGAGAATAAAAAGCTAGTATATTAATTGCTCTCTGATTCAGACCTGCAAAGAGTTACAGTTTCATGCTTTAAGTCAATGGAATGCCAATTAAATAAGGTAGAATTTTATTTTGAAGCTTGAATTAAGTGATGTTGAAATGTTTCACCCAAATTAAATTAACCTTAAAGTACTAAAGGAACAAAGTTTTAAATATAACCCATTTTTTTCTCTTCCAAAATTATAAATGACTGATACCAGTTGCAGAATGGCCAACATCCTGTTTATGATCTCAAAACATACATAAGAAATAACTGATTGGCTATGTGATCATGTTTTTATTAGATTAGTGACAAATGGGGAGATTTCATTGATTTGAATAGTTTGAATACTCGTTATATGAGTTCCAGACAAATATACAAAACCACAGATGATAGAATGTCTGACATAATTAGAAAAGACTCTGCCAGTGCACAGATAATCTTACACACAAAAGAATGGTTATTTATTCTATTGTTGTACTTCTAAAGTTATCCTTTCACTCATGGGAATAGTTAAAGAAATGGAGAAGCATATTTTGGTGTGGCATAATTGCTTTGACATAATTAAAGAGCTATTATGAATGCACCATTTTTTTATTTTTTAAGTTTAAAAAATAATTTATTCCTTGAGAGGAAGAGAGAGTGAGAGAGAGAGAGACCCTGTCAAGGTCCTGTCCTGTTGTGATCTCCCCCTCCTTAGCCTTTCCAGCCAGCCAGTCAGGATCATGGGCTGTTTGCAGGGATGCCTGGCATGTTCTGGTGAACCCAGGAATCAAATCCAGAGTCTTCCCCCATGGTCCTTGTATCGTGCAACAGTGCCCTACCATTTGTGTCATCATGAATGGGTTGAGAGCACCATTCTTATATTTAGATAAACGTTTTTTCCCCTACAGGATCAATGTGATTGCCTGAGAAATCCTAAGACTCAAAATTATGGAATTGTCCATATGCCCTGACCCCTGGGAAGTGACCTGGTGAGTGGTTCACTCTGCTGAATGGCAGGGTATTTCTTTTGTTGAATTATAGGATGTGGGTCAACTAGAATGGTGCTGACACTCTCATTTTGGAAGATTCTCATTCCTATCAGAAAACAGAAAGTGTTGGGGCTTGGAACTACTAACAATCCATAAGCCTGACAACCATTAATCTACTTTCTATCTCTATGGATTTGTTAATTCTGAATAATTGATATAAATGGAATTTTTGTGTCCAGGTTCTTTCACTTAACAATATTTTCAAGTTTTTTTTTTTTTGGAGAGGTTTTTGCTATAGGGCGCGTGCGCTCGCCAGACAGACAGAGAGAGACAGAGAGATAGAAAGCGAGAAATCACCCCCCAGGGGGGATGGCCACGCCGCAATCCCTTCTCCTCCATTCTCCTCCTGGGATCTTGGGCACGCACGCACACGCGCCCGGCGTGAGTTTAAGCCACCGGGTCCGGGACTCGAACCACGGTCAACTACGTGGGAGTCCAGCGACATAGCCATTACGCTAACTGCTGGTCCCAATATTTTCAAGTTTTACCTATATCCATATCACCAAGACTTCATTTATTTTCATGGCTGAATTTTGTTCTATTGTATGGATATACCACATATTCTTTATCCATTCATCAACGGAAGGATGTTTGAATTATTTTCACTGTTAGGCTATTGTAGGTTGTGTTCTTATGAGTGTGCACAAGTTTTCATTTATACATCTGTTTTCATTTCTTTGGAATATGTAGCCAAGAGCAGAATTGCTAGGTAACATGATAATTTTATATTTATTAAAGAACCGCCAAACTGATTTTTACAGGAGCTACATCATTTTACTGAACTTACTTTTAATGAGAAAGTATTTCTTTCAAGGCTACTCTGTGCCTGGGTAATTTATTCTTACTACAAACTTCAAAAGATTGTTCTGAGGATTAATAACCTTTGCAAAACTGTTAAAGGCCTTCTAAAAGCAGCCTTTGTATAAATTAAAGGTATTATGTACTCGGGCATTCATTCCAGTGTAGTTTGCAAGGAGTTTGATAGTTCAATAAATTTACATGAAATTCGATCAGGACAGGTGTGGGCTCTTACAATCTTAGAAGATCCGAAGCGGAAAAGAGACAAATTGAGTTGAATTAGTTTGTCTCGATTTCACCTGTCTTTTCTAATGATATATTGCAGGCATGAAAAAAAAAGTACTATCCTTTTGAAGCATGGGACTGCTGATTCTGGTTGTTAGATCTACTAATTAATTTATCTTCGTTCAGAACATTCTAATGAACTAAAGGCCAAGATTGTTGTTCATTTAAAGCAGGAACAAAAGCGTGGCTGACCAAATGATGTGTTTAGCAGACATTGTTAATAGTTTCTGAGAGCTAGCCAAGTGAGAAACAAGTTCAGGCTCTTTTTGTGGCTGTAGATAGTGTTTAGAAAGTTTTGGTGGCGGAACAAACTGCTCATATTCTGTGTCTGATGTGCAGGGTACTCATAGGTGCGCTTGTCAATTTAGCAAAGTATTTACTCTGCGTCTTTTTCTGTAGCACCTGGGTTTTGGCTGCAAGGTTTTCTGGGAAGGACCCATTTTCTAGTCTGTAGCAACTCATGACTTATTTAATGGATCAAAGTGCTAGCAGAAACTTACACAGCTTGCACAGCAAAGGCCAAAATAAGATATCAAGAGCTCCCTCTATGTTTTTCTCTAATTTGTCACTTCAGAATTGTCTGATGCTAGTCACGATTTCTCTCTAACTTACTCAAGCCCCATGTTGGTTCAGGAGGCATTTTCACATACCTTGACCCAGGAAACAGTTGTCAATGAGTTTGAAAGTATCAAGTCTTTTAGTACCTACGATGTTATGTGTTTTATACTTATTTTCTTAGGTCGTTACAACCACCATGTCATGTAGGTAGTGATTTTATATTCATTTTGGAAATGAAGAAACTGAGGCTCTGAAAGGTAAGTATTTGGCAAGGCTGAAATATCACTGAAGGATAGATAACTGATCCAAAAGTCTGATTATCAAAAGATAATATACCTATAACCTTTTCAAAATAAGAGAAAGATGTAAAAAAAAAATCAACACACACACACACACACACACACACACACACATACATAGAGATATATAGGTATATTTTTTATTTGCCAGAGGGTGCACATGCTCCACAGAGACAGAACTCCACGCAACAGAGGAAGACATGCTACAATCTTTTTTCCTCCATTTCTTCATGCTATTGGGATTTGGAACATGCATATGCACATACCCAGTGTGATTTTTAAGTCACCAGGACTGGGATTTGAATTGTAGTTGGTCATGTAAGATTCAGGTCCCTTAACCACTATACTGGAGGGCTGGCCTAACAACAAATCTTAATAATAATAAAAATGCTTCTCCAAACTAAAATATAAGATACATCAGATTATTAAAAAAAATATTACAGGGACCAGCAGTTAGTGTAATGGTTATGTCACTGGACTCCCACGTAGTCGACCAAGGTTCGAGTCCTGGACCCGGTGGCTTAAACTCATGCCAGGGGTGTGTTGGCACTCGCCCTATGGTAAACTCACTCTGGGCGTGTGTGCGTGTGTGCCCAAGATCCCAAGAGGAGAATGGAGGAGAAGGGATTGCAGCGTGGCCATTCCCCCCTGGGGGTGATTTCTTGCTTTCTGTCTCTCTGTCTCTCTCTGTTGGTCTGGCGAGTGCACGTGCCCTATAGCAAAAACCTCTCCAAAAAAAGAAAAAAAAATTACATTTAGGCCCAGCCTCTGTGGGTAAAATACCAGACTGTGGAGCCATCAGTCACATGCTGACTGTGTTTGGAGTCCTTGTTCTGAGTCATCTGAAAACACGCTGGGATTATGCACAATTGCTGAGATCTTAGTGGGCTAGAGGACTAGAGAAAGGGGATTGTGGCATGACTGAGCCCTATTGAAGGGTGCTTCTCTGTCTCTCCATCTCTGTCTCTCTCATGAGTGCGAGCACTCTCTCTCATGAATAAAAAAAATGTATCACATTTATCTGCCTGCCAGTATTGGGTTGTCAGCAAAGTCATGACTTTTTCAGTGATCTAATAGATGGCAGCTGAGATAATTATGTTCTCTAAAATTCAAATGATTTTGACTGTAACCCCCTGTATTGCCAGTGGATTCAGGATGGCTTAGTGGTTTCCTCATCTCCTATCTTTTCGTGTTTGAAGGCCACAGGGTAAACCACTTATGTTCTTGGTTGGACCGTGCATGCGCTTGTTATGGAATTATGACTTTGCTGTTTGAGACCATCACATGCAATGTGCTTGTGTGACAGTCTGGTTTTTGAAATGAGCCACTCTTGTCTGCCGCCCCTTTAAGAGAAAGAAGCATCTGGCCAGCTAGTACAGTTTAGCTAGCTAGCCCTGCTCTGCTCAGCCTTTGTTCCCCAAGCTCAGCCCTAATGGCCTTGATGTGACTTGGCCTTGGCTTGGCTCAGCTCATCTCTGAACACTGTGAGCTCCAAGAGGGATGACATGCTCTGTGAGTGTTCTCCAAGCACGTTACAAGCTCTAAGAGGGAGAAAGTGCTTGTGAGTGCCGCTATGATCTTTGCAAGCCCATCCCAAACTCAGTAATAAACATGACATCAGTGCCTCGTGTCTTTTCCCAACTCCCTGTGTCTCTGTTCAACCCACCCTTTGGAGGAGGAAAGGGCCTCACAAAATATCCCCAATCTCTGTGAGTGGGAATTCCACTTCTTGTCAGAATTTTGAGGAGCTTATTTTTTGTCCATTTGCCCTGGCTCCGAGCTCCAGCATCTTCTTTCAGTTTAGCCTCTAGAGCATTCCTTTCTTTTTTTTTTTTTTTTTTTTTTTTCTTTTTTTGGAGAGGTTTTCGCTATAGGGCGCGTGCGCTCGCCAGACAGACAGAGAGAGACAGAGAGACAGAAAGCGAGAAATCACCCCCCAGGGGGGATGGCCACGCCGCAATCCCTTCTCCTCCATTCTCCTCTCGGGATCTTGGGCACGCACGCACACGCGCCCGGCGTGAGTTCAAGCCGCCGGGTCCGGTACTCGAACCGCGGTCGACTACATGGGAGTCCAGCGACATAGCCATTACGCTAACTGCTGGTCCCTAGAGCATTCCTTTCTGAATCACACCCTCCCTCCCCTGCAACACTTAAATGCAGAAAAAATTTGACTGACTCAAGTCAATTTTTGGCTTAAATAACATTTTATTCCTCCTTTATCTAACTCTAGGCAGAAAATTCCCTGAATAATTCTTTTTGCTAACTAACATGTTACTACTGCGAAATCTCCTTACTTAAGTTTCTTTTAAAAGAATGTTTTTAATTCCTCTCTTTTAATAGAGATTTTTGCTGTAGGATTCATGAGCTCACTGGAGAGACAGAGAGACAGAAAGCAAGAAATCAACCCCCAAGGGGGATGGCCACAGCACAATCCCTTCTCCATTCTCTTCTTGGGATTTTGAGCATGTACACACTTGCACCTGATGTGAGTTTGAATTGCTGGGTCCAGGACTCAAACTGCAGTCAACTATGTGGGAGTGCAGCAATGTAACCATTATGCCATCTGCTGGTCCCGAATCTGTGTTTTTTTTTTTTTTTTAGAGGTTTTTGTTATAGGGTGCATGTGCTTGCCAGAGAGAGAAACACAAAGCAAGAAATCAACCACCAGAGGAGATGGCCAAGCCACAATCCATTCTCCTCCATTCTTCTCTTGGGATCCTGGACATACACACACACATGCCTGGCATGAGTTTAAGCTGTGGGGTCTGAGACTTGAACTGCAATCAACTACATGGGAGTCCAGTGACGTATCCATTATGCCAACTGCTGGTCCTCTGAATGTTTTTAATTGTTAATAAGGTAAAGCAAATTAAAAATGTAGCTAATGTCTTGATAAAAAGAAAGTAAGTACAAGAAATGGAAGAAACTTGGGAGGTTTGCTTTCTTAATACCTTTTGTTACAATAGACAATACAGTGGATCAGAGAGGCCCTCACTAGCTCAAGTTCAATGGCTAGTTGGTTGGCACATATGTCTTTTATTCCCCTACTCCACTTCACTTCTTTTTTTTGGAGAGATTTTTTTTGCGATAGGGTGCGTGTGCTCGCCAGACAGAGAGAGACAGAGAGACAGAAAGCAAGAAATCACCCCCCAGGGGGGATGGCCATGCCGCAATCCCTTCTCCTCCATTCTCCTCTTGGGATCTTGGGCACGCACACACACGCACCCTGTGTGAGTTTTAAGCCACCGGGTCTGGGATGTGAACCACGGTAGACTACATGGGAGTCCAGCAACATAGCCATTACGCTAACTGCTGGTCCCCTCCACTTCACTTCTCATAGATATTCCCCTATTCCTCTTTTGATTGTGTCTGACTTTCTTAAGCCTACACTAATTGGGAATTGGCATTTTTGGCATTTTCCAGTTCATCAAGACCTATGAAACAGAGTAGGGAATAAGATTACAGTTCTATAAAAAATGTTCTGCCTTAAAGGAAAGCCTGAACATCTTTTTCTTTTTAGTTTTATATCTCTATTTGTTTATTCCAGGAGCTAGGGAGACAGAGTGAGAGAGAGAAACAGAATCCCAACATGATTTTGATGTTGCAATCCACCTCCAGCTTCAGTCAGCCCCAGGTTATGAACACCCGTATACCTAGCACCCTAAGGGAGGTCTTTAGATGCAAACCTAGAACCTCTAGATCAGCCTTGTAGAGCATCCCATTTGCCACTGTGGCACCATCTGCCCCCTCTAATATCTCTGAGTCATTTCATAGAATGTCCCCCTCCCCCCCTTTTTTTTTTCTCTTTCACAATCACAAGCAATCTCTCACACACTTTAGGTTCTTCAGACCAACGAACCACGAGAAGAAATAGATTTTAATCATTGTGGCTCTGGATGACTTATTATGGGGAATAGGAATGAGAATCTCAATATTCCCAGGGTGACGTCAGATTCTTGTAAAATATTTGCCCATTCGTAAGAGACAATTGCCAAGGAAATGAGAGGAGATGGTGTTGTTATTCAGGCACAAAACAACAACAACCAAAAGTCTTCCAGAGCCATGGAGACAATGGAGCCGAGTCCCAGAAACACCTCATTGTAACTTTCTCATCTCTGGACATGTGTCTAAATATAAGAACCAGAGACTTGAATGAAATGAGTCTCTGACTCAATCACCAAAGGGAAATTCAGAACACTTTACAACAATCTTTTCTCATTCCCTGAACATTTCTGACTGTTCAGCTGCTTCCTTTAAACCTTGAAAAATAATAAATAGCTGTTTCTTGTCATTGTCACAAGAGAAAAGCAAAGCTATGCATTATATGAAGGACCAAGACAAAATTGCGATTCAAATAAAAATCCTTCATGGTAGAGATACAAACTTTTAAAAATGTAGATAAGCACAATTTTAAAGTTTCTCTGTCTTAAACGGTAGCCTAAATTTAAAAACATAAACAAAACTCACAGAACCCAATTTAGCATTTATGAAAATGGAGATGGATGATAAGAGAGGGGATAATAAAAGTGAGTGTAAAAAAAAGTAAAAGCAACCAAATATCTTTTCCATGTGATTTTTCAATTACTTGGGGAGAATTAGTTTAATTTGAGATATTAACAGTTTATATTTACTCCTTGATGCAAATTGTCCAGCCACATGTTTTTCTTCACGTGGTTCTGAAGATTATACATTGAAGACATCGAGACATAACAAGTGTGGTGCCTTCTATTTTCTGTGCCGATCAAGCTACATTTCACCTGTATAACTTCAAGCAAAGTTGGATCGAAATTTTTCAGTCTTCAAAGTGTAATATTATGTCTTTTAGAATTCACAGGGGTAATGACTGTGTACCTGAAAAAAAATCCATAAATAAAAATAACTAAATTGATAAAATATATGTTGTTTTCTTATGGCGGCATACTGTTTTGTAAAGCATGCTCAGCTACAATTAGAAGTGGTAGTCTGGGACCAGTAGATGGCAAAGGGTTACATCACTGGACTCCCTCATTGTCGACCATAGTTCAAGTCCTGGGCCCAGTGACTTAAAACTTATGCTGGGCGTGTGTGCATATGTGCCCAATCTCCTAATGGAATGGAGAAGGGATTGTGGCATGACCATCCTTCCAGGGGGGTGATTTCTTACTTTCTGTCTCTCTAGCAAGCAAAAAATCTCTCTCACTTAAAAAAAAAAAAAAAAAAAAAAAAAAAAAAAGTGGTAGTTCTTTCCGAACAATAGAGCATAATTTTTTAGGTTAGTAAAGGAAGCAAAAACTGACACGTGTAGCAGTTTTGGGATACCTCCAGCTTAGGCTGGTTGAAACTGAGAGATTCTGTTTTTAGTCTCTAGTGTCCTGAACTGTCTATAGGTAATATAAATCCTCCATGATTTCTTCTCTTTCTGAAAGAAGATACAATGTGTTCTCATGAGAAAGACCTGTGTCTAGGAATCACACATATAGGTAAGGTCTGGGATGACTTTGCCTCACTGTCTGTGATCATCACTTAATCCGAGATCTGTTTTCTCCTTTATAAGTGAAAGTAATGATGTTTACTTGATTAAAAGTTGTGAAGTTTCTTGTTTTTTTTTTAATTTTATTTTATTTTTCAGATACACACTAATCACCTTTATGAGTTATGAAGACCAACATATTACCCTTGAAATGATTCAAGAATTCATTCCAACTCATATTGACACTGAAGCGATGGCGACTGTATTAATCAGCCATACTGCGGTAACAGCCCCCAAATTTCAGCAGATTTGGGCAATAACCATTTATTCTTGTCCCTGTTATTTGTCAGTAGCTTTGAATTAGATGGAGCAGCATCTATGTGGGAACTGCTCCACTCATGGCAGAGACAGAAAAAGATTAACAATGATGTCTCTTTAAGCTTCGGCAGAGACTCTGTGGCCTGAGTCATGTGACCAAGGCTGCCATTAATAGAGGAGGGAAATATAGAAGCGCCAGCACAGGCACTGTGAGTCTCATGGTAATGAGTGAGTCTATTTAATTCTCTTGTAGGAAAGGGGAACTAATAGTTAGGAACAATAATAAAATCTTCCACAGATAACTGTTGATATTATCAGAGAAGCTACATTGGATGGCAGATAAGAGCTTGGATTCTGAGCCTGGGTTTGAGTCCCACCTAAGGGTTAATCGTTACAAGAATTTGTGCAAATTACTTGACCTTTATGTGCTTGGTTTGCTCACCCGAAAAAGGATAATAATAATATCTACCTCTTGTGGGATTAAAGTATGAAATAAAAATATACATATATATGTAAGATCACTTAGGAAAAAGGCTCCTCACAGAGTAAGGGTCATGTGTTAGCTTTTATTATTATTGCTATCATCATCATCATCATCATCATTATCATGGTTATATTGAGGGAATAGAGACATTCCCTGTAGGGGAAAAAAAAACCATAAATCAGCTAAATTAAAGTAGCTTGATGAGAGAATGGTATATATATTTCCCACCTCTCTCAGTTGAAGCAATCTTCCCTATACTATTCAAATAGAGCACATCATTGCTTCTGTAGTGCTTTCTTTCTTTGTGTTAAAGTCTTCAGATTTTGGAAATGGAATGACAGAAAAGGTAAGCAAGAAGATTTGATGGCTGACATTATGGTACCCACCACTAACTTTGTTTCCTTTTTTTGAGACCTTTTAATGTTATTTCTATTTTCAAGAACTTTTAGAGGAAGACATTTATTTCCCCCAGAATATTTTCCTCTGTGTTTTTAAAGAATCACATTCAGACCGATGTTGGATTCTGGTAATGAACATTTGTACATCTTTTCCCTGTGGGCTTCTTCCCTTAAACAATGAGCTTTGTATCCTTCTTCTACTTTACTACTCTAGTTTGAGAAATAACCAAATAGGCCATTTTCCCAAAATACTGCAACAGTCATAATGTAAATGGCCTCCCTGGCATAACGATGAAAGTCCTATACTACAAATTATGTATGCCTTATTTCCTCTATTTGTTTCACAGATTCTGCTTGAAAATTAAGCCTTAACTTCCTTTGCATAGCATCTCTGAAATTTACTATGTAAAGAGAGGTATCTATAAATTGAGATATATATGCAAATAAACGTTTAGACTAAGACAACACTATTTTTTCCTATAATAAGGTAAGCAGCTTAGTGAAAAACTAGCTCAAATTCTAGAACTGCTCATGTCAAAGATTACAAAAGCACTGCTGGGTGAGAAAGGCCCAATTACACAATACTTTTTTTTTTTAAGAATTTTTATTTTATTGTCTTCCCACAAAACAAATCTAATTATATATTTATATGACATCTTCTACTCATTAGAATATTATGCAACATTCTTTATACTCTTGGTGGCACAGATTCAGGTATCTGGAGAGGAATTAATAAATCGTTGAAAATGTTGTCTGGGAACCAGGCCTCACTCAGAAATCTGCTAGCTGATTTCTGGGTCCTCTCCACTAAAATAAATGAAGTAGAACTGTGATCTCTCATTAAACTGAGTTAGGGAAGTGAGTCAATGGGCAAGCAACTTCAACCATGGGGGAATATGACTGCTGTATTTGAGCTGGGTTAAGTTAAGAAAGAAATCCTAGAGGGGCGAATGGGTGGCGAGGTAGAGGTTTAAGGCGCTGGACTCCCACATGGTCAACTGTGGTTTGAATCTCGGACCTGGCAGCTTGCTTTCTCACTTTCTCTCTCTCACTCTTGTTCTCACTCTATCCCTCTCTGGTTAGATTAAAATAAATAAATAACATTAAATAAAATACTTTTTTAAAAAAATAAAGAAGTCCAAATAGGGAGAGAAATAGAAAAGAAACCAACTCTACATTTATTTCTCAAGGTACTTTTCTTTTTCTTTTTTCCTTTCTTTTTTTTTTTTTCTTGCTATAAGGGTGCGTGTGCTTGCCAGACACACAGAGAGGGACAGAGAGACAGAAAGTGAGAAATCACCCCCCAGGGGGGATGGCCATGCCGCAATCCCTTCTCCTCCATTCTCCTCTCGGGATCTTGGGCACGCACGCACACGCATCTGGCATGAGTTTTAAGCCACCAGGTCTGGGACGTGAACCGTGGTCGACTACATGGGAGTCCAGCGACATAGCCATTACGCTAACTGCTCGTTCCTCTCAAGGTACTTTTCTGACCATCAACAGATCTGGGCTCACAAGGAGGGAATGCTTAACTGTAATGTGTGAATTTTAATTATTACTCTGGACTATAAATAAATTAATGAACTGAGACTATTTTGGGGTACTAAAGTGATCAGTGGACTTTTAGTATTAGAGAGTGAGGTCAACCCCAGATTTTATCCAATTGGTTAGAGAAGAACTGCTTCATAGAGATGATACGTGTAGGGAAAATGAAGTCGATGGTTTAGTCTGGCTTCCTCACTCCCTATTTTACTATGTCTGAAGGTCACAGAATAAACAACTTCTGTTATCAGTTGTACTGAGCTTGCACACTTGTTACATAATTATGACTGCTGTTTGACGTCATTGCATACAATGTGCATTGCATGTGTAACAGTTTGGTTTTGGCAATGAACTACTATTGTCTGCAGTCCCTTTAAGAGAAAGGGAGCACCTGGTCAGTCAGCTAGCTGGCTAAGCCCAGCTTAGCCCAGGTGGCTTTGATGAGCCTTGATAGCCTTGGCTCAGCTCAGCTCTGCACGCTGTGAGCTACAAGAGGGAGAAAGCACTCTGTGAGTACTCTCTGTGCACGTTACAAACTCCAAGAGGGAGAAAGAGCTCTGTGAGCTCACTGAACTCAGTCAATAAACAACATGACATTAGTGCCTCGCATCTTTTTCCATCTTCCTGCGTCTCTGACCCACCCTTTGGAAGAGGGAAGATCCTTGTAAGACAATATGCAACAGTGATGCATGATAAATGATAGTTTGTTTCCTATTTAGGGTTGTGGAGGGACCACTAATTAATCACATTTTTAAAAAATTATAGGACATGTGTGCTTTCCAGAGGCAGATAGAGGAAAAGTAAGAAGTCACTTCCGTGGGAGATAGCTATGCAGCAAGCACTTATCCTCCATTTTACTCTTGTGATTTTGGCCATGTAAACACACACCAGGTGTGATTTTCAAGTTACCAAGTATGGGATTTAAACCACACAACTGGCTGTGAGGGATCTGTATCTTATTCACAACTTTTATTCCATCTCTTTTGCCTGGCAGGAAATAAATACAGCTTAGATTTTTTTCCCCCCAGCTTTGGTGGTTGTATTTTTATCTGACTCCCTTAAAGATAAACTATTTGCCATGAATTTTCTTCTTCTTTTTTTCTGGAAAGTGGCTACTGCTTGAATATTATGTTGAAGATGACAAAACTATTCCATCAGCCTTGGCCTGCTTCCTTCTAGATCATCCTGAAATGGATAAATAACCTATTGATTTAAGCTACTTTATTCAATTCACTTTAAAAATATATATATATATATTTTGCATAGTGTAGTCTGTACTCTGGTACTCAACACAAAAGTCCTGGTCTTTCAATATACTAGTTATATATGTAAAGCCATTGCACAGTGCCTTGCAAATTGCATATTCTCAGTGTCTGCTATTATTACTAACAATAAATAGTCTTGTTTGCTGAATTAATGAGGAATAGATATGAGACATATGTATTACTATTAAGGATTTGGGGAAGCATGAGTGGGAATTTTGGAACATCATTGACATAATTTAATAGAATCAGAAGAATAAAATAAAAAAGCACTGGTCGTGATGCATTAACAATGTTTATTGTGAGCACACACTGTACTCCATCTCTTCCTAGTAGGTGCCTAATCTAAATGAGATGACCAGCAGTACGGTAACCAAGGATAAAATGGCAAGTATATCTGGAAGATGGTGATTGTTGTGTTCTCTTTTGTTTTTCCTTTATTTTCTTGTGCTTTTGTTAGGTGTGCAGGAGCTTAAATAAATCATCTCACACAAAAAAAGTTATGAAACAAAGCCACATGGTAGCAGAGGTGAGGTGAAAAACAAAACATTAAAATTCATGAGATGAAGACGGGATAATTTTCAAAGGGATGGAAGCTGAGATGAAAGAAAAGAAAACCTACCATCAGGTTGGATTTTTCTAGTAACCTAAGTGGCCAACAGTTCTAATGATGTTTTAAAACAAAGGAAACTACTGTGGGTGCAATTTCTTGATCATTGTTCATTCCTTCTGAGTCCTGGGAAACTTTGTGTAATCTTTTTAGAGGTTTTAAAATCTGACTGTTGAAATTGCTAATTAGTATATGTTGCCTTAATTTTATCTTAATCCCTTCAATTTAATTGATATCTTTTGTTGCTGTGGGTTTTATTGTTACTATGCTTTGGTTGCGTGCATCACAAGTTTATTCTTTTTTGTTGTTGTGTAGTATTCCTTGGTATGGATATGCCACAGTTTAGCTTTTCACCCATTGAAGGACATTCAGGTTGTTTCTATCTTTTGTCTATTATTAACAAAGCTGCTGGCGGGTATTTACATACAGGTTTTTGGTGAACATATGTTTTAACCTTTCTGTTGTAACTGACCAGAAGTACAGTTGTTGGGTCATATGGAAGTTGCATGTTTAAATTTTTAAGGAATTTTCTAGAGTAACAATATTATTTTCCATTTTTATCAGAAATGTATGTGTATGAGTGATTCACTGTCTCTGTGTCTTTCCCAATTCTTGGCATTGTCACTTTTTTTTTGTTATTCTGATAAGTAGGTAGTGATATCATTTTGGTTTATTTATTTTTTGGAGAGGTTTTTGCTATAGGGCACGTGCGCTCACCAGAAAGACAGAAAGAGACAGAGAGATAGAAAGCGAGAACTTACCTCCGATGGGGGATGGCCATGCTGCAATCCCTTCTCCTCCATTCTCCTCTTGGGATCTTGGGCATGCACGCACATGTGCTCTGTGTAAGTTTAAGCCACCGGGTCTGGGACTTGAAACACGATCGGCTACATGGGAGTCCAGCGACATGGCCATTACACCAACTACTGGTCCCCTCTCATTGTGGTTTAAATTTGAATGTGATGTTGAACATCTTTTCATGTTCTTATTTGCCATGTGTATATCCTCTTCAGTGAACTATTCATACATGAATTTTTCCAACTTCTAATTGGGTTGTTGGTTTTTATGTTCAAATTTGAGTTTTGAGAGCTCTTTATACAATTTATTTTTTTAAAAGTTTATTTATTTCTTCCATAAGTGAGAGAGAGAGAGAGAGAGAGAGAGAGCACTCTTAACAGAATGCTGATTCTGCTATTGCTTCCAGTCCCAGTCAGCCCAATCAAGTGTGCTTGTGCACCCAGTGTATTCAGGGAGGTCTTGGTGTGACCCTGGAACCTTCTATATGGGTCAGCCTCGCAGAGTGTCACATTTTACTGCTGTGCTACCATCTAGACCCCTTAATTTTTTTTTTTCATTTCAATGAGAGAGAGAAGTAGAGAGAGAGAGAAGAAAGAGAGAGAGTCTATTTTGTGAGCCACTCCCAGTTTCAGCTGACCTGGGTTATAGATGTGTGCATGCACCCACACCAAGTGTGCTCAGTGAGTCCCCAGGACTCAAAACCAGAATCTTTCCTATGTGGGTTCAGTTACATTACCACTGTGTCATACCTGGCCCCCTCTTTATATGTTTTAGATACAAGGCCTTTGTCTGAAATGTAATTTGCAAATATTTTTTTTCCATTTCTGTAGTTTACCTTTTCATCATCTTCACTGGAGCTTTTATAGAAGAAATTCTTAATCCTGACATAATCCAATTTGTATTTGTTTTTCCTCTTATGAATTGTGCTCTTGTCCTCAGGTTTAAAAAACAGTGTGAGACAGAATCGTTTTTTCTTTTTAACTTTTTTTTTTCTATAGGGCACGTGTACTTACTGGAAGAAAGAGAGACAGAAGGCAAGAAAGCACCCCTTTTTCCTCACGGAGGATGGTCATGCCACCATCCTTTCTCCTCTATTTCTCCTTTCAGGATTTTGGGTACGCACACACATGTGCCCTGTATGTTTTACAAGCTTTCTGGTGCAAGACTCAAATCATGCAGTTGGTCATATGGCATCCAGCTTCCTTAACCATCATGCCGCCGGTAGCCAGAGACAGAACATTTTCATGTTATTTCACCCTTGTTATTAAAATTTGAACCTAAATCTACATGGTCAAATTTGTTATCTTTTAGTTTATAGTTTCTACATTTATATGCTGCTTGGAAAGGCCTTCTCTACCCCAAATTATAAATGTAAGCTAGTATTATTTTAGACTCAAGCCTTTTTTTCTAACTAGTTTTTCTATTGTGAAAGTAACACATGCCCATTTAAAAATGTTTAAAATGTAGAAAGGTAAAATTTGAAGAAAACTTTGCCTTAACTTTTGTCAATTTTATTTCCTGAGGTAGACACTGTTATTAATTTCATATGTAGCTTTCTAGAATTTCTTCACACATTACAGTGTTAGTGTGCACATGTATAGACACACACACACGAGTTTGTGTGTGTGTGTGTGTGTGTGTGTGTATATATATATATATATATATATATATATATATGTATTTGAACTCAAAGAGGACACTTGATGTATCCCCTACAGCAGTACATGAAGATCATTCTCATTAGTTATAACAGCCACAGGGATAATCTATATAACCTTTCTCCTAATAATAGACAACTGGGTCATTTGTAAGAGTCTCATTTGCCATGACAAATAATGCTACAATAAATATTCTAGTACATATTATTGTACAAGTATTTATAAGAAATACATTCCAGGATATGAAATTGTTAAATTATAAGATATATGATTTTATGATCTTGATAACAATGACAGACTGTCCTTTGAAAATGCAATGTCAAAATATGTTTCTACTGATAATGTATAAAAGGGCCAGTTTTTCTATATCCTTCTCTATTCTGGGAATTACCTAATTTTTTATTTTTTATTCTAACTACGAAGTAAAACATATTCTTCAGTTTTGAAGAACTCTAACTGCAGTTAAGAGATGGTGATTCTGCACTCATACGTGTGTCACAGTAAGATTGCCAAGGAATGCGGTTTTGTATTTAGTCAGAAAAAATTAAAGTTTATTGGAATTTGTGCTATGGTTTTATAAGTTATGAGAAAGGAGGTGCTTCCCAAACCAGCTAAGATGAAACTTAACTCCCTGAAGACCCATGAAATTTCCCTCATGACAGCCTATGTCACTGGTTTAGTCTTGGAGGGGTTCGAGAGGGAAATATCCCACTTACCACTTAATTCTCCAAGTATGACTATAACACCTCGTATTTAGTGAGAGATTTCCTGTTAGCAGAGGAACACTCAACAACGGATCCTTATTTTCTTTGTGGTTTGGTCATTGATTCATCCATTCATTTATGTATTTATGAACGTAGTTGTATATTTATCATCCTGTTGGCATTGGCACTGGAGATACGAGGATCATTCTCAGTGACTCAGTTTGGTGTGAGGCTGCGGAGAACACAGAGTAAACATGTCTTCACCGTAGAGTGCTAAGAGCCTCATCAACTCCTGGACTGGGAGTCCAGTGAAGACAGAAGATGACATGATGAAATTCCTTTCTGATGAACAGGCCATAGGAGAGCAAAGACAGTTCTGCCTATTAGACATCTTGGAAACCAGATCGAAACTTAATTAAAATTCAAATTAAAAGCCGGATCAAAATACTTTATTTCCATTGGTGCTCTGCAATGAAAATCAATCACTAATTCAGAAGATAGAACTAAAAGCAGGTGAAAATAGTGGCTCATCTTATATGGTGTCCAAAGAGAATGAATAGCTATAGCCCAGTCAGGGAAGCGGGGTGGCAGGGGACTCTGATGACCTTTTCAGTCAGCAGCTATTGCTGTACAAGATGGGGGGAAGGCAGGGCAGGCTCATGGGTAGTGTGTAAACAGGCAGATGGTTCGAAATGGACTTTCACTGCAACTCGTAATGATGATCCTAGTGAAGCAGTACATTCTATTTTTTTACAAAACTTTGTAATAGACAAGAAATGTAGAGCTAAAAAGAATCAAACTTTTACTTCAAATATCTTTATTATTATTATTTTTTTTTTGGAGAGATTTTCGTTATAGGGCGCGTGTGCTTGCCAGATAGACAGAGAGAAACAGAGAGACAGAAAGGGAGAAATCACCCCCCAGGGGGGATGGCCACACTGCAATCCCTTCTCCTCCATTCTCCTCTTGGGATCTTGGGCACGCACACACACGCGCCTGGCGTGAGTTTTAAGCCACCGGGTCCGGGACGCGAACCGCGGTCAACTACGTGGGAGTCCAGCGACATAGCCATTACACTAACTGCTGGTTCCCAAGTATCTTTATTATTTAGGACCAGCAGATGATGGTGGGGGTAAGGCACTGGACTCTCACATGGCCAACTGTGATTCAAGTCCTGGACTCCCAGAGCCAGTGGCTTAAAAATAACTCTGTTCATGTGTGCATGCATGTGTGTATGCCCAAGATCCCAGGAGGAGAATGGGGGAGAAGAGATTGCAGCTTTGTCATCCCACCAGGGGTGATTTTTCACTTTCCCTTTCACTGTCTCCCTCTCTCTGGTAAATGGATGCTCCTTATGGCAAAAACCTTAAAAAAAATTTTCCCTTGCTTCCTCACCTTTTGTTTCTTAAAGAAAGATGATATATAAAATGTCCTTAAAAACCTGTATTACTTTGGTTTAATCTTTATGTATTAAAACACATTTTCATGTGCAAGATACAATATGATATTGCACTCCCTAACTCTAACTCCCCAAGAAAAACTGTGGAACAAATCCTAAAATAGTTGCTGAAGAACAATGGCAAATTTTGAAGCAATGTGTTTCAATGCTGGAAAACCAAATAAGTGACATTAGGTGTCTCTTTACAAATCTACTGTCAGTGTTAATGTTTAAGTTAGGTGTTGTGATTAGATATAGTTTGTAGTTAATGAAAGGCATTGTTAATTTTGTAAAGCGTATTTGTATTCCCAGTTTGGTGACTTTATGGCTGACAGTTCCAGACTTGAAAACACCTGATAAGTGCCTAATTTACCCATTCCTTCTCTCATCTACATCATCCTGGTACTCTTGTCAACTGATCCTGAAAGAAAATATGTATCATATAAACATGCTGCTCAAAGTAGCTATATTAGAAGGATGCAGTAGGACAGAGTTGTGTGCAGTTGGGAACAAGTGTAAGTGCAATGCTGAAGACATTTCGGTCTATATGTGATGTAAGATCTAAAGTAGAATCCTGCCAGGAGATGGAGGGTGGGGACAATCTCTTCCTGGGCCCTATGGTCAGTATTTTGTTCACATTTACCAGAAATGGCAGACAGTTTCCAATGTGTGTGCTAAGCTCTTTTTTTTTTTTTTTGCAGAGATTTTTGCTATAGGTCACGTGTGCTCTCCAGAAAGACAGAGAGAGACAGAGAGACAGAAAGCAAGAAATCACACCCCCCCCCAGGGGGGATGGCCATGCTGCAATCCCATCTCTTCCATTTTCCTCTTGGGATCTTGGGCATGAACGCACATGTGCCTGGCGTGAGTTTAAGCCACCGGGTTGCAAACCGCAGTCGACTACATGGGAGTCCAAGGACATAGCCATTATTCCAACTGCTGGTCCCATGTGTGCGAAATTCTAATCAATTGATAATGAAAGAAGTTCAGAGCTACTAGGAAAAAAATTACAAAAATTTCTGAGTTGATAATGGTATCTGCCATGATGATTGGATGACATGCCCAAGTTTGTTTTTTTTTTTTTTTTTTTTTTTTTTTTAAGAAGTTTTTGCTACAGGACGCGTGCACTCGCCAGACAGGCAGAGAGAGACAGAGAGACAGAAAGCGAGAAATCACCCCCCAGGGGGATGGCCATGCCGCAATCCCTTCTCCTCCGTTCTCCTCTCGGGATCTTGGGCATGCATGCACACGCGCCCAGCGTGAGTTTTAAGCCACTGGGTCGGGGACGCGAACCGCAGTCGACTACGTGGGAGTCCAGCGACATAGCCATTACGCTAACTGCTGGTCCCCATGCCCAAGTTTTTACAATTTCAGGTCTATGTCATCTACTTGGTCATTCAATTGAATAGTTTTGGCAAACCAGCTGCCAAATTCTAAGGTCAAAATCACAGTATTCAAGTTACTATTGTGTTGGGTTCTGTAATAACATACTATATACAGGTTTGGTGGTGTTACAAAACACAGAAAAAAGTTTGGATTTGTTTTGATTAGCCCTTTTATGCTTGCTTCTAAAACCCAGGTTTTAGAAACATTTGTTGGCGTTCCAGGAGGTGATGATGTTCCAGGATAGATAATATCCTCTATTCCCCTTGAATATGCCTTCCAAATGACAGTTTATAGAAAGGAGGACAGGTATAACTATAGTGGAGGAATGGCAAACCAAGTGCTCCAGGTTATCAAAGCCTAGTGATTAGTCATGTCCTGTGCTTCCTGATATGATGTGGAAAGTCTCTTCACTGCTGTAGTATTCTTTCCATAAACCACTAATTCCAAGTTAATCAGGAGAAAACATAAGCCAAATCTAAATTCTCGAAAATATCTGACCAGTCCTCCTCAAAACTGTCAAAAGTAATGTAAAACAAGGACAGCCAGAGACCCTGTCAGAGTCAAGAGAAATATAAGGCCAGCATGTTACCTAAAAGCAATGTGGTATTCCGGAACTAAAAAGAGCAGCAGCAGAAAACTGGGGAAATCAAATGAAGTCTGAAGTTTAGTTAGTAACTATACGCCCGTGCTGGTTTCTTGGTTTGGACAAATATACCGTAACAACGTAAGATGTTAACATTAGAACTGGGTGAAAGTTTAAGAGCTTTGTATTATCTTTGCAACTTTCTGTAAACCTGTCATTATTCTAAAATAGTTTATTAAAAATCAGCCAAGTGAAAAAACAAAACTTCTTTGAGAGATGTGTGTATGTGTGTGTGTGTTTGTGTGTGAATGTGTGTGAGAGAATAAGAACTAAGACTTTGTTCAGATAATGCAGGCCTGAAGTCTGTTCTGTGGAATAAGATTTTATCTGAGGAGGGTCTTGTGAGGTGACTGTTACTGGTGACTTCTCTTGTTATTAGTTGCTATTCTCATTTTAAATGTCCTTTATCTTGTAACAGTTGGAAGACGTTTCTCACCTTCTTTTCTCTTGACAGATGAGGTTCTAGAACTATAGTCAGCATTTTCCTCATTTTTTTGCACTTCTACTTGCAAATATTCCTTCCACTGTCTTTAGTCAAGAATCTCTTTTCTGATGTCTAATTGTATTTTCATATATTATTACAAACCGCTTTACTTTCTAATTTCTTTCAATTTACTTGCAAAACTGAGACTCACTTTTTATCATCCATGGAACCAGTTGTGAATCTTAATCTTTAAACCCAATAGACAATTTGCCTTGACAATAGATATGTCAATTTGACTCTCTTATCTTTTTTTTGTCTGCTGATATTAGTTGCTCCACATTCATATTACTGAAATTTAAATTGCGTTCTCTGAATAGAAAAATACTTTCCCTTTCAGTTGGAGTTTGAGAAATCATGCGAGAGTTTGCTGTTAATGGAGGAAAGGAGAACACAAAAGCTGTATTTGTATTTGGGGATGCTTCTCAAGGTCCATTTAATTCTGCGGTAAGTGTCTCGTAGCCCTGAGAACTGACAGTGCAAGGTCTACGGCCTAGACTAACATCCTGCTCTTCAACAGTTACAAAATTAACTTAAAATTTATGGTTCTGGCAAATACTTCTGGATTTTTATGTGTTAGTTATTAACTAAGGATATTTCACCAGGGAGATTTATTTGACTAAAATGCATTGAAATTGCTCGCATCAATGGACTATATTGTAGGTGAAACTTGGTATAAATTATGTAGGAAGGGATGCAAAAATAACAGGGTGACAAAGCTTAGAAAAACCAGTCATGCCATCTCTTCCCTTGATTTAATTTTAGCTTATTTTAACTTGCAGCCCAAACTAGAAAAGTTAAAGCAAAAATACAAATGAGGGGTTTTTGCAATGACAGAATAATTTGTATCAGCCTAACTCTTCTGTGAACACCACCTATGGAAGTAGAATTAAAGCACAAAACAAAGTAGAAAGCCGGTGTTTGAAGATATTGGAAAGAAACCAAAGTGACCAGAAGTAGGGAGCAAATATTCAATTGTCTGAGAACACACATAATGAGCCCCAAATGTGTCATGGTTTTATCCGCTATCATTTCCCTAATACTCAATATGAGACCGAGAAGCTAAGAAAAAGCAGTGTCCTGGAGCTTCCGGTAGTCACATGGGTAGGGGAGACAAAAACTGGAGAGCGGGACTACCAAAGCAGTAGCAAAAGAGTGGGTCCAACAGTTTGTATGCATCTACTAGTTATAAAGAGCTAAAGAGTGATATGTATTGGGCAAAATGTTTAGAAACCGAGCCAGAGAGGAGGTCAAGAGGCTAATATGTAGAGAGAGGAGAATTCGCTTATCTGGTATTTGACTTATTCTATTGTTATAAACTTATCTAAGAGCTAGACAAAGAATGTATGACAACTATTTTCAGCCATTGACTAACAGCCAACCCAGACCTCTAATCACTGAAAGAAGGAATACATAAGTTGTGATCCCACATATGTGATTTTTTAAAACTGCAATTTTCCAGTTTGCAGTTCAAGAGGATAGTCTAAGCAGAGGATTGTGGTCTTGCCGAGTGAAAGAGTCAGATATTAAAGTTTTAAAGTGCCGGGACCAGCAGTTAGCGTAATGGCTATGTCGCTGGACTCCCATGTAGTTGACTGCAGTTCGCGTCCCGGAACCGGTGGCTTAAAACTCATGCCAGGCACATGTGCATGCGTGCCCAAGATCCCAAGAGGAGAATGGAGGAGAAGGGATTGCGGCGTGGCCATGCCCCCTGGGGGGATGATTTCTCGCTTTCTGTCTCTCTGTCTGTCTCTGTCTGTCTGGCGAGCGCATGCGTCCTATAGCAAAAACCTCCCCCCCACAAAAAAAAAGTTTTAAAATGCCAAGGTATCTGAGCTTTAGGACCATAACCCAGAGAAAAGACAGCCAAGGTATTGGGGGGGGAAAGGTGCCCCAAATCTATGGAAATAATCTTTTTAACTCCTTGGCCTAATCCCCAAATACACAAACACAGGGTGCAACAGTTGTAAGACTGGAGAGTTGAATAAAGATTTTAGAGGCTGAACAGAGCTAGAAAGATGGTTTGGAATTAAGATTCACACAGAGTGAAACACCCTGGAATTTCAGCTAGGCCATATTTTAGGAGTAAGAACAATGTCTTGATAGTGTGAGTGAAACTGAGACTGCCCTTTGCAAAGCCTTGACAAGATAGGTTGGTTGGCTTAGAGTTCCACTGTGGATCAAAACAAACTGGCGTTCTTCAGAGGAGGAAAGCCTAATTCACAAAGCATCTGCAACATCTAAAATAACTTCTGACGTGCAAGATGCAGGAAAAATAATCCATTATCAAAGGAAAGGACAGAATGGGACCCAGAAATAATCCAGATGCTGAAATTAACATTTAAATATGCCAAACTAACACTATTATGTTCACAATAGAAGAAAAGATGGAAAATGGACAAAAATATAAAGATATAAAAGATAATCATCATCTACAGAAAAAAATAAAATGGACATTCTACCACTACAACCCAAAATATCTAAAACTGAGAACTTACTAAGTAAATTTACAAGTACACTGGATACCACAGAAGATAAGGTAACTGAACCCAAAGACAGGTCAACAGAAAACATCCAGTCTGAGAAGATAATAGCAGTGGCAGCATCCGCAAAGGGACCCCCATAAAGTGTGTGTGGGGGAAGGTTTAAATTCTTAGTGCCATGTCTTGGAGTATGAAAAAAATCAGATTAGCATAGAGAATAAAATTATTCCTTTAATAATTGGGATTCCTTTTACTTACCCTAACTCTATAATAAAATCTGATAGTCCACCCTCAAAAGAATATAACAGTAATAAAGGATAAAACAACATCATAACAATAAAAAATTACAAAAAATGTAATGCGAATAAATTTTAACATAAAAAATTGTAGATTTAATGAAACATCTTCTAAAAACTGCAACCTGCTAAATAAAATTAATAGGAGAAACAGAAAAATCTTAACTTTCCTATAGCTATTTAAAATGGAATCTATAACTAATCTTTGTTCAAAAAGAAGTGAAAACACAAAAAATATCCCTCATGTAGGCCCATATAGCTTCACTGGTGATTTTTTTTAATTTCAAATTTTTAAATAGGAAATAAAACTAACCTCACAGAAATGATTTAAGGGTATATTAATGACAAGAATCTGGAGGGCACTCCAGATTCTCATATTTTGGTTGTGGTACCATAAATTGGTATAACCACTTTGGAAAATCCTTTATCATTCTCTACTCAGTATGAACATATACAGGCTCCATGGCCATTTGATGCCATGTCTAGATCTAGACTCAACAGCACAGATAGCTCATAGCATCATTATTCACGATAGAAATTATCCATATGTTCAGGCAGAGGTAAGGTAATAATCAACTATAGCTAGACTTACCATAGAATACCATACAGAAATGAAAAACATAGCTACATGTTTCAACATGTATGAATCTTACAGAAATCATGTTAGCTGAAAGAAGGCAGACACAAAAAAACATACAATTTTGTAGACTTCTATTTGTTTATGTTAAGAAACGAACAAAAGACTAATTTATGAATGTAGAAGGTGGAAGTGGCTACTTGGAGGGATAATGTCAGGAAGCCTTGAGAGAAACTTGCAGGCTCCTGGTAATACACCATATCTTGATCAAGGAGGCAATTACACAGGAAGATCACTTCATAAAACCTCACTAAGTTATAAATTTAAGATTGATGAATCCTCCTATATATGTAGTATATTTCAACAAGAAATTCTGTTCTCCTTTCCTTCCCAAAAGCAAGGCAGGCCTTCAAAATTTTATCATGCATCATCCCTATAGTTTGAGGTATGAAAAAGTGATTTCTATATGTGTGGGTTTTTTTTAAAAGACATGTTTTTGAAATTATTTAATTTAATGTGTTATTGCTATTATTATTTTTAAAAATTTGCTATAAGGTATCTGAACTCACCAGAGAGAGCTGAGAGAGAGGGCATGAGAGAGAGAGGAAAAAAGAGAGGGAAAATGAGAAAGCAAGCTGCCAGATCTGGAACTTGAACTGTGGTCAGCCATATGTGAGTCCAGTACCTTAACCGCCATGCTACCTGCTGGGCCCAGTGATTTATATATGTGATTTAGCAGAGTGGATCTCTTTAAATAAATTACACATCTGATCATGGAGGAAGCCTGTAAAGCTGTCTGACTAATGTTAAGTGTTTATTTTTCCCTCTCAGTCTCCTTTTTTATCATTTGTATATGTGTGTTCTTATCTGTAATTAGTAAGTGCATGGAAGGTCACGCTAGTGATTGTTGAAATGTTAATGTAATCTACTGTGGATGTATATAAAGCAGCTTTGGAATAAACCAGACACAGAGCTGCCCTAGAAGAGAGATCTTACCCTCTAACCTGTTGCTCCCTGTCTCTATGATGCTATTTTCTTGCCTCAAAGGGATGTTAAACACATGTTTTTAAAGTCCAGGGAGATGCTTGAGTATGGGAGGGGCTCTTGAAATGCCAAGAGTCATTTGAAAGACCTGTGGATTTTAAACCTGAAGGTCTCTTCAGCCCTGTAAGCCATCCAAATGGACCCCTTAGGGCCAAGTTTCTTACAGTACTTAGTCACTTCATGATCACACCTCAAAGGCAAAAGACTTCATTCCTCACTACATGTAACCCTCCACTCGTGGTGCACAGCAAAATCATGTTTATAAAAATGTGATAGCCAGGCTAACAAACCATGGCATGGAGGTTGACATGGCTGGATCCCACATGGCCAACTGCCTGGTTGAGTCTCAGACCTCCTGATTTGAAAAACACACCAGGCGTGTGTGCATATGTGCCTCAAGGCCTAAAAGGAGAATGGAGAAGAAAGGATTATGGTGTGGCCACTCTCCGAGGGGGTATTTTTTCACTCCTTTCTGTTTCTGTCTCTGCCTTTTTCCTGGTCCCTCCTTTGCTGTGACATTTAAATTGGGAGGTGCAGGCCATTAGCCTGAGTCCCTTTGAAAATCCTTTTTGGTGACTCAGATATACCTCTGGCTAAGATACACTGTTGGCCAGAGCTGGAAGACAGGGTAATATGGTGGGTGATGGGTATGTCGGAGGCATGGTGGAGAGGGAGATCTTTTCAACAGCTACCATGCCCAAGGTTTCACATCCTCAAAATACAAATTATGAAGTGAAATGGATTGTCTGTATAAAATATTTTTAATTTTAGATTCATAAAGTGTTATTTCTGAAAGAGATCTTAGGAATTGTCCTGATAGAAGCTTTTACTTTATATGACGAATCTCAGGCTTAGACACTAAGCTAGGAGAACTCAATGCTATAGGCTTTCCATCTGGGACATCTTGAAAATATACATTGCTTTAATTTTATTTTTATTAATAATTTAAAATCAATGAGTAAAAGTTATACATGGTGTACAATGTGATGATTTGAAATACATGTACCTTGTGGAATGGCTAAATCAAGCTAACTTGATTTAAGTACTATTTAAGTACTTAAGTACTGTTTTAATATATGCATTATTACACATACTTATTTTTTTGTGGTGAGAGCCCTTAAAACCTACTCTCTAAGCAATTTTCAAATCTATAAATGCTTTGTTATTAATTACTGTCACCCTATGGTAAAATAAAACTCTTTAACTTGCTCCCCCTGTCTATCTGAAATTTTGTATGTTTCAGTGTCTTCAACCTTTGATACTCCTTTTCCCTACCTCCCCAACTCTTCTCTCTGACACTCTGTCTCTCCTTATTCTCTCCTTCTCTTATTAGAGGGAATGATCTTGGCCATCATGTGCACACATACCCTTGTACATAGGCAAGTCCACAGTTGCTCTTCAATGAGACTCAGATAGTGAGACATACTGGTAGCTATGAAACCTTGAGGGTTTAATATTTTGCATGTGTCTTTGGCTCCTACTCAGTGATACCTAGGAATCTGGAAAGGAATACAGAATTTTCTTATCTGAAGAAAAGTGCAAAAGCACATGGAAACATGACTTAATTTCGAAAATCCCATTGTTCCTGCTGTTTCCTAGGTAGAAGATGATTTCAACTTAGAAACCTGGAGTACTTCAAGGTGGAGACTTTTTAAAGTACATCTTCACCCTTCAGCGTTCAATTTAGCAAAGAAAATATGTGTAGTGTTCATATCACTAAAAAGCATATAAACAAAATAATCCTTAGGAAACGGTTTTTAAAAACCATTTGCATCTTTGAACTAGTAGTAGCAGGAAACCAAGGGTGTAAAATAGTCTTCATAATACCCCTTCCCATACTCATCACACACCTCTGGAAGCACAACCAGGCAGAGGTTAGTGGGTTACCCAATGAGAAACGGAACAGTTTGCCTGTTATTCTGGTGATAGTCTTTATGAGATAGGAACTCAGCATATTTTAAAATGTAATCTATAATTTATTGCAGATGAACCATAAACGCAAAAGCATTAATTTTTACAATACTTGTTATTTATGACATTTCCCCTGTCCTCTATTAAAATATTTCTTTGTTAGATGTATAGAATATTCACAGCTGCTAGATCATTTACAAGGGGTTGATGAACAGTTATGAGTTTGGCTATTAGAAAATTAAAGTGTGTGAAAAAAAGTACTGTAACTTGTTTCTTTTTTTTTTTTTTTTTTGGAGAGGTTTTTCGCTATAGGGCGCGTGCGCTCGCCAGACAGAGAGAGACATAGAGACAGAAAGCGAGAAATCATCCCCCAGGGGGGATGGTCACGCCGCAATCCCTTCTCCTCCATTCTCCTCTCGGGATCTTGGGCACGCACGCACACGCGCCCGGCGTGAGTTGTAAGCCACCGGGTCCGAGACGCGAACCGCGGTCGACTACGTGGGAGTCCAGCGACATAGCCATTACGCTAACTGCTGGTTCCCTGTAACTTGTTTCTAAGATGTTTTTGCATTGAATTAGGACCAAAAGAGGAGACTAAAATGTACTTAGCAAAATCTATTTTTAAGTGAAATTGATCTAATTATTGGACTATGAGATTTTTATTTTAGTCAAGGTATATAGCAAAACACCCCAGACAGTGTTTCAAAATAAGGAATTTTTGTCAGAATAATTTATTTGGAAAAGGCAGAAATACAGCAATGAAAAATTATTGAAACTGCTCTGGTCATTCATTTATTCAATCAGTGAATATGTACGAGGCTCCTGGGAGCCATGTATTGTGCCAGGTTTTGGAGATATGTGTGAGATCTTCACCAAGTTCATGGGAATGCATACTATGAAAAAAACTATGGAATAAAAAAAGTTTTTTGTACCAAAATGAATTAGTACTATAATTCCATTTTCCAAGAACTTTTTGAAGTCATCACATATGAATGTAAATACGAAGTTTCTGCTCTTAAGTCTAAAGATGAGAAAAACACAGGAATTGTTGCTACCCTCTCTGCACTGTGGCAAAGAGGCTGTGTGTGGAGCTGAGTGGGCTCTTCTCTGTGCAGTTGGAGAAGACTTGCCAGAGTCTGGTGCACCTAGGCTAAGCAGAGTCTGTAAATGACAGATGTTTATTTTATTTGACTTATATACTATGTGTTAAAAATTTTAAGAAGAAATTCACCAAGACATGTCGTAACTATGTACCCAAGCATACAGCAATGAGAGATAACACGTTTTTAAAGAGAAAGTTCAGTAGACATAGACAGGTTTAAAGTAAGATAAACATCTTCAAGAACTAGACATAGAACAGAATCAAGAACAGGTGGTGGCACCAGAGTGATTAAAATACCTGGAAACAGCCTTGTGAGCTGAACAAAACCATCCTATTTTGTTCTCTTTACTGTCATCTTAGGACCTATGCCCTGCTGAGTTGATAGTGTCATCCCAAATCATGGCTACCCAGAACCTCAGAATGTGACCTTGAAGTGGAACTAAGGTAATTAACTGAAGTTTTTAAAAAAGCAGTTTATATATTTCTGTGAGTATGAGAAACAGAGAGAGAGAGAGAGAGAGAGAGACAGAGAATCCTAAACAGAGTCTTGACACCACACTCCATCCCCGGCTTTAGTCAGCCCCAGATTATGGGTAAATGCATGCTCTGGGAGTTCTTTGGATGCGAACCTGGAGTGTACCATGTGGGTCAGTCTCACAGTGTTCCATGATTTCACCGTGCCACTGCATGACCCATAATTCAGGACCTTGAGATAAAACCATCTTGGATTTAGGTGGGCCATAGACCCAATGACTATAGAGGAGAACACATAGAGAAATGTAGGGCAGAAGGTCATGTGAAAACAGGCAGATAATGGTGTGATATAGTTGCAAGCCAAGAACTGTAGGAGCCATCAGAAGTTAGGTAGAGGCAAGGAAGATGCTTTTTTTTTTTTTTTTTTTTTTTTTTTTTTTTTTTTTTTTTTTTGGAGAGGTTTTTGTTACAGGGCATGTACTTGAACTGTGGTCAACTACATGGGAGTCCAGCAACGTAGCCATTACACCATCTGCTGGTCCCAAGGAAGATGCTTTTCAAAAACCTTCCAAGGGGGTATGTCCAGATGACCTCACATTGGATATCTAGCTTCATATTCATCTATTATTTTTTCATGTCTGTGAGAATAAATTTCTGTTGCTTTAAGTCACAAAGCTTATGATAATTCATTTACAGCAGCTCTAGAAAACTAGCATATGTTCCAAATTTCCTTTAAAAGACCTGGCTCTGGACTGAGGTCTTGGCATGGGGATATATGGAAGCACTCCAGAGGAAGGAATGAAGGGGCTGGTAGAGAGGCAAGTGAATACAGAGAATAAGGGGGAAAAAAAAGAAAAAGGAGACAGAGAAGGGGAATCAGAGCCTTGGTGTGGAAGACTTTTGCTTAAAATGAGCCTGCAAACATGGACTGAAAACACACCACGAAAATTAGCTTTAAGAAAAACTGCTCAAAAAATCTACTGTGGGGACATAAACACACTCCAGATGCAATTAATTTTATTGCAATGCCTGACATACACTTTACTTATTTATTTCATTAATAAATGAGGTTTTCCATTTATTACACCCTAAGTATTTCACTTTACACCATAAATTCTTTGATATTTATATTGACACAGACTTTAAAATAATTATGTTTAGGATACTCAAAGAGATAAATTGAAGTTTCACATCCATAAAAAGGAAAAGAAATTATGAAGCAAAATCAAATAGACATGAAAAAATAATAGATGAATATGAAGATCATTAATTATAGAAAATTTTATCAGCTGCGAAGACAACAATAGAAATATTTTCCAAGAAGTTTTCTGTCTATGAGAAAGTAGGTCATAGGAAGATTTTTTTCCCTGTGAACTAAGATGGCCTAGGGAATCTGGGTCTGAAGGACATGTACTTAAAGTTTGTGTAAAGATTTTGACAGTCCACCTAAACTGTGGACTCTGATCCTTGACAATCCAAGTCAAACTTACGACGATTCTGGCCAGTTTTATTACAAGGATCAAATGAGCTAATCCAGGTACTTGTTTGTAAATTCTGAACATGGTTAGAAGTATATAAACTAAAAAATAAAAAAAGGAAGAAAGAAATAAGCAAAATATTTAAGAGACACAAAAATGGAAAATTATTTGTGGATGACAATGTGTATGGTAATATCTTTGACTGAACCAATACACAGTGTATTCATGATGGAAAAATTCATTTGGTATGCTGCAATGATACACAGTGATTGAATGTGAATAAAATTTAAAAGAAGGCATTAATGACTTGAACAATGATTAATTATAAAGTAGTATACTAATCCAAATTCTTTGCCTGTATCTATATGACACTTTAGTGTTAAAATAGAAAATGAAAAAATGGAATTATAAAAACCTATCCTATTTTGAAAAGCAAAAACCTAGTGGCTATTCTTAAAAGCTGGTTTCTGTTGGATGCTCTGTGCCAAGAATTGCTGTAAATGGTTTTAAAATGGTGGAAAGGGCTTTGGAATCAGATGGTTTGAGTTTGAATTTTGAGTCCACATCATAGTGGCTGTGTAAACTTGAGTAATTTACTAAACCTTTTATTATTGGATTTCATTTATCTTATATAAAATGGGGATAAAATTGGCATATTGTGAAGACTATATGTGATAATATTCAGTTGATCCTCTTTATCTATAAGTTTGGCATCCATCGATTCAACCAACTACAAATGGACAATGTTCTATTGTTGGCGATATGTACTATGTTCTTAGGCCTATGGTGGTTGCATATGTACTGAACATATACAGCATTTTCCCCTTATAATTATTTTCTAAGCAATACACGTATAACAACTATTCACATATCATTTGCATTGAACTAGATTACAAATAATCTGGAGATTATTTAAAGTATGCAGAGGCTGTGCATAGGTTATATGCAAATACCATGCTATTTAATTGAAGGAATATGAGCATTCACAAATTTTGGTATCCATGGGAATCCTGAAACTAATCCCCTGAAGATACCAAGGGATGACTACATAGGGCTTTATATACTGTATCTTACACATAAATAAAGTCTTAATAAATCTTAGCTAATGTAAGAATATTTGCTGGGTGTCTCCCCATGATTCATTTTCCCCTTCATGTTTCTTCAACAGAATCTTGAATTTCCCAGCTATTTGGTTTCTGTGAGGGCAACCCCATTTTCTGTGTATCAGGGATGCATTCTAACTGGCCTAAGTCAAGCAGCTGTTCTAAATTCTTGGCCATAGATACTTTATTAGTGATAGGCTGATGCTCAATTTGGACCAATAAGGTAGAAGTAAATGTTTGCTAGGAGCTTTCTGTAAAGGTGCTTCCTCTATGTCCATTTAATGAGTAGGAAAGTGTGTAGACTGTGTGCTATTGGTTCTCATACGGAGATTACAGAGGTCTTTGGTAGAGTTGACATTGTGCAAGGCAGACCATAGAAATGGGAAGAAACCAGGTCGTTGGTGAAATCATTCATTTCTGTTGGATCAAGTAGCACCTGAAACTTGAATGTTTCTCCACTTCTCAGATGATTTAGCAAATTTCTTCTTTCGAATGCTCTCTGATAGGGTTTCTCTCTTAATTGTAGCCGAAAGAATCCTGATGCGTGTATGATTTTTGTGACACACCAAATAGCTGACTCATTCTAAAATGATGGTAATTATTGATACTGTGAAAAATATTCAGGTGACTAACTTTTTCCTTTTTCATGTGAACATTCAAGTTTCAAAGTTGAGCTAAAATCATATTTCTGATAAAATAAAATAAAATTTTAGTCCCATTGTATAGGAGAATAATGAATTAGAATATGCATATTTGTTGATGTTTAGAGATTAGTTTACTAAATGTGCTACCCTTGCCAAGTTATCTAACCACTCATTTTCCTCAGCTGAAAACCAGTAGTAGCCATCTTGAAGGCTGATGTGGGATTAAAAATATTATTAGGTTGCCAGAAAAGTCATGATACGTTTTTGAATAGAAAAAAAGAAAAAAATACATCATGACTTTTCTGACAACCCTATACATTGCATATAAACATTGCGTATGGTAAAATTTCTCTCTCTCTCTCTCTTTTTTTTTTTTTTGATTGTAGGGCATCTGTGCTCACTAGAGAGAGAGAAAGAGAGAGAAAGAAAGAAGGAAAGTGAAAAATCACCTCCCCTTAAGGGGGGGTGGGGCATGACCATGCTGCAATTCCTTCTTTTCCATTCTCTTCTCTGGATTTTGGGCACACATGCATATATACCAGGCATTATTTTTAAGCCTTCAGGTCCAGGACTTTAACCATGCAGTTGGCCATGTAGGATCCAGTTGCCTTAACCTCCATGCCACCTGCTGGCCCTGCCAAAGATCATTTAGCTAAAAGTGGCATAGCCTAGACTCTAACTCTCATGTGAAGTCTATCAAGATTTCTTTTATATTCTGTTGTCTTTCTTCTATTGATACAATAGAAAAAAAAATAGGTGAAATGGGGTTTGGGTGTGGATATAAAGAGCTTCATATGAGGATGATATTTTATTTGTATCTTTAAGGAGGAGTAGGATTTTATAAGTGAAAATTAGTGTACATATTGATAGTCATCACTGTATTAAATGTAATCCTTATATGGATTTTTAAATTTCTACTTAAAGATGACATTCAATCAAACTTTTTGTTGACAGAGTGATTAATAAAGTTTTTATCTATCCTCCAGGTTCTTCAGAATCTTATAGCATAAGTTGTGATTGCAAACAAATAGTGTTTCCTATTAATTTATTTGCAATAATTCATTGCCAGAGTGAAGCAGTCAATTAGTAATATCTATTTATGTGAACTGAAGGGAAACATTTTGGCATCTCTGCTCTGCTTATCATCCTCGACAAGTTTTCTTTTTATTCCCTCTCAATTTTTGGTCCTTAAAAGAATGTTTCCAATGAAGCCCAAATTTTGGATGTTATCAAAAAAATAACCCCCAAAAAACAAAACCCACTTTATTCAATATGGCTTTCCTCAGGCATGTTTGAAAGGGCAATAATATATCCTGTTAAGTCAGTGACATGATGAGCACTATTGAAAATTAAAACCAACTTTCAGGATCTGAGCTTGCAAACTCAGTGGCATCTCACTGTCAGATCCTTGTTTATAGGCCTCTGTGTACAGCAGTCTCAAGTTCAAGGAGATATTAATGGCCTCAATAGTGCTTTAAATAGCCTCTTCAATCTGCTCATGTTCTCATTCTTGTTCTTCAAGAGATTTCATCTTGAAATTTCTATCACAGCTAAAGGACATGTTATTTAAAATGTCACTAAAGCATTGTAGACAGACAAGGGGTTGGGAGACATATTCTGAATGGCTCTTTCTCAGTCGTCTTCAAAATAGTTCTGTCATAATGTCTGGTCTTTGAAGAAAGCCTGGGAAACATATACTATAGTGCTTGTTAGAGAGTGATTTCTCTTGGGATCCTTGAAGCCTCTGACATGAGTCATCGAATGTGAAAGAGCTTTTGACAGTATCCCCATCTATGGGGACAGAAGCCAACTTCTTATCTGAGGACAGCGGGAACCAGAAAGAAGGCTCTAAAAGCAAATCCACTTCAAAAGATACAAACATTTCATGGTAAAAACTTTATTCATCACTCTGTCAACAAAAAATTTGATTGCAATGTCATCTTTAAGTAGAAATTAAAAATTATGCATATAAGGATTACATTTAATACAGGGAAGATGATAAATATGTATGCTAATTAGCACAGAGAATGTACCAAAGGTTGACTGTCCTTCTTTCTCTTTTTGCTCTAATTTTTCAGAGTAAAATTGTATAAAAGCACAAAACACCAGCCTTCACTGTACATTTAACTTCAGCAACTTAGTTATTAGCAGAGGCATTTTTGAAAAAATATTCAAAGGTTGATCTATTTTTCTGAGGGCCTCTGTTGATTTTTTGATATTGAAGTTATTTTTTCTGTCTTCTCCAATTAAAAATAATTATGGTTTTATTAATATATAACTCCTGTATCAATCAATTCACCCATTTAGAGTGTGCAGTTCAGTGATTGTACTATACAGTACACTGAGTTGTACACCCATCACTACAGCCAATTTTAGAATATGCCACTGACTGGCCCTCTATGTTAATGTTTTGAGGAATTGACAGACTATTATCCAAAGCAGCTGTGCCATTTCACACTCCCACCTGGAGTCCTTTTCTGGAAACACCTATTTATCATTGTCATTAAAAAAAAATTTCTTTCTCAACTGCTAATTTATCTAACTCTGTTAGGTACTCATTTTTGGATGGTTTTGCAAAAAACTTAAACAGTTTTCTGACCTAATTTTATCAGCTTAATAAAATTCTGGAACTTTATTCGAGTTTGTTATTTCATTTTGCGATAGATTTACCCTCTAGCGATAGATACTTCACCATTTGCCTATTTCTTGAAACAATCCATGAAGTATTATTAACTGTAGTTTAAAACTGAGCTAACTTAGGCTCTACAAATTAAATAACATACTAGTAGGTGGTTGAAACTATTGTGCAGGGCGGAATTGATGTTCCAGGAAAAGCAATGGATTTATGGGTAGTGTATCCAGAGGCACTACTAATCTTTGGACTTCCACTGACCTTCTAAGTCTATTTCAATGTGATTCTATTTTTTTTTTTCAACTGGAGTTTTACACTTCCTCCTAATAACAAGAGAATCTGGAAGAAAAAGGGTCTGACAATTTCGGTCTCTATTCTGTGGAGAGCTCTGCTGGTGCAGAAAAAGTATGGAAGAATGGTTGTGGAGTCAGCCGTCTACCATGTCTGCTGCAGTTAGAAATTAGTAACTAGTTTAAAGATGAGAACCCTGAAGCTCAGAGATGTTAGCTACTCAGTAGCAAGGCTGAGAGTTGGGTCAGGTGGTTTAAATCTTGAAGACTATACTATAGATGTGGGGCCTCAGAGATGATTTGTCTATTTGAAAAATGCACCTATAGGTGAATAACCATCTTACTTATACTATTACAAGCAAGAGAGAAATAGGCAGTTTAAAATTTTTTCTTAGTAGAGTTTTACAAAACAAAATAATTTTTAGTTATAATGAAGATTATTTTCGTTTATGTGCCATGCAACAGGTTTTACAGACTTTTTTTTGGATGTATTATATATACCTTTGTCTTATAAAAATTAAAATCTCTCGTCACTTTTTTTTTAAGAGGTTTTTGTTATAGGGTACATGTGCTCGCCAGAAAGACAGAGAGACAGAAAGCGAGAAATCAGCCCCCAAGGTGGATGACCACGCCGCAATCAATCCCTTCTCCTCCATTCTCCTCTTGGGATCTTGGGCGTGCACGCACATGTGCCCGATGTGCGTTTAATCAGTGGGTCCAGGCCTTGAACCACAGTCGACTACATGGGAGTCCAGCGACACAGCCATTATGCCAACTGCTGGTCCCTCTCACCTTGTTTTTCTAAAGTAGATTATTTTGGAAAATGTAAACTGAGACTTGAGGGTTGGAAAACTGCCCTTCAGTTAGTAACATTCTAGATTTTTGCATGGAGGCTAGTAAAAGGATGATTTTAGTATTCTTTCAACCAAACAAATATCTTCTCTTCCAGTATAGCCATATGCTTGCCTGGCAGAGGAACACAACCTCATTTTACGTCTCTTTTAATTCTTTTCTCTAAAGACATGATTATGTGAAGATCAAAGAGATAAAACTAAAGGTTCTACAGGTGTTACCTCACTTGACCCTCACAACAATCCTGTTGGAAATCTATTTATTTCCATTTTATCTCTATGGAAATAGAGGTATAGAGAGATTAAATCACTTATTTAAAGCCACAGGCTAGTAAATACTAAAACTAAGATTTAAACAAAGGGCTGATTCCAAAGCTCATCTTCTTGATCATATGCTGTATTTCCAGTATATCATAACACTATTTGAGCTCTGTGTCTAACATTCCAAGATGAGAAATGAAGGCTAGTACAAAATAGAGATTAATAGACAAATATCTTTTCTTAGAGAAAATTTTTTATTTTAAATTTTTGGGCTTGGATGAGCTTTGATCCCAATGATGACAATAAACATTGTACTAAGAGAACTAACGTTGACTGCAGTAGTATTTTCATGTGACCTAACATTGCGTATTCAGCTTCAAAAATCCTAATTGCCATTGCTGTTGCAGGGAAAGACATTATCAGTAACTTGAGCAGTAGACAGTCCCTAAGAAAATGCTGTTTTCTAAATAACTTGTAGCCTCAGATATAGACCTAGTCGGAAAAGTACTTAGATCCTTTCAGGTGACTCCTTCTGTACTTGCCTCCAAATTTTTATTCAGGGCAGGCTGGTCCTGTCTGAGGATGGACCATGCAAGCAATTGGTAAGTTTGATGTGCCAAATGGTCAGAATCTACAATCCAGGGGCTGAAGCACCTCTGACTTCAGACTCCCAGGTGCTCTTTCTCTCCATAAACTTTCCTTTTTCTCTTGATATGGTGCCTGCTGAGTCTCATTCTGAACCCTAACATCTGGTGCTGAAACGGGGAGACTCACTGGCAGTAGCCTGCTCAAGTGGGACCGATACCCTTGTGGGAACTCTCTGCTGCATGCCACACTGCGCCCCTCATTTGGGTAAGTGATGAGACTTCAGACCCTGTGACTCGGAGGCGTCATCCCAGGACCAGGTCCGCTCACCGGGAAGAATCCTAGTGCTATGTGGACACTCCCCTCCGCTGGTTGGGACCAGGACCCTTCCTGACCCTCTTGAACTGAGGGATGCCCTTCTTCAAGTGCAGTCCAGTGGTGTTGGAGAGAATTTTAGGGTTGGGGACACTCTTTCTTTTAAATTCCTCTGGGTCTCTTGTCCTCTCACTTCTCCTACCAGGGGCAACACCCTCTCACATATTCCAAAGGTCACCTCATTGGTCTGTCTCCTGCAAAACCTCCACGTGCTGTATCCTGGAGGTAAAATCAAGCCCTCCTATGCTTTCTCTGTAACTTGGTCTCTAACTTTTTTCCCTGTAATTTTTTCTATAACTTGGCCTCACTATAAACTTTGCAATGGTTCTCAGGGGCCAGAAATGGCACTTTTGACTTGTAAATTCTTCATGGTCTTGACAGTTTCCTCCCATGTAACGGCAAGGGTTTGAGCGTTCGTCAGGCATTTTTCTTCCTCTGCATATGCCCCTCTTTCTGCCAGTCCTGAATCATTTTCTGACTCCTCCTTTACAACCCCCCCTTCTGTCTCTATGGGGGATTCTTCTCACTTTGACCCTTCTGACCACGCGCCCCTCCTTTTGTCTCCTCCGCCTACCTCTTCCTCCTGATGCCTCTTCACCATTTTCCGAAACAACGCCCCCCCAGCTGGCATCCTCCCTTCTTTCCTCCCCAACAAGATCTCAAGCCTAATGTATTCCCCCTACCCGCCAACCTTCTACCACCCCCATGCTTCTCTTACTGCTCTATAAAGATGTAGGAGCTGCAGATATTATCAGAGTCCATACCCTTTTTCAGTGTCTGATCTCTTTCAAACTGAGATTAAACTTGGCAGTTTCTCTTTCAACCCAAATTTGCTAAGAAATTTAAATATCTCACTCTGTCTCATGATCTCTCTTGATGAGACAGTCACATTATTTTCCCTACTTGTACTAATCCCATAGAGAGGTTATATTTGGTCTAAAATGGGAATATGGAGATGATGGTGATCTGAGGCAGCCTGATACTTAGGCCTCTGGCTCTACAGCTATCTCAGACCAAGATCCTCACTGGGACTCTCAGTGTGGGTCTGCAAATTGCAGATTGAAGATGGTGAGACCACAGGCTCGCTAGCTTATTGAAGGGATGAGAAGGACCAACAAAGAAGGAGGAGGGGGGGTGAGGAGATGAAGGAGGAGGAAGAGGAGAAGGAGAAGGAGGAGAATCTACAACCCAGAATGTACTATCTCTGGCACTGGCGGCTTCAGTGGATTTGCAGATGTTCCTGGCCTTGCTTTCAGAGAAGGGGGACTCTCTACGCTCCAGATCATGAGGGCTATTTCTATTTGTTGAGGAGAGTCCATTTATCTCAAGGTCTCCTTCAGCTTCATGTCGGGTTTTGTGCAGTCCTATGTTGCCTGTAACCTGGGAGCCTAGTCTTGTGACAGTCACACGGTGAAGTAATTGTTTTGTGTCTTAGTTCCTATTTCCTCTTCACTTTGAGAACATGGTATTTTCCCATTATGAGCCCACTGATTTTAGTGTGTAGGGCTATGAAGTTAAGCAGGCCTGTAGCTGGATCTCTGCTGCTTTGTACTTAAGTGAGTTTTGGCACTTTTTCTACTTTTCTAGAGCTCTGTTTTCTCACCAATAGAGAAAGAATATTACTGGTTTACCTGAGGATCAAATGAGATGATTTCTATAAATTATCCTGAACGCAATTGATCTACCAATGCACATTTCTGGCCCCACCCCCTACCCAGTGATTTAGTAATCACAATTTCCTCTGGAAAGTTGCTGGTATCAGTCACACTCATATTGAACTTCAATGGCCTAAAAGGGTTTAAAGGGTTTCCATTCCCTTGGACATCTTTGACTGACAAAGAAAGAATCTCATGGTGGAATTGCAAATATCTTCAAGTCAGTGAGAGGAGATATTTGTGAGACCAGGGAGGCCTTTCCACAATTCCAGACACCATAACATCGAAACCTACGTTTCCTGTTAAAAATATTGAGAGAGAAGAAAAAAATGTCTATTTTCTGATAATTTTAGAAGGACTAGATGAACTTGAAGTGCCTTTCAGTAGATAAAAATGCTCTTTGTTTTTGTCTTAAAGTATTTCTGTTGCAACTCTGGTTAAGATTGGAGATTGGCAACTCTGGCAACTTTGTGATTATGTGACATGCTGTGGGGACTCAAGGCATGTTAATAAATTCCCAGTGGCCTGTAGGAACAATGTAGGAACACATAGCTACTCCTCAAGGAAACAGTTTGTATCTAACCTGTTTCTGATGTGTAGACAAGCTCCGTACAATAAAACTCCATAAAGAAAAAGCTGTTAAATTCAGGCAGTTCATCAAAAAGTTTAATTTACCAGGAAGACAGAAAAGAGTAAACCAATATGACGAAGACCTTCTGCTCAGCTTTGTAATAGAAAACATAAAATATTTACCTTGAAAAATTGTTGACTGGATCCACAATTCATATAAAATTATGCTACCTTTCTGAGTATGTCATGAGACCATTTTTTTGTCTTCTGTTTGGAAATTGCTTGCTCATTTTCACAACTTCATGATTCATTTCACAATATCTCTTTGGAATTAAGCAGGCAAACACAACAAACTTGACCAGAAGAGGTAGTTTATTATAATGGTCAACAGCACAGGTTGTGAGCTTATCCTGACTTGGCTCCATGGAAATAGGTTCTGAGATGGAGTTTTGTGCATGGGTTTTTATCAGGGGATACCCTTAGGGATGGCTCATGTAAGAAAGTGCATGAAGTAGAACTGGGCACCAGAAGAAGTGTAACAGATGCAGTTGGAATGGATAACCCAGAAAATCCCATGAGAAATTCCTTGCAATCTCCCAGTGTGAGGCAAGGAGTTGGAACATGGGACCTCTTATCAAGGAAGCCTAACCTTGGTGAGGCACCTCCTTCTCTTTGTGAAGGGAGATTCTGGGAGAGAATAACGGTGAGTCCTCAGAAGTTAACACTTTGACCGGCTCTCACAGTGCCCATTATGGGAATCATACTCACCTGGGTTAGAATCTGGGGCCTGCACGGTTTAGTTGTGGGAATTTGGGCAAGTCATTGACATCTTGGAAATGACCTCAGAGAAGATCTAATGAGTTTTACTGCTTAGTAAAGTGCCTGGTATATGGGCAATGCTCAACAAATACGAAATTTATTAGTTGATTTCTTTCTCCTGAGCTTTATATTCCTATGTGTAATTTTTGACTAATTTCTTCTCTCTGAGTGTGCCAGTTTTTTCAAGTTCCACTCTCTTACACTTTAATTCTTATCTACTCTATCTTTAGACTACAGCCTGAGAGAATAAGGGTAGCTCCTATGGAAAAACGGGCTTGCGAACAGGAGTGAGAGGAAGAGTGAGAGCAGGAGCATGTACAAGAGAAGGAGAAAGGGGGACGGGGGCGTTTTGATTATCTGGAGACCCTGAAGTCAGATCTCTGCTTGGACTTTCCAGCTGTGTGAACCAATTTCCTTTTTCATTAAGCAAGTGTTAATTGGGTTTCTGCCACTTGTAATCAAGCGTCTGGATTGATGTTTTAGTTTTCAGGTTTTGTTGTCTTTGCCTGAATGAAACTAATTTTGGGTCTGTCCTCTTATTGGGAAGTTCCCTGTAATGCCAGATAGCTCAATGTTTGGCAGACCCCTAAAGTAAACTTGTAAGGAGTACTTAGCTTCCAGGTCAAACACTACTGCCCTGCTCTTCATTCCAAACCTGCGGTGGAGAGAAGCCTGCAGAACTCTCGGCCGAAGTCACTGACGACAAGCTTCAATGCTTTAGACTCACAGACTCAGTCTGCAGTGGGCCCTGGGTAACTTTGAGGTAGATTGTATGTCGATTTGAACTGTTTTAAAGTACTGACAAACAGATTATATACAATTGCTTTGGGTGAAAAGCAGAGGATGATATTGGTATTTCTTTTTTTTTTTTTTTTTAAATCTACTTGATCCTCAAAAACTTATTAGAAAAGTTTTAATGGCATTTTGCTGTATATTAATCATCATCTAATGACAAATGATTTTTAATTATTCAATAAAACATAATCAGAACCTCTACTATTACAAGTATTTTGAAAGCATCATGGATATTTATGAAAGTGTTAAGACTGAATTATTGCAGAAGACTGTGTGTAACGGGCATTTTATTAATTCAGAAAGTTTCCTTGTTCTGGGGCCAGCAGGTGGTCTGGTGGTTAAGGATGTTGAACTCCCATGTCACCAACTGTGATTCAAGTCCCAGACCTGGTGCCTTGCTTTCTCACTTTCTCTCTCTCTCTCTCGCTTTCTTGCCTTGTCCTTCTCTGGTCAAATTTAAATAAATAAATAAATAAAAGTTAAATGAAATAATTATTTTTTGAAAAAAGAAAGTTTCCTTTTCCATCTTATTGTTATATAATGGCCAATGTTTAGTATTTGACATAATAACCGGTACTGATGCTAAGCTCCTTGAGGACAAAAATCGTATGTACTTAGCTTACTTTAGAGAGAGTTCGAAATAATTTCTAGACTGCTTTCTCCTCTGACCTTTGCATTAGTTGCCCATCCATGTTCCACTTATTTTATAGTTAGCATATATCGGCATGTACTCTATTTTTTTTAATTTGAAGGGTATATGCAAAATTAAAGATAGGTGAAAAATACAGAGTTTCTTGCCTATCAAGTTCTTTTACATTTTATTTTTAATTTGCGCACATGCGTTGGGTAATAATAATAATTTTTTAAAAAGCCTGTAAGTAAAGAAGTTAAATAAAGGGGCCAGCAGGTGGTGTGGTGGTTAAGGTGCTGGACTCTCACACAGACAACTGCAGTTTGAGTTCTGAACTTGGTGGCACGTGCGATTGCATGCCCAAATTCCCAGGATGAAAACAGAGAAGAAGGGATTGTAGTGCGGCCATGCCCCCTGGGGGGTGGTTTCTCACTTTCCCTCTCACTGTCTCTGTCTCTCTCTCTAGTGAGCACACACACCCTAAGGCAAAAACTTCTTAAGAAAAAAGAAGGTGAATAACATTCATCTACCTTTTTTTTATGAAATAAATATCTGCTGTTCACAATGTGCTATGCACATATTATATAGCATTTTTCAGTTGAAAAACTACAACTTTATATATGCTTAGAGACATAGATGAAGCTAAAAATATTTCTTTGTGGAGTATAAAGAGGTGTATGATTTGTCTAGGAGGGAGGGAAGTGAGGGGACAATGAGTAAGTTTTCTTTCAAGTAGGTTTTAAGTCCTGTTTTCTTTCTTTCCTCCTCCCACCCCAATTTCCAGAGAGCACATACACCTGTGTGTGTGTGTGTGTGTGTGTGTGTGTGAGAGAGAGAGAGAGAGAGAGAGAGAGAGAGAGAGAGAGAGAGAAACAGAGAGAAAGTGAAAGAAAGGACCTCCTAGTAGGAGCATGCTCACATCACAATCTCTTTCTTCCATTTCTTCATTCCATCAAGATTTGGGGCATGCACACACATGTGTCAGGCATGTTTTTCAAACTGCCAGGGCCAGGATTCAAACAGAGGTCAGTTATGTGGGATCTGCTCCCAATGTACAGCTAAGGCTTAACCCCTGTGTACTGGATTAGTTTTTAATCTCTGATTTCTACTCTCCTTTCTCATTCCATCTTCATATTTTCTTTTTAGGGATTTTAGTTTTATATAGACATGGTAAAAGAATGAATTCTCTCAGTAGGTCATGTGAGAATTAACACATTGCAGTGATAGTAGATTGAAGCATAAATTCTTAGCAATTAACTTAGTGAAACCCATGGATCTTGATTGCTACAGAATCTTTAATTTACAATATTTTTGAAAATAAAGTATATTGGCTGATAATATATGTTCATTTACCTCCTGGTGAAGTGTGGCACATGAGGGTTGAACATGAAGGAAGGGGTCTGTAATGATTCTGACAAGGTGGTCAGACCCTCAGAGATAAACCAATATTCACACTGATACCTATATATTTTTTTCTTACATGAACAAGTAATATCATATTAGCCTTTTGCTCTTGGCCAGTCCTTCTTCGCTTCTAGGACATGAGTGAGAGTAATGAGGGCATGATCATTGAAGACTCTAAAATTCAGAACAACATGCAAAAGTGCTTGTGTAGTGTTAATTTCTGGCACACACAACAGGTGTCTAATGACTTGGGAGAAGAGATGAAAAAGCAGTTATGGGCTGTACTAGAAGAGAACAGAACAGGAGCAGACCTTAGTAAGAGAGCAGGGAAATCATACTGTGAGTAGAGACTACTTTAAATAAGTTAAACTGGTTCTGAGGAGGTCACCCAAGTTTAGTTTCTGATGGAACTAAACAGGAGAAACTGGAAATCCAAACTGGGATATTGAAGGTTAAAAAGGGATGGGTGGCTTGGGGAGTGAGACTCTACTCATGGTCTAGCCTGTGTATGGCAAATGCTCAGTCAGTATTCAGTGAAGGAATAGACACCAAAAGCTAGTGGAAGTTGATATTGTTGGTTAGGTGGCTTTACACCATCTTTCTGCTGAGGATAAAGTATGATATCACACTATGGGTGGGACGATCTCTGTGAGAAGGGGAAGCCAGGTTATCTCAACTGAGCAGGGGAAGGAAGGGGCAGAGAGCAAGTCAGGTGTCAACTCCAGGCTGAGGCTCTTCCAGTAAATAAATCTCTCATGTCTCTCATTTCTCCAATGGCTTATTAGCTCAGTTTCTACTGTGGGTTTCCTGTTAAGTCACTGGGAGCAGATACAGTTATTTTAGTGGAGGACATGTGGAGATAGAACATACTTCATATACATTCACATAGCGTGTTTACAACTACTGAAAGATTGCTCTGGGAAGCATGCAATGAGAGAGATTAAAATGTACAAATATGTTTAATGCTGAACAGAAAATAATTTCCTCATTTTCTTCTCATCATGGTTAAGATGGTTAAGGCAATATGAAAAACAGTTATTCTTCTTTCTCCATTTCTGAAGTTGTACAGTTCATTGTTAGAGTAATACTCTAATCTACTTTTAAAACAGTAATATTCTAATCTAGTTTAGAAAGATCTACTTTCAGAAGATCTATATTTCTATTTCATGTTCTTTTCTATTCTCTCAGCTTGTTCACAGTGAGATAATGCTAATAAAGCCATGTAAGGACATTGCAGTTTAAGATACAGTAAGGTGGTAAAGGAGTCAGAGTATCTGGTTTATATCCTCCTGTGTCACTTGCAAGCTGTGTGCTCTTGGGAAAGTCACTTGACTTTCTGTTCCTGAGTCATTACATCTGTAAAGAAATATAATAACTGTCTCTTTCCTAGAGTTACTTAGGTATTCAATTACTTAATATGTTAAGTGCTTTGAATTGTGCCTGGCACAAATAAATTTAACAAGGTACTAAAGACATAAGAAGTGGGGGCGATCAGGCCCAACACCAGTGCCAAAACTAGAGCTTCAAGCCAAGCAGGTTCTTGTCTCACACTGATGATGAACTAGAGATGTGGACACAGAGAGGGGATAACGAAGTGAAGTTTATTAGAGAGGAAAGGAGGAGCAAAGCTCCCAAGCAGCTAGGGGTCCCAGGAATGGGTTGCCAAAGAGGAACTGGGGTTAGGGGTTTTATCCCAAAAGGAGGGACTTCTTTCTTTTTTTTTCCCTTTATTTTTTTAAGAGAGATTTTTTCTATAGGGTACATGCACTTGATGGAGAGACAGAGAGAGATAAAGAGTCAGAAACTGAGAAATTACCCCTCAGGGGAGGTGGCCACACCGTAGTCCCTTTGTCTTCATTCTCCTCTCAGGACGTTGAGCATGCACGCATATACACCTGGGGTGAGTTTTAAGCCACCAGTCTGTGACTCAAACTGCAGTAGACTACATGGGACTCCAGCAATATAACCATTATGCCATCTGCTGCTCCCAGAAGAAGGGATTTCTGAATGCATCTTCCTCATGGGGATTACATGTTAGGTGATTCACGTCAATCGTCCTATTTGGGAGTGGGCTAACAAACCTCAAGACATTAGGTATTCAGATCTTGGATCTTTAACTGAGGTCTGTGGCCCATGAAGTTGCTAATTTTTATCATATTTCCCACAAGCCTTTGTCTTTGGATGTATCTTTTTCCTTTTGCTTCTAAAATGTACTCGTTTAGACCCCCTTATCTTGCAGGTGCAAGCCTGCATGTCATGTTCCCATTGCTCAAGTGATAGCTCAAGGCAAGTTATTGTTCAAGGTCCTTTGCTCTCTTACTCTCTGGGCCAAGAGAGAATATACTCTTTGTTTGGAATACAGCAACAATATGGAAAATGTTAGTTTCAGCTCTCATTATCTCAAGTAGGTTGTTTGCAGCTCTGGCTGTAAGCAGTTCTCTGTGCCAGCAAGCAGTGAGAGCTTATAATTGATTTCTAGTGAGAGCAGTGAATGATTTCTATTTAAAAGCTTAATCAGAGTTGTTCCATCTTGTAAGCTGGCTCCATCTCACTGGTCTGAACCCTAACTACATATGTGTGCACCTAGCTCCTACTGCACTAATGCTTGCCATGTTTAATATTAATACCATTGTTATTATTATTATTATTAAAAACATAGTTGCAGGAGCCAGGGACAGGAATTTGTTTTGTCTTGTGTTCTAATATCAAGCTGCATGTCCTTTCCTTTAGTTTCTGGAGCTGCCAAATAATACTTGGATATTCCTTACTCTTCCACTTAATTTTTATTTTAGCCTCCTCAACAGCACCTCATTTCTGTATTCTCCATGTTTATGGTTTTTACACTGAACCAAAATATGTACTCAGCACGCACTCTGTGTTTGAGACCCAATGGAAGCAAAGTACAACCAGCACCAAATAGTCAAACTGATCTGAAACCACAATGAAAAGGGTGGGAAAAAGGGCTGTGTGCTTGCCAAATTGACATTCCAGCTCAGGGAGGTAGAGAATAAATAAGGAAACAAACAAATGCAACAATTTCAAAATTCCCTGAAGAAAATAAAGCAACATGATATGAATGTGACCAAACTAGGAAGAAAAGTCTAAATCTGAGTGGCTGGCCAGATCAGGGAGTGCCTTGATGAGAAGATTCTGGGATGGAGGAGGAGATGAAGAAGAGATGAATTTTCTCTCTCTCTTATTTTTAAAAATTAATTCACTTTGGACAATGCCTTTCTGGTCAACAGAAAAGTTATCTAAACCAGCATTGACCAATAGAAATGTAGTGTGAGCCACTTACATGATTTTAAGACTTTTGATAACTAATTTAAAAAGTAAAAATGAAATTTAATAATATATTTTAACATAATAATTCAAGCTATCATTCCAATAAGTGGTCATGTGAAAAAATAATCATACACTCCTTTTTTTTCCTTGAACCAAGTCATCAAAATCGAGTATGTATTTGACACTTAGAGCTCATCTCAGTTCAGACCTGCCATATTTCAGGTGCCCAGCAGCCAGTGTTTTGGATGGTGCAGGTTTAGATAAACTGTGCCCTTTAGGCCAAATCTAGTTACTATCTATTGTTTTATGTGGAACAACCAGCTAAGCATTGTTCTAAAATTTTAAATAATCATATATACCTATATCTACAAGTTAGTCTTAAATTTACCTTAGTACTTAAAATATTTAGCCTTCGGCCATTTAAGAGAAAGTTTTCAGATAGGTACCTTTAGACTGACAAACATATATTCCTGGTTATCTTTTTGACATACTTTCATATAAAAATAAAGGTAGTTCTGAGCATTTTCCTTATAATTTCCTACACTCCCAATGCCACACATTGATTCTAAATCGACTGATTAACAAGTATTCCTCCATTCTTCCACTACATTTTATTAGCCATTTTCTGTCCAGGTCACATGAAGGCCATAGATTCCATTTTCATAACTCTCTATTCTTCAAATGCACAGTTATATTAAATGATGATTACGCTGCTTGTTTTTTTAAATCCCTTTTTCTTTCCTCCTTGAGGGTAAGGACCGAGCCTATATTTGTCACAGAGGTTATCCCAGTGTCCAGCATGGGGACTGGTCTATGTACTATGTACATTGAGGGTGTACTATGTTCAAGACAGTGTTTGAAAGCATGCTGGGGGCCTGCAGGTGGTTTGGTGGTTAGGGCAGCTGGATTCCCACATGGTCAAATGCAGTTTAAGTCCTGATGGGTGGCTTGAAATTCAGGCCAGGTGCATGCGTATCCATGCTCAGAATCTTGAGAGGAGAGTGAAGAAGGGATTGTGGTGTTGCCATCCTCCCAGGTAGGAATGATGTCTCATTTTACCTCTTTGTCTTTCTCCTCTCCAGTAAGCCATGTGCCCTATGGCAAAAACCTAAAAAAGAAAAATGCGAGAGATTATGAAATGACCTCAGGCGACAGTGTGTTGGAAGAAAATTCTGAACAGATAAAACAGCATAGGCAAAGGCACTGACAGGCATAGGCACCAGAAAGCTTTGGGAACTACAAATAGTTGGTATGACTGGAATGTTGAAGGCATAGCAGGGGAGAGTGAAGGGGCTAAGGCCCTAGAGGCAGAGGGAGCACACAGCTTCAAAGCACGTGTGGTAAGCTCTTAAATACTGACAGGAGTATTTGAGAGGCATGGACCTGCCCAAGATGGGCTAGGCACAAGATGACAGAAGGTAATTGCCTGTCAGCCTTAGTGCAAGGGACAGTTGTGAAAGAAGAGGGCTCTGATGAACTGGAGAGGGTTTGCAGCCAATTGTTGCAATTTAGCTTTCAAAGAATGGAAATATGAATGTTCCTTAACAACATGGAACACCCATAACATCAGTCTTATGTTTGGCTACAAAAATTCTTTAAAATTTTTTCAAGAAATGGAGATTTTGTAGGTCACATTCTCTAGTGAAAAACCAATAAAATGATAATAATGAAGAAGACAAATAGAAAGCCAGCCTGTGGAGTGGTGGTTAAGGCAACTGGATCCCACATGACTGACTGCAGTTCAGAATTCCAGACCCAGTGGCTTGAAAGACACGCCAGACACATGTGTGTGTGCATGCCCAAAATCCCAACAAGAGGGAGAAATGGAGGATGATGGATTGCGGTGTGACTAGTCCCCATGAGGGTTACTTTCTCAATCCCTCCTGTCCTTACCCCTTGTCTTTCTTCAGTGAGCACCCATCTCTCTGGAAAAAAAAAAATTTAAAAAAGGAAAAAAAAAGACAAATGAAAATTAAATGAAGAAACTATAATATAATTTCATTAATAAAATTGGCAAACAAAAATGATGATATTAAATAACGGCAGGGGTAGAAGGAAAAGTTTGCTTTCCACTGTATTGGTAGAAATCTGAATTAATCCAAACTTTCTGGAAAGCAGTCTAGTACTAACTATTAAAGTTAAACATATACACACATTTCAATCCAGCAATCTCACTTAGGAGAATCTAGCTCTTAGAAAAAAATTCCAAGTAATTATACACACACACACTCACACACACATGTACACACACACACACACACACACACACACTATGCCCAGTTGAAAATGTTTAATGCACCATTATTTGTTATGGGAAAAATAGAAAAAAAATCTAATGATGAATGGCTAAACAAATTCTGGCACATTTATATGATGGAATATTATGTACTATTTTAAGAAGAATAAATTATACCTATATAGTTACAGATAATAGTTATCTATATTGGAGAGCTGCTAGTATTGAATCATTTTGTTTAAAAAAAGCAAGTTACTGAGAAGTATATGCAAAATCCTAGTTTTGAATATCAATGTTATGACCCTACTTTTTCTAGAAATATCTGTAGATGTTTATGTATGATTTAACAAATTTGAAGAAAACAGTTAAGTAATAGACAATGAACCCTTCATAAGCCCTTAAGTCTAGAATGTGGTGGGTATTCACGAGAATGGAAAAGGAGGTGGAAAAGGGGAGAAAAGTAAAATTTTGAAAGACTTTTAAAAAAGTAGATCAATAACAAAAAAATGTGTAATGGTGGTTATTTTTGGTTGGAGAGACTTTTAGTTGCTTGTTTTGTATGGTCTGAGAACTAGGAATGTTTTTCATATTTTTAAATGGCTATGTAAGTATGTACATCTTGATTTTTCTTTTTGGTTCTCAAAATCCACAATATGTACTAAATGAACGTCTTAAAAAAAACTTGTTGACCCTTCATACAAAGGAAAAATAGCCAACCTGTTATAACTTGGAGAATCCACAGTTCTACTTTAAAAATCAAGTATATAGATGATACAACTTTTCTTTATTACATAGTAATTTTTGAGGTCGTGTCAATTTTATCATTTTATTTTTTTTACGATGGAGAGTGTGTGTGTATACACATGAAAGAGAGAGAGAAGGATAGCAACATCAATAGGGTCTTGTCATGCTGGACTCCCTTTTTCCTGGCTTTTCAGTATCCATGGGCCATACCCAGTGTGCTTTTTGGCTAACCAGGGGTTATGAACCTGCTCTTGGCCATGTGGACTCTAGCACTGCAGCCCAAGATGCTACAAACGGCAGTATCCAGACTGGGGTGCTTGTAGAGAATTCCCTGTAAGGTAATTCGCACCAGTCAGTCTCTGCTACACACAAAAAATTTGCAACATTATATTGAGAGAAAGGAAAGCATGCTCAAATATGTAGAAGGATACTATACTCATGGATTACAAGAGCCAACATTGTAGAGATATTTCTTAACATATCTATCTATCTATATATATATATAGTCACTACAACGTCAATAAAAATCCAAGCAGATTTTAAAAATTACTCTTTTGATGATAATTGAAAAAAATTCATTCTAAAATCTGTATGGAAATGTGAAGAGTTAAGAAAGTTCAACGCAATCTCAATGGGGAAAAATCTGTAGGGCTTATACAGTCATTTATCAACATTTACTATGCAATAATAACAATGTGGTATTGATGCAAAGATAGCCAAATTAATCAACAGAATAGAGAATCCAGAAATAAACTCACACAAATGTAGACATTTGATTTATGACAGAGAGTATACTGCAGAAAAATAACGAAAGATGACTTTTTTGAAGAATGATATTGGGTCAATTGGGTAGTCATTTGGGGGAAAAAAAATGAATCTCAGGCCTAGATAAATTTGCTGAAAATGTGAGTTACAAAGGTCAAGCTTTTGTAAGGTAATAGATTCATGACCTTGGAATAAGTAGATTTCTTAAGCAGGTCACAAAAACACTAACCATAAGGGAAAAGACTGACAATTTACATTTAAATTAGGACTCTTCATTTTTATGTTAGCTAGATGATGATCTGTTAAGATGTTATGGGCAGGATTCAAATGTCAGAACAGAAGGAAAAAGAGTCAAAACCAATAGTTCTTAATGTCTTTCTTATAAACCCAAAACTCTACTGGATTATATAATAAATTAGAGGGAGATGGTTTCATATTCTATCATTGGAAACAAAAGCACTATCCTTTTGGCTAACTTGAAAAATGCTCAAATGTGCTTCCAGGTGACATTGTTGTTCTGGTGTTTTCTTTTTTGTTTTTTTTTGTTTTTTTCTTTTTATAGAAACTGCCAGGTTGGTCCAATTGCTGACAAACTGAAAAAATTTGCCTTTTATTTTTCTACTGTCCTTGACATCAGATTCAATGAACCATGACTAAATTTGTAATTACCCAATTATGTAATCACAAAAAATTCTTACTCATGGTCAGATGTTCAATATTAATGGTTTTTGGAATGATCACTTGCTCTGCTATTGAGTAGTGATTGTTCATCCAATAAGAATACTTAGCTATTTATAAGAAAATGACTTTTCGGCATTTTCTCCCACAATCTGCAAAACCAAAACATCTTCTAAATAGAATATACTGTTGAGAAATTAAATATTTATAATTTTTAAAATTCTGATACATTTCCTTTTCTTTTTCTTTTTTGGGGGGAGTTTTCAGCTAACTTACTGATCTATTCTAAATCAAGAAGCTTTTGGCTTTGAAATATGTCTACCTACTCTTCAAGGTCTTGTCTTAAATGCTATTTCTTCCACAAGGCCTTCCATGGTCTCTTTCCACCAAATTGGAATTATTCAACGCACTTAATCTGCACTCCCTTATGGCATCCTGACATCTTGTGATGTATCTCTTTTTGTAGGCTTTATTCCTCTCCTAGGCTGTAACCTCCCTGAGGGAAATATCCATGGACGTTTGATTGAATTTCATGACTCCGATTACACCCATCAGCAGGTGCTGATAGCATTGAGCACTTTGTTGGAATGAACACATAAGACTTATTTTGCCTGGAATGGTTTGTTCTGGTCTACACTGGGATCATGAGCAACACTCCACAGTCTTCATGGTCCTTTTTTCTCCCTGTAGGATCCTGCCCAACATCACTCTTAAACTCAGTCACAGGAACACAAGACTTTAATTTGCCTGCTGAGTCCAAAGACATGAAATATTTATTTTGGTTCTTAGGTGGGAGAGCAATTCATCAGAAATATAGAATTATATCTTGTTTCATACGAAATTCAGAGAGTGTAAAAACATAAATTTGGGGCTAATTAGCTACACAGTTGTAGACTTTTCAGTGTGCTTCATGAAACACTAGCTCCATGAATTTTTAATAGGTTTAGTTAAAAAAGAGGGAAGCTGGACCAGCAGGTGGCGTAGTGGTTATGGTACTGAATTCCTATGAGGTTGACCATGGTTGAGTACCAGACCCAGGGGTTTGAAACTCAGACTGGGTGAATGAGTGTGCACGCCCAAAATCCCAAGAAGAGAATGGATTGTGGTGTGGCCGTCTTGCTTGAGGGCTGATTTCTACTTTCTATCTGTCTCTGTCTCTCTCTCTCTGTCTCTCCAGTAAGTACACGCATGCTATAGTAAAAATCTATTAAAAAAAAAAAAAAAAGAGGGAAGGAGTTGTAAGTCTGAAAGTTTGAGAAACACGTGGTTAACCAAAATTAGTTTTGCCTTTTGAATGCAGTACTTCTCAGGACTTTTATATACTGTGAGTCTTCTGAAAGAGTCTAGATTAATCATATTTGAAATTTTTTTTTTTAGAAATTATATTTGTAAATTTCTCAATGGATTTTTTGAATGACTAATATGTAGCTCTGAGAACCATATTGTGAATAATACATCCATCGCACAGTTAAACTTGTAATAAAATATATTTCCAGTGAGTGAATGAATGAATGAATGCTGCTAGTGGTGGTCTTGGAGCAATGACACTATTTTCCCTTTAGAATAAAGGGGAAGAGTGAGAAGCTCAAACATCTAATTCAGTTCAGCTCCTATTTTCTTCGCCTGTGCTTTTCTTTGATTCAGGGCCGACTGAACCTATGTCTTTAGGGCAGAAAATCCTGCTGCCTTTTTATAGAAACCAGTTCCCAAATCTTTTACTGAGGCTTTCTAATAAGGGTTTAATAGCAATGAGTCCCTGCCTGAACTTCAGGTGGCCTTGTAGCTAATCATATTTCAGGGAAAGACGCTACGATGCTGAGTCCTAGATGGATGCTCTTCTTGGAAAAAGAAAATGGCAGTGAATGGCCTTGGGCTTAAGGCTACAGAGAAAGCACTAGGCTATCTGGACTCTCAGGCTTTTAAACCACCCCTCGGGCATGAGTCAATGAGAACGTTTTCTTCCCTTTTTAGGATTATGGCACATTTGTTCATAGCATGGGGTTGCACTTACGCATCTTCAAGGCCAGGAAGAGGGAGATACGGGGGTGGGGGTGGCGTGGGGGTGGGACAAGGAGGAGAGCTGTGTGTCTCCTTCATAGCAAAAAACAAAGTGTTCATTCAGTGAATCTTGTTGATTGCAATCTCCTGGCTGACTTCTGTGTGCTTTAGTTATAATTAACTTCCATATATTTTATTTGGAATAGTGACTTGTCAGCATTTTTGGGACCTTAGTAGTAAGTATTGAATGTAATAACACTATTTATCTTCCCTATAGGCACATTTTAAGGTGATGGATAAAGATAAGCCAAGTGTACCCACACAGTTTCATGAAATTTCCATTTGTTTTTTTCCTTTTAAGAAAGCGTAGGGCAGGATATTTTTTCCCCTTCTTTTGCTCGGCAGAAATTGCAAAGAGAAATGCTTAATGGAAACCAAGTATGCCCTTAAGAAATTCTTGTGTAAGAGTTTTTAGATCAATGCTCAAACTAATCCCACGCTCCTAGAAATTGACCTTCCTCTCACTGTACATGATATCCTCTCCCATAGGGCAGAAACAGGTTTATTAACCTCCTTTCACTTTGCAGTGATTCACTGCAGTAGAGAAAGAAAAGCACTCAGATGATGTATCCAAAGATTGGTCCTATCCCCTCCTAAATGTGCTATCTCAAGTCACTTTATCTTCATGATTTCTGGTCCCTTTCCCTACAGAAAAGCAGGGAAAATAATTAAACATGTACAGATATTGCACATTTACTACCCGCCAGGCTCTATGCTAAGGCAATCTAGATACTTTAATCTTGCTTAATCATCTCATAATAAATGTGGTAAGGGAGTTGTTTCTGGGGCCAGCAGGTAGTACAGTGGCTAAGGCAGTGTACTCTCATGTGGCTGACTATGATTTGAGTCCTGAACCTGACGGCTTAAAACTCATTCTGGAAGCTTGTGAGTGAATGCCCAAAATCTCAAGAGGAGAATGAAGGAGAGGGGATTGTGGTATGGCCATCCCCCTGGGAGTGATTTCTTCTTGCTTTCCTTCTCACTGCCTCTGTCTCTCTGGTGAGCCCAAGAGATGTATAGTAAAAATATATCTCAGGAGCAGGAGATGGCGTAATGGCTATGTTCCTGGACTCCCATGTAGTGGACTGTGGTTTGAGTCCCGGACCCAGTGGTTTAAACTCAAGCTGGTAGCATGTGCATATGTACCCAAGATCCTGAGAGAAAGGAGGAGAGGGGATTGCAGCATGGCCATCCTCCCGGGGGGTGATTTCTTGCTCTCTCTCTGTCTCTCTCTGTCTTTCTGGTGAGCGCACGCACCCTATAGCAAAAACCTCTCCAAAAAAACCCCCAAGAAACAAAAAAACCTCCCATTAAAAAATGTAAATATAAGTACTCCCATTTTGAAATGGGGAATCTGGCATCAAGAGAGGTCTGATGTCTGGTCTGAGGTCTCACAGTTAGTGAAGTAGCAGAACTTTGATGTGTCTGTCAGTCAGGTGTAACTGACTCTACAACCTAGGTACTACCAGACTCACTTCTGGTCTTCAGGAAGAAAAAGGAAGCCTGAAAGCCTCTTGTAATTTGCAAATTTCCTTACAAGTGAAAGGCATTTTTACTGAGTAGCTCTCATAGTGGTTACTGAGGGAAGTAGTGAGAATGAAAATACTGTGTGTTTCCTGATTGTGGTCATTACCCAAACTAAAAGGGTTCCTGTTTGAATACTGAAGGGCCAGAAAGTTGACAACAGGGGAAGGAGTAAACCCTCATCTTGGCTTACGTACCCACCTACCTCTCAATACCATTTTCGGTTACCTACCTTCATTCTTCCAGGCTGTATTAGCCTGTTTTCCAGTTTCTTCGAACAAGTCAAGCTCTTCCTGCCTCAGAATCTTTGCATTTGCTATTTCTTTGCTTAGAAAATTCTTCCTACAGCTTTTTCCTTCCCATTCTTCAGGTTTCAATTCAAATGTTAACCTGTAAGACAAACTCAGACCAACCAATTATATTGCTTGTGTTTTTGCTTGTTTATTTGTTAATTGCTATAAGGCACACATGCTCAAAAAGAGAGACAGAGACAGAGGTCTGAGAGAGAGAGAGAGAAAAAGTGAGGAAGCACTCCCAAGGGGATATGGCCCCTCTGCAGTCCCTTCTACATTCTCCCCTTGGGATATTGGGTGTTAACACACATGTACCTGGATTGTTTTTCAAGCCACTGGGTCTAGGATTCCAACCGTGCAGTTGGCCATGTGGGATCCAGCTTTTAGAAAGTCACCACTCTATTTTGGTAACCTATTCAACTTCCAGTTGTGGGATTTTATTGCTTCTGGGTGCATAGACTATATATTTTTAAGAGAATTACAATGTGATCAGAAATTTAATTTCAGAGCCAAACCTTCAAGGTTAGTATGTCAGAGCAAGTCAAAAAAAACCCAGACAACTGTAGGAACAATTTTTTAAAAATAATTTTGGTTTGCTTTGAAATTAAAATGAAAGCTTTGAAATTCATCAGCCCATAATGGTAACACTCCACATCCCCCAGGTGCTTTGGTAATGGATCAATAGTTGTACATTTCCTTGGCTCACTGTGATGGTGAATGAAGTCATGTCTCTCACATAAAGACAAACTGCTAATGCAATGGAAAGATAATTATAAACAAGTAAATTATTAGAATCGAACACAAAACTAATTTTAAGATACAATTTTTCTTCTGTACAAAGTTTTCCTGTTTATTTGGAGTCATCTAACTCTGTGAACAGATTCAAAATGATCAAGTCCAGTGTCAGAGTATTTGAAATGGAAGAAAAATTCACTGTTCGAGCAGTCATTTGGAAACCAATTATTAGACCAGATGAAGGGGATGATTTTCCAAATACAATGGCTAGATTTAAAGTATGGAATTTTCTAATGATTGCGATGGAAGTTTTTAATGATGGCAATGTTTTGTTTCTGTCTTTTTAATATAGAATTGTGCCTCATTTTTAAGCTAGTTAAAAACGTAGCACTTAATAAGGGTAGACTTTAGATATTTTCAGAACACCAGAAAATCCCTGCAAGTTAAAGTTCTAAGAATAGCCAGTGAGTGGCATGGTGGTTAAGTCAGTGGGATTCTACATGGATGACTGTATGGTTTGAGTCCCAAACCAGTAGCTTGAAAAACTCACTGGGTATGTATGTGTGTGTGTGTGCCTACAGTCCCAGAGGAGAATGAAGGCAAAGAGATTGCAATATGGCCAGCCTCCTTGGGGATATTTTCTCACTTTTGTTTTCTCTGTCTCTGGTGAGACAGAGAAAACCAAGAATAGCCTAGAGACAGTGGTAGAACAATAAAAAAGTGATCCTGAGTCATTGTTGGTTTATCTGAAGAAATGTGGCTATACACTAAGAACTTACTAGTACGGAGTGTGTGTGGTCACTGGCAACAGAGAAAGAGAACAAGAGAAAGAGAAAGTGTGAAAGTACCTACCAAGGCAGATGGCATTCCACAATCCCTTCTTCTCCATTCTCCTCTCAGGATTTTGGGCATGCATGCACACATGCACAGCATGTTTTTCAAGCCACCAGGTTATAACTCAAACCACGTAGTCAGCCATGGGGGTATCTAGCCATCTTAAACACTAGTACCATGCCACCTGGCGGCCCACTAAGGGCTTCATGTGTGGTCAGATGATAGGCAATGAGTGTCACACATTGTTATTATGGTGGACATATCTTGCTTTTATTAAAACAACAAAACCAAAACAGAACAACAAAATAACTTTCATTAGGAAGAGATACTCTGCATGTAAAAAGAACATGTACAGTGTTTTCTGTTCTCATAAATTTATTGTTAATTATTGACTAGGCAAGTTTCCGACTTTTCAGTAGGGTTCCCATGAGCTGTTCACATTACCTCCCTTCTTTCTCTTTGTGTAAAGTTGATAATATTTCCAAAGTTCTTACTGGTTCTTTTCTGAGTGAAGCCAAGGCATGCTCAATGTCTGAACCTGATTTCTTTGATCTGTCTTCCTCTTTATCAAACCAGGAGGAATTAACGTCTGCCTGGTCACAGTTGTTAAATACAACCGGGTTTTTTTTTGGGGAAAAAATCTTTAAACTGTGTCAGAATAATCTCCATTTTTATAAACTTGAATTCACCCAAGGACAGACCTTGTTCAAAGTAGGCTTAATTTTTTTTTTTTTTTTTGGAGAGGTTTTTGCTATAGGGCGTGTGCGCTCGCCAGACAGACAGAGAGAGACAGAGAGATAGAAAGCAGGAAATCACCCCCCAGGGAGGATGGCCACGCCGCAATCCCTTCTCCTCCATTCTCCTCTCGGGATATTGGGCACGCACGGACACGTGCCCGGCGTGAGTTTAAGCCGCCGGGTCCGGGACTCGAACCACGGTCAACTACGTGGGAGTCCAGCGACATAGCCATTACGCTAACTGCTGGTCCCTGAAGTAGGCTTAGTTTTTACCAAAGTGGTTGAGGTAGTCTGTAATTTACATCTTTGACAGTTATGAGGACTTGAATAGTGAACATTAATGTAATATGCTTGAAATGATGTTAAGCAGTAAGAGACTAACATGGTTTAAAGCTCCAGGCCTCTCCCCTAGTTCTGCCTGATATGTTTTTCAGGAATATGTGCAAGAAGTATGAGAGAATATCAGCCCAGAGATGGGTGCTTTCTCAGCTGAAAACACTTCTTAGAAATTTCTTAAAAGAAGCAATCCAAGATGCTACACAGAATAAGTAATCATGGATTTTTCTTTCTGAGCTTATTAATAAAGAGTCCAGAGCTCAGGATTTTGGTGATAAAGATTTTGAGATCATACCTGATCCATTGACTCAAATGTTTTACAGGAGAAATCTGTATTATTTATGTTTTTCCAGATACCAATCAATTTGAATCTATAAAGCTTTTTATCAAGAATAATATTGGACCACTTGTTTATTAATACATGTCTGCATACATTGGTCATTTAATAGACTCCAAACCCTACAAGGCCGAAGTTACTTTTACATCCATTGTAAAGGTAAGAAGATTGTTGCCTAGAGAGAAAAACTAGCCACACAGGACTGTTCATTTCCAAAGCGTATATACAATACCACAGGGCTGTGTAGGAGTTTGATAAATACACCTAGAAATGAAGAGAAATGCCACTCTGAGGGCTTAAAAACCTACACGATGTCCTGGTGTCATAAAAGGAATTAAGCACTGGTACTTGCTATAATACATGAGCTTCAAAAACATTATGCAAAATGAAAGAAGCCAAACACAAAGATCACATACTGTGAGATTCCATTTGCAGGAAAATCCAGAATAGATCATCTATAAAGACGGAAAGCACATCCGTGGTTACAAGGGAGAAGGGAGAATGAGAAATGTGGAGTAACTGCTTAATGAGTATGGACTTTCCTTTAGGGAGGATAAAATGTTTTGGCACTCGATAGAGGCGGTAGGTGCACAACGTTGTGAACAAACTAAACATCAGTAAACTGTTCAAAATGACTAATCTCGTGCTATATCAACTTCAACTCAATTAAAGGAAATAAAGTGGGTTGGGGGGTTAAAGGAGAACATTCATGGAAAAGTAGGAGGTCAGAGTGATCCAAGGTGACCAGGACTTCCCCAGATGGTAGTGGCTTTGCAGGTGTAGGGATGTCAGAAACAAGGAATGAGGGCTCCTGCAAAAAGCTGGAAAAGGCAAAAATCAAATTCTCCTCGGTAGCCCAGAATGGAACATAGCCTCATCATCACTTTGAGTTTACTCTAGCCAAACCCATGTTGGATTACCAATCTACTGGACTATAGAATAATAGGAACATGTATTTTTCTATATTAAGATGGTAACAATATCATGCATCAGACTCATGACTGAAAAAAACCCCCAGAGATCTTCTAGTGTAGTCTGACAAAAATAGGGCTGAATGAGATTATACGACTGTCCGAGGCCGCGCAGCTAGCTGTCCTATGTATTCCAGAAACAGCGTTTCCTTTAGGAAACACAGAGATAGGCAGGGAACAAACAGTAAATGAGGTCATTGTCCCAATTAAATGAAAGAGAAAATAGATTCAGTGAGATTAAATATTAATAACTTGACCGATATCTCATAACTAGTGCTGTGGATTTTTACTTTTTAAAGTATTAAAAAATATCAAAGTAACACATGCACGTGGAAATATGACAAAATCACATCATGAAGAGTAGAAGGGCTTATGATGGAGACCCCCAGTTCTCAGTACTTCTCACAGCAGTACTTCGTTCTGCGGCAACAACTCACCATTTCCTCTTTTTACAGTTTGTGGCATAACTTAAATTTCACTCCATGGTGCTATTCTGTGTTAATATTTAACAGATACTTTTTTTTTTCTTTTTTTGGAGAGGTTTTTGCTAAAGGGTATGTGCGCTTGCCAGAAAGATAGAGAGAGACAGAGAGACAGAAAGCGAGAAACCAACCCCCCGGGTGGGGGTGGCGGGCACGCCGCAATCCCTTCTCCTCCATTCTCCTCTCGGGATCTTGGGCATACACGCACATGCGCCCAGCGTGAGTTTAAGCCACCGGGTCCGGGACTCGAACTGTGGTCGACTACATGGGAGTCCAGCGACGTAGCCATTATGCTATCTGTTGGTCCCAATATTTAACAGATATTTATGTGGTGCGTACTAAGTCCTTTCCAATAAGAGCTCATTGGATCTTCATAACAAACGAGTTACATGCCAGTAGTCATTAGACATGTGTATTAATATGGGGAAACGGAGGCCTGGAGATGTTAAGACGTGCTCAGTATGGCACAACTAGAATGTGCTAGAGCTGGGATTTGAACTTAGAGAGTCTAGCTTTGGAGTCTATGCCCTCTGACTAGTATGCCACACCGCTTACAGGTACTAGCTTTGTTTTACAAGGGAAGGACAGAAACTCAATGTGGCCGATAAGCATGCCCAAATTCATAGCTGTGCTGGCATTTAAGCCTATCTGATTTCCACAACTCTGGTACTTTTTCCAAAATTTTCTGCCTCTAAAGGGAGCTGTCCATTGAACAAACAGACACCATGGCTGTCTTAATCCTACCTGGGATCAGGGAGAGGGAGAGGGAGAGGGAGTATTTTGAGAGTGCTAGAGCTTTCTAGCATATCAGTTAAAAATTGTTTTTTAATGCCAGGAAGACAGGTTTTGTAGGTATATTTTTTAAAATAACATTTATTTGCTATCATAAAAAATTAAAATCCCTTTTACTCTCACCTCTTAAAAAAAATAGTAGGTTTTTTGGCAGGCAGAAATCTGTTTAGCTGCCCTTTAACTAATGTGCTGTAGGTTTCCTGGAAGACTGGTTTGCTGAATATTGTAGGCATTTTCCATGGCTCAGATCAGATCTCGGAACTGTATTTTCTCCATTTCACCATAATAACTCTGCTTCTCTCTGAAAATATTGACTTGAGCTTAAATTTCCCTTACTACTAGCTTTCCCTGCTTTAGATCAGAGGTTTTCATACTCTAACTGAGGAGCCCTAGGCATTCTTTAGTGACACTTCAATACTGCCTATAGGGTTGGAGAGCTAGGGGCAAGTAGGTGATGGGAAGAAAATGCCAGTATTCCCTGTCTCAACCCCTTGAGCCAGAGAAGCCAACACTGACCCTATGGATAGCCCCATAAAATTTATAGAGACGAAAATAACTCTGCTTGGGAAAAAACTGCCACTTCAGCGAGTATTGAAGAATACACAGAACAGGAAGAATGGGCATTAAGAAGGAATAAATTTAAAACACCCTATAGAATAATGAAAAAAAAAGGTATATATATCTAAATGATCTAAATAAGATTCCTTAGGCCAGTGGAAGATTCGGGAAACTGACCACCATCAAGCTGGTAAGGGAAAAACTCGACCTTAGCATGCGCTTTCTGTGACGGGAAGGGAGGATTGTCCTGCTAAGAGTTTAAAAGAGAGAGAAACTTAGAAAAGAAAAAAAGATCAGGTGGATTAAATAGAATAAAGGCAAAATCTCCCTTCGGGGGAAGAAGCTCCTTAATAATTGAATTTGCTGTGACTCAGACGTTGCAGGTGAAGTTGGAGAACACTCAGAGGAAACCTAAATTGAGTTTCAGCTGGGGTAATGAAAAAATGGAAGTGCTAGACTGCCATCCTGAGGAGAACGCTAGGCACTGGCAACGGGAGTGTTGCCAAAGTTTTCGTAGCCCAATCTGGCACCCCGTGTGGCCCAATATGGCACCTGTTGTGGTATCAAAATACCCTTAAGCTATTCTATTTTCCTAGACAGTGATTTCATACAAGGTTTCTTTTTTTTTTAAGAATTATTTTATTTAACCTTTTATTTATGTATTTGTTTATTTAGTTATTTCTTTAAATTTGACCAGAGATTGGGGGGGGGGGGGCAGAGAAAGTGAGAATGCAAGCCGCCAGGTCTGGGACTCTTAACTGCGGTCAGCCATGTGAGAGTCCAGAGCCCTTAACCACCAAACCACCTCCCCCCCCCCCCATATGAGGTTTCTTAAAAGTGTTAGTTTTTAAAGAAACACATGGTGAAAACAATGCAAAAAAATGAGTAGGATAGTTTACATGATAAGTTAAGGCTCTCTTCAAGTCCCTAAATTTCCCTGGTCAGAGGCAATAATTATTTCTAGTTTATTCTTCTTCTTTTTTTTTTTTTTCCTTTAAGTAGGAGACCGAGAAAGAGGAGAAAGAGCCAGTATTCCAGACAGGGTCTTGATGCTATGATCCATCTCCAGCTTTCAACCAGCCCTGGACCACAGGCAAACACACACCTAGGTACTCAGCAAAGTCTCCAGATGTGAACCTGGAAACTTTCCATGTGGGTCAGTCTTGAAAAACTTCATATTTTAATACTGCACCACCATCTGGTCCCTACTGCACACTGTTTGAAAAAGATTCTAGGCACTTAAAATAAATTATGTGTGTACAAGGGAATTTTAAGGCATTTGTGGAAAAAAGGAATTGAAGTATGACTTTAGATGTGAACATTTTTGAAATCTGCATAGTTTTTCATACTCATTTACCATGAACTTCTTATATACATTCCTTTGATACTATCAGCGATGTCTATCTGCTTTTCTATACTTCGATTTCTTTTCAGTTGAACATATGATTTTCTTCTTTTTTTTTGATCGCCTAGCCTTTATTGGATGAACATACTATAACTCATGTAGTCATTTCTTTCTTTTTTTTTTTTTTGGAGAGGTTTTCGCTATAGGGCGTGTGTGCTCGCCAGACAGACAGAGAGAGACAGAGAGACAGAAAGCGAGAAATCACCCCCCAGGGGGGATGGCCATGCCGCAATCCCTTCTCCTTCATTCTCCTCTCGGGATCTTGGGCACACGCGCACACGCGCCCGGTGTGAGTTTTAAGCCACCGGGTCTGGGACGTGAACCGCGGTCGACTACGTGGGAGTCCAGCGACATAGCCATTACGCTAACTGCTGGTCCCAATGTAGTTATTTCTTTACTAATGCACATTTACTGTGCTTTCAGACTTTTACTACCACAAACAATGCTGCAATGAATACTTTTGTCCATAGATTATTGCACACATGGGCATACCTATAAAAAAATTTCTAGAAGTGAAAACTTTAAGAGGTATATGAATTTAAATTTATAGTGGGTGTAGTAAGTTGCACTGTGGAAAAGTAAAGAAAAGTTATTCTCTTATCAACCATGTTTGAGAATGTCCAAGCCATCACATCCTCTGTCAACCTTAGCTACTTTGCTTAAAATCGATGTGAATTCTTCTTTCTGCATTTTCTGCATTCTTCAATACAATTATGTATTGCAGTCAATAAGATGATATTAAACTAAAAGATAGCAGGTTGTTAGGTCATTGCAACCACCCGGGAAGTGTTTTTCAAGTACTTTGCTCTGGCGACTTGAAAGGATCTCTGAGAAAGCACTCTTTGCTTTTAGGACCCCTAAGTGCAGATGTTGAGAGTGTAAAAATGCCAAGGGTAAAGGGAAGGTTGTGTTAGCTGACATAGCAGACAGGCTGCTAAAAGTGCAAAGGCCGGGAAGACTTGAAGAAGTGATGTAAGAATACTCACGGAGAAACTCATTTCTGACCTGGAACTCAAAGAATAAATGAAGATTTATACCTTTATTATTCTGACAGTCCCATGCACCTACCATATACCAGACCTTATGCTATATGCTGGGGCTAGAAGAGTAAATCAGAGAAAGCTCCTGCCTTTAATTTACTTACGCCCCTCAGCCTTTTAACTTCTCTTTTGAGAGAAAAGTTATTTTCCTGACCACAGAGCAGTGCTTAGGAATATCTATGTGTGTGCACATGCACACACATGTGTGTGAGAGAGAGCGAGAGAGGAGAGATACAAAACTTTTGTAGTATGCATTTTCATTTTCACTTTGTCTCTCTTATTAGATAAAAATACCCTAGTGGACAAATATTTCTTATCAGCTCTGCTACTTCTTTATTTCCATCTACTCAGGCATCCCTTTGACATCTGTAGTCCAGTTAGAGTCTGCCCCATGCTTTATGCAGGCTGGCAATGTAATTGTCTTTCCCTCAGGCTTCTCAATTGAGCTTTTATCTCTTCAAGGACAGAGAGGACATTACTGAGGCCTTCACAATATTGGCTCTTGAGGACAGCAGTTGTATTCCTCATGTAAGGCATCTCACCATTAGCCCTCCCTGAATTGTGTTTGACTCTTCTACATTCGTACAAACTAGTATGCATACAGTGTTTGGTAAATACACCCTTTTATGTGTTATCTGACATGCAGGGCAGAGTCTTTAATGCCATATTTTTTTTTTATGAATTTTGAAATTTTTATGACTGCTGAACATTTCTAGGCCTTTTGATAAACCTTCCTCCCTGGGGTGGATGCTTCCCTTAGGTAATGATGTGAATGTGTCAGCACTAACATCTGAAATTCTGGCTTTACTGTTTTTCTATTATATTTTTTTTCTATCTCATGTAGCTTGTCTATGTGCATATGCCCACGGACATTGTCTATAGACACACACACACACACACACACACACACACTTTCTTCTTGATCCCTGTGGTCTATTGAGCTCATGTCTTCAGAGGTCATTTTCCTGAGAGCTCGTGACTAATTCAGAGCACAGAAGAGCTTTCAGACATCTTCTCTCACAAGAGAAGGAAGGAATTTGTGACCTAACAAGAGGGTCAACACCAGCTGGTCATAGTTTAGTGCGTTTAATTACTGGCATTTCTATATAATATCACCCCAAATGACATCCGGGTTGGAAGTGAACACGAAATTCCTTTTGGGTGAGCAAAAGAAAATAGGCTATGCAAAGCCCTGCTCTGCCTAATCCCTGTGCCTGATGCACATGGCTACAGTGACATTTCTGGGACTGATTTGTACTTAGCGAAGATGAGCTTTTTAATAAGACTGCCAGATAAAATTGGCACTAGCTACTTTTAACAAGGAAGCAGAATATACAGTTGGAAAGTAAGAATGAAAAATGCACAAGTAGAAAGATCAAAGACTTCTTCTTTGTTCACCTCCCTCATTCCCTGGGTTATTACCTATTTTACCCCCTCATACACGAAGGCTCAAAATGCAAATCAAATGAATTTTATTTTCACCATTATTGAGATTTAGACTAATTGTGAATTTGTTTTAAGGAAGTCACATGCAAGCACTGAGTGAATGCTAGGAACCTGGTTCTAGGATAGAAGGTGAGCCAATCCTTCTCATTTCAAGATGTAATCCATGGGTCAGCCTCAGCAACATTATCTGGAGCATTGCTAGAAATGCAGGGTCTTAGGTCCTACACATACCTACTGAATCAGGATCTGCATTTAGCAAGTGCTCTGGGAGACATCAATGCACATGAAAATTGAGGGTAGTTGGCTCAGAGGTCGCGTTTCTGCTTAAGGGCCTTGTCTCATAGAGTAACTAAAGGATCAGTTGTTGGAGTGACATAAACAGATCCAGATTTGAGAATGTTCCAGCCACGCAGAGAGGAAGGCACAGATGCATACTAGATTCCACAGTGCCAAGCTGAACAGTTTGCCATTTGCTCTGACTGTTTTATTGCCCTGAAACGATGCACTCAGCTTCATGTGAGGCTTCCAAAACACAATGAATCCGCAGAAAAATAAATAATGTAAAGGTTTTCTAAGGCTCTTGGCAGCAGAAGAAATTTCTAGTGGGACTCTGGTTGACTTGGGGGTGGAGGAGGAAGGAATTTGGACACATAGCAGAGAAGAATTCCTAAATATTTGGACAGGCTTTGCCACCTTGGTTGTTTGAAAAAGGAATTCATGTGTGATGGAGTCTAGGATTTGTCCTTAACAATTTCTGACAGCTCAGAGGATAAGAGCCCAAATATTTTGAGCAAAGACCTTTCCACATTGGTTGCTTTATGTCGTAGGTCTTGTGTGTTTTAGTGAGAAGTGAGTTATTTCTGCCATCGCCAATAAGATGTATTTCAGTTAGCATTTTCATTCTCTCCCACCCTCTTTTAGTATTTTCATTCAGGCAGTAGACAGATAAAATATTGGCCAATGAAGGAAAACAGATTTCTCAATGAATAGTTCCACACCATGAAATAATGAGATTAGAGGAATGCCTAAACTAATTTCAGGTTATTACAGTCTTCATCTCAAGCCTAATTCTCTGTAGTTCCACTCCTGGTTTATGAACAGAAATTTCAAGGCAGTACATTTTATCATCTGTATCATTTAGTCCCCTTTTGACTGAAGCATTGCAATGTTCTCTTTAATTTCCATGAGAATGAATTTCACCTTTTATGACATTCAAAGACAATTATGGTATCTTTATAAAAAATGACGTCACTCTGATTCCAGCAATAAAATAACAATGTCTCAATGGCCATAAATGTGTTAACCATATCAGTCATCTTTCAGCTTTTCTGGCTTTGCTTCGGAAACTGCAGAAAAACCTTAAGGCTTTTAATTTGTGAGTTATGTGGAAGTTCAGTCACAGCTCTTCACATCTCCCTCTGCTTGAGCGTTCAGGAAATGGAGCTTAATTAAGTGACTAGCCCACTCGCATGCATGGTTATCTGCCCAGTGTCTGGACCAGACCGGATTTTGCAGACTCTCTCATGTGAGTGTCTGAGGTGGAGCAGTGATGGGGAAATGGATTCTCTGGTCTAGACCCAGGGATTCTGATGCTGTTTTATTTCTTACCGTGAAAGTCCTACTTTGAGTGTCACCCTTGGGAAACAACAAGTCCCTATTAAAATATTAACCCAAAGTTCTGATACTAGAAAGAGACAGAGATTTAGACGTCTTGAATTCTTAGGTCCAATTCTATTTTTTTTTTTTTTTTTTTTTTTTTTTTGAGAGGTTTTCGCTATAGGGCACGTGCGCTCGCCAGACAGAGAGAGACAGAGAGACAGAAAGCGAGAAATCACCCCCCCCAGAGGGGATGGTCATGCCGCAATCCCTTCTCCTCCATTCTCCTCTCGGGATCTTGGGCACGCACGCACATGCGCCCAGCATGAGTTTTAAGCCACCGGGTCGGGGACGTGAATGGCGGTCGACTACGTGGAGTCCAGCGACATAGCCATTACGCTAACTGCTGGTTCCCAGTCCAATTCTATTCTTTGAGAAGGTTACTGAGTTTAGGAATAGGCCAAATAATCATTTTTTATTATTACTAATCAGTCATTTGAGATCTTCTCTACATAAATCAATTTATGGAGTGTTTATTCTATCCTAGAAGCTCTACATGATATCAAAGATCTATAACACAAAGTTTTATTCAAGTAGCTTATTTTTGGCTTGGGAAGAACAAGTTTACAGTTAGGAAGTAATAACCAAAGTATATAATTCAATATTACAGTCAGCATCGAGCTGTTTCATGTGGTCCTAGAATAATCCTTTTTATCTAGTTGCGATTTTGATTTCCGAACTTTTAGTTACTGGATGCAGACTCCTAGGACTGTCAGTACAGGAGTCTGCATCCCTACAGGCTTCAATGGTCAAGGGAAACGTCTCAGAAGAGGGGGACTAGAGTGGATTTGTGAAGCTGAGTGTGAATTGAATGAACAGAGACACTTCAGGGAAGTTACACTGTCAAGCAGTCAGAATAAGTTACACAAATGAGAGAAGACTGGCATGTTTCTAGAAAAGTAAAAGACAGACCTGATGGGGAAAAAATACAAGCGTGTGATAAAAGTAGTAGGGCAAAGACAAGAACAGAGCTTAAAGTAACCTGAATGTTAAGCAGGAGTACTTACCCATGAGCCTGTAAATTATGATACCCAGACATTTTTTCCCATACAGAAAAGCCAATACTATGACATGTTCCTATGAGTTACTCAGAGGTTTGCACAACTCTCCACATTTTCTTTCTTTCTTTTTTTAAAGTTTATTTATTTAATTCTTGTGTGTGTGAGAGAGAATGAGAGCATCCCCAACAGGGCCTCCGTACTGTGATCCATCTCCAGCCTCAGCTCTCAGATGATGAACATGAGTGTGCATGCCCAGTGTGCTCAGAACGGCACATTGTGTTCCTGTTGCACCTCTGGCTGGCCCCAATTTTCCACATTTTCTATGATGTCCCCCCAAAGAGGGAATCCATAGTTACTTTATATGAAAAGATAAGTTCACAAATTTTAGTATCTTTTTATTTCTGAAATTATTTTATTAAAAAATATTGGTTCAGGCAAATTTATGCTATAGGTGATAGGGTAAACTAAGATACATATAGACTTCAAATGCTCTTGGGAAACTACATTTTTTTTTTTTTTTTTTGTGGGGATACCAGTAGAGTTATTATGTCATGTTAGAAGGACTATAATGATGAAAGTTTAGGTGTTTTGTGAGCCATGTGAGGATCAACTCTCTGGGAAAGGCCTGGGAAACTGCTAAGTCTACCCAAAGGATGGGACACTTAGATTGAGAATTAAAGGATGTAGTGTCATCACCTAAGTGAAGAGATGTGCTTAAGAGTAGTTTAGGGGACCAGCAGTTCGTGTAATGGCTATGTTGCTGGACTCCCACGTAGTCAACCGTGGTTTGAGTCCCAGACCCGATGGCTTAAACTCAGGCTGGGCACGTGTGCTTGTGTGACCAAGATCCCGAGAGGAGAATGGAGGAGAAGGGATTGAGGTGTGACCATCCCCCTGGGGGGTGATTTCTCACTTTCTGTCTCTCTGTCTCTGTCTTTCTGGCGAGCGAATGCACGTGCCCTATAGCAAAAACTTCTCAAAAAAAAAAAAAGAAAAAGGGAAAGAAAAAAGAGTGGTTCAGGCAGAGGGTTTCAGCATTTGCAGAAACCTGGAAACTAAAGAGAGCCATGGCCGTGGACTCATTGCTATGGGGTCTGCGGTCACAAACAATGGGGAATCAGTATGGAAAGAAGACCAGGAAAATGCTAATATTGCCTATTTATTGAACAAATTACTGAATACACACATTTGAGGGTGTTTGTTTTCAGTAGGTGATGTTATTATCTAAAAAGGGGTAATCAAGAATCCAGTAATGGGGTCTGAAAGCCAAAGGGCAAATTTATCACCTTTTTAGATATGAGGCCAACCAATCCCGAGAGGGCCTGTAACAGCAGATAATTTTTGTTCAATAAACCAACAATTTGGTTTGGAAGAGAAGGTCAAAACATCCCCGGGAGAATGACTGCTTCCCCGTGGTGTGCCGGCAGGCTGACCCAGCACAAGCATTGCTTCTGAGAGCAAATACTGAGAGTGGTTTTTAGAGAACAGGTTTGTCTTTGGGGTATAATTATTTGGCCCACTTAATACAAGTCCCAAGCGGGTCAACCCTTGGAAAAAATAGAACTTTCTCCTCTTTTTAGCAGGGCTTGAACAAAAGGAAACTTAAAATCAATTAGAGAGCAAGAGGAAACCTATTTCTGTTCTTTTGGAGACAAAAGATGTAACACAATTGGTTAAAATTCAAGGGGAATGAAAACCTCTTGGGCAGTGGGGAAAATACCGCTGTTCTACAGCAGCGCCTTGGTTTCAAACGCAGGCCTGTGCTGCCATCTTGTGTTCGGAAGGCTCCCTCCACCCCAGGACCAGCTGCTAATCGTTTCTCTTGTATTCCTCATGGCTCCATCAGCAAGCTGCATTCAACAAACGTGAGTCGGAGAATCCGACATGGGATTTAAGACTTCGTGGCCTGCCAAGCATTAATTTCCCTCCTGACACTACCCTCTCCTTCACCCTCCTTTCTGAAAAAGCAAAATTTTATCCTTTTGGCAGTTTGCTGGAGAGCTAGCCCTGCAATGGAGAGTGGCAGTCTGGACCATGAACCTAATTTGTCCCCTAAAGGAAGGTCCGAGCGTTTCTACTGTAGCAACCTCCTAAGGAGAGCTTTATAGTTGGGGGGAAAGCTGAGACGCTCTATCAATAGTCGTAGAAGAATATGTCTGTCTATCTTTCATGAGGCTCATGGTTTATTGTTCCCCTCCTAAATTTGAAAGATTTTTGACAGTCTAACAAATTACTTTTATTTAATTAAACAGTTCATTTCTGCTCTGCTTGATATTAATCCCAGAGGCGCTTAATCGCCAATTCTGGTTTCCAGTTACTGGGAAACGGCAGTCACAGCCAGCCTGGGTTAATATTATTCCAGCCAAAAGGGAGCATGTTTGCTGTTTTGGTGGCTTGTGCAGGCTTCTTGGGTAAGTAGGCAGTGCCTATTTGTTAGGTTTTGAAATACTGAAAACAGGCCGCCAGCTCCCATGTCATCTTTGAAGAACCAGGTTGGAGGCCCTGACCTAGATGGCTGACTTCAGGTGACTGCAGGGTAAAAGCACGACACAGCCTCTGCTCTCAGCAGCAGTTCTTTTAAAACATAGCCCACGCAGAGCTGTGAGAGCAACCAGCATCCACACACAAGCCATCTGTTTGCTCAACATTTGGACATGAACATGCACCTGAACTTAGAGATCTCTCCAGACCAGTCAGTTCCCCAAGTTCTCTGTCATTGTCTTTTTATACTTCCCCGGTTCTTTATACCCTTCTTCAAGGAGAGCCTGGGCAGTGTTTTTTTATTTTCCTTTTCTTTTTCAGCTGAAAGAGGAAAATAATTCATAGAATTAAAGCTGGCTTATGCTGGGCTGTCAACATCCCTGTGATGGATGACAGTAGATGAGAAAGTCTTAGGAATGAGCAAGGAGAAAGGAAATACATTTCTCAAACACAGGGGGCAGAAGCAGACGAGGTGTTGTGAGGGTCCCTCTCTAAGTCGTCCCTGAGGCTGGGCAGGTTGAGAGAGGGATAAAGAAGGAGCAATCGCAGACCTTAGCTTGACAGTTTCCTCTGGACTGGGGCTGATACTGCTCAGAAGTAGAGGGGTGGTCCTGTTCTCAAGGAATTCAATAAAACTTCCATGAATTCCTTAACTATCTCCCTCACCATTAGGGTCACTCCCCCTCCAACATCCAGATAAACACAAACATATTGTTTGGGGAGGATACAAGTTAAGCCCTCAGTACAAATAGAGCGCGTAGGACATACCAGGCACAGAGCAGGTGATCAAGAACTAACTCACTGAATAAATAGAGGATGGATTTATGAGTAGGTATGAGACAGCGGTTGACTAGGTGAGTAACTAAGGCAAGGGGACTAACATTTGTAAGTTGCTTCATCAGACCTCTTTGTTGTGCAACTTATCTCAACGTACAGAGTATTCTAGGGATCTCCTGAGAGGAAGGGAATCGGAACAGAAAGCCCAGGAACTGAGAGGAAGCTGCGTCCTTTCTCAAGGTCTTTTCTTTCCCTGCATGTCTGCTTTGTTCTTCTCTTTGTGCGCGGCCTTTCTCAGTCTCCACTCGGTAGGTTTTCTGCCTGCTCATAAATTATGCCTGCCCTTGGCTCTAGCTTGCCGTAGCACCAAAGCCACCATTAGGTTCCTTTCATTTTTTCGTTCATTGTTACTCTCTCAGCTTCTCCTTTATCTAAATTTAAATTCTAGAGAAAAGACTTCGGTCAGCTCAGTTTGCTAATTGGTTTTGGGCCAGGTGGTCATGGTTGCTGGCTGGCCTAGGGATTGTTTGCTTTTGGTTCAGGTGGTCTCTTGGTCCAGCCATCAGATGTGGGAGGTGGGAAACCAGATCACAGACATGGCAATTAGACAGCCCGGGCTATAGAAAGACAGTTTCATTTTGGAAGGGCCAGAGGAGGATGGGTACTCATACTCAGCAGATCTGGCAAAATCTTAGATGCTAGATTATCGTAAAAATACTCTCCCATATATGACCATATTTACTTTTCACAATAATTTTGTGAAGGTAGCAGGGTTGCCTCTGTTTCGTAGATGGGGAAACCAAGACTCAACAAGGTGAAGAAAAAACCTGCTTGAGACCACAAGGCTATTAGGTCCCTCGTTCTGGATTTCTTTCAAAGCCCAAGTTATTTTATTTATTTATTTATTTATTATTTTTAATTAATTATATATATTTCAACTCATTTTCTTCCATACATTCAATCACATTATTATTTGTCTTGCAAAGTGAATATTTCAACAGGTTTTCTATCTCTAATTTCCTTTTAAACTGGAGGGAATGTGATATAGATAACATTTACCAAAAAGCTTTGAGATCCATTCTGGCCCAGGAGATTCAGAGGTTGAGATCTCTAAATGTTACAGTGTGATACAGTTTCGGGGTAACTAACATCAGCTCCCAAGTCCAACATGTAGGATGATCTGGGAAAGTATTACATATAGTTCTTCATTACCTTGACAGCTGAGAAGTCAAAGGGTCAGGATCTGAGAGTGGATCTGCTGACCATGGATCTATAGGGTACATTTGACCTGTGGAGGTGATTTTCTTCCAAAGATGGTCATTTTGTATATGTTCAATGTGATTGACCAGAATGGAGAAATGGAATGTGTTCATTAGAGTAGAGGTCAGGAGGCCAGTAATGGGATGATTATTAGAACAGGTCTGGAGGGCTGGGGCTTGGGGGTGGAGGGTGAGGAGGACTAGAATGGTAGCAAAGTATATTTTTCTCATATTCCCCTACTATATCCCTATAATTTTATTTCAAGTATTTAATTGCTGTAATTGCTTAAAAATGCATTTTATGTACCCATCATGGTAAATGTGCTGTGCAACTGCCTTCATTTATCAGGAGATCCTTTTGATTATGATTATTTTCAATGTCTTTAAAACATTGACCTTATTTTGTCTGGTTTACTAGAGTGGTGCACTCTCTCTCTTTCTCTCTATTTGAATAAAAATGATGAGCATTATATCCCTACTGCCTGGCAAAGTGCCTGGTGTGGGTGCTCAACCAGTATCTGTTGAATGAGTGAATGCAATAAGTCTTTGGCTGAAAAAACACATGGTTCAATTGCTAAAAATAAGACTATGTGTTATTCCAAGATCATTACCCTTGCAACATTCCCTATTGGATTAGAAAATAATCTTGGTTTCATTTCTTTTTACAGGGAGAACATGGGCACTGCAAACACAGAACTGTATCTTGATTACAGTGTTCTATCTTCATTGGACATAGTTTAATTTCCACCAGTCTTGGCATTATAGTAGTCCCTTTCATCTGTAGGGATACATTCCCAGACCCCAGTGGATGCTTGAGACCATGACAGTATGAACTCTCCCCATACTATACTTTATTTCTATCCATATGTACCTATGTTGAAGCTTAACTTATTAATTAGATGCAGTAAGAGGTGAACATCAATAAGTAATGGTAGAGATGAACAACAATTAGTAATAGTAAAATAGAACAATTAAAAAAATGTATAGTAGTAAAAGTTACATGAATGTGGTCTCCATGTCTCTCTCTGCTTCCCAAAATATCTTATTGTATGGACTATACCATGCTCAACTGAAACTGTAGAATGCAGAACCATAGAGAAGGTAGAAAATGCTGCATTGAACATTTTAAAAGGGGTCATTGTAGGAACATACACTTAATTTAAAAGACTGGATATTTCCAGAACCATAACAGGTTGCTCTATAGCATTTTAGAGTGGGTTACATAAGACTGAAATGAATGTTTTGTAAACTAGACATCACTCAGCAAATGTAAGGTATTATCAATATCAATGAAATTGACAACCCCAACTAGGGAGACTTGGGAGTCCGCAGGACCTCTTTGAAGATAAATCGAAGTTCATTTCTATTCTATCTGTTCTGTATCAGTCTGTAATACTGTCCTTGTTCTCCTGGCAGTCACTATGTGATGTTGTCCACAAGAGAGCCACTAATCACTTAAAAAATTCCCCCAATATTCCCCAGGAAGTAGGTGTATACATAGTTACAGAAACCCATGGAGGGGTTATTTAACTTTCCCAGGGTTGCAGGTAGCATGCTCTGTTGCCTCTCACATGCCAAGCAACCATCTAGGTGATAATATCTGAATGAACTCTGAAGTCAAACCTTTAAAAAACTCCTTACCAATCCAAGGAGGTCCGAACTGCAGTAATTGCAGCTGGGAGGCTGCAAAGTTCCACTCATCATTTTCAGAGCCTTCAGGAATACATCAGTCATTTAGACGCTTTGGAAATATTTTTACCAAGTGCCATCTCCTTACAACCTGATGTGTGTTCCCAAGTGGACACTGTGCCCTTCTCCTTCTGAAAACACCAAATAAATTATTTGAATTGCTTCATGAAATGATAGATCTCTTTATCAGAATAAGCAAGAACCTACCTGCCCTATTAGAAAATGGCTTTTCCAAAAGTGAGAGCTGATATACGGCTGCTCATGAGAATGCCCCACGGTGATTAAGATGAGCAAGTCCATTGTCACTCACAGAGGTGGCACCGTGCTGCGGTCCCCACAAGCTGCCTTTCTCACTCTGAAAAGCAATCTTCATGATATATTGGGATGCCTCATCTGGGATCTATTGTGAAGTGTTTGAAGTGACCCTGGTATGTGTCTTTCTCTTTGGCAATGCATTTTTTTCCTTCAGTATTTTGGTACTAAAACAGAGTGAAAATGTCAGGACCTTGCACAAATTGTACTGACTTGACCCTTGGAAGGCAACAGCATGCTCTCTTCCACATCATTACTCTTTATTACACTCCCTGCCACATTTCTGCAAAGGAGGGAGACAGGAAGCACGGTGCGTGGCTTGTCCCCCAAATGAACAAGCCTATAACCTGACCCGGCTTTATCCCCTCTGAATGTGCTCATCATCCACTCAAACATTTGAGCAGGCTCAGTGATGGATTTGTTCTCAATGGAGCAGTGGCCTCAGTGGTGGCTGTTTCCTAAGAGAGATGTGTCAATTAATCTTGCAAATGAGGGAGAGGATGAGCTTGGATTAATGGAAACCCATTTAGCGTTTTCCTCCACCACTGATTTCTCACCGAGGGAGTTAATAAGGAACAAATCAGAGTGATCTGAGTTTTTACCAGCTCTCCCCTTAAAATGCTTTTGAAGTCACAGGCCCAAGAGGAAGTAGGAGGAGCAGAGAGGTTTGGCGATCAGGCCTGAGAGACACAGAGTGTAGTCCAATCCCTGCCCACAGGTTGTGGCATGACCTTGGGTGAGTCACCTGCATTCATTTCCTCAGTTTCTCCTTTGTGAAACAGGGGATAAAATTATGATAAAGTGGGTTCTGATTCCTATGGATAGTGATGGTTGAAAGATTCTGAGTAAAGGAATAGTATTCAGGCCAAATATAAGTCTCAATATGGTCAGAATATAGTATAAAAAGATAATTTGATTTAAAAGAAGAGGCAGAAAAGGGGAAAGTGGTCTAGGATTTCTAGAACAAAACAGAAGCCAAGAAAAAGGGAAGATTATTAGGTTATGTGATTGCCATAATTTTATAAAGATTGTATTCATTGGAACAGTAGTTCTTTAGGGAATGTTTTTGAAATTTGAGGGGGCTGTATTGGTTATCAAAATGATCAGGAAAGCACTTTATGGGTTAGTGCAGAGATGCTAGAAATCCATATTTTAATTTCTTTAAAAAAATTTTGCCATAGGACACTTGTACTTGCCAGAAAGACAGAGAGACACTGGGAGAGAGAGTGATAAATTTCCCCTTAGGGAGGATGGCCATGCCTCAATCCCTTCTCATCTATTTTCCTCCTGGGATTTAGAGCATGATACATGCATGCCCAGCGTGAGTTTCAAGCCACCAGGTCCAGGTCTTAAACCATGGTCAGTCATGTGGGAGTCCAGTGCCTTAACTACTACACCATCTGCTAATCCCCCAAACTTTTTTGCTTTTTAAATAAGTATCAGAGGGTCCGAGAGAGAGAGAGAGAGAGGAAAAAAAAGAGAGAGAAAGAAAGTAACCTTTGATGGAGTATACTCACACTGCAATTTACTCTTTTCCTCCATCCTATTGGAATTTTGGGCATTCATGTACACGTGCCTAGCATGTTTTTCTTTCTTTCTTTCTTATTTTATTTTATTTTTAGATTTTTTTGCTATAAGGTGTTTGTGTGCTTGTTGAAGAGGCAGCAAGACAGAAAGTGAGAAATCACTCTCTGGGGGGGATGGCCATGTCACAGTCCCTTGTCTTTTATTTTCCTCTCAAGATCTTGGGCATGCAAGCAGATATGCCTGGCCTGAGTTTTAAGCCACCAAGCCTGGTACTCGAACCGTGGTTGGCCATGTGGGAGTCAAGCACCTTAACCACTGTGTAACCTGCTGGCCCCACCTGGTATGTGTTTCAAGTCCCTGGAGCTGAGATCCAACCCCAGGTTGGCAAGGCAAGATCTGCTTTCTTTAACAATGAGGCTATGCGGCTAGGCCAGATAGAAATCTCTGATGTGTGGAATGATCTTTCCAAAATGAATTGTCATGTACTCACCTAGCTTTTGAATGTCTAGATATTTATTAGATGAAAAAAAGCATATTTATCATTATCTAAGCCTAGCAACCAGCTCTCCTTTATGTTAATACAATACACTGTTTTGGTTAAGTTTTAATATAAACTGATTTTTCCAAGAATGTAACCACTGTGCAAATTGAGAGAACATCACATTTTTGTCTGCTTAGAACACCATCAGAATTTGTTCATTTCAGGAAATTACATGACAAATACTAACACCACTCCTGGTGTACGAGTTGCCAATATTACAACTTGCAGGTCAGCTGGGTTGCAGCTGTGGAATTCTACATAGAGGTGCAAATATCTGTTTATTTCATTTACTCTCCCAGTGTTATCACCTCCCAGCTTTTATTTTCTGATGTGCAAATTATTATATTATAAATTACTTTCCTTTTCATTTTTCCTTTATATTATAGTTAAGCCATTTTATGAATTTTTAAAAATGTGATGCATGTAGGTGGGTTCCATTATCTCTGAATCTCCTTTCAGGGTCATAAAGGATGTGTGAAGCCTCCTTCTCTTAGTAGTTATATAAACTTAGAAGTATTTCTTCCTGAGAGTTTCCTCCCGTAGAGGTTCAATGATGTTTCTCTATAATCTGATGTTCTTCCACATCATTCATTCAAAGAAGCATGTCTGCATATACTTAAATCTCACTTACAGACTTAGTTTAACTTTTCTCTGTATGCCATGAAAATAGATGGTGCAGACAGAAAACAGAGACAGTGTTGCCCAGGTCCACAACCTGGGATGTCTGATCCTTAATCTGGCTGTTACAGAAACCGCAACTACAATGACTTTATTAGCCTAACTGAACAAATGGTGACAGTGAGGCTGCAAAAGGCAAACCAGAGAGGATGGAGCTTCATTCTGTTTGAAGCCAAAGCTTGCTCCATTCTTTCTATCATGATTCATATCCTTCCATATAAAAGTAAATGTGTATCTTTACAACTTTATGGTGAGAGCAATAGGAATAGGAATAATTACACCTGCATGAATGGGTTTGTTGAAAATGTACTTGAAAACTACCAACATATTCGATCCTTCCTATAACATTAGAGAGAGGAAGGAGAGCTTTAGGAGTTAAAGAAGTGAACTCTCAGTGTTAGATGCACAACTAGTGCTCAGTCTCTGGGTTAATGCTAATTTTATGCTTTTTCCACCATATTGCATTGAAGATTCATTATAGCTATCCAATACTAGCTGATAAAAAATAATAGCTAACATCTTTTAGTCCTTTGGTGAGTGCCGATGTGCTGCTAAATCTTGTACATGTAACATTTAATTTAACCTTCAAATCACCCTGGGAGTTGAAACCTCATTTTGTAGGTAAAGTAACCAATAAGTACAAACGACGTTGAAATTCTTACCAGTATTTTCTTTGTCGTTACCAATGTGAAAACAGAACACTGAAACCCACACCAGGATGCACTGAACAGCCTTCAACAAATTTCTAAGTGTGACTGGGAAAATTTTTCCCTGCTTTCATCACAGTGAGATAAGAATAATGATGGGGGGGGGGGGGAACCAGCAATTAGTGTAATGGCTGTGTCGCTGGACTCCCATGTAGTCGACTGCAGTTCAAGTTCCGGACCTGGCTGCTTAAACTCACAATAGGCGCGTGTGCAGGCGTGCCAAGATCCTGAGAGGAGAATGGAGGAGAAGGGATTGCATTGTGGCCATCCCCCTGAGGGGTTGATTTCTCGCTTTCTGTCTCTCTCCTGTCTCTCTGTCCTTTTCTGTCTTTCTGGGGAGCACACGTGCCCTATAGCAAAAACCTTTCAAAAAAAGAATAATAATGGGGAAGAATTAAAATCGTCAGAGGTATACAAAACATTATTTTGATGTGAGGTTTTCTAGGAAAGTGTAAAGAATGACCAAGGATAAGGAAAACAGACTTTTATTCCATAGCTAACCCAAGTCAGATAAGTCTATTTTTAACATATTGACAAAATGCATTAGCTACCAAAATCTGATGTGGATTCTACAGAATGTTTTATTCAAAGTCCTAATATTTATACATTTTTAAACTTAACCCTGATTTTCTCAAAATATTTTATGAGGGAGGCAAGATGGCTTCCAGTATAAAAAAGGGCAGACCCTGATCTCTAGCTCAAAGACCTTGTGAAATTCAGTAGCTGGGAGTCTGTGCCAGCTACTTACCCTCACTGGACCTTAATTTGGCCATCTGTGAAATGGGGTGGATAAAATTGAACTACGGGACCACTTCGGTGATAATGAGTGCTTGGAAATGCCCAGTTATCAGTCCCTCTCCAGGGAGCAGAGCTTAGAAAGCTAACATAGGGGTTCAGAGCTGATAATTTGCACATAAGGCTGGTGGGTGATCATTTCCTTCTACTCGGTCTGCTCTCTAATTGCAAAAAGATGACAGAGAATAGAAAAGCTGTGGCAGGAGCCCAAAGGTTCTGCAATGTGGATAGAAATCTCCTTGGTTATATGCGTGAGGAGTGCTCAGTTCCAATTCCCAGCGCCCTTACTCTTAAATTACAGTTACTGAAGCAAATCTTAAATTGGCTCCCCCAATGACAGCAGCCGTTTCTGGGTTGCCTTGCATGACTTCTAATATCAGCAACAGCAATCACAGGACCAGCAGGGTCCCCTCTCTGGCTCCTTTTAGGATGTCATTTTGATTTAGATTCCAAATGTCACTTAAAATCTGCATTCCTTGTTTGCTGTTTCTTAAATTGGTATCTTTTCTGTATATCCTGTGTATTCTCACCTTAATGTGATCGTCATTAGAGTCCCAATTCAACAGAACTTGTGGTCCTTTGAGCATCCCAAATAAAATGATGGAAAAATGGAAAACATTTAAATGACCACTTATGTAAGGAATGCAAGTATAGAGAATATATATGTATATGTCCTTCAGCGAGACCTAACGAGGGCCTGGGGTACTAAGGTTTTATGACACAGATTAGAAGATTTCTAGATATATTTGTTGGTTAAAATGTAGATCAGCTATCTTGTGATAAAATCTACATATACAAATTCTGATGTCCTTTCATGTTGATGTTTTAGCTATAGCTTAAATTATCCTTAGGACAAGTAGAATATCTGATTTTCATTTTTCGTGTAGACATCACTGGAAATTTAACAGACTGCAGAATACAAATACAGTTGTAACAGTTTGATTTTAAAAAAAATTTCAGACTGGGACCAGCTGTTGGTATAATGGCTATGTCACTGGACTCCCACATAGTCAACCTCAGTTTGAGTCCCAGACCCGGTGGCTTAAACTCATGCTGTGTGCATGTGCATGCATGCCCAAGATCCCGAGAGGAAAATGGAGGAGAAGGGATTGCAGGGTGGCCATTCCCTCTGGAGGGTGATTTCTTGTGTTCTGTCCCTCTGTCTCTCTCTTTCTGGTGAGCGCATTTGCCCTTATAGCAAAAATCTCTCAAACAATTTTTTTTCAGATTAATTTCACATTTTACATAAAGTCCCCATTATGATATATACAATATATATTTTTTCAACAGAAAACTTTGCAATTTTTGTCTGTTGAATGCTTTTTTCTCTTTGTACCTCTTCCACCCACTCTCTACCATCTTCTCCCTCCGCTTACAGTCTGTGCTATCTACATCCATCCTCCCTACTCTCATATCTTCAGTTCTTTAATTTTTGCCACAGAGTGGAGATATTTGGTGCATATTGAGTGAGGGTATACAATGTGTATCTTTGAAAGTCTGACTCAATTCGCTCAACATTAAGTCTTCTGTGTTTATCTACTTTGAGTCAAATGATATGGTCTCATGTTTTTTATACCTAAGTAATATTCCATAGTATGTATGTACCACTGTTTTTCAAATCAGTCATCAGTTTTTGGATGTTTTGATTTTTGTTTATGGAATATTTATAGCCGTTACAACTACTTGAAAAGGTTGGTGCTTGCCCTCATGGTCTAACATAGTATAAGTTACATAGTCAAGGAAGTTTACACGTAAGTTACCTAAAAAGAGGAAGCTGTTAAGTCTCAGTTGAGGTGGGAGATAATGAATACAATGGAGGGGAGAAAAGTCTATGTAGCCTTTTCTGTATCTGAGAGTGAAGAGAGTGCTGGAAATCAGGCTTGGAATCCAAGTCCAAGTGGAGGCAAATGAAGGTTCAGTATAAAACTCTATCCTAGAGAAAAATTGAAGGAAAACTGATCTCTTTTTAAAAAAATTGCCAGAGGATTCACACTGTCACCAGAGTGAAAGAAAGTGAGAAAGCATACTCCTTATGGGGGATGGCCATGCTTCAATCACGTCTTATCCACCTCTTTCTTAAGGTTTTGGGTGTGCACACACATGTCCAGCATTTTTCAAGCTACTGGGTCCTGAACTTGAACTGTGCAGTTGGCCACATGGGATCTAGCTACCTTAATCACCATGCAACTAGCCCAGGAAAACTGATCTCATGTTTGTCTAAGCCAAAAATGAAAGGCTGAGAAATTCTAGCAAGTGCCTCAGTCTTCTCAATGTGTTGACGACAGTCAGGTCCAGAGAGACATAGATTGAAGCAAGCCCAAGGTTAATGGGCTTGACAAAAGGATCACAGCATCACTGTTCTTCCCACTCTCGTCCATACACATAGCTCTGACACTCAAATTCACTTACTCGGACACCAAACGTGTTCAATAATATTTTTTCTTCTAAAATAGTATTATCAGTCTTTATGAAATAATAGTGTATTGTCTTGATAAGTCGTTGAAAATCATAAGGATACTTATTGGCTAGAATTCATTTCCTGACCTTTAAAATTTTATATTCATGTGAGTTGGTACAAACTTACCATTAATAAGAAGGCAGATTCCTAGTAATAATATCATCTTGTGTGATTTCGGAAACAAGACATATGGACTTTTGAACCATAGAATCTCACCTGCAGAATGAAGATAGCACTTGTCTTAGTTCAATTGGGCTGTTATAACAAAACACCATAAACTAAATAAACAGAAATTAATTTATCTTAATTCTAGAGGCTGAGAAGTTCAAGATCAAGGTACCAGAGATTTTGTGTTTGCATTATCTATAGATCATTTGTATATCTTCTTTAGAAAAAAATAACTATTCAGATCCTGTTCTTATTTCCAGTTGAGATATTTGGGTTTTCCTTTCTTTTATTTTTCTCTTATTATGCCAGAGGTTGCATGTGTACATGTGAAAGAGAAAGGAAGAGAAATATTAGAGAAATGAGGGGGTGAGGGAAAGGCCCCCATAGGACCTAGTCATGCTTCAATCTTTTATCGTCTAACTCTCTATCCCGTCATAATTCTGGGCATGTGTTGGAACTTAGACCCTAGTTAGCCTGGTAGGATTCAGCTTCCTCTGCACAGTGGTTAATCTCTGCACTGTGGTTGTTTGTCCTTTTGTTATGGAGTTGTGTGAGTGCTTTGTATATTTTGAATATTAACCCTGTATCAGATATACATATATATAGTTGCAAATATTTTCTCTCATTCTGGAGGTTGCCCTTTTATTCTGTTAGTTGTTCCTGTTGCTATACAAAGCTTTTTAGTTTGATGCAGCCCCACTTAGTTTTGCTTTTGTTGCCTATGCTTTTGATGTCATGTCTTTAAAAAAATCATTGCCAAGGTTATGTCCACCTTCATTACCCAATTACTTCCCCAAAGGGAGGTATACTATAACATGATTGTTAGGATTCAAACATACAAGTTTTGCGGGACAAAGTCATTCAGACCTTACTAGTACTATAACAGGAATTGACAATCTATGGTCCATGGGCTGAATCCAACTTGTCATCTGGTTTTGCATAAAATTTAGAATTAAAAAAATGGTTAAAATGGCTTAAATGATCAAAGAAGAAATAAGGATTTTTACATAAAAAATTACATAAAACTTAAATTTACATATTGTCATGAATAACATTGTGCTCACTGCAAGGTGAGCAGTTGAAACAAGACTCTATGGCACACAAAGCCTACAATATTATTTAGCCTTTTATAGAAAATAATTTGCTGGAACCAGCATATGGCATAATAGTTATGTCACTGGACTTCTATGTAGCCAACGCGGTTTGAACCCAGACCCAGTGGCTTGAAACTCACGCTGGACAAGTGCACATGCCCAAAATCCCGAGAGGAGACTGGAGAAGGGATTGTGTCATGGCCATCCTCCCCTCTCAGGGAATGATTTCTCACTTTCTGTCTTTCTGTATTTCAGGTGAGTGCAGGTGTCCTATAGCAAAAACCTTAAAAATTTTTTTTTAAAAAGGAAAAATTTGCTAACCTCTCCAGTATAAATCTTTTACTTAATTAAAAAAAATTTAAGGGTAAAATTCACAAAGTCTATGACAGAAATGTGCTCACTACATAACATTACAACTTTGAGAAGTTACTGCTACCGTTATTATTTTTATATTGAAGTTACATTTATGAGAGTCTGAATATCCAATAGTATGACTAACTTACCTTTAAACAGCTTGAATCTGCAGACATTTCATTGACTGGCTGAATGCATTGTTAGTTGAAAAGATGAAAGAGAAAAGCACTGCTACTATCAATATAACTTCAGTAAAAGTTGTTTCTTTCTCCCCATCAAAAATACAGCAGGGTCCTACTTGGGAATGTATTTGTGACAGAGTGTATATTAAATTGAAAAGTGAGAATAAGCCACATTGATTTAAAAAGGCATATGAAAACACTTCATCATTAACTAAGATTGTTCAAATGTAAAATCTTGGTTTAAAATGCAATTAAAGCAAGTTGCTTAGCAAGAATTCATGGAGCATCTACTATTTATACAAGAATAATCTATGGAAAGAATTATGCAATTTGCACATTTTATCTTGCACAATCCTTTTTGTCTTTGGGTCACTTCTTGAGCTTCCTACACCCCTATCCATGAATAATATGCAGGCCTACACTTTCAGGCAAAAGTCCAATTCTGGACCTTTCTTGATCTGCCTCCCTGCCCATTACATTGGTTTAGTTGGTTGACAGTAGCGGTGGATAAATTTTGATAGATGGGTTGGAGTAATTTGGGAAGTTCCTTGAGTGGCAAAATGAAGTGTTTGCGATTAATTCTGAAGACAGTGAGGTGATTTTGAATTTTATACCTATACGTGTACAAAAAGATTTAGGCTGTGCTTCAGGATGGTTACCAGGAGGGTGAGGGAATGTATTGGAGTAAATGAAGGCAGAGAGATTAATGGGGTAGTTTTCCCAGTTGGCTAGGTAAAGAGTAATGAATTTCTGAACTAGTGCAAAGGCAGAGGAGATGAGAAGGAGAGAACAGACATGAGATTAAGTGTAGAAGCAATTGACTGAATGTGGGAGTTGAAGAAGAACTTTGAGCTTGAGATGCCATTAATGGAAGGAGGGCAGTTAGGGACAGGAGCTGATTTGGGATGGATATAATGAGTTTGGCTGTGGATGTGCTCAGTCGAAAATGTCAGCAAGGTACGCAGGTTGAGTGCTCAAAGAAGTGGATAGAGCTTTTTTTTGTGTGCAGATAGCAGGCCCGCAAGCATGGTGAACGTCCCTAAAACCCGCCGGACCTTCTGTAAGAAGTGTGGCAAGCACCAACCTCATAAAGTGACACAGTACAAAAAGGGCAAGGATTCTCTGTATGCTCAGGGGAAGCGACGTTATGACCGGAAGCAAAGTGGCTATGGTGGACAGACTAAGCCTATTTTCCGGAAAAAGGCAAAAACTACAAAGAAGATTGTGCTGAGGCTTGAATGTGTTGAGCCCAACTGCAGATCTAAGAGAATGCTGGCTATCAAGAGATGTAAGCATTTTGAACTGGGAGGAGATAAGAAGAGAAAGGGTCAAGTGATCCAGTTCTAAGACTCATCTTTTCTATTATGAAGATGGCAAAATCCTGAGATGAATGTTCAACTCCTTTGATTACAGTTGGTCTGTTTGTAAGGGAATAAAGTAATCAATTAAAAAAAAAAAAAAAAAAAAAAAAGAAGTGGATAGAGATGCTTTTCCAGACCCCAAGCGATAGTAGTCATATATGAGAAAGGAGATGTAACTTTTCTCTGAATCAGAGTTAGTGTCTGTACTACGCACAGGTATCAACAGCAAGAAAGGAAGAAAAAGGGTGGAAGAAATTTCCAAAAGCTAGAGAAGATTTCAGAGTTTCACTTTTTTTTATTTAGAGGTTTTTGCTATAGGGCGTGTGCGTTCGCCAGACAGACAGAGACAGAGAGAGAGAAAGCAAGAAATCACCCCCCAGGGAGGATGGCCATGCTGCAATCCCTTCTTGTCCATTTTCCTCTCAGGATCTTGGGCACGCACGCACATGCACCCGGCGTGAGTTTTAAGCCACCGGGTCCGGGACACGAACCGCAGTCGACTATGTGGGAGTCCAGCGACATAGCCATTATGCTAACTGCTGGTCCCCAGAGTTTCATCTTAATAAGCCTGAAGAACAAGAGAAAGAACAAGTGGTATTAGCGCTGAAATAGAAATAATGGAGGACAGGATGGCATGAGATGGGCTGTAAAGATCACAATGCCAAGATAGCTCAGCAAAGAGACTCAACACAGGCAAAATGCAGATGCAGGAAACAAAGCCAATTTGTAGTAAATATTGCAATAAAAGTTTCATTACCTGGTAGCTTATCAAGGTTCCAGAGAGAAGTAAATAACGCTTTCCTAACATATTCTATAAAACTTCTTCCTTCCATTTCCTCACTCCAGAGACAATTTGGCTTTTCCTAAATCTGATTACACTTAAATCCCCTGTCGAATCAGTTATGTCTTTGTTTTATCACTTATGTTTTTCAGACCAAAACCTGGGGAAAGAAATTATCTAAAGAAAAGATTCCTTTTCCTCTGTCAAACCACCAGGTAGTTTATAGCAGGTTTTGTTTTCCCCAGATAACTCTGCTTCTCATCACTTTATTTTTTGTTCTTTTAGTTCAAAATATATTTCAGAAATAAAAATATTCCAATGAACTTCATGTTCATATTTCTTTCTCTACACTTGCTGTTTTTCTTTTCCTATTTTGGAACAGTAATTGGGGGTTGATAAGTCTCCAAAAAAATTAAAGACTGCTTTGGTCTTGCTACTTACCATGGTTTATTCAGCAAGCTTGTTTCTTTGCTCAGACAGAAAACTAGTGTTTTGTTATTAATCAATAGACAGAACAGCAGGAATTGGTGAGATTTCTGGTCAATTAAATCCGATCATATTTTCCATGATCCAAGTCCTTTTTCGGTGGTTCTCACTATAACTCTAGTTTGGGTTTTCAGCGATCAAAGTCAAACAGCAAATTCAGAGACCATCTAACCACGACCCATTTGTTTGTATTTAGTCAGTGAGGATGCATGCACACACACACACACACACACACACACACACACACACATCCACAAAAAAAAAGTACATGCACATGCATGCCTGCAAACACCATTGGCAAGATAGTCAATGTGTGCAGACCTAGCCAGATTAACTTTGTCATAATTTTTTCTATAACTAATAAAATACTACATTAGAGAAAACTCACAGACCATGTTTTTGCCTCTTTATATTTACCACAAAATTAAGTCCTATAAATACAAACATGTTTAAAACAAAGACCATCGCAGAATAAGCCATAGACTGTTTCATACAACATATCCTAGGATTTTTCTATTTTAAAGATAAGAATTATTTTCCATTTTAAAATAATTTCAAGATATTAAAAAAAAAACTCCTTGGACAATTACCTTCTTCTAGATTATAATGACTTGCACAGTCCTTTATAATTTATAGGCCAACATCTGGCTGCCCAAACTGTGGATTGCACTAGGGCATGAAGCGGGCTGATAGAGACCTGGGTATATGTTCAAATGCCAGCTCTGTCAATGGTCTGCAAAGCAATGCCAGTAATGGGCATCTTTGGGAGCGCTTGAGAATTACTATAGAAAGGCTGAGTATGGGATCATGTGAGAGAACCAAGTAAGAGGGGCAAGAGGAGCCCCGAATGAGGGCCAAAGCTGGCAGTTATTCCGGAAGGATCAGTTGAATAACACAGAAGAAGGAAAGGACAGATAAGAGGAGTGTGTAGAATGGTTTGCTATTCCCTCAATCTTGTCTACTGGATCTACCATGAAGATAGGAAGTCTCACTCTATTGCAGAACCTCTAAAGCCATGCTTTTTATCATTGTGATGCAGGAAAATAAAATAAGATGTGACATTCTTTTATATCACAGTCACATTAATGGGCATCCAAATCCCCAACAGCATGACTAGCTTATGCCTGAACGGTTTGAATTTGCAGACATTTCATTGAGCGGATGCATTCATTGTTATTGGAAATTATACTTCTTATGCATGCTTTCAAGCCAAGATTGGTGTGCATGGAATAGAATACTAGGGAAACCATTAACATTATCACAGGAGGTATGATTATTGTGATGGGGTATTATGCTATTGAGAACAGGCCAAGCCCTTTCTTGGCCTTGAGTCCCATTTGTCTTTATACTTTCCCTTATATGCATGAACCTATACATATGTGCTCCAGAAACATCAGTTATTAAAGCATTGATGTGGCCTTGGAAAGTGTTGAACCTTTTACAAAACTACCCAAACAGGATCAGGCAGATAGATCTTGAGACTAAACCACTGGGTCTGAATTAGCAGCTGGAGGGACAGATGCAATTTTGTCTAGTGAAAGGCACGGACTTAACAGAATGGTGGCAGAAATGGCATGAGAAAGGAGAAGTTTTTGTTCAATGTGGCACACAGGAGTGGCAGTGAGGCTGAGGTTAGAGCTAGGACACTGTGGTGGCAGCAGCAGCAGCAAGGATGTGGCCTTTGGACTCTGGTTAGACCATAGGGTTGACAGAGTGACACCGTCCTGCTCTAGCTCCAAGTGTTGAGTTTCTTTGATGGCTGTGAGCTCTTTCTGGGCTTAACCTGTGCCTTTGGCCCACAGTGCTGATGTGAGAGGGAGTTTAAATCTCCTTTGGTAAAAATAATTTTTTTGTGTGTGTTTGAAGTCTTCACTTAAAACAGAACCCCTCCATTTGCACAGTGCAGGACCTTTTCTGTGTAACACCATGAAAGGTCTCAGGCAACAGCTGCTCGTGGCATAATGCTTAATGACTTCATGCCCAATGATGCGAGTTCATGGGAAGTATTTAGAGACCACACAATCAGGAGTTAGAGCTTCCTATCGATACACAAATCCATAAATATTTATTCTTGGCAGAAATGCTTTGGATGGCTGCTCATCTTCTTTAAAAATTCTTTTCTTTCTGAGCTCATTTAATTACATTAGGGAGAAAGTCTTATTCTCTATTTTTCTTTAGCAAATGCTAAATCTCTCTTTTATTAGGGAAATTATGGTCCAGGCAGAGCTGGATTAAGGGTGGGTCACCAGAGGCCTTCTCTTTGTTGTCCATTTATAAGGAGATGTGAAAACACCACAGGAATACATCAGATAGATTGTATATGCTTCTTTATTCAGGATTCCATATGTGACTGCTTAGAGAACAGGCAAAATATAAATCTGGCCAACTCTTTCCAAAGGAAGCAATAACTTCAAATGTAAAGCAAACAGCATCCTTGATAGGACTGATCATTATTTGATGAAAACACACAAATGTAAGTTGGAAAAATATTAGAAATATTAAATAGATATTAAATAATGTGTTTTCATTCCTTATCCTACTATGTCTTGTTGGCAGCCATCTGACATTTCAGAGAAAGTAGGACAGAAAATTCTACCTTGAGAAAGAAAAAGACTCTGTAATAGAGAAAATTCTAGTTTGATAGAAGAGACAGTATCGTAACTCTTTTTTGCCTCCTAATAGATTGTCTAAAGGAGTAAGGACTGAAAGTAAGGCAAAACAGGATTTGAGGAACATTTGTCCTGACTTTCTCCTTCTGGGTTGAAAGTCTGATAGAGAGGTATTAAGTGAGTTGAGGGAGGGTATAAAAGTAGCGGTGATTTTGCTTAACTTTTCCATTAAGACATCTGAGAAGATATCTCTTTTCAGGGAGGCTTTTCCAGTACCCAGCTACCTCAATAAAAAATCCTTTATGTGGAGTCTGATGCAGAGAGGAATCAATCTCCATAAAATGGAACGTATCTAGACATTTTAGCAGATTCTGTAAGAGATGTGGGAAGTAGCTGATGATGCTTGTAGGTGAGCTTCCCTGGAAAGATCTCTCATGGATGTGAAGTGACCTTATAGCTGTTGGCTATTTTTTCTTTTCGAGTTAAACAATAAACATCTATTCCACAGGTTAGGAAGTTCAAGTTTGTGAGGGCTGCTTTCCTAGTTTCTAGGCAGCATCTTGTTCTCGTAACCTCACGTAGTGGATAGAAAGATGAGAGGAAGAAAGGTCTCTTGAATTTCTTCTTATAAGGACACTAATACCACTGATGACTACGGAATCCACAGGGAATTGCAGTGAGATCTCAGGATACACATACCCCTAGCAATTGCTAAGAAGGGGCTGGTTCAGTAGGGAGATCATGGGACATGATTGAAGTAAGAGAAATTGCTACCGACCATAGCATTTGATGCCAGCAGGATGACTCACCCGCTGGCAGCCAAAGGACATTATCTCAGTGAGCAAGGGAGTCAAAGGAGAAGCGCCTTTGTGTGGAAAAATGAGACTTTCTTCTTTGGCCACCAGGAGGCTAATGTGAGTCTTCCTTTCCCATCTAATCAACACTTGCCTCTCACCTGGGACAAGAGCCAAAGGGGAGGAAGGGGAGGAAATCCATGAGGAAAAGGAAATTTGTCTGAATGAGATTAGACTGTGAATTGGTTTAATTTGGTAAGTTGGACCAGGTTTAATAGATAACATTGATTTTAAGTTTTCCCTCTATTATCTAATAAGGTAAAGGCCTGTGAGGAAGATTGATTTCCTCTGAGAAATAAAGAAACTTCACGTCTTACACATCCAAGTGTGTGTTTAATTTTTGACCTCACAGAGTTACTTATGTGTTATGTTTTTTTATTTTTTTGAAACATTTATTTATTTATTTATTTATTTACCTATTTACTTATGATTTTCAAGCTGCTAGATCTAGGACTTGAACTGTGATCAGTAGCATGAGAATCCAACACCCCAACCACCATGCCACCTGCTGGCCCATGTGCTATGTTTTCATTGTGTATTTCATTATCTAGATTTTAGGAACTTTTCTTTGAAAGAGAGATTTTTGCTGTAGGATGTGTGCACTCACCAGAGGGACAGAGAGAGACAGAGAGACAGAAAGTGAGAAATCACCCCCTAGGAGGATGGTTACACTATAATCCCTTCACCTCTATTCTCCTCTTGGGATTTTGGGCATATAGCCACATGCACCTAGAATGAGTTTCAAACTGCCAGGTCTGCGACTTGAATCGTGGTCGACCATGTGGGAGTCCAGCTCCTTAACTACTGTTCCACCTGCTGGCCCCACTTTCAAGAACATTGATACCTCTCCTAAGAAGTTATCTAGTTTGGAAAAATTACAGTAGAAAACTGCAGATCTTGAACCACCAGAAAGTGAGAAAGAGGTCCTCAATGTTAAACCTGGTAAAACAAAATTTTAAAACCTTTTACATATATTCATAAGTGCATGTAAGTTTTCTCTATGCTTAGTGAGATTGTACCCAGTATTTGTTTTTATTGATAAAAAGGTTAGTAAAATGAGTTTAAAAGTCACATAATAAATTCCTCGTTTAGAACATAGAGGAAGAAAACTATGATTCATCTTCATAGAAAACACTTTTTATTTTAAATTTAATTAGCAAATGGGCACTACCTTGTAGTATTCTGATGCCCTTGCGTATCTTGTTATAACTCTTGCCTAGGATTTAGTTTTTCACAGGCAGGTAATAGGAACATCTAGCCAGAGCCATTGGAATTGGAATCTCATCCTGACACCTGTTATATTATCTGCTCTTCCTTCACCCCGATTTTTTAAAATAATTTCCTCTAAATTTATTGATTTATTGATTGGTTGATTGATGGATTGTCTTTTGTGGAAAAGCAAGCTTTATTTCAAAGCAACCTGAAGAGAGCAGTCAGATGGAGGACATTTACAGACTGGTAAAGGGAACAGTTGTGTGTCCATCTGGCAAGGTCTCAGTGGGAAGTTTCACTAGTTACAGCTGACTGTCCAAAAGGTATTTTCAGTCTCCTCTTCCGGGTGAAACTGAAAGGTAGGCTTGCCAGTGCCCAGGATGTCTCTTCCCACTTCAGGCAAGAAGACACTTGGTGTCAACTTATTGCAGGATACACTAAATTATTACAATACATTGCGAATACTGTTAAGTTATTAGCTTGCTTCAGATTTTCACTCATATTTTAAGCAGCTGAGTGGGTGAAGATCCAGTCTCTATATCCTAGGAGATACATTACATTCAATCACTCCTCACGGGGACTACCTGGAAAATTATTACATTGCTTTTGAAGTACTGGTTGGGTCGGCATCTGCAATGGTAGCCAAATAAATGAGATTTCTGTGTAACACATGCTGGAACTGGACGCACTCGCTCGCCCAGCCCTTGTTCTGATACTCCGCGATATGGCGGAACAGCTGATTGTTCTCCAGGAGCTGCTGGATAGTCTCTTGATTGACCTCTGCCCTGCCCCTCAGCCAGTCCGGCACAAAAGCCACCGACATCCTGGGGAGCCTAGTCGGGCCCTGGCGTAAGGAACCACGGCTAATCTCTAGATTTACACTGTCACCACGAAACCAACCATCTTGGTTCTCGTGTCCTCATTCATTGGTTGTAGTTGGAGTCCCATATCAAACAAACGATGCCAGCTGGGGAAATCAGTTCCTTTGCTAGGAATTGTGAAATCAACAAGGAAAAGAAAATGCTCAGTCATGCCTGGTTGGCTAAAACAGGCCTAAAGAAGCAGGTGAGTAGGTGACCCCTGGTCTGCACGTGGGAGCAGATGCAGAGGGCACGGAAGTATTGTGGAAGGCAGTACCTCCAATCGCAGATATGACCAGGGCTGGCAGAGCCTGTTTGGGATGCCCCTTAGTGACGCTGAATAAACTGGAAGTTTTGCCACTGAATGATCCCATCAGCTCATCCTGTACTTCTTCATTGCTTCATTTGGGACCCTCATATGTTAGTGGGACACACAAACAGAAAACAGGAAGGCTTTTTATCTTGGTTATCTTGGGATTAAGGGAACAGTTCATCCTCTTGCTATTTCTTATGGAGCCATGGGTGTTAAACTCTTAACTCAGATTGAGTGGAGGAGCAACGTGGAGGAAGAGACCCCAGCCAAATCAAGTGAGTGTAAGAAGGTGAATCTTCATTCCCAGTTCCATTGATCTAATGGTCCAGAGCAATAAACAAGGTGTCTAAAGTCTATTGTTTTGTGTTCAAGCCACTGAGGCTCCCACTCTACCCATTCTTATTGATTTGCTCTCCTTTCTTCCTTAGAACTTGTTCAGAGATTTTAAATAACAAGGCAGAAAGTGGTAGAGATAATTACTTTTTTGAAGTCAGGGTTCTGTGGTCCAGATACTGCTTACTGGCTGTTGCAGTCATCTGTTTTGTCTATCAGCATCTTCTGGTAACAAAAGAGAACTACCCTGGCCTTATTCTCATACCACCTGTTACAGATGGGGTTAACTCCTGCTGGCTCAGGATAAGCATGTGACACAGACTGGGCCACTCAGGACATTATACTCCCCTGGCTAGAGTGATTGTTTGAAGTAGTGTAACTCCATCAGTGTTGGTGAGATCCAATGAAGCTTGCTGGAACTCCTGGGGAAAAAGATGTATACATTTTTCTTTTCTTCTGAGATTTTGGCAATAGGAGTAGCTTGATTTAGTCTTCTAGGAGGTCACCTTGTGGATCCTGAAAGTGAAGGCAATAACTTGGAAATGCAGAGATGAGAAATAGAGACCAAGCCTTGATGACATCTTTGAGTGTTTGCACCCATTCGTGCCTGAAAATCCCCTCTACTGAATTTTAGTCATATGAATCAGTATGTATCTTTCATCCTTGAGCCAGTTGGAAGGCCATACTTAGTTGTTTATCTTTCTAAAATATTTCTCACTGCCACCTCACTATCTCTCTGTGATTTTTTTGGAAGAATTATGTCATTTCTGTAGGTTAGACCTCAATTTTGTGATTTACTCATTCAATACATAAAACTCTAGTACACATCAACATATATCACTCATGTACTGTGCCCAGAATACTTGTGAAATGAAGGGACCAACACATATGATTCTCTCCTAGTTTTTCCCACTTCAGACTGTCTGTTTCATTGATTTGGGTCACGTGCCCGTTAATCAGCCACCATGACCAGAAGAATGTAATGCTCTAATTGACCAAGTCAGATTGTGTGACTTCTATGGGCCCTTCTGATTCTATCCTAAGTTCACAAAGTTTTGAGTTTAACAAAAATCCATCTTAATAGCACAAGGAAAGCACATATAATCAAAAGTGGCCACGCAATCAGAAAGACTCACATTTTTTTTTTTTTTTTTGGAGAGGTTTTTGCTATAGGGTGCGTGCACTCGCCAGACAGAGAGAGACATAGAGACAGAAAGCGAGAAATCACCCCCCAGGGGGGATGGGGGATGGTCACGCCGCAATCCCTTCTCCTCCATTCTCCTCTCGGGATCTTGGGCACGCACGCACACGCACCCGACGTGAGTTTTAAGCCACTGGGTCCAGGACGTGAACCGCGGTCGACTACGTGGGAGTCCAGCGACATAGCCATTACACTAACTGCTGGTTCCCAAGACTCACATTTTTTAATACTCTGTAAATGTGGATGCTTGAGAATGAGCTCTTATTCTAATGAAGATGTTCAGTTTTTGTTGATACTTAGAAAATGTTAAGTCATCTTTTTCTAAGTTTTAGGGACTATAAATGGACAGTGAAGTACTATTGTTGATGACTATCTCCCTTTCTTCATTTCTGCCATAATCCATCATCGGAAAAAAGAAGCCACATAGTGTCCTATCATACTAAATGTCTTTTTAAAAAATAATGTTTTACTAAGAAGTGAGGGGCTTTTTAATTGAATGCAATCGTAGGTTGCTAAATTTCACTAGATAATGGAGTATTCTAATTTGACTACAGTGTTGAAAGGCAGAAAATTGTACAAAAACTTACTCTTTCCAAGCAGGTCAGAAATATCTTGAACCTTCCAAGACTTTGAACAGATTTATTTTTTATATATAAGGAGTAAAAATATGTTGAAAGTCATTCCTAATGAAAATCAATCTTTTTGTTCTATTATGCATTGATGAAAGAAGTTTCATGATCATTAGAATGATTGAAGTCTGAATTCTTTTTAATGAATATTACATTTGTACCCATTAAGAGAAGGCATTGCAGCAAGCCAGACTTGAACTCAGTTTTCACTCCCTGTAGTGTTTCCATCAGGGGTTCTAGAAGTCAAGTCCTTTGAATCTGTCTGTTGTAGAAGTGCTTCACCAGCAAAATGTAATGTGGGGCAAAATAAAAGCAAGAAATGGCTTTAGATCCATATAGATGTGCTAGAAGTGAGCAAAAAGGATGATTTCTCTAAAACAAGGATGATCATGGCTTTAATTAATTGGCAGATGAGTCATACTGTGTTGGCATGCTCTGCCACCCTATCTATTCTACACCTGAATATTTCAGCACTTAATTTTGTCATCATCCTCTCGACTCCTTTCCACACATGTCTCCATCTCAAGGAAGACACTACCCTCTTATCAATGCTTAATTCAGAAGCCTGGTCATCATTCTTGGTTCTTGTCTATCACCTTTATTTCAATTTGTACTCTATCTCCAGGATTTGTCAAACATTTCTGCCATGTACCTCCTTAATTTTCCTTTTATTTGCATCTATTTTGCTCCTTTACAGGCTTGGGAAAATAGCTATAGAATGCTTCATAGTTTTGCATACCATTTAAGGATTTTTTTTTTTTTTACTTTTTAATTTCATTATTAAAAAAACAGCAACAAAAGAAATATACAAGAACCTATAAAGAATAGCTATAATCCCATCTACATTTCAGTTTCTTATTAAAAAGGAATTAGAAATGAGGATATAAAAAGCAAACAAAATTGCTTAAAGTTGCATCAAGTTTTGCAAAACTACCTCATGGTGTTTCAAAATTAAAAATATTGGGGATATTTATTTTCAACTAGAGTTATTTCAGTAATTATCAAGCATTACCTTACAGAGTAGTCAGCATATTGCAAATGCTTAATCAACATTTGTTCAATTGAAACTCAAATAATAAAAATATTCTCATCAAAGGTGAGCATATGATGGAGAAGAGTATGTCTATGGGCCTGTAGGAGTTGGTGGTCCTCAATTTAGACAATGAAAAATTGCTAACATTTGTAGAGGCTTGGAGAAGAGTACAATGGAGGCCCAGATAACATAAGTCTAAATTTTTAAAGTTTTAAATCAAATTAATGAATTTAAATAAAAAAATTATCTTCATCTTTTGGCAAATTTACCTCCATCACAATATGGAAGGCTAAATTTGAATTTAGAATTCTTGAATTCTTCCTTAATCTTCTCTAGAACATGATAATGCTGGGAAAACCTACAGGTCTCTGACCCTGTCTCTCCATAGCAGCTGTGTCTTACTGCTTACATTTTCCAGAGATGGGCACTGTTGCAGCATTGTCTGCCCAAGGGAGGATGGCCCAAAGAAACCCACGCTTGCCTTGGAATTGCTCTTCATTGTGTTGTGGTTTATACATGTAATTTGATTTTATTGATCACTCTCTGTGGCACAGTGGAAGGTGTACCTGACTGTAGAGATGAATGCAACATTCCAATCAAAGTCTGAGTCCCAGGACTGGCTGACCTGAAAATGAGCCAGTGCGTGCATGTCTGTCCAAGATCCTGGCAAGCTGGAAGGACTGGAGGAAGGGAATCATGGCATGACTAAACTCTGTGGAGGGTGTTTATCTCTCTCTCCCTTTTTCTCTCTGTCTCTCTCATATGCATGCATAAGCTTTATCATGAATCCAAATTTACAGAACCCCTTCCCTGCTCAACCAGCCAAAACTAGCATACTTTGATTTTTGTCTACTATCATGATTCTTTTACATTTGAATTCAAATTACTTCATTGAATTCTGGGAGAAAAAATTCATGATCTTTTGTTTCCTATATTTGCATTTTAAGATGGAGCTGAAATCAGTCAGTGATTCAGACATATTGGATGCCTTTTACGAGATCTGTATCTTTTTTTTTTTTTTTGGAAAGATTTTTTTATAGGGTTCATGCGCTCACCAGACAGAGAGAGAGACAGAGAGACAGAAAGCGAGAAATCACCCCCCCCTCAGGGGGGATGGCCATGCTGCAATCCCCTCTCCTTAATTCTCTAATTGAGGTTTTGGGTACGCATGCACACGCGCCCGGCATGAGTTTAAGTCACCGGGTCTGGGACTTGAACCACAGTCAACTACATGGGAGTCCAGCAACATAGCCATTATGCTAACTGCTGGTCTCAAGGTCTGTATCTTTTAATGATTGTTGAGAAACAAAAGAGTCCCATATCTAGCTGCACAAATGATGAGAATTTCTTACTTGCTCATGATTCTCTGGGTCGGTTGTGAAGTTTCACTGTTGAGTTTTCTTAAACTTGTTCATGTGTCTGGTTGCATTCAGCTGGAGGGTTGACTGGACTGGAAGGTCAGTGAAGTCTCACTCCCATGTTGTCTATTAGTGCTGCCTGGTGACAAAGGCACTGGTTATCTACTACCTGACCTTAAGGCCTCTAGTGGGTTAGACCACAGTCCTTACAGGATTAAGTCAGTGCAGAGTTCCAAGAGGGCAAAGGTAGAATCTGGCAAGTCTCCTAAATACCATACTCTGGAAGTGCCATAGCATCCCTTTTATCACATTCTATTTATTGGTCAAAGCAAAACACAAGACCAGTTTATATCTAAGAAATGGGGAAATAGATTCTACATTTAGATGGGAGTAGTAAAATATTATAGTCATGTTTTTCCAATCTGCTGCAATATCTTAGTTTTTGTCCTTGTTTACTGAAAAGCAGATTATTAAAAACTATCAATCAGTCCAATGGTTTCAACAAATAACTTTACAATCTTCAACCTATATTTTTGTCTGTCTTTAAAATAACTAATTTAAGATGTCAAGAGTGGATTACATAACAAAAGTATGATTTGACAATTGTAAAACAATAGAAACTCTAAGCTTCTGAAAATTTCCTTTTGGAAATCTACCTACAAATTTATGCTTTGAACACTTAAAAAGCATAATGCTAGAAAATAAGTTGTGACAATAAGACAGCTATACTTGAAACAACTGGAGAATAAATTAATATTAGAACATCTTATTTCAAATAATTCCTTCTGTATAAGAACCAGGAAAAGACAGTATCTCAATCCTTCAGAGAAGTAGAGAGTGAAATCTGAAACATATTTAATATTACTATTAATAACATAAATGCAAATTTAAAAATAGGGTAGGCTTATTAACATATCAAATAACTGGTAAAATTAAGAATATAAAAAATGTCTAGTATTGGTGAGTTTGCACTGAAATGGGCTCTCCTATGTACTTTCTGGAGGAGAACTAGGTGCAGCTACCAAAAACTTTAACTAGGTGTTCATATCTTTTAATCTAGAAATTAAAACTCTATGAATTTCTGAGAAAATTATAAAATAAACAGAGCAATATTAATATGAGGATTTTTGAAAGAGAAAGAAAGGAGTAATTTGTAGGACCCATATAAATGATAATACATTCAGTCGATGAAATGCTATGAGGTCTTTAAAAATTATGCCATAGATAAAACTATTAATAACATGGAAAATACACTAATTGACATAATGTTAACTGGAAGTTTATGTGCAAAATTAAATGTGTGACATTTTAATATATGTGCTAGCCTTTCTCTATTTGCCCATCTTCCTTCAGACACTTTTCTATCCTACTTTTGTGAGCTTCCTAACCAGGAGCTTCCTCCTAAGTGGTTTTGGCTAATAAGAAGCACTGGTATAAGAATAGAGAGCTACAGAGAAAAATGGTCTGGCGATTGATTTCTTCCTGCTGTGGCATCAAATCTATGACTTTCCATGACTATAGTCCTCGCTGAGTATCTACAGTATCTATATCTCCCCCTGCCCTTGGCTAAGGGGTAATAACAGCTTTTCACTTTTGCTAATCTCTCTGTGTCACTATCTTTTGTTTCATCTCTTAACCCTAACTACACATCCAAAAGCAGTCTCTTTATTAGTCTTTATATCTGAACCATCTAAAGTGAATTCAATTATATACCCATAAAATATATATCGGTATTCAAAACATTAATAGGAATTTTTCTGGATGATACTATTTCTTCTACTTTTTGATATATATTAAATATATTTTAATAATTGCCAGAGAAGGCATGTGTTCTCTAGAGACAGAGAGAGAGAAGAGGGATAGCGAGAAAGCACTCCCCTCAGTGGGGTATGGTCATGATGCAATCCATTCTTCTTCATGTCTCCATCCTGTTAGGATTTCAGGTATGTAAGCTCATATATATGGCATGTTCTTCCAACCGCTAAAGCCAGGATTTGAACCACAAACAGCCATGTGGGATCTGGCTCCCTATGGGTCTGGTCCATGGGGTCGTTGTAAAGTCATAGATATTTTTCTATGTTTTCCAATGCAAAAAATGCATCATTACTTTTCTGACAACCCAATACTTATTTTAACTAAAAATATATTATAGTAATTATAAATAAAAATCAAGGTAAAGATTTTTGAAAAATAATGCTTTTAGAGGAAAATGAACCAGTATGCATTTTAGCATTGTTTACACACAAGCACTTTGTAAATGCCACTGTTGTTGGAAGTACATTGTATTATTTGTCCTTCATAGCTCTGTGAAGTGAGTGGGTCAACATCATCATTCTGACTTTAACTGTAAGGAATGGAAACTGAGAGAATGAAAACAATTTACTCAAATTACACAGCTAGTTTATTAGTCAAAGTTCCCCAGAGAAACAGGACCAATAAAATATGTAGAATATATAGAAAGAGATTATCATGAGTGGTTGATTCATGATTATGGAGGCTAAGAGGTACTGTGATCTTTCTCCCTGTAAACTAGAGGCCCAGGAAAGCTGGTGGTATAGCTCTGGTTCAAATCCAAAGACCTGAGAACCAGGAGCACCAGCTGTCTAATGGAAGAATTAGATGGCTACCCAAGAATAACAAGAGAGACAGAGAGGTCGAGAGAGAGAGAGAATTCCCTTCCTTCCATCTTTTTGTTCTACTTAGAATCTCAGCAGATTGGATGATGCCCACCCACGTTGATGAGGGCAATCTTTACTTAGTGTATCAATGCTAACGTCCTTCAGAAACTCCCTCACGGATGCACTTGGAAATAATTTTTACCAGCTATCTGGGAATCTCTTAGCCCAATCAAGTTGACACATAAAATTAATTCCTATAGCTGGTAGCAGGAATTGGAAACTAATTTTTTTAGCTCATGTATAGTTCTTTTCTATGATGTGGATGTTGTATAGATGTAACTTATGGGTTGTACCATTATTACACAAGTTGATAATGCTGTAATTTTAATATTTTATTTAGAAAATGATTATATATGTTTAAATTAAGGCATTTTCCTGTCATGAGAATAAACATGCCTATTTGGAAAATGCAAATAAAGTGACTGCATTAAAAAAAAGCCTATCTCTAACGACACTGACAATTACAATGTTCTTATACTTTAAAACATATTTTGTAGATGATAGTATTTCTTCCCTAATAACTAGCATATATAACCAAGAATAACATTCATCAGACCTCCACAATAAAATTGTCCAATTCTTTATGTTCCTCCCTTACTTTAAGTCCTTTTTATGACTCTCCTCATAATATCCTACTCTTCTCTATACAATATTTTATCTTATTTTATTTCACTATTGTCACCTATTTTTGATTTATTTTCCTTGTTCATTTCCAGATGTTTTATGGATCTATATAAATGAGCTATATTGTCAACCTCTATATTAAAGGGACATAAAAAGGAAGCCCAACTGAGAACATCCTTAGCAACAACCCTTTTCACAAACAAGCAAACAAACAAACAAAACCATTCAAATCCCAAATCCTACTTTTCTAAGGATTTAGGGTCTCTTCGGACTAATTTTGAGGATTAGCAGTTCAAACCTTCACTGATGTATCCGCGCTCTGGAGTCTTTGTGCATGTAAAATTCCCATTACATTTAATGGCATCTTTGGTATGAAATATGTGTCTGACATTTATGTGTGATGTGAGAGTAGAGTCATGTCAAGAGCTTTATTTCAGTTGCTGAATTGGCCTTATTATTATTATTATTATTATTTATTTCTGGATCATTTTGCTGCATTTCAACAGCCACCATTGTGTCTTAAAAAGTGTTCACTTTGCACTTCTTAAACTTGACGTAATTCTGCATGGATGAGTGCATACTCCTTCCTAGATCGGCACTTTTTGTTAGTAACACTGCTTTTGTTTCCTTCTCTGGTTTCTTCAATATTTCTTTCTACCCCACACATAATTCTTGCTTTGTTCCCTTAAATAGGTTACCTTCTTTTAAAAATTTTATCTAAAATATTGTTTGTCCCATTCAACACCATTTTCACCTCAACTCTTTAAAACCTTTACCCTCTGTAAAGTACATAACCTCTTCTTTCTGAGTTTTAGGCAGTTTCTCATAAGAGATATATTTTAGTTTAGAGAATATTTTGGTCTGAGTCAACTGAATCATAAACACCAATGGCACAGTGGATGACATTGTTCCTCTGTGATTTGGTGCCAGCCTAGGTTCGCTGTCAGCCCTCTATGAATTGTCTGTAAGAATGATCTGTGGGATCTGACAGCCTACTCATTCTAGCTTCTGTGCTTATTTATGAATGAAGGTAAATGGCATAGGGCAACTTAATTCTTCTTGCCATGCGACAGCAAGTAAAAGACCATGTAATAGTTGGTTAATTGGGAGACTCTTTTTTTTTCCTTTGGGATAGGAAGTGGGAGACTTCTGTGAGTACAACGTGAAGGAGGCATATGCCAACTGTGGGAGGAAGGTAATAAGTGCCTACAGTACTTTCAGAGTGAAGTGTGTGAACATTTGTGTACTTTTAAGTTGTCATGATTTTAGTGCATCGGGGAACCTGAAAGTTGTTTTGAGTGTTTAAGTTAATAGAAGTTGGAGAGCACAGTATTTTTATGCTGCCTGGGCTTTCCTATAGACTTTGCACCCAATCATTTGATTAAAAGTCAACATGAAACAATAGAAAGCCTAAGGTTATTGAAGTCAGATGGTCTGTGCTTCAGTGGCACCTTGTGAATTAGGGTAAGTTTTAACTTGTCCAGTCCCTACTGTTTTCATCTGTAAAATGGAGTTAACCCTTTCACCTGCCTACTTCAGATAAGATATTATTATAAGGCAAGTGAGCTTTGGAATTTGCCACACATAATACAAAAATATAGGATTATTATCTTAGTGGGTAATGATGTTGCAACTATCACTAAAACATTGATGTTCTTTAAATCTTTGTCCCTAGCCTCAGTCTCGCTCCTGATCCATATTTATGAATATCTGCTCAACATTTCCTTAAATGTAACTAAAGGCACATACAATTCAGTATGTCTTAAGTGATACCTGTTATCTTTCGAAACTGCTATTTATCTAACTGTTATTATCTCTCTGGCACTGTGGTTAATGACACCTCTGTGTTCCTCATCACTTAAAACAGAAATCTGAGAAGCATCTTCTCCTGCTCAACATTCATACTCCATAAATGAGTAAGACTCATTTATCCGTCTTTGTAATATCACTTGCCCCTATCTGTTCCTCTCCTTTATAGTCTGTGTCCTAAGTTAGGGCCTTTATTATTGTGGAAGAAATAAATCACATGGAGTAGAATGAATATCTTGGAAATATGTATTCTTTTTTTCCCCTTAGAGATGTCTATAGAGAGAAAGTCAACAATGAGGATCAACACTTTCTTACTAGTGAGCGAATTCGTGCCTAGTGAAGAAGTTACAGAAGTCTGTGAACATTAAGATTTTAGAAAGTAACTCAATTTTGTACAACGAATATAATCCTTCAAATGCAAATTTTTGTAACAAGCATATAGTGAATAAATAATATAACCACAAGCATATAAAACCCTGAAGTTAAGAATTGTATTTCATAGGGTGAATCTACAAATCTTTGTGGTTAGAAGGTGAACTACTAAAGAAAATCCCTGTCTCCTTTTAGCTAACTGGTCAGAATCTCATTTTTTAAATTAAAATATATGAAGTACTATAGGTTAAGCTGCTAGATATACCTAATTCTCTTTATTTACTGTACTTTTATGAAAATGGGCTTACAAATCATTCTTAACTGCTTCCATACTTTTATAACAAGACATGATGTCTAGCTCAATATTCCATAGTCTCAAGGGCTCTTCTGCCAAGTTTTCCCTCCTCTTGAGAATTCTCATAAAATGTCATTGTGATATGTGCTTTGTGGTTTTAATTACAATTTTATTAGTTTTCATAAAAGTTTTGGTGGGTTTATGATTTTCTACTTCCACTTAATCTTTTACTGGACTATTTAAATTTTTCTCCTATTGGTTTTTCAACTGTAGCATTACCTTCCTCCAATCAATTCTTCATACTGACATCAGTGATCTTTCTAAAATGCAAATGCAATTAAGTCATCTTCATGCCATTAGTTGAAAGATGCACCCAGTTTCAGAGACTTTCAAATCTTATGATTGATGAAGCAAATTAATCTTATACTTATTAGTTTTTTTAAAGTTATTTTTATCTGTTGTCTCCAAAACCAAAATGAATGTAGAAACCTTAGTGTAATATACAAGTTTCTCTATGATCTGGTCTGTCTTATGTCATATTTGTCTGGACTCTTCCCTGTCCCCACTGCCTCTGATGTCTCAGATTTCAGTATTTTAAACTCTTTATAGTTACTGGATATAGCAATTTGATTTGTGTCTCTGTACCTTTACCTAGAATTTCCTCTCTCACTTCTCTTTTCTTTCACACTCTGGTGAAATCCATGCTTCCTTCTTTCTTTTCTTCTGTGGAAAATTTTATTTTGAAATAATTTCAGTCATTAAAAAGTTGGAAAATAATACAAAATATTTATGTATCTCCTTTATCTAGCGTATACTGGTACTATTTTTAGGTACTATTCAATTTTATTATGTTTTGCCTGGCATGCAGATAAAATTTATTCCAAATATTTCATTTCAAAATATCCAGACACACCATCTTCCAAACATTTATAGTTGAATAACTGTCTTAAGAGTAGGAGTAAGTCTTCTTTTTTTTTCTTTTTTATATTTACTGTCTTTTTCCTTTGGGAAGGCAAAAAACAAACAAACAAACAAAAAAACCTCAAGGGTAATCAGACATGAAATTGGATCCCTTTGCCTTTCCTTAGCTTTGAAAGTATAAACTGCAATGAATTCTGAGAATTACAATTACTCCTGAAGAGGAGTGAATAAAATTGCAAAACCATCTTCCATAGTCATCATAATATGGTGTCTTTTACTCCAATTATCTAAGAAAGAAGGGAGAAAAGTAGATTGACCACTTCCAGGAAAAACAAGCTATGAAAAAACCATAGGAAGTACTCTTTCCTCCATGGAAAAGTACTCTTTCCTCCTACTCCAATTCTTTTTTTTTTTTTTTTAATTTTAGAGAGATTTTTAATATAGGGTGTGTGCGATCACCAGAGAGATGGAGATAGACAGAAAGTGAGAAATCACACCCTCCTCTCCTCTGGGGAGATGGCCACGTTGTAATCCCTTCTCCATTCTCCTCTGGGGATCTTGGGCACACATGTACAAGTGTTTGGCATGAGGTTTAAGCCACTGGGTCCAGGACTTGAACCATGACTGACTACATGGGAGTCAAGTGACATAACCATTACGCCATCTGCTGTCCCACTATTCCAATTCTTAAATCTGGGTTCAGATAATTTTTTATCCCTTCTACTTATTTTCTTTTCTTCTTCTTTGTTTGTTTATTTATTTATTCCTTCCATAAGTGAGAGAGAAAGCCAGCATCCCCAACAGGGTCTCAACTCTGAAATCCACTTGCTGCTTCAGCCAGCTCTGGATTTTGGGAAAACCCAAGCCCAGCATACTCAGGGAGGTGTCCAGACTTGAACCAGGTACTCTCCCTTATGGGTCAGTCTCACAGAGAATTGTGCTTTGTCACTGTGCCACCATCTGACCCTACTATTAATGATTTAAAGTGGAAAAGTGATGAACATTAGGACTCTGAATTTTAAAGTTTTAGCAATACCTTAACCAATTTATTTCACTTACATTTTTCTGCTGTGCATGTTCAAAAGTAATTTATGATAAAAATCTGGCTAATTAAGGCAAGAGTGCTCTTCCAAAAAATATAATATAAAAATACTAAGTGATAAGAAAGCCTTAGGTTACAATTTAATTAGTACATTTTTTTTTTCTCTCTTAGTGGTTCCAAAATAATAGAGCTTCTTATTGATGGACTCCTAGATTCTATGAGATGACTTCGTGGCAATGATAGTGCTTTTTGCTTGTTTAGTATGTGATAGACACTTTTCCAAGCATGACACATGTATTAACTTATTTAATTCTCATACAACCTAGGAGATGGGTACTACTGCTATTCTCATTTTGCAGAAAAAGACACAAAGAGGTATCTGTCTTTTGGGCATTTTATGGATTTTTGACACTGGATATTCCTCTCTTAGACACTCAGTTCTATATCTATAAATGGGTATCTTAAACTCCATCATGCCTGGAACATGAACATGAGTGTCCTAAATCCCAATGGAATGAACAAATGGAAGAAAAAGGATTGTGGCATGACCATGCCCCATTGGGGAGTGGTTTATCTTTCTCTTTCTCTGGAAAGGGTACATGCCCTCTGGTAATTAAGAAAGAAAAATATCCATCTCATAGGACTGCGTGAAGATTAAATTAGCTGATACATTTATATTTTATATTATATTATGCTATGCCACTTAGCACATAATAAGGATTAAGTAAAACCTCAATCCCACCGATATGAATTCTCTTTCCTTCACTAATGAAAATATCGACATGATAGTCCTTGCTGATCACTTATATAGCGTCTGTTTTTCCCTAACCATAATTTTGTTCGGGTATCAAATATGTCCACTAAGTAGCCTGTGTGTCTCAGGGAACCTAACTGATCAATACTCTTTTATTATTTTAAGCTTCATGGTACTGTTCTCCTTGCTAATAATGATGGGTTCGGGAATCAAACCTAGGATGAAGCCAATCTGATCTTGATATTTGCCTAACAAGAAAATGGCACAGGTGTTTGACCAAATGAAATATGAAGAAAGGTTTGTGAGTGCTTCTGAAAAAGGACGTAGAAAAATCTATATCATTCCTTCGGGACATTTTGGAGCCTAGTACTGTGACAGCCAATTAGCTGTTATGCTGACACATGGTGAGAGACAGAACTAAGAGAGTTGGAGAATCAGATCCAGCTAGAGCTACTGGCCTAAGTCAACCTTTCCTAACCTAGCCTTTCCAATTACCAAGCCAGTTCAATTCCTCATTATTTAGATGACTTTGAGGTAAAAATTGTTATTTGTAGCTAAAAGCATTCTAACAGAACAAATAGCTTCAGTTACTTTTCTCTTAGTTTTGTCAGATCTTGTGCTAGGTACTTTATACACATTATATGCACCCTTTCATCACTATCTTCTTTTTGTTGGAGAGAGATTTTTACTATAGGACAAGTGTGCTTGCTAGAGAGGCAGAGAGATAGAAAGTGACGATTCACTCCTTAGGGGAATGGCCACAGAGCAATCCCTTCTCCATTCTCCTCTTAAGATCGTGGGTATGCACATATATATATAAACATCTGGCATGAGTTTTAAGGCACTGGGTCAGAGACTCAAATCATGGTTGACTATGTAGGAGTCCAGCAACGTAACTATTATACAATCTGCTGGTCCCAATACCTTCTTTTTTTGTTTAATGAATTATTTTACTTAACTTTATTTATTTATTTTTTAATTTGTCAGAAAGGGACAGAGTGCGAGAGAATAAAAGAGAGAGAGAAAGTGAAAGCAAGACACCAGATCCAGGACTTGAACTGCGGATAGTCATGTGAGTGTCCAGCACCCTTAACCACCATGCCACCTGCCAACCCCACACCATCTTGTGGTTTTTTATTTTTTTTTACCCAAATAAATAGAGGCTAAGTACATAATCAGTAAATGGCATGAAATGTGAACTCAGAATTCTCTTTTCTTTTTGCTTTACAGTCAGTGATCTTTTCTTTTCTTTTTTTGGAGAGGTTTTTGCTATAGGGCACATGAGCTCACCAGAAAGCCAGAGAGGGACAGAGAGACAAAAAGTGAGAAATCACCCCCCAGGGGGGATGGCCACGCCGCAATCCCTTCTCCTCCATTCTCCTCTGGTGATCTTGGGCACCCATGCACACACACCTGGCGTGTGTGTGGGGTCTGGGTCTTGAACCGCTGTCGACTATATGGGAGTCTAACGACATAGCCATTACGCTAACTGCTGGTCCCCTACACTCAGTGATCTTAACAACTATATTTTCTTAACTTAAATCTGAAATGATTTTATAAAATCTGTTCAAATTTTGTTCATAGTGGTCTATATTGTGTGAGAAATATCTGCTTTTATAAAAACCATTTTCACCTCATTATTTAACCTAGTCTCATTATATCTACTTTACTATGCATCTTTCCTCCAAGTCACTGTTTTTTACTGCAGAGACAGAGTCATCTGTATTTTATTGTTGGCAAAAGAATTATATAAAGGATGCCAGATTCAAATCCCTCCTGGACCCAGATATGACATGGATGAAATGATCAGCAAGAACCTATAGGGCGGGCACCATGGGTGTATTGGTCCACTAGCTGCCAGAGCAAAATACCACAGAATAGGCTGGCTTAAGTAACAGAAATTGATTCTTCAGAAATTTGGAGGCTGAAATTTGAAGATGGAGGTGTCAGCAGGTTTGGTTTTTCTTGAGGCTTCTCTCTTTGACTTGCAGATGGCTGTCTTTTCACTGCGTCTTCACATAACCATTTCTCTGTAAACAGACTTCCTTGGTGTCTCTTCCTCTTATGAGGACACCAGTCAGATTGAATTGGGGACCTTTGTAATGACCTTATCTAACCTTAACTACTTCTAAAGACTCTGTCTCTGAATTTAGTCTCACTCAGGGTAGGAATTCAACACAGGAATTTTGGAGGAACAAAACTCAGCCTATAACAATGGAGGTAGTACATCCCAATGAACTGGGGAGTGCGTATCCATTCTTCTAAAAGAGAGCTGCCACTTGGCATCTATCAATTATTGCACAAGAAAAGAGGGTCCAGCATTGTCATGTATGACTTAATTCACATTTGGAATACCAAATTTTAAGTGAAATCTTCCAGTTTAAAAATTGGCACCCAAGACAAAATCATCTGTCCGTGGCCAGTGACCTCTTTGTGAAATCCACATTAAATAGATGATAACTGCAGATTTAAAACATTGGCTTGTTCTGTTAGTACTTTCTGCTCCTCTTACTCTCTCCCCCTCGAGGTGCTATTTCACTGGAAATACTCAGGGAGACTTGGAGTGGGACAAGGAGTAGCTCAGCTTCAGTCAGTCATGGGTCAGAGGTCATTCAGTTGTCATTAGTTACCTCCTGAGTCCCGGGGATAGAGTGAGTGAAGTTTTGAGAAGTCAGCTGTTTTTCAATAGACTTATAAACTGTAATTGGTTCCACTAAGATAGAAACATATAGTTATATTTAAAGAATCAATAGTCTCAGTCAATTATTAAAGTAGGTTAATAGCTACTGAGTGCCAAGGACTAATGCCGTGTATGCAGTGATCCATACCCTGCTTTAATTATAATTGGTCCAGGTCCTTAAAGCACAGGGCACTGTCTGGATGAAGTATGTAATGACTCCCTAATGATGAAAAGTAATGTGTATGTACAGGGACAGCAAGGAAGAATCAAGTGATTAAAAGAGAAAAAACCGCTGATCACAGAAAATGTATTCCTGAAGAATTTTAAGGTTGAGAAATATCTGTTTTGTTTTTTTTGTTTTTTTTTCTTTGCTTTTAGATCCCAGTTTAACAATATTGGCTGAGTCCCAAGGCCTTAGGGTTTTCAGGTACTGGACATTCAACCAGGTGGGTGTTAGGGAAAACAGTCTGGAAGATCCAGCAGGAGAGGCAGGTGTCCAGACAAAGCTGTTTATGATGTGAAATGTGAGGGCAGGCAATTTGAAAGAACAGAATGTCATGTAACAGAATGTACTAGACTAATGTAGAATTGAATTCTGAGTTAATGGAGGAGATTAATGGGGAGGAGCTTTAGTTTGAGAGAAACTATGGTATAAGTTAAGTGCTCAGCACTAGGGAATAGGGATGTTTTTGTTTTTGTCACTTTGTAAAGCACTGGAAAATCTGACTTGATATCTAGGCAAAACTGAGATAAGAGTGCAGAAGAAGAATCTGATCTTGTGATTGGGAGGAAAAAAGTCTGAGCAGTTTTCAGGGAAAGTAAAGGCAGAAACCAGATAGGGTATTACCAAGTCTCTGGGGGCAAAGAGCAAACTATAACCTGTTCTGTGATCTTGATGGAAAGGCACACATCATCACAAGTGGAAGTAACTCCGGAGGCATAGCTCTTCTCCACTGGAGCGGAAAGAGTACTTCTTAAATATCTCACTGCTTTCCTATATTTCCCAGGTTCCTTGCAATTAGGTGGGACCATGAGACTTCTTCTGTTCATTAAAATAAGAGCAAAGATGGCATGCAGCTCTCCATGTGGTGGCAGAGAAAAGAACGTGCATGGCTAGCGGTTCTCCTTGTAGTGGATGCTGTGATATGTTGCCCAGATCTCTTCACAGACTAGGCTGTCACTGTTTCAGTTGCTCAGAGTGTTGCTGGCTGACAGATCTCAGATCTGTCTCAGATCTCTCTATGAATTATGTTCAGTAGATGATAACCACATTACCCTGGGTCACAGGCTCTCTCTGGAGGTCACACCCTCTCTCAGGAAAATCAAATGATGTGGCGTAATAAAGGCCTAGGTTGCTCGCCTTAACATGAGACAATGGTGAAGAACCATTTCAGCTCCAGAACTCCCTGTTTGGTTGGCCAAGACTTTTATTGTTACTACACTAGGGTTCAACAATTCTCTTTGTGCAATTAATTTTCCTCTCTGCCTCATAATGTGAGTTCTGAGTTCACTCCCCAATAAACACTTTTGTAAAGAAATCTTTATCTGTTTCTCAGATAGCCTGTCCTGAGACACCTTTCTTGTCCTGCTATTTAGAGAGGTAAGTGTTCTGGATCACATAATTATGACATGGCAAGGATTCCCAGTCTGGGTCTCTGAGTGGAATGGGGCCCTCGTAGACCTGCAGTGAATATGTTGCATGAGTGATAAATAACTATTCATCGACTTAAGCCACTGAGATTTGGAATTAATTGGCCACCATAGCCTAACCTATCCTGACTAACAAATATACTCATAGTGCCATCCTTGTCCTTGGTTCTCCTAGTGGCCTCCTGCTAGGTATGTCTGAGTTCCTTGTCTTCAGGCTACTTTTTTGATGGCCCCATTGGGTTTTGCCAGGCCCAAGGAAAAAGCACAGAGATTAAGTACTAGAGTCCTTACATGTGCAGTACTGCCCAATGCCTTAAAATATTTTTGGCTGTAATTTTCTCAGAGTTATGTGATGGATCTATTTAATAGATGAGACCACTTCAGGCCAATGAAGTATAACAGGTCTCCCTTTTTGTATTACACATATGTTTTCCCAAATATATTGAAGTAGGACAAGTAGAGAAGAGGAAAGGAATAAAGAAACTGGCCTCCTAATGTCTCATACTTACGGAGTCTGAAACTCATAATTTTTTTCTCAGGTCATCCATGAGGAAGGCTCTGGGTCACATTGTAGCTCTGGGGCACCATGTAAATCCTCCTCAAGTTTTAATGCAGATTGAACAGATATCCTTGAGCAGTACAAGTGGGGCATTATAACTTAGTTATCAAATTCGTCCCTTTTATCACAGAAGAAGTCATCATAAAAGAAGTACAGCTGTATTATGGTGTCCCAGGGGCATGAAATCATCTTTCTTTTGCCCTGGTAAGTGCACCCTAATCTCCCTGTACAGTCTCTTGGTCAAGCTAAGCTGTAATTTCTGGAATGTTTTTTCCCTTACCATTAGGCAGTACCACCTTTTAAAGGTAGAAGTCTTGGCCCTTTGGTTCTTCCTGCACCTTGTAAATACTTGCATTTTAGTTATTTTGTAGGGGTCATGCCAAAGTGGGCAGATGGGGGAAGGTCAGGCTCCTAAAATGTACTCTCTCATTCCAGGGTGCTCACCACTGACCACTCTAACTGGTTAGCATGCGGGTAACTTAAAATCAGGCACATCTTGCCACAAGGGGTAATGCTGAAGCTGTAGTCCTTATGTGAATATGACTTTGATTCCGTTCCTTGCGAAAGAATAGCCCTGGAATTGAGTTAAGGAACATTTGGTTCTTACATGATGACATTATGAAGGTTTGTACTAGATGGTGTCTCTGAGCTATGTGAAACAAGTGAAACCAATCCCAGAGACTGATTTTTTTTTTTTTTTTTAACGTTCAAATCCTTCCTTTGGTGAGATTTGGGGAATTTATCGTGTTTTAGAAACAGATATGCACATAACAAAGAGAAATGGCTTCAGCTATAAACTCTTCATTTTTTTTCCCCTTGGGTCTTTAGTAAGCTTAGAAGAAACCATGTCTACATACAGAGCAGTTGTTGAGTGCCAGGAAGTTTAGATACCTGCTATGGTAAAATAGTCATGAAAACTCTGTACATATGGGAAAACCAAAAGTTAGTCAAATTTCTTAAGATTATAGATATTAATAGAACTAATCTGGGACCTGTAGGTGGTGTGGTGGTTAAGGCATTGGACACTCCCACATGGCTGACCATAGTTCTAGCCCTGGACCTGGTGGCTTGCTTTCTCACTCTCTCTCTCTCTCTGTCTTTCTCTGGTCAAATTAAAATAAATAAATGAATAGACAAAATTAAATAAATAATTCTTTTTTTTTAATTTTATTTTTCTCAGATTAATTAAATTCATTTTACATAAAGTTCCCATTATGATGTATACAATATACATATATGTATATAGTTTTCAACAGAGAACTCTACTTTTTTTGGTGTTAAATGATTCCTCCTTTTGCCCCCCACGCCCACTCTCTATCACCCTCTCCTGACCACCCACTCCCCTCCCTTACAGCCTCCGGCATCCACATCTATCCTTTCCGCCATCATATCACCGGATCCCTCTCCCTCTGCCAGAGTGCCGATAATGTTATCATTATTATTTTTTTTCATTGGACATCTTTACAGTGTACAGCACGGTCCCTTCCAGCATGAGTACAGTTCACACTAGCCAAGACAATGATACCCCCACATACATCATCTTCAACAGACCACCCTTCACCCCTGTGTCCATCAAATGTGATGATCGTTCCCTGAGCCGCCCTCCATCACTCACTCCCATTACCTCCCCCGTGCTGTCTCCAGCATCCGCAGCTGCCATCCCTGCGACCATACCCTCCAGATCTTTCACCCCTTTTTTTTCTTTCCTTTTTCAATTATGAGCTCATAAAGTTTTCCACAATAGGAAACATAGGTTCTATTCAGGGTTGGGTCAAGGGTGGGTCTCGTGCAGCTCCGCAGTTGTAGGTGAGTCTCTATGGAATAGTTTCAGGAACGCAGTTCTGGTAGGCAGAGATGGTTATCAGCCGATGCAGCACAGCATCCATCCTGTGATTACCGAGAATGGTGTTGTGGGGATCTGCAGCGTGAGTCATCCTTGAGTATCTGGCTTCCTTAAGAATGGTAGAATAGTTCTTGTTTTTCCCTGAGGTAATGCAGGGCTGGTACCATCGCCTTCTCACTGCCCATAGGCAGCGAAAATCCTCCTATACAATACATTTCTCCATTGGTTTAAGACATCCAAGGTTTCCCTCTGCTGCTTATATTTGCAAGATCTTAATCCCTGTTTTCGGCCTAAGTTTGCTGCTCGCAACCGCCGGTCACGCGCAGGCCCGGCGGTCACGGGCAGGCTCGTTGGCCACGCCCGGGCACAGGCCCGGCAGCCATGCGCGGGCCCGGTGGCCACGCGTGGGCGCATGCCCGGCGACCACGCACAGGGCCGGCGGTCACACGCAGGCCCGGCGGCCACGCACGGGCGCAGGCCCGGCGGCCACACACAGGACCAGCGGCCATGCTCAGGCCTGGCGGACACTCGCCAACCTGGGGGCCATGCACAGGCCTGGCGGCCACGCACAGGCACAGGCCCAGTGGCCACTCGCAGGCCCGGGAGCCACACGCAGGCCCAGCGGCCACACGCTGGCCCAGCGACCATGCTCCGGCCCGGGAGCCATGTGTAGGCGCAGGCCCGGCGGCCACGCATAGGAGCGGGCCCGGCAGCCACACTCAGACCCGGCAGCCACTCGCCAGTCCGGGGGCCACGCGTGTGCCCAGCGGCCACTCGCAGGCCCGGCGGCCATGCGCCGACCCGGCGGTCACGTGCAGGCCCGATGGCCACACGTCAGGCCCAAGCGCGCACAACCACGCTCAGGCCCAGCGGCAACGCTCGGGCCCGGCAGCCACGCGCGGGCCCAGCGGGCACACGCCAGCCCCCAAGCACGCGAATGCGCGCAGGACCCAGCGCCACCTCCGGTTCGCCTGCCCGGTCAGAGCGCTACCAGGCGGCGTTGGCGCCGAGCGCGGGACACACCCAGCGCTGGAGAGGCAGCAGGGGCTGGGCGGCCTCGACTGCGGAACGCGAAGCTGAGGCGCCGCGCGTCCAGAGGCGGGTGGCCCCGGTCCCAAGCAGGTCCAGAGGCGGGTGGCCCCAGTCCCGTGCAGGCCCAGAGGCGGGCGGCCCAGCGCACTGGCCCCGGTCCCCGCGCGCCCAGAGGCGGGCGGCCCCGGTCCCACGCGGGCCCAGAGGCGGGCGGCCCCGGTCCCGCGTGGGCCCAGAGGCGGGCGGCCCAGCGCGCTGGCCCCGGTTCCACGCAGGCCCAGGGGCAGGCGGCCCCGGTCCCGCGCGGGCCCAGAGGCGGGCGGCCCCGGTCCCACGCGGGCCCAGAGGCGGGCGGCCCCCCTCCCGCGCGGGCCCAGAGGCGGGCGGCCCAGCGCGCTGGCCCCGGTTCCGCGCAGGCCCAGGGGCGGGCGGCCCCGGTCCCGCGCGGGCCCAGAGGCGGCAGCCCCGCGCGCCGGCCCTGGTCCCGCGCGCCCAGAGGCGGGCGGCCCCGGTCCCGCGCGGGCCCAGAGGCGGGCGGCCCCTGTCCCGCGCGGCCCCAGAGGCTGGCGGCCCAGCGCGCTGGCCCCGGTTCCGCGCAGGCCCAGGGGCGGGCGGCCCCGGTCCCGCGCAGGCCCAGAGGCGGGCGGCCCCGCGCGCTGGCCCCGGTCCCGCGCAGGCCCAGAGGCGGGCGGCCCCGCGCGCTGGCCCCGGTCCCGCGCGCCCAGACGCGGGCGGCCCCGGTCCCGCGCGGGCCCAGAGGCGGGCGGCCCCGCGCGCTGGCCCCGGTCCCCGCGCGGGCCCAGAGGCGGGCGGCACTGGTCCCGCGCGGGCCCAGAGGCGGGCGGCCCCGGTCCCGCGCGGGCCCAGAGGCGGGCGGCCAATAAATAATTCTTTAAAAAGTAGTACTCATCTTAGTGAGGATTTAAATCCAGATTTTCCAGACCCCTATATGATTCTTCACATCAGTATGCTCATTGGTCTTTCTGCAATGAATAGAAGATTCACAGAAGTAACTCATCCTCTGGAGATTTTGTTATTGATGTCTACATTAAATGGAATTCCAAGTTGTTTCTAAATTGTGAGACGGTACCATTAGTTAGTTACTCAACCTTGAGACAACCCCTTCTAAAACAATCATTAGAATATCATGAGACAGATGAATGTGTACAGAAAGGGGTACAGAGAAAAATCTGAAAGTTCTACCTGGACAGCATATCAGCAGCATAATAACTTTCATTTACTAAGCCCTTATTATGTGGCTGACACTGTATTAAAAGGTTATTGTAAATTATCTCATTTATTCTCAAGAAGACTTTAGCAAAAAAGAACTATAATTCTTACCATTTTATAGATGGGGGAACTGAGACCTAAAGAATTTAATTATCTTAGTCTAACTCCAAAGATGTACCCTTAGCCACAAGTTTATGTGGGATCTTTGTTCAAGGAGGTAAAAAGACGATGTAAACTTTCTCATGGATACATGAGAAAGATTAAGGGACTTATTGGACAGGCACGAAGAACAAAGTAATCACAAGAGAGTCTGAGAATTTGGGCTAAGAGGTGATGCATACACTGAGTCTCAAACTGTTCTTCCTTCCTTGTACATGAACCGAGTCAGGTCATGGCTCTTCTGAGAATGTGCCTCATATTTCATGTCAAAGAATGAACTATAAGCAGATACTCCATTTCCCTAACTAAGATTTTGCTGAGAGAACAGGGTTTGGGTCTCAATTTGACTTGTATTTATTAGGCACATGTATGTCCATGATCCTGTCTGGCAGGGAAAAGTTGGGGTGAGGATCATGGCAGCCAGTTGAGGGCACTCGTTTTTTTCTCTTTCTCTCAAAATAAATAAACTTAAACAACAACAACAACAACAAAACCTGGTAAGCCCTATGAAAAACTTTTCCAACAGAGATACGCTGGGTTATAATGGGATTTCTCAGAAATGAAGTCCAGGGATGTGGTAGGAAACAGAAAAGAATATGTGATTGGATGTTCAGCCTTGTCTGAGATCTAAGAAACCAGACAGGGAGTCAACAGTGGGAGTCCACATTTCTTATAAATGAGAACCATTTCACAAAAAAATGGGAACTTGAAGTCCAAGGATGCCATTATATTATAAATCAGACAATAGTTATATATTAAATGCACTTGTGTGGACACGAGTAACTACACAGGTGTATCAGGAAAGCAGACTTTTATGTATGGGGAGATGTTTTCCTCACTTAACCTTTATTTGGGATGTATCATCATCTTTAATTCCCTGAGCTAAATGCATTTTTCTGTTCTCTTCACACAATTGTAGCTAAGCCTGCATGTCCTCATACTACCTTTAAAGCTGGTTTCATCTTTTTTTTCCCCTCTCTCTCTTATTGTCTATATTTTCCTCATACTATTCATATTTTATTTGTCCTGTTGTAGTTGGTACTCTCTATTGAATTTATGTAACTTCAACATTGAAATTTTTTTATATTCAGAGAATTTTGACATTTTGTACCTCATTATATGCTACATTTCACAATTAGTCATTAATGACACTTTTTCTGGCTCAATGTCAACTGTACTCTCTCATAATACAGAAGGTGGCTCATCTTCCCACATTTCTTGGGCAAATCCATTTCTTCTTTTAAATGTTTTCTAGTTCTATTTATTAAAAATGTTTTCTATGTGTTTTAATGTTACTTAAAATTTATTAAATATGGGGGCCAGTGGGTGGTGTGGTGGTTGGGGTGCTATACTCCCACGTGGCTGACTGTGGTTCAAGTCCCGGACCTGACAGCTTGCTTGCTTTCTCACTTTCCCTTCCTCTCTCTCTGTCCCTCTATGGTCAAATTAGAATAAATGGATAAATAAAGTTAGATAAAATGATTCTTTAAAAAATTTATTAAACATGACCTCTGTCTTCCATCTCTTCCTATATAGTTATCTCATCCTGAGGATAAGACCAGAAGGTGGGTCAGGGAAAGAGAGAAAATTGAACAGAGATGGAGTGAAAATTAAATGTGTAGAGTAGGAAGGAAAAGGTGGAAGAAAGGATAGGCATGGTTGGAGAGAGAGAGAAAGTGGGAGAGGGAGAAAGACAAGGAGACAGAAAGAGAAATAGAGGGAGAGAAAGGAATAGAAAAGAGAGAAAGCAAAAAGCAGAGAGCCAAGAAAGAACTTGGAAAGGTGACAAGAATTGGGTAAGTAGATGGTACCTAAAAAATTCACTGCGAGGATCCCCTGGACCCTATGATTTTTGTCTGTGATATTTCCCAATACTATATAAATGTGAGGAAAAGTACCAGAATAACATAAAAAATCCCACAAATTGGAATAATTCTGAAAGTTTGTGAGCATTCCAAACCACTCAAATCTCTAGGTTGGTCTTGCCCCCCTCCCCCAGAGTTTTGGAGTTCACTGCCACTAGACATCTCTTTGAAATTAGAAAGTTGCAGCATTCCAACCATGCATGTTTATGACCCAAATACCTGCCAGCTGTTACTTTGTATGAGGGAGACTTCAAAAGTGCATGGAAAAAAAATAAAGTTATGACTTTATGTTGGTGCAGTACAGTTTCAAATTCATACATACTTTTTAAAAAAATAATATGAATTTTCTATTAACTTTTGAAGTCCCCCTCATAAGTTTCCATCACTGCTTTTCAAGTGGTGATTTTGGAAAACACATGAACACCTTCCAGTTCTTGTTCCTGTAAGCTAATTTTACCAGCTACAGTTCCCAAGGGATGAGGAATCTGTGAATGTAGGATGTTAAAGGCAGATTTGTTTTTCTGTTTGCAAACTATTGAAAGACAATTAAAAATTGAGTAAATTTCAGCAAGTTTTCCAATATCTTCAGGTAATCCCACTTTTCCCAAGTACCCAGTGTGCACAAAGATCGTGTAAATAATTTCACAGATGGTGTTGGTAGATGCTGGTTTTGAGTTCAGATGTTGGAAATGGAGTTCATACTGGGCTGACTGTAGTAGATGTTGACTCTGTGGATAGGTGGATCCTGATAACTCTGGCCAGTGCTGAAGGCAGCACGTGAGTATATCCATGCATGCCATTCTAGGTAGTGAGCTAAAACTCCCTTTCACCAAGATGATATGTGATTCTCTTGCTCCCAAATCCAATGGACATGTACACATTTTTGTATTTCTTGTCCTTGTGGCTTCCTTCACCTTGATGTTCTAACTTCCTCCGTGGAATTCTCTCTTCTTTGGTTTCTGTGACATCATTCTCTTTGGGAGAACTTTCACTTACTCTTTAAAGTTCTTAATTTTCTTTCAGGTTTTCATTTGATCCACTGCATTTGCCTTGGCATTCCATTTTCTAGCCTCTTCAGTTTGTACTTTATAATCTCCCTAGGTGACTCTTTCAATTTCATGACTTATAACTGTCAACTTATATACCTGACTAACTACTGACTCTCAGTGTGGATTTCCTTTTGCTACCTCAACTGAATTTTCCATCTTTCATGTTCCCAAACCAGATTCTTCTCTGTGTGTGTATGTATGTTTGTGTATGTGTATGTGGTGGTGGTGGTGGTGGTGGTGATGGTGATGGTGGTGTTGGATTTTTTAATCAGCAAATGTCATGAACAACTAGTTGCCCTTGTCTGAAATCTGACTCCTTGCTTTGTTCACATCCCAATACCCAATCAATCAGAAACCCTTCCTTTCTTTCTCTTAATATCTCTTGAGTATTTTCACCTCTCTCCATCCCACTATGGCCTCCATAGGCAGCCATTATATTTTATAATAATCAATCCAAATCATGGTATGTCTCAAATCATGGCATGTCCACACTATTTCCTATATTAGCCTTTTGCAATCTACTCCACATTATAGCCAGAGCGAGCTTCCTTTAACACTAATATGATTATATCTTTTTCCTCGTATTCAACCTTCCAGGGACTCCACGTTGCCCTGTATATGAAGCCCAACCCTCCTAGAAAGATACATAAAACTCCTTCTTTACTGAATCTTGCTCATTTCCTCTGACACATGTTTCACCTCTTCCATTTTTACAACCTTACTGTATGGCCATACTTCTCTTTAGACTTTCCTGAACTTTGCTGCCTTTAGCACCTGATATTTTACACTTGTTCTTTCTACATGGAACAATCTCAAAACACCCCAGTAAAAAAATAAAAACAACCTATATATCAACTACTTTAAAAAAAACTTGCTTTCAGGGACCAGTTGGTGGCATGGTAGTTAAGGTGGCTGGATTCCACATGGCTGACTGAGTGGTTTGAGTTTCAGATCTGGTAGCTTAAAAAATATATCAGGCATGTGTGCGTGTGTGCCCAAAATCCAGAGAGGAGAGTGAAAAAGAAGGGATTATGATGTGGCCATCCCCCTAAGGAGAAAAATTTGCTTTCATTTGTTTATTTGTTCATGTATTTACCAAATAGTTATTAAGAAGGCACTCTGTGGTGGGAGCTTATTGGGCCATTATTTAACAAACCACTATAGACTGGGTAGCTTCTAAATAACAGAAATAGGTTTCTCATACTTCTGAAGGCTGGGAAGTTCTGGGAGAAAGCACCAGCACAGTCAGTGTCTGGGGAGGTTTCTAGTATTTGTTCATAGATGGCTGTCTTCTGGCTGTTTCCTTGCATGATGTGAGGGGTGAGGAAACTCTCTGGGGTCTCTCTATGAAGGTGCTGGTACAATTTATGAGGGCTCTGACACCACCATCTAATCCCATTTCAAAGGCTTCATCTCCTAATATTATCACTTTGGGAGACAGAATTTAAGCATAGAAATTTGGGGGGAAACATAAGCATTCTTTCTCTAGCAGAGCTAGCAAATGCCTGGGAATTGTGTTTACCCTCAGCCCCTAAGATGTCCCATAGCACCCCTACTTAGCCCTGTGTACTTGTCACGTTGTACTGTCTTTGCTTTTTATGTAAATTTTTTTTGGACCAAGAGTACCCTCTGAATAAAACCAATATCCTATTGGTCGTTTTATTGCAATATCCACTCAATGCTTGACATACAAAGTGGATGTTCAGTGAATATTTCTGGAGTGAATAGATAAATGAACCATTTCTTCTCAAATCCTTTCTCTAGTCTTAGAATACAGAAACAGCCAAATGAGGCTCACAATTAATCTATTTTTGCAATTAGACTGTCAGTCCCTTCATTTCAGCAGGAGACTGACCATTGCCAGTGAGGTAACATCATAGCGGTCCTTACAGAATCTCTTCCTGGTGTAACTTCTGGTTTCAATGAGCTCAAAAGACGAAAGCCAAGGCTTTCTCAACATGCCTTTAAGGCCCTTTTGTTACTGTAATTTCTCTTGAAAGAGGCATGGACAAAGCTGTCTCAGGGTGAGAAATTATGCACACACTGAAGCTGGGACTTGATCTCCTATAGACAATCTCTCTTTAACTTTTCATAAGCCTTTATTTCATTTTGCCAAACATCTATGTGGTTCCCAGGAAGAAAAGCTTGATTTATACCCCACTTTTAGTGTTTGCTCTGCTTTCTTAGCTAGCTTTGGCAATGTCACAACAAGCATATGGTTAAACTCAACAAATAACCATTGAATTGCATTATCTCTGTTCCTTTCCCTTACCACCATTTACTTTCTAGTACTAAGCAGTTTGCAGCTATGTAAGTTTATAATCATTCTAAAAACAGATGTCTCCCTCTAGACCCTGAGCTGAGCTCTACTAAGGCTAAAACTCACCGTGCACCTCCAGGACCCACCTCACTCGAATTAGGGCGGTGAGGGAAAGGAACACAGTAAAGCAACGCAAAGCCACGTTGGTGTGTTTCAGATTAGAACTTCTTAGAATAGAATATGGTGAGTAAGAACTGGCCACAGATTCTTCCGTCATGTGTTTTCTTCATTGTCTTTCTTCTTTTTGCCCTGGCCATGTGGACAAATCCTATAAAGTGACAAAACGAATGTTTTTTTATAGGCTATGTGAAATAGTTCAGCTGTCCTAGGCTTTGTAGGCGGTTTCAGGGCTCGCCCATTGGCTCATTTGTTGTGCGCATGACAGAGCACAGAGTGATGCATATGGGGTCCTTACTGTGCTTCTCAGGAACAGAAAGTAGGGATCAAAAAACAGGAAAGCACAAGGAAGCCGACTCTTTCTTCCTTCCTTCCTTCCTTCCTTCCTTCCTTCCTTCCTTCCTTCCTTCCTTCCTTCCTTCCTTCTTTTTTTCCTGAGGACACGTACAACATTTGATTTACATTTTAAGACTAACTTTAATCTCAAAATCACATATCCATACACCTGTTTCCTTTTTGTTGACTTCACTTCAACTTAAATGCATGGTTTGTTAAACAAAATTGTAAACAAATATTCACCATGTCTGTTACATGTAACACACAGAAACAGCTTTTAACAGAAATTCATCGATACACCCCCCCAACATTTTTTTTATTATAAATACAGGTATCAAAACAATGCTGAACATATTTTTGATACTACTAGTGGTCAGCACCCACACTGCTTCAAAAATTAACACAATTTGTGACAATATTCATTGTACCTGCTACCTTAACAATTTCGACTGCAGCTCTTTCACTATGCGAGATGGATAAAGCATGCCATTTCTGTTTTTCCTTGTTGAGATTTTTTACTTTTCAGAAACACACATGCTTACACCACTGCCATCTGACATTTCTTGCCATGCTTTCATCTTGAAAACTCAAATTCTATTTCGAGTACTCCAGGCTTACGTTTAAATGACAGTGCCTTAACAAGAGAAAAAAAAAATTGTGCTGCATTTTCCCTCTTGTTACCTGAAAACATAATGGGTGTACATATATTAAATATATTCTTACAAATGTCCAGTCGTGTTTACCAGCTGGAATTCTTTTACTTAATATGTGGGTATTTGCATTGTGATATTTAATCAAGACATTTATATGAGTAGAAGGTTGTTGATTTAAGACAAATTTGAGAGCCTCTAAAATTAATTGTTGTATGTTTGTCCTTCTGGTGGCTGTGGAAGCTTCATATTTTCTTTGGATATCATTAGATGTCGTAGCTCTTGAAGGACGACTTTAATGCTGTAACAGTTTTGCCATTTTGCTAACACTGGTATGCTCCATGCAGCCAACATCCCACTGGAGTTATTTATTCCATTCATATTAATTTTTGTTACAAATCTAACTGATGGAGGAGTATCTGGGTATTTAGGTCCACATTCTACTTTCAGGCTATATATTCTGTTTTCATAATTGTCCTTGGTGGCCCAATAATCATGCCTGTCCACCTTATAAGTGTCATATCTTCATCATTTCCAAGGCCCTAGCTAACCGTACCATCGCCTACTCCTTTTTGTCCTTCTTCAAGTTTTTTTTTTTTTTTGGAGAGGTTTTTCGCTATAGGGCGCGTGCGCTCGCCAGACAGAGAGAGAGAGACATAGAGACAGAAAGCGAGAAATCACCCCCCAGGGGGGATGGTCACGGCGCAATCCCTTCTCCTCCATTCTCCTCTCGGGATCTTGGGCACGCACGCACACGCGCCCGGCGTGAGTTTTAAGCCACCGGGTCCGGGACGTGAACCGCAGTCGACTACATGGGAGTCCAGCGACATAGCCATTACGCTAACTGCTGGTTCCCCCTTCTTCAAGTTTTTCCACCAAGCAAAAATTATGGAGAACTTTAACTCCTGTGGAGACTGCCATCTTCTCCTGCAGCCCGACACAGCCCTGTATCTTTCTTATCATTGACTTCCTGGAATCACCTGTTGAATATGACATAGAGGGAAGGGGAAAGACAGGAGAACACATCCTTCTTTCTCTTTTGTTTCCTTACTTATTCTTAATCATCAGTAAGTTGAAGGGAGCTTGTCAATAGAATGGTAAGAAGTGACTTAAAGCAGCTGAGCTATTTAGTGCAGTGTTTCAACTGTCTGGTAAGAACAGAAAACAAGAGGCCAGCAGGTGCTGTAGCTGTTAAAGTGCTGGATTCCCACATGGCCAACTGCTGGTCAAGTCCTGGACCTGGAGGCTTAAAACTCACACCAGGACCATGTGCATACATGCCCAAAATCTTGAGAGGAGAATGGAAGAGAAGGGATTGTGGCATGGTCATTCCTCCTGGGGAGTGGTTTCTCACTTTCTCTCTGTCTGTCTCTGTCTCTCTAGTGAGTGCATGAACCCTATAGTAGAAAATCTCTCTTAAAAAAAAGGAACAGAAAACCAAGTGTTTGTATGAGCTATGAAAGAAGAACTGCATAATTTTAGTAATTTCTCATATAAGCTCAATACTCTTAATGCTTGTGCTTATTTTTATTTTAATTTAAAAATATTTATTATAATTTATGATTCACATATGATCATTATACATCATTGTAGGGTTTTTGTTTGTTTGCTTGTTCATTTTTAAGAAACATCTGCCATTATAATCTCTTCAACACCAAAGGAAGAAGATGCAGTCCAATCTGGCCACCACTTCATATTTCTGTGTAAGACAAGCTGGTTTCAGGTTTCAGAGCCATGCCAGAGCAAGGCTTCCTTATTCCTTTTTTTAAAAAAATAAAAACATAAATGAATAGGAGCAGTGGATACCACGTGGCCAAAATGCTGTGTTTAGAAAGCATACATCTAGGTAATTTTCCTCTGCTTTGACTGGTGGTTGGAGTTCTGGGTGGAAGCAGTGGGATGGAGAGGGTGCCCAGTTTGTAGTCTTCTTCCCTGCCAGTTGCCAGGCACACCCTTCTTTTAGAGCTCTTCAGCCTCATGGCTTTCACTATCTCAGTCATCCCTTTTCCACTGAGCTGTACGTCCTTCTATAACATTGTCAGGATGATCTGAAAGTCATTTATGTTCCAGAATGGTATGATTACAAACATAGTGATCTTCACCTTCATAGAATTCAAAATTAAGTTCTGCAAACTGCCATTGTTGTTAGTGAAACAGGAGAAGTGCTTCAACAGCTTAGTGCTGATGTGTGGAATGCCAGGTCCCAGGGCACTTTTCTGAGCTCAAAATATGATGAGGATGTCTGGAAACTATATGCATCAGACCTGGTGGTCTCAGCTCCTTATTTGATGGCAAAGGCTTCAACATTTCTATGACAAAGGAGCAGTGGCTGTTCTCCTCCATCATCTTCAGTATTTCTTCTGATGTGACACCCCTGAAAGCTTCAGATGGGCTCTGAAGAGCTTCATACTCCACCAGGGTAAGAAGATCTTAAAATTTATACACTTCGTCAGACTTGGCTACATCAGCATAGCAGGGAGGAAGATAAAGGAGTCATCTTACAGCTTGTCTTGAATGAGATCACTGAACACAGTAGTCACACCCTTTGTATCAATGATATTCTCTGCAGTTTTAGCTACTACATAATTCAAAAATTAATTGCCCACTCTGTTTATTCTCCTGGAGTTCAGAGCTCACTTCTGTTTGGTGGTACCAAAGCTCCAATGGAAGAATCCATCTTTTCTCTTTAAGATTTGGTCTGACTTTTGAGTGTCAGTTCACTCTCTACTGATGCATCTGAAAACAGTGGCTGCGTGTTGAACAATTCAGCATCATATACTTTCATTTGGCCAGAGGTCTTGTTCAAAATTCCTACAAAGTGCCTGCATCAGTTCCAAAATTGTTTCCCACAGAGAAAAGTCTGTCAGTTTCAGCTGCCAGGACCCATGGACTCCTCTTCCTGGGGAGTGTGGAGTCGCTGCTCTTGTACAAGGGAAAATGTATGTTTCCTGGATTCTGCAGCTTCCCATCAGAGAACTGGACCAGTACGACTCTGGCTGTCATCGGGCTCCTTGCAGTACAATAACCTCACATCAGGCAACTCCTCTGCCACCATTTAGTCTATCTAGAACCAAGACCAGGAGTTAAGACTGCCACAGCCATCTGTGTACAGTATGGTTTATAAAATATGTATACGGTGTGTAATAAACAAATTGAGGATATAAACATAGTCACCACCTTCAACATGAATGCTCACATTATGTTGTGAACATTAAAAATTCACTTTACTGGTTATTTTGGAAGTATATATTGAATTGTCATAGATGTTATTTATTGTGAAATATGGTTCCAAAGAAAAGCAAAGCAATTAAAAATTAGACAAAGAAAACAAAAATGTGCTTAACAGAACCAGTGAAGGAAAAATTTGGAACTTCCATGTAAAGGAGTGTGAGAGGTAAGAGTTTATAATCTGAAAAGTTCTGTAATACCAATCATTAGTCCAGTTAGAGATAGGTAACTTTGTACATAACAACAGCTCATTGGAAGGAGTTAGGAAAAAAACCACAACAACTTTTTTTTATCATTTTACCTTGCACTAGGTCCTGCAAATTATACAGCTGGCCCTGCTTAGTACACAGGTGTGAAGATTCCTTCACTCAACAAATATTTACTGAGTGCCTTCCTCATTTTCCAAACTGAGATAATCACAAGTGAATTAGACAAAAAGCAACAGCAACCTTATGCAATGATGCCCCTTGGGTAGTGAGATGGTTAAAACCTCTCAATAAAACTTCCCAAGAATCCGTGGCCTCGTTCATTCATACTTGCTAGGCAGTGAGGTGGGTACTGGATGTGAATGATGAGTTTTAGCCTTGGTGAAGCTCTGCTCAGCCTAGTGGGAAGCACCTGTATTTTAAACTTATCGTAAACTTACGTAGTTATGAACTGCTCAGTACTGTGAAGTAAATGTATATTCATCTTTATTTTGTTGTTGTTGTTAGATTTTGCTATAGGGTGTGTGTGTTTATGAGAGGAGAGAGAGAGAGAGAGCGAGAGAGAGAGAGAGAACATGAGAATTCACTCCCTGGGGGGATGGCCACACCGCAATCTCCTCTCCTCCATTCTCCTCTTGAGATTTTGGGCACACATGCACAGATACACATGCACCCAGAATGTTTTTCAAGCCACTGGCTCTGGGATCTTAACAGCACAGTTGGCCATATGGGGTCCAATGGAGTAAATATATAAATGCCATGCACAAGCCTGTAGTATAGGAGATGTTGACACTAGCTGGGGAAAGACAATTCAAAAATATTATTCCTGAGAGTATGAGGAGCTGAACTACTGAGCTGCTGTGGGAAGAACAACTGCTCTCAACTCTTCCTTTGCAATTCTTGTGCTCATTCTTTCATTGTCTTTCTGTTACACTGACTCCTGGGGTCCTAGCTGTGGCCAGGGAGTGCAGAAAAAAGAAAGCGCAGTGTTGGGACTATGGTCTCTCTTCTTACCAGTGTGAGAATCTGGTGATCATAGATCCTCAACTAATGCTTGTTTTACTCTTCTCTCCTGTACTTTTTAGTCCTCCCCCCGTAATCATTTTTGTACATTGACTTTCCCCAGCACATGCTATTACTTATATAAGATTCAGAGAGTGAAAAGAGGCCTACAGAACCACCAGTTCCAGGTTTATAAAGTATCTTTTGAGGGTTGTCAGAAATCCTTGGATGTCTTTCAAGGGAAAGAGCAGACACGTTGACTAAGCAATTCTCAACTTCAAATTCCAAAATACATTGCCTTTTTTCCCCCTAATAAATTCAAGTGGAGTTATATATATAAACATGATTTAAAAAATTTTCTGGGCCAGTAGGTGACATAGTGGTTAAGGCACTAGATTCTCTCACCAACTGCTGTTCGAGTTCTGAACATAGTGACTTAAAAATCACACTGTGTGTGTGTGTGTGTGTGTGTGCGCGCCCAAAATCCTGAGAGGAGAATGGAGAAGTGATTACGGTGTGGCCATCCCTCCTGGGGGGAGGGGTGACTTCTCATTTCTCCTCTCTCTGTCTCTCTTTGTCTCTCTTTGGTAGTGTATGTACCCTATGGCCAAACCTAAACAAAACAAAACATTTCCAATCCTGGCCATGCCATAATGGTGCAGGTGGTAGGACACAAATGTATGAGAACAGGGCTACAAGGGATGCCCAGCTTTGGTCCCTGGATTAACCTAGATAGATGGGTATGTGGTAAGGGCCTATGGTTCTGGCTAAATGAAGGCTAGGGCTGGAGGATCATGGCATAGAAAAGACCCATAAAAAATAACTCTCTCTCTTTCTCTCACCACCCCCTCCTAAAAAAAGAGAAAGTCATTAAAAAATGTGCAGTGCTGAAAAAACGTTCGAAAATCAGAGAGTTCTAGTCCTCGTTTTATAGATGATGAAAGTGAGCACCCAAAAGAAGAAATGGTGAGCTCACGACCACAAAGAATGTAGAGTCACAGCCCAATTCAGGCCTCCAGGTTCACGGTCCAACACAGTTGACATTCTATTCTTCTCAAAATGTTCTGCCACTGGTCTTCACCCCATCTTGGGAAAAAAGTCCACTGCCTTTCTAGTGGATTTTTGCCCTGGAAACATGATGGCTAAAAATTTCTGATTTGATTCATTTAGATTACATGCTTACAGTTGGCTGGATTTCCTAAAACACTGCTGAATACGGAAATAATTGAGAAATGCTTCCAGATATAAAATGACAGAAAGCATGAACAGAGTTGAAGTTGAGATTCAACTCCAAAAAATGCAGCAGCACCCAGGGAGAGAATATCTGAAACAGACGCTAAGTAGGCAATACAAATCCTGGAAAGCTGGCTGTGAGAATGGCAAGGGAGTGGGCAGAAATGCAAATCTGATTTTGTAATGAGATCCAGTAACAGAAAGTAAACAGATTGTTTGGGATGGGGTGAAAAAGAAAGAGAGAAAGAAAGAGGAAAAAGAAAGAGGAGAAAAGAAAAACTTACCAAGACATAGCATGTGGGGAAGATTATTCTTCTGTTTTATGGTAATACTGTTCTTTCAAAAAAAAAAAAAAAAAAAGACTAATTTTTTTAGCTTAGCAGCAGAAGGGTAGAGATGAATTGGAGGAAGTTTTGAGCAGAGCAACGAATGGAATGGATAATTGGATTCTGGGGAAAAGGTGATAACATATAAAGCTTTCGAGGGACTGTAATAACAGTTTCCCATTACAATACTAGAAACCAGAAACTCCAAGTAGGGAGTGAAATTACTTAGGTGCACAGAGATTTAATGGAAAATCATTGGATATGGTTAAGAATATCAGAAAATAGGTTAAACTTGGGGAGAAAGTTCTAGCAGAGAGAATCAGTTTATCACTCAATTGAGTCACCATGCTTGAAGGAGGAGCAGCTTGATATAAAGTATAAGATACGTATCTTTTTTCATAAACTTCCAGCTGTGGAATGCTTACAGACAAAGCACACCCTCCCTCCCTCTCTCTCTCTCTTCTTGAACAATCGTTCTTTCTTGAGGGTTTTTGTACCTGCTGTTTCTTTTATCTAGATTAGTCATTGTCCATCCCCTCTCCCTCCTACCCCACATCTTCAAAAGGCTGGCTTCTCCTAACTCAGGTCTCATGTCTCAGCTTCAATGTCACCTTCCCTTGTTTGAAATGAAGCTTTGATGGGGCCAGCAGGTGACATGGCGGTTAAAGAATTGTATTCCCACGTGGTCAACTGTGATTGGAGTCCTGAACCTGGTTGCTTGAAAATCACTCTGGTCTGTGTGTGTGTCCAAAATCCTGAGAGGAGACTGGAGGAGAAGGGATTGCAGTGTGGCTGCCCCCTGAGAGGTGACTTTTCTCTTCCCCTCTCTGCGTCTGGTGAGCATACATGCCCTATGGCAAAACAAAAACAAAAACAAAACAAAATACTAAACAAAAAACTTTGAGAAGTTTAGTAACTTGACAAATACCACACTGTGTTTCACTCCAGAACCTGAGCCCTATAGTCTCAATGCTCCTATAATAAATAGACATTTGAGTGAAAACAAGTAGAATTTAGTTAATATCTTAAGAGATCAAGAGTTAACAGATTCCCATCTTAAGTCTAGAAAAGGTCAACCAAAATGGAAGAGAATATCTGGTGACGACAAGTTATCATTAGGGTATCTCAAAGAAGGCTTTATGGCAAAAGTGGTTGGGAGTTGTAGGAGAGCCACCAATTTAATAGCATGTCAATTAAATGGGGTTTCTATAAATTTTACCAGAAATAATTATAAATAGGATCCCTGATAGCAAAATATCATTGGTCTCTTTTAGGAGAATAAATATACACTAATCAACTAAAAGTTCTTATTAATAAAACAATGAACTGTCCTCTGCATCATTAAGTGAGGCAGGACTTATTGAGTATTTGTTTTGGAGCCATACATTGAATTAAATACTTTACATAGCATATAGGTATCTCATATAGTCTTGGTTAAAATAGTTATAGATAAAAATTATTTTACAAATGGGGAATTTAGGTTTAGAGAGAGAGAAAACTTTCTGAAGGTCATGCTGCTTATAAGTAAGAAGATATGAACCAAGCAGTCTGAAAACAATATAAAAACCATGAAAATATATTCTATCATCAATCAATGCCTATTGATAACCACCGTGTATAAGTATTTTTTAAAAATGATTATTTATTATTATCCTACTTTATCTCAGGTACCCTACTATAGATTTTTATGTATTTAATTGAATTCTTTATGTATATATAATTTAATACCTACAAAGCTTTTGGTGGATAGGTATTATTTTCATCAGTCTATGGATAAGGAACAAAAGGACAGATATTGAGTGGGTTAAAAGGTCTCCTAGTGGAAAAGAAACATTTGACCTTGTTCTTTCAATTGTCTCATACTTCTATACAAATATATATATATATATATATATATATATATATGTGTGTGTGTGTGTGTGTGTGTGTATATATATATATATATATATATATATATATATATATAATTTTTATTTTTTTAGAGGTTTTTGCTATAGGGTGCATGTGCTCACCAGACAGAGAGAGACAGAGAGAGAGAAAGCGAGATATCACCCCCCAGGGGAGATGGCCACGCCACAATCCCTTCTCCTCCATTCTCCTCTCGGGATCTTGGACACGCACGCACACACGCCCGGCGTGAGTTTAAGCCACTGGGTCTGGGACGCGAACCATGGTTGACTACGTGGGAGTCCAGCAACATAGCCATTACGCTAACTGCTGGTCCCACTTCTATACAGATATTTTGAGCATCCTGCAGAAGGCAAGGGTGGTGGTGGGGGATCCAAGTCTTATTCTCTAAGACTATAACCACCTTTTCCTCAACTTCTCTTTGAGACTCCAAGCCACCCAAACAGGCTTGTCCCCTTACTTTAGTGTTCTGTGCTTTCCACTGCCATGATTTGGGACATGCATGGATGATTAAGGGAACACCAACTCGTGCTGGATTTGATAAGCCATCTGGGGTACTGGAGGTACTGAGAAGCATTCTACAGTGATCACATAGATGGCTCCTGAAATGGTGTTTCTTCTGCTCTTAACATTTATTAAATCCGTTTCCTCTGTTTTAAACTTCAGTTCAACCTCTAAGATCTAAAACAGCTCACTGCCTTTTCATAGCAAATGGTTACTATCAACATTTGTTCAAGGAATGCTTGAAAAATCCTGATCCTAGATTAGGCACTTTTCCTGTTTTCTCCAGCTAGAATAATTTAGATAATTTTATGAAGTTATTGCCCTCCTGTGCCTTTTCCAGTCTTCTTATGCATGAACATAACTCTCCTATGAACCCATCTTAATATCTCTATTATGCTCTTTAGTGTCATTTTCCAGAATTAGACACAATGCCCTTTCACAAGAATGATCGAGTGAAAATAATTCTGTATGTATAACAGAACTTGGGCAAATGGGTAAATCGAAGAGTGAATGGAGGAATGGTGAATGCCAGACATGTTTTAGTATTAGACCCTGTATTAAGCTCTCTCTCTTTTTAAAAAATATGTCTAACCCACTCTCTCCTTCCCTACCCCTAAACCCATATCTGTATAGGACAGATAGATAAGATAGTGTTTGCTTACTTTGGTGAAGACCTCCAAATAAAGACTAGAACATCTTTCTAGAGACTCATAGCTGAACTTTGCCCTGATGACCAAAATGTTCTAGAAAAAAGAGAGTTCATGGAGGAATAATTTTGGGGTTGTTGTTTATGATATCTTCTTCTTAGAGCATTCATTCTCAGTGAACATAAGTATATTTAAGCACAATAGTTTCATATCCAAGAGACCCTATTTTAAAGATTGGCTTAGGTGTATATACATAATGCCTATTACCAGCCACTGAAGATATTTAGAAAAATGAAATTTCATAGTAATACATTTATAAAATAACATTTATCTTTATTTGGATATATGGTATATGAGGGCATAGACTTGCTACACTATGTTTTACCTAAGTGTTATGTCACTGTTGACTGTGGGATTTCAGAATGAACTTCAATTTTCAGATTTTTAAAATATCATATGGACTTTTTTTTTTGAATATCATCTAATCTTTGCAGGTGACTATAGATCTACCTTCAGTGGATTCATGTAAATTCTTTCAAGATTTACTTGAATTCTCAACCTGTGCTTCCTTTCCCTGACTGCCTTCCTTTCTTTCCTTTTTTTTTTTTTTTTTTTTAAGTTTACTAATTTCTTCTATAAATGAGAAAGATAGTCAATGGGAGAGAAAGAGAAAGAGAGAGAAGCCCCAACATGGTCCCTATGACTTGATATACCTTCAAGCTTTAGCCAGCCTAGGTCATGGTCAAGTGTGTGTCTAGTCTACTCAAGGAGGTCTCCAGACTCACAGAGCATCATTCTTTACCTCTGCACCAACATGTGGTCTCATCTGCTGTCTTTTGAAACAAAGTTTTCAATATGTTTACTGTTCCATGGTTCCAAATGGTTCTCTGCTTCAGTTCATCTCTTTAAATATATTAGTTTTATGAACTAAGAAATATGTTTAAATTAAATGAACGGATTCTCTAAATAGTTTATTATTCCATAAATTTTCATTATATATTTTTATGCCTTATCATTCATCTTCATTGCCTAAAAAAGATTTAATGTTTTAGGTCAGTTTTCATTTAGTAATTTCTCATCACTTGGACTGTTTGGGTGTTGTCTTAGTTTTTCAGGACTGCAATAACAAATCTCTACAAGCTGGTTGGCTTAAAAGCAACAGAAATTTATCTTGCCATTCTAAAGTCAAGGGTTCTGAAGTCAAGCCATCAGCAGAGCCATGCTCCTTCCAAAAGCTCTAGGAATCCTTGCTTTTTTGCTCCTTCTGACTTCTGGTTGTTGCTGGAAATCCATGGCATTCCTTTGCTTGTGGCAGCTTTTTTCTGCATTTGGGTTTGCATGCTATTCTTCCTTGTGTGTCTCTGTATCCAAAATTCTCTCTTCTCGTAAGTACAGCAATTGGACATAGAGCCCATTCCAATAGAGTACATGACTCATCCACACTTGATTACAGGTGTAAAGACTCATTGCAGTCCAGCTCAGTCACCCAACTCCTCAGGACCTGTGTATACATCCATCTGGTGTGTTTTCAGGCTGACCTAGGGATCTGAACCCATGACTGAATACGTAGTTTGTAGGTCATTTGTGTGCTGTTAGGTCACAGAGCTGGCCTATACTGCAGTTTTGATGCAGAATTATTTTTCTCTGGTAAACCTCAGTCTTTGCACTTAACGCCTTTCAACTGACTGGATGAACGCCGCTCATATCATTGAGGTTAATCTCCTCTACTTATGTCAACTGATTTAGATGTTAAACACATCTACAAAGTGACTTCACAGAAACATCTATGTTAGTGTTGATTAAATACCTTGGACCCATAGCCTACCCAAGTGGACACATTAAAACTAACCATTATAAGTGGTTGTCTGATTTCACCTGTTTTCAGCTTCTCTTTAAATTGCAGAATGTGGAACTATGCATAGCAGTCCAGCTGTGACTTCACCAAGAATATAAGAACAGGAGAGAGTTTTCATTTCAATAATTTTTCAGTTATTTTTTCGGTTGTGATATTACTATAAGAGTTATGCATCTCTCATTCTCTCCTTTAGTTATTCACAGATGCTTATAGACTGCTGCCAGGCTATATAGGGAGTGGAAAACAGTCTTTATAAATCAGCACTTTTTTGTCATAATGAAAATGTTGTGTAATCTGCACATTTAATACAGTGACCACCAGCTACACATGGCCACTGAACACCAGAAGCACGGCAGTATGACTGCGAAAATAGATTTTCATATTAATTATTTTTTTAGAAAAATTTTTGCTATAGGGCGAATGCGCTCGCTGGCAAGACAGAGAGAGACAGAGAGACAGAAAGCGAGAACTCACCCCCCAGGGGGGATGGACATGCCACAATCCCTTCTCCTCCATTTTTCTCTCAGGGTTTTGGGTATGCATACACACACACACACACACACACACACACACACAGCATGAGTTTTAAGCCATAGAGTCTGAGACTCGAACCATGGTCATCTACGTGGGAGTCCAGCAACATAACCATCTTGCCATCTGCTAGTCCCTATATTAATTTAATTTTAATGTAGATTTACATTTGAATACCCAAATGAGACCACTTTATTGGGCAACGTAGTTCTAAATTACTGAGTTGCTAAGATCTAAAGAGAAATTGGATTCTGACTGGCTATTATGTTGGAGCATGTTAGACTAAGAAGGAACTTAGAGTAAGAAAGCATTTTTTGTAGATTAAGATTCAGAGGTCAATTGAATTACTGAGGGTTAGAGCTTGTTAGCAACAGTGTAGGACCCAGTACATGGGTTGCCTGACTCTCAGTATTGTGTTTATTCCCTCAGCCTATACTACACACTCCTCTAATTAGACCTTTGCTTTTTCACTTGGAATCCCTAGCCCACTTTGACTCTAATTAACAAATGCCTCTGAAAATGGAACTCAACCATGCGCATGGTTTCAGAATGATTACATCTTGCCTGCACCATGGCAAAATGATCTGGCATTTTCTCTTTCAGAAGCCAGGTGGCTCCTGACACACCTATCACTTCTGCAATGATGCCAGTGGGATGTTCTCTCTAGTCATGTGTGACCCCATATGCTTTACTGGAGAAAGAAAACCATTTTATCTGCATAGCACTTAGTTATCAATATTTTCTTTGAAGGAAATTGTCACTTGGCCCACACGATACATTTTTTTTCCTCATAGTACCCTTCTAGATAAGTCTGTAGGTGACAGAAGCAGTATGAACAGACTATCCTGAGTTTCCTAGAGGGTCATTGATCTACTTTCTTACACTATCAACCTTTTTGTTGTTGTTGTTCACTTCCAATGTGTAAAATAAATAGATTTATATTAATAATGTACCTTTTCCAGGGCACTGAACCTGTTAAAATAAGCTTGAAATCATTTTGAATGATACTAAAGCAGGATGTCATATTGACTCTGCATTAAACTTAATATAAAAATATAAAATACAGGCCATGAGGCAATCAGAGGAAAATTTACCTTTGCACGTTCTAGATAAAGTAAATTTTTAAAATAATGGCAATCAGTTGCCGCATGCAATGGGCCTGTGTTTTGCGATATGCATTGGGTTTGAGGAGCAGATGGAAAGTGTCTCTGAGATGAGAATGCTCGAATAATATGATTTTAAACATGCTTTGCCAACAACAGATTTTCTGACACACTGATCAATTATTGAAGATGAAATTCTTATACAGCTAGAAATGAGGATTGTTATTTAAGGGAAGGAGACGATATTATCTCTTGGTGCATAGCTTTATTATTTGGGGCCAGATGTCCAATCCACTACCTGTGATTGACACAACAATCCAAGTCCCATCATTCTTATGAGAGGTGACTCATCCATCCATTGCTATCAGGGAACCAGATTTAGATTGGATATTTGAGCCATAAGCACAACTCTTCCAAATCTCTCAGCTAAGAAAACAGCAAAACCAATGCTGAAAAATCTATGGGATAAAGATAAGCCATTATAGAATCAGCTACAATTCACAGACAGTGATTTGGGGTTGAGATAATTATTTTTATTTTGCTTTTATGGGAAAGTTTCAAAAGTTATAAGTGTAGTAAAAACAAGCCAATCCAAATGACCTCTCCTTCATTCTTATCACCTTTACCATTCTGTTATAAACCTGCTTGCTCTGAAATAGATAATGAGTGATATAGAAGGTCCCTATTTTTTTCAGGGGGAAAAACTTCCACAGAAGTTTGTTGTTTAATATTTATTAATATCATATCTATTTGTATAATGTTTTATTTTGATGAGTAAATTATGATTTTTTTCCCTTAATCAGTCTTGTAGAACCAGTGGAGCAATTAAAACATTTAAAATAATAATCAGCAGGATGAATAAAACAACAGTTATGTTTAAAACTGTTTTTTTGTTTGCTTGTTTTTTTATAGAGGTTTTTGCTATAGGGCATGTGCACTCACCAAAAAGAGAGACAGAGACAGAGACAGAAAGTGCGAAATCATCCTTCGCTCCTGGTGTGAGTTTAAGCCACCCGGTCTGTTACTCGCACCGAAGTTGACTACATGGGAGTCCAGTGATGTAGCCATTACGCCAACTGTTGGTCCCATGTTTAAAACTTTTATTAAAGCTAATGGAGTTTTGCCTGCACAAGGACTGGTGAATGGGAAATCTAGAGAAGAAGCCAGTATTTAAACAGGTAAATTAAAATCAAATGCTCCCAGATGACAAGAGTAAGCAGAATGATGTCTAGAGTGGTATGTAGCAATGACCATGGCGGGTCTGAAATACTATCTTTGGACTTTTCCAGTTTTAATTGTTGAGAAACTTCCCTGAAGTCGTTTCAAAGAGTGACTCACCAATGCTGATTTATTACAGGAGTGATCAAAGCTCAGAGGAGATGCCTTTTGTGCTCAACCTGAACTGATGAATGAAAATGATCCCTTCTCTCTCATTGTCTCATTAGATTCTCACAATCATTCTTAAAAAGGTTAGAAAACTATCACGCCTCTTCCACAGATGATGAAGCCAAGGTATACAACCTGCCTCACTCACACAGCTTCTTAGACAGATAGAAGAAAACCTTGGAATTGAATAGAAAAACCTGGAATTCTGGGCTTCAATTTTGATGGCATTTCTCTACAAGAAGACAAACCAATTCTTAGGACATCATTTCTCTTAGAAACTCTTAGTTGAGCAACTCAGGGTGTTTCAGTGTCACCTTTGATTTGAAAATGCCCCTTCTTCTCTGTCAATTTCACTCTTTGACAAATTCCCTCAATCTGATATATATATTATCCAGACTGATAAATATTAAATAATAAGCCCTCTGAGAAGTATTTTTTCCTAAAAAATGGGGACCTTACACATCACTAATCATGTATTTCAGAGCAAGCTGGTTTAAGCAGAATGGTATGGGAGATAAGGTGGCATCCCATAGCAAGAGCCCTCATTCTCCTAGACTGGAAACCGCGTAGAAAGAGAAAGTGTCTTGACTGATGGTTCCAATGAAAGCACTAAAATTATGTTTTACTGGATTGATCTGCATCGTGTGCTCATACTGGAATCCATCACAATGGCCAGAGGTGCTGGACACACCAACTGGCCAGGTCTGTGTCATGCATCTAACCTTGAAGGCAGAGTTTGTTAGGACAGCTGCATGTAGCATTCATTAGAATGGGGAAGCAATGATTCTTCAAAGAAAATTTAGGTGTTTTTAACAGAAAAAGAAGGGAATAATAATGAACAGACAACAGCTATCCTCCAGAGGTAAGTTAAAATGATCTCCAATTTTGAGTTGGCCCTGCAGCGTAGGGCTTAAGAGATACCAATCCCACATGGCCAACTGTGGTTCAAATCTGGGCTCTAGTGAGGTGAAAAACATGCCAGGCACATGTGTATGTGTATCCCAAAACCCCTAAAAAGGGAGAAATGGAGGAGAAGGGATTGCAGCATGACACACCCCATTAGGGGGTGCTTTCTTTCTTTCTTTCTCTTTCTCTTATTCCTCTTTCTCTGGCAAGTGTATGTGCCCTATGGCAATTTAAAAAAATGATTTTTATTTTATAAATGAAAAAATTGAGGCTCAAAGAGATTAAGTAGCTTAAATAAAAAAGAGATATTGACCAATGTAGGGACAGGTATTTAATGTCTAGATCCTGAGGAAACCTCAAATATCTATTATACCTCTGATCACTGAGATCAGGAAAAAGTTTTCCATTTACTTTTTGAATCCATGCAATGCAAATATGAAAAAAAAGAGACATAACTAACCAGATCTTATAAATTCCCAAGAACACTGAGTATATTTTGGCTGGAACATTGTTTGTTCACTTGTATTTAATGAATGGCCCCTTATCTGACAATGCTGAAACACCCATTTAAACTGCAACATCTGTATTTATGTCTGCTGAAGACATGTTGTTATTAAGTTGAAAAATGGCTATCTCCACAGACTTATAAGCTTCTCAACTTTGTCTTCCAAGGCAAAACATCTCTAACAAAGAGCTTTAGTGCTTTTAAGGGAAAATACTGAGAATTCAAAGAAGACATTCTTTTGAGGAGTTGATCTAAGAGGAATTACTACCCTGGATACCAATCAGTAAGTGGCTTTGCAGAAAGGCCAGCTCAGCATTCAGAGTGATTAAGATGCTTGGAATTACCCTTTCGTGGTTCATTCTCTGAGTCCTCTCTGTTTTGAAAAAGTAAACTGATATACAAAGTATTTTATTCACTTACACATTTCTGAAGATTTTAAATCCCCATTATGCCTTGTAATAGATGTATAACTGGTAAGATTATTAGAATAAAAACACGTTGCCTAAAAAGACCTGCTCTAAGAAAATGACAGAAGATAATGGCTGCTATTGATGTTTGAGAGGAGTCCAGAGGTGTTGAGACTTGCCCAAATTCTTTCCATTCCTCTGGATTTTATAGGAATTCAGCAACTTTTTTTTTCTTTTCTTTTTAAAGCCTTCAATGAGGTGGAAATGGTAGTCTAACACTTTGCCTTCTGTCACATGCTTGTTCTGATTGACAGAGCCAAGGACTTCTTTTCAGTCTTGTGGGTGTAAATGCCAGGAAGATCAAAAGAGCAAGGGCAATGACCATGTGTCACAGTGACCCGGAGAATGGCAAATGTCCTCCCAGGGTGGCCATAAGACTTTCCGACCAGGGTTGCAGAAGGCTGAGAGTGAGGGATGTGCAGGAGCTGGAAGGATGCCAGCGCATGCATAGGGCATCCAGTGAAGCTTTGCCTCTTAAGGGGATCAAGTACACCCAGTGCCAGTATGTTTGAGAGACTCAGGAAACTCGCTGAAAACATGTCTGTTCTCGGCAAAGCTTCCATGAGTGCCTGCCAGAACTGGTGAGGCGTGTGTGTTTCTTCTATATCCAAATTCGTATCTGTATCAGTAATTTTGGTCGGTTATATGAGAACTCATCATAATCGTAATGCTCATGTACATCGCCTCATTTAATCCTCACAGTAGCCCTGAGAGATGAGACAGGCAGATCAGAGCAGCTATTATCCTTCTTTCTTTACAGATGAGGACACTAAGGTCAGAAGATGTCAGGTGATTGCCTTAAAGAGGTAAGCATTAATTTTAGGCAAGTCCATGAAAGCATAGACGGGCAACATGGTACAGTGATTAATGGCTTAGGCCCCAAAATCAAACAGACTTTTCTATCCTGGTTCTTCCATAACTCTCCTGTTACCTTAGAGAAGCTACCTGGGGGAACAGCAAATGGCATAAAGGTTATGTCGCCAGACTCTCACATAGGTGATCATAGTTCGAGTCCCAGACCCAGTGGCTTAAAACTCCCTTCAAGCACATGTGCATGTATGCCTAAAATCCTGAGGGGAGAATGAAGGAGAATGGGTTACACCATGGCCATCCCCCCTGGGGGGATGATTTCTTGTTTTCTGTTTCTCTGTCTCTCTGGCAGGCACATGTGCCCAAAAGCAAAAAATCTCTCTAAAAAAATAATTTTTTTTTTTTTTAAAAAGAAAAACTACCAAGATGAGAGCCCCTGTCATCACGACTAAACATTGGAGTTACGATAAAACATATCTTAGTGTTTGTGATACTAAAATCAAATAAAATATGCAACACATTGTGGTACAGATCCTGACACAAAGTGAGTATTTAAAAGACACTAGTAGCTGTTGTATATGGTTGTTTCCTGGCAGTTTCAGTAGACAAGACCCAGACAGAAGGAAATATAGGGAACCAGTTATCAAAAATGGCATATAAATTAGAGTCTAGGTTTTGAAAATTAAGAAAAACCTGGTTATCAGAATTCTTCCTTCTTTTAGTAATAGCACTCCAAGTTTCCATTGGGGAATGACTCATTCCAAATTCTTGGCTGCTATGTATCAGTGGGGCTCTACTTTCTAGCCTAGGAATAAGTATCCCACCAGGCCTGGCTGTTCAGAGCAGCATATTTCCTGGCTTTGGTGATTCCTTAAACCTCAGGCAGATGGACTCAACTAATCCAACTAGAGTGAGTGCTGGGACTATTTTTGCAAACTGCTGGGAAAGAGGTACTCTTTTTTCAGTGAGGCTGTGGAGCTACTCCATTGAGGATCTGAGGGGCTGGAGACTGCCTTGCCACTTTGTGGGGAGCTCTTTCCTTGTAGTAAAGTCAACCTAGAGCAATACAGGGGTGAGATGGAGAAAAACTGTCCCAACTGCATGGCTTGAGGTAGTTGTGTAGCAAACCACCTCTACTTCTGGTTGAGGGGTTTGTTTGTTTATTTGCTTTCTTTCTCTTTATAATCAGAGAGCTTTTGAATCTCAATTCCAAAATGTTCTCCTGTTTAACATCTGGAAATGTCCTAGATAGCAGGATCAATCTATGCCAACAGTGGGAGCCAACTGACCTAGGCTGGGTTAGAAGAATGCACACGTAGGGAACGAACAACAGCATCTAGATCTGTCCTTCTGCAAAGAAGAGGAGTGGCATCCCGCTCACCCCATTCTACTCACTATTTTCTGGCTCCCAACCTCACCTTCTAAAAATGATAAGCAACAGAAGTTTGTAGAGGTACCACCATTCATGGCTTAATTTATAAGTGACAGATACTTTCATGTTTTGCTAAGACAGATACAGAGTGCTGGAGTGTCTTTGCTCTGTACCTTGAAAGACAGGATTCCTGGGAAATAGTTTAAGTTGTATTGTTCTATCTCACCAACTGTTCCGAGAATTTTAATTAAGTTCTGTTGTATTCATCTCTACTCCTAGCAAAGCCTTTTATTTCAGAACTCAGTTTGGAATAGTTAAATATTTCATTTGAAGTACAACCCCTGCCCCATCCAGCAAAGGAGTGCTGTGCAGATGAAAGAGCTGGTGTAATGAGTATCAAGGTCTAGGCCAGGAGGTAGAAAGTCCAGGCTCTAATTTTGGTTCTACCTGATAGACTGGGACCGCAAACATGAGAATGCTGAAATTAAACAATTTTATTGAGTCTTGGTAGGAAGTGTCAGGGAAACAATGTCTACAAAGCACAAAATGTATTTGGAAAAAAAAATCTTTATAACACATTTAGGGTCAAGACTATATTCTATGAATACAATTACATAGCAGCATGTGTTATTACAGATTCCATATCTAGAACAGGGTGGACACTGGAGTGTGTCCCAAGGACTTTCTTGGTCTGGATTCTTCACTTTTCCATCTGGTATTATCACTCACAGTTCTGCATAGTCAGAAATTTTTGTTTGTTTGTTTTATTGACTTAATTCATTAATTCACTATTTCTTTTGTTTTACCATTTTCTTATTAGTACTAGAGATACAAAAGGTAGGTCAAGCATGGTAGGTCTTTCTCAAGCCAACGCATACTTATTACACACCTACTATGTGCCAAGCAGTGAGGTTATTAAGATGGGTTAGCCAGTTATTGCCTTCTTCAATCTTGCTACTCAAATTATAGTCTTGGAACCAGCAGCATTAGCATTCCTTAAAGGCTTGTTAGAGAAATGCAGAATTTCAGGCTTTGTCCCAGACCTACTGAATAGAATTTGCATATTAATAAAACCTCCAGTCAACTGGTATCCCTGTGAATGTTTGAATAGCACAGTTCTGGGAAAGCTTATGTCATAGTGTACTTCAGTGGGAAGAGAACATACCAGTGGGTGAGAAGCCTGTTAATGGTTGCCAACTTCCTGCTCTGATGCTTCAGTGAAATTCAAGCAAATCATTATGTATGTTACGACTCAATGTATTATCTTCGAAATAGAGATAATAATATCTGCTCTTCCTTCCTCATATGCTATTTTGAACATCAGATGAGAAACTAGTTGCAAAAGTGTTAGTGCCATCAAAAGCAAAATTACAACATTTAAGGCTTGGAGAAGTTTCTGTGTATTAGGGCTGGCTACATTGCCCAAGAACTGGGATGTGATTCTGATTTAACAATCGCCTGCATTGTGGGTCTATGTTAGGGCATTTTTATCGCTGCCATTCAGAGATGTGAATAGCATGCTTACAAAGGCACCAGTAGGCAGTGAGCTTCTGGTGCCTTATAGATATGCAGAAATTTTTGTGGTAGACATTTTATGTATTTGATTCATTTCAATAAAACTTAAGAGGAGCTTGATTACTGGGAAAAGCTACTGGTGGTGTGGCAAGCTTTGTTTCCACCCTCCATCCTGTTATTTTAAGATGGTGTTTTAATGTAAAAAATGATTATTAATTCATGGTACAATTGGTGCTCTGAGACTGGCCCCAGCAATAAATGAAGATATGGGTAGATTTATAAAACACAGACGTTCTCTAAAACAAGACTAGGAGAGATTTCTTAGATACTGCATTTTTTTTTAATCCCTTGCTCCTTTAGCAAACTCACAAGCAGTTGGGTCATCAGACAGCTACAAGTATGGGAGAAAACTATCACTACATCACTGGAAAGTGAAGACTCAGCTCTGGCCTGTCTTAGCTATTGAGGTAGAGAATCCAGACATATACCACTTCGGGACAGGAGCTCTTTTTCTTTTCCTGTGGTTTATAAAGTCTTTTAGGAACATTCTATCCTATCGCTTGTCCATACTTAGAAATAATTGCCAGATAAAATTAGATTAGTATTTTGATGATAAAAAACAAGGACAATGTCCAACTGACAATCACCATCATGAACTCTCACCCTCCAGTGTCACACTCCCCTCCTGTTTTGCACCTCTGAATTTCTATTGTTTCTATAAAACAGAGTTTGGTTATCAAGGGTATACTTGGCACTGTGGTGATAATTTGGTGATGGCAGAAAGTAGAAAATCATCTGAAAAATTAAGTTTTATTACTGAATATTTAAGCAGTGGGGTAATCATTGGAGTAGATTCTCCCTTAAAGATTTAGCTGACCCCTGTCAACTATAAATCCCTGCTTATTACACAGCATTTCATTTTAAGAAGCAAATTAATTGGCTGTTTAGTGAGCCAGAAGTTAGGAATTTCCTACTGCTCATTCAGCAGATTCTGGGCTAGGTAAGACTAAGAGTCTGGAGGCTACAGAGAGAACAAGTGGGGTTTGAAAGAAAGCCACCCTTCTGTAGGTTATGCTTCTCTGGCCATGGCATCTTTCTTAGCTATGTGAAAATCATCAAGTCAGTCTCCCCAGATTGGCAGCCACTGAGGCCAGGAGCAGCCTCAGAAATGAGAATGAGGGACCAGCAGCTGACATAGCAGTTACGTCGTTGAATTTCCACATGACCAGGCATGTGTGTGTGTGTGTGTGTGTGTGTGTGTGTGTGTGTCCGTGCGCGCTTGCGCGTGTGCCCAAGATCCTGGGAGGAGAATGGAGGAGAAGGGATTGCAGTGTGACTATCCCCCCTGGGGGGTAATTTCTCACTTTCTCTCTCTCTCTCCAGCAAGTCCATGTGCCCTAAGGTAATAACCTCAAAAAGCAAACAAAAAAAGGGGATGAGAATAAAGAGATCTGAATTATTGAGTTGTCAAGATTAAAAGCAAGAAATAGTAAGAAGGAAAACATGGTTGAAGTTGGTTGTGTGAGGGCAAAGGTGGGATATGAGCTGAGTCCTGAGAAGTTCTTGGGACCTCCTGTTTTTCTCTAATAGAATACCTGATTCTTGGGCGTGTCCAAATTTTTTTTTTTTTTTTTTTTGAGAGGTTTTTGCTATAGGGCGCATGTGCACGCCAGAAAGACAGAGAGATACAGAGAGACAGAAAGCGAGAAATCACCCCCCAGGGAGAATGGCCATGCCACAATCCCTTCTCCTCCATTCTTCTCTTGGGATCTTGGGCACGCACGCACACGCACCTGGCGTGAGTTTAAGCCACCGGGTCTGGGACTCGAACCGCGATCGACTTCATGGGAGTCCAGCGACATAGCCATTACACTAACTGCTGGTCCCGGCGTGTCCAAATTCTGATTAAATTTGACCAAGATGCTAACACCATTACTAAGTCATGAACAACTAAGTTCTGTATAACCATTTATAATTACTACAGGTATCCATGGTCCATGCATGGTTCCTGCTACTAAAGGGTATGACTTAGAAACAATGCAAGGTAGAATAAAGCAATCCCAAGCATACCATGTAAGTACAACCTTTTCTATTTTGTGGAAAACAATAACAACAAAAAGAAAACAAAACAAAAACAGAATGTACTAATTAGAGGTATTATTTTCAAGTCTTCCCTGATTTTTATATAAAAATTTAGAATTAGAACTACTAGTTATATGCTATTCCCATCCTACCTTACAGACTGGTAGGTGACCTGGCTGTCCTTTAAGTTACTCTTTCTTCTTGCGACCATAAAATTCTCTTATCAGGTGTTTATTACAGTGACACTGAAAAAGTTCTAATGAGTTATACATTTTCAAGTGTCCATAGAAGACAGAGACGTAATTTGTTTATTCTTTAGTAATGTGCATTTGAATAGGGCAATGGTTCCACTACTAGGAAGTGTTTAGTTATGGGGGAGTTCAAACATAAGTCAGGGTTATAGAAGGCCAATACCCAAGTAAGAGCTCTTCTTAGAACTTCAGAAACTACCTAAGATCTTCTCCACCTCCATAATGTCTACAATTCTGTTTTAGAACTCTGCTATTTCCTTAATAGTCTGTGAATTCAGCTTTTAAGTAATGAATGCTGTGGGAACCAGCAGTTAGCATAATGGCTATGTCGCTGGACTCCCATGTAGTCGACCGTGGTTCACGTCCCGGACCCGGTGGCTTAAAACTCACGCCGGGCGCGTGTGCGTGCATGCCCAAGATCCCAAGAGGAGAATGGAGGAGAAGGGATTGCGGCGTGACCATCCCCCCTGGGGGTGATTTCTCGCTTTCTATCTCTCTGTCTCTCTCTGTCTGTCTGGCGAGCGCACGCGCCCTATAGCAAAAACCTCTCCAAAAAAAAAAAAAAAAAAAAAAAAAAAAGAAATGAATGCTGTGACACTCTAGAAGTACTTAAGACTCAGGATGTTATAAAAATTAATTTGTATCTACCAGTGTCTTTGCCCTTCCAGAAAGAGCTCTCTTGGAATAATTTCTCAGCCATGTGAAGCATAGGTCTCTCTGAATAACACCAACACAGTAACAATTATAGCAACAGCCAAAATGCACTGCTTTCTGTGTGCTGGGCTCTGTTCTGTGCAGTTGAGTTATATTAACTCATTTAGTCCTTGTAAAACCTCTGCAGTGGGTACTGTTATCATCCCCATTTTATGAAAACACACAAAAAAGAAGGTGCCTAGGCTAAATTAAAACATGTAACTATGTGGGAGCTCTGAAAATGTAACATCACCTCAATAAGAACTTGAGCCATAGACTCTGATCCCAGAGGATACGATTTATTAATCACTCAATTCATTTATGCAGAATGTGGAATGTAGAAGCCAAAGGCTTCCACTGTTGGAGGGAAAGATGCTTTATCAAAGAAAATTTATTCTTGTTGGAGAGGGCAATAAAGCTATGGAGATTTTCAACTTTTAATTATTAAACAGTGAAATAGAATTTCAGATGAATCTCCCAGATGTAATTTATATTGTAATGTTTTATATGGCTTTATGTACCGATGTCAGGGAAGATGACTCTAAATGAATTTTCAAGGACTTAAGGGAAGGCTCCAGGTCTTAGCTCCAGAGATGGAGGCCTGTCCTCATCTCAGCAGGAAGCCACGAACCTCTCATGGACCAATGTGATGAAATCTTCATTGAAACCTGGAAAGATCAGAGGTAAAAAGACCTTTCAGAATAAATATTTGGCTTCTAAGATAAAATTGTGAGTTAATGCTAACAGCAAGGTCTGTCTCTTCTTTTTCCTTTTTGTTATATTTGTCTTTTCCTTATGAACATGACCAAGAATTCATTTGCTAGAGGTCACCCAAACTATGTAATTACTCTCATCTTACCTTCAGAAAAACTTAACTGTTGCCAACTTAGAAACATTTAGGGTTGGTTTTCCAGTTCAGATGCTATACCTTCTTTCTCTCCCTCTCTCACTCTTTCTCCAAAAAAGAAATCAACCATACAAAACAACAGTTGCTCAAAAGTAAGATAAAAGCAACTGCCCATCTGTCATCATTGGTCTTTTAGAACCACAGTTGTCTTTCTAATTTCTCTTCAACTTTTAACATGCATCTCAAAACACCTTTTCACAGGCAGGTTATACGCTTATTTCAAATACTGTCTAAAAACTCTAAAGTGATTTGACAAAATTGGAAGCACAGATGACTGATACTCTTAAAATAATTGCTACCTTCGTGATTCAACATGTGAGCTCTGTCACTTATTACACTTTTAAGTGAACTAATCTAAATTAAAATCTTCTAAAATCAATAGCTCATTTTTTTGAAGTCACAGAGCATTCTTAATGCGTTACCCAGCCAGAGAAGTCATATTTTCAGAACTTAGATATCTACAGGACCCTAACATAGATCTGATGGGATATTTTACAGTAAGTTCCTTTCATTTTTTGCACAAATACAGTAAAAAGAATCAGCCATCTCAAGTGTAAGCACTTTTCCTCAGCAGAGCTCCTCATTTAAAAGATATTGTTATTTTCTTTTGATGCGTAAAACTGCGCCTCAGCATGATCTTTTACTACCTGAACAATAATTTATTTTAAAGATTTATTTATTTATTTTTATTTGTTAATATTATTTATTTTTTAGTTTGACCAGAGAGAGAGACAGAGAAAGAAAGAGAAAGTGAGAAAGCAAGCCATTAGTTCTGGGACTTGAACCATGGTTGGCCATGTTGGAGTCTAGCACCTTAATCACCACGCCACCTACCAGCCCCAACTGAACAATAATTTCAGTCACTCATCTTTATGTTACTTTCAGCTGATGGTGTAATTTAAGTGAATTTATAGAAATAAAGTAATATAAAACATTCAATTAGTGCTGAAACCCACTCAAGGATATTGTTTTGGAAGTCAGGTAATCACTTGCGAGCTTCAGAGACAGGCAGGCCTCCTTCTTTTTTGGCTTTGCTGCTGAGGAATATAGAAACCCTAATATGAAAGGACAAATCTAATTTTGGTTATCTGCATTAGAGTGTTCTGGAGAAGGTTCCAGGAAAGTACTTGAGACCTACCCTGAGGCAGAATTTTCTAGGAGTCAATTTATGTTGTCTCTTTTCCACCTTCATAATTTATACTGAGTTTCTAAAAGAAAAGGAAAAGGAAGAAGACTCTTGGTCAATGCCAGGGTTCGGGTTGCTGAAGTACCTTTTCCAGTGCCTTATTTTCTTTAGTCAAAGAAAAAGCTAGGGGAAATGAGAAAAGAATACACTTTATTAAGAATTATTCTACTAGGCTGACCCTGCAGTCTAGCAGTTAAGGGAGCTGATCCCACATGGCCAACTGCAGTCCAAATCAGAGCCTCAGTGGCTTGAAATACGTGCTATGCACATGTGTGCAAGTGCCCCAAATTCTGATGGGTTGGAGAAATAGAGCAGAAGTGATTTCAGCATGGCCATACCCCATTGCAAAATGCTTTCTCTTTCCCTCAGTCTCTGTTTCTCTGTCTGTCTCTGACAAACACATGCACTCTATGGCAATAAATGTCCTGACCCGGGGGACAGTTGAACAGGTTTCCTGAGGGAAGGAGTGAGAGACAGTACGAACGATGAAGTGTTACAACACGGAAACGACGCAGTGTTACAACTCTTCAGGGTTGTCGTTCATTGTGGGCAGCACGGAGACGACACAGTGTTATAACGCTTCAGGGTCGTCCAGAGACGACGCAGTGTCACAGCTCTTCAGGGTCATCTGGAGACAATGCGGTGTTACAACTCTTCAGGGTCTTCAGGGTCATCTGGCGATTGTGGGCCAGGGATCGTGGCTATATACATGTTGGTGGGCCGTGATTGGTTGTAAAAGGTGGGTTATGATTGGTTGTAAAAGGTGGGTTATGATTGGTTGCTTTGTGGACCAATCATGAGGTGCCGGATATGCAAATCTGAGGGATTCTAGTGGCTAATCAGAGTATGATTTTGAAGGTGAGGTTTTGAAGGGAAGCCAATCATGGCTTTTGGCACTGTGTAATTGTTTGCTCTCTGAGAAATCAGTGATATTCGCTGGTGCGCAGCCTCCCACATATCCCCCTTCTCTGTTTTGAGAGATGAGGAAAAGGCCTGGGGGAATCGTGCCTGTCTTAGCTTGGAGTCGTTTATAGAACCATACATCCATTCTTACCCGTCATTGGAGAGTCCCATAGCTATGATGGGCCTTCTGTCTTAGGTGGAAGGAGTGAACAGTTATTGGGTTCATCAGACTCTCTTACCCATCTTTGGCTAACCGATTCAGCACCTCACACGAGACCAGTATAGGGGTGTTGGTTTTCCATCTCCAGTCTAGTATAGTGAACCTGGATAAGCCGCATAGGAAGTGAGTCAATTTGTTGTTTGAGGAATGACATGAGCCTATTAAATATAACAGGTCCCAGTGAGCAAACAATTAAAAGGCCAATGAATGGGCCAAGTAGGGAGAGTAGGAAAGGGAGGAGACCATTCTAGGCAGACCATCGGCGAGTTGTTTTCTACGTTGTTGGAAAGATTCTTGGAGTTGATGTATTTTGTAAAAGCAGCAGTGTTCCTGTAAAGCAAGACAGAGAGCCCCCCTGTTCTGCCAGTAGGAGATTTAAACCTCATCTATTTTGAAGAACCTCCTCAGCCGGGGAATCGAGTTGGTCTGAGATAAGACCCTCAGTGACTTGGCGTAATAACCCAAGCCAGTGGAGCCGGCAGCTGTAGCTGTGGTTAGGGGAACATAAAGGTTGAGAGTTTTGAGATTTAAGAACATATGCCAGTTGTTTTACAAAGTCTGTACTTACATCAGCATTACCAAATATTTTTTCTGATGTGGTAATTAATCAATGTACAAAGTCAGAAAAAGGTTCATCAGGCCCTTGTCTAATGTTAGTAAGGGAGGTGCTCAAATCTCCTTTGGCAGGGAGTTTTTTCCAGGCCTTATGCCTGCCGTATGAATTTGTGCAAAGAGCCCTGGATCATACTGCATTTGATTTTCATTGTGTGCATAGTTTCCTTCTCCTATTAACATTTCAGCCGTCCAGCCATTATTGCTTTGGGCATTGCGGCCGGCGGTTTCCCTACAACCCTCTACATATTCTGATTTCCAAAGCAGGTAGTCTCCTCCTGAAAGTGTAGCAAGGGCTAATGTTTGCCAATCAGATGGTGTGAGCCAGCCCTTGGCGATAGCTCCAACTATAGCTAATGTATACGGAGCAGTAGCTCTGTATTGGGTGACTGCTGCCTTAATTTCTTTTACCATTTTAAAGTCAAACCCGCTGTGACAGCAACAAACCTGTCCTTGGTGATCTGTAGTTTCTGTAACAGGGAATGTCTCAAAGTCTGTCGTATGTGATCCCTGAACTAGTTTTGTTTCTTTGTCTGAACTGGTTTTTAGTTTCTCTAATTGTGATAAAAAAGGTATCTGCATGGATAATATTAAACCCACAATGTAGAACGTGCTATATGCTATGTAGACTCTTTTGCTATATCTCTGCATCAGTAACAACACAAACACATGTAGTGGAATAAGGTTGATGATAAACATATAACCACCCCAAGCAGAGACCATATAGAAATATGATAAACAGCAGCACATTGTCCAAAAAACTGACCCAGTTTTTACTGATTTTACCCATAAGTAGTATGTGAACTGAAGTACAAAAAAAGCAATGCCTTCATTATCAAAGGATCCAGCTACTGACCAAGATATATAACCTGGTACAATTGCAATAAAACAAGCAGCTAAAAGTCCTGCTCCTTGGTTCCAAAGTATTAGTTCCTGGTGTTCTTTTTCTAATCGAATTTGTTCTTTTAATTTTTTTATTTTATTAATTATTTTTTGTTTTGGGCCAATAAGAGGTGGTGTTGAGGCGGTAGTGTTATAGTGTGACGGCCGTTTTTTGAAGGGCGACCATTCGAGGTTATTATATTTATCAGTCTCGGCCTCTAGGATTTCCTCCTCTGAACTAGTTGATGACTTGTTTTTCTTTGGCTCTTGTAGAGCCTTAAGGTTGTTTTTCTCTTTTAGGTTTTTCGATTTTTGGGGCTTTGTCTCGCCTTCAGGGCTTTTAACTTCTCCCTCACTATCTAGGGAAATAAGATCCTCTCCCTGTTCTTTTCAATTTTAGAATTAGCGACCATAGTGGCAAGGGTTTCTTTTAAGTCCTGAATGAATAGTTCATGCTGACTAAGCTCTTGTTCATGCTGGCTAAGCTCTTGTCCCATTATTACCCTTATTACTTATAAGTAAGCAACCTTTGTTACTCACTGGGACGATTCTCTGCCATCCTCCTCTGCAGCCTTTCTCAGGACGATTCTCTGCCCCTTCTCATCCCCTCCTGGACTATTCTCTGCCATCCCTTCTTGGGACGATTCTCTGCCGTCCCCTCCTGGACGATTCTTTGCTGTCCTTTCTTGGGACAATTCTCTACTGTCCCCTCCTGTTTTCCGCTGCGGCCTTTCTCTTTATTTTGGTGCTCGGGACGATTCTCTGCCATCCCCTTCTCAGGTGCTCTTAACTGGATCCTTCGTACTCAGGTCCCTGTTCGGGCGCCACGTGTCCTGACCCGGGGGACAGTAGAACAGGTTTCCTGAGGGAAGGAGTGAGAGACGGGATGAACGACACAGTGTTACAACACGGAAACGATGCAGTGTTACAACTCTTCAGGGTCGTCGTTTATTGTGGGCAGCATGGAGATGACACAGTGTCACAGCTCTTCAGGGTCATCCGGAGACGATGCAGTGTTACAACTCTTCAGGGTCTTCAAGGTCATCTGGCGATTGTGGGACAGGGATCGTGGCTATATACATGTTGGTGGGCTGTGATTGGTTGTAAAAGGTGGATTATGATTGGTTGTAAAAGGTGGGTTATGATTGGTTGTAAAAGGTGGGTTATGATTGGTTGCTTTGTGGACCAATCATGAGGTGCAGGATATGCAAATCTGAGGAATTCTAGTGGCCAATCAGAGTATGGTTTTGAAGGTGAGGTTTTGAAGGGAAGCCAATCATGGCTTTTGGCATTGTGTAATTGCTTGCTTTCTGAGAAACCGGCAATATTCGCTGGTGTGCAGCCTCCCACAAATAAAAAAAAAAAATTATATCATTTTTCCTTAATCACCCATTCAGTCATGTTTCCTTTGTGCTACTAGTTCTGCACCCACTCCCTCCACCCCGTACTCCCTTAGCCCAAGTGCATACCCATGCCTGTATCGCATCCTCTGGTCATAAGCAGAGTCATTATGTCTAAGTGTCATTCTGTATGGCTAATATCATCGATACTCATCCTTAAAATGCTCTCAGGAGGCCTAGCATTTTGGGACATGATAAAAGGGCAATATTGGGAAGATGCAGTACTATAATATATTAAGATAAAATACAATGTGTTTTCAATAAATGAATTCAGTAAAGTTGCAGGATATAAAATCAACATACAAAAATGTGTTGTGTTTCTGTATGCTGATAACAATCTATTAGAAAAGGAAGTTAAAAAAATCTATTTATAATAGCATTAAAATGAATAAGATACCAGGGAATAAACATAACCAAGGAGCTGACTTATACATTAAATACCATAAAACATTGATGAAAGAAATTAGACACAAGTAAGTAGAATGCATTCTGTGCTTATGATTCAGAAGACTCAACATTATTGAAATGTCCACACTACCCAAAGCAATTTCTAGATTCATGCCAATCCCTATCAAAGTTCCAATAGCTTTTTAAATAAGAAGAGAATAAATTATCCTGAAATTTATGTATAATGACAAAGGATGTTAAATAACTAAAACGATCTTGAGAAAGAACAAAGCTGAAGGTATCAACTTCCTAATTTCAAAGCTATAATAATTAAAATATGGTGTGGCATAAAGGAAGACATATAGACCAATGAGACAGACTAGAAATCCCAGAAAGAAACTCATGCATATATGACCAACTGATTATTGACAAGATTGCCAAGAATCCATGATGAGGAAAGTATAGTCTTTTCAACAAATGATGTTGAGAAAACTCAATAACCACATGTAAAAAAGAAAATGAAATTGGATCTTTATCTTACATCACACTCAACAAACTTGAAGTGGTCTAAAGACTTAAACATAAGATCTGAAACTGTAGAACTCCTAGTAGAAAACACAAAGAAAACTTTATAACATTCCTCACTTTCACTTTCTCTGTCTCACTCCAGGGAGTGCATGTCTCTCTGGTCAAATTAATAAAATAATAATAATAAATAAAATTAGGTAATTATTTAAACAGAAAAAGAGAGATCTATTTGCTGCTGCAAAGGTTAGACCCTAACATCCTGTAATAATACATGAAATATCTTGAGCACTTGTGGAGTGTCAGGAAATATTCTTATTTATTTACTTATTTAACTTTGCTATAGGGTGTGTGCACTTGTCAGAGAGAGATAGAGAGACAGAGCGAGGGAAAGTGAGAAACACCTGCCTCCCGGGAGATGGCTGAAATTCCTTTTCCTTCATTCTTCTCTCAGGATTTTGGGCATGAATGCACATGTACCTGGGATGTTCTTCAAGCTTCTGGGTTTGGGACTCAAACTGCATAGTTGGCCATATGGGATCCAGCCACCTTATCTACCACACCACCAACTGGCCCAGTGAGGCAATATTCTACTGTTTATGTATTATCTCATTTAATAATTACAACAATCCAATAAATCAGATATTGATACTGTTATAATCTTCTGCCCTTTATACATAAGAAAATTGACTAAACTACTTGCCTAAAGTTACATAGCTCATAAAGGGCAGAACTGTGATTCAAGCTCAGGCCTTCTGTTGGCAAAGTTCATATCCCTAACCTGGGCCACACAGCATTTTCCTCTCCTTGTTTGGTCTCTTCACAGTTTCCGACAGTAAGGCTCACCATCTACTCATACAAGCACTTTTCATCTAAGAGCTGACATCCACAGTGGCCTCAGGTGAACTCACAGTTAGTATAGGAAATTTTGAACATTGTCAGACTTCCATTTCATAGAACCTGATAATAGGCCCCACACCACACTAGAGCTTTGGATGGTCCACTGAAGACCCCTGGGCTGCCTGATCCCTAGTTGGAGTCTAAGCCTTATTTTTTTTTTTATTTTTTTTTTAAATTTTTAAAATTTTTTTTTTTTTTGGAGAGGTTTTTTTCGCTATAGGGCACTTGCACTTGCCAGACAGATAGAGAGAGACACAGAGACAGAAAGCGAGAAATCACCCCCCAGGCGGGATGGTCATGCCGCAATCCCTTCTCCTCCATTCTCCTCTCGGGATCTTGGGCACGCACGCACACGCGCCCGGCGTGAGTTGTAAGCCACCGGGTCCGAGACGCGAACCACGGTCGACTACGTGAGAGTCCAGCAACATAGCCATTACGCTAACTGCTGGTTCCCTAAGCCTTATTTTTGACAAGTAAAAACCAGACGGCTTTATGGTATGTTGGATGTCCTTGGTGATCACACCACTTTTGTCCATAGAGGCCTCAAATTCCCTCCATGGGACCCTTCTCTTCTGTTTAAAAGTCATTGAGTCAATTGCTTCCCAAATCATGATAGACTTTGCATCGTTTTTTGGCATAGTATGAGATACTCATTCACACCGTTAGACTACATAATCTATAGGAGAAGGACCTGTTGAACTTGTTCACTGTTGCAGCTTTGGCGCTGAACACAGTGCTTGGATAGAATAGACATGCAGCAAACATTTATCAAATGAATTAATAAGAAGTTTCTGCATTTTCTTTCTCACCTTAGAGAGTGGACCTCAGGCCAAGCTCCATCTCTCTCCCTTCACCGTTTGCTCCGGCTACTGGGAAATCACTCGTCCTCCTGGTCTTAAGTTTTAATACATGACAATAGATAGGATGTGCCAACATTTAAACCTTCCCACTTACTCAGATGACAAAGAGACTAAAGGTCTGTTCCCTAAACAGACATGTTCATGTTTTAAAAATGTGATCCAGCTGATTAAATGCAGTGCATAAACAAAGATCAGAATGAGACTAATGGATGGCATTTACATAAACAAGTTATCAATATTAAAATAGCATGATGGAAACTTTAAGTATAACATTAATTAGAAACCTGAAGTAACTTCATTATTAGCCATTAATATTCACAGAATACAATCATATTTCTTAAAACATTGAAATAAAGCTTATAAGGTAACTTTTACATGTAGAATAATGAGACCATTTCATAATATGAAGTGATATTTGGGCATGAATGCACATGTACCTAGGGTGTTCTTTAAGCTGCTGGGTTTGGGACTCGAACTACATTTAGTTTGTACAATGCTTTATTGAAAGCAATCAGATATTTCACTTTGTCATTAAAAAAAAAAAATGGTATAGGGTGCATGCACTCACTGGAGAGAGACAAAGTGAGAAAGAAAGTGAGAAAGCACCCCCCAGGGGAAAGGCCATGCGGCAATCCCCTGTCCATTATTCTCCTCTTGGGATTTTGGGCATACACATATATGCACCCCATGGTAGTTTTTCAAGATACCATGTCCAGTACTCAAACCTCACAGTCGACTAGTCACCTTAACCACCATGACACTGACTGGCCCATACTTTGTCATTTTTAATAGCTTTTTTGAGGTATAATTCACCTACCATAAACTGTACTTGTTTTATGTGTATAATTTAATGCTTTTTAGTATATTCACAGATTTGTGCAATATCAGCACATGCTAATTTTAGAAAACAATGTCATTCTTGGGACCAGCAGATGGCCAAATGGTTATGTTACTGGACTCCCATGTTTGAGTCCTAAACCTAGCAGTTTAAATACTCATGTTGGGCGCATGTGTGTGTGTGTGTGTGTGCCCAAAATTCTGAGAGGAGAATGGAGGAGAAAGGACTGTGGCATGGCCACTGCCGCCCCCACGGGGTGATTTCTCACTTCTGTCTTTCTGTCTTTCTGTCTCTCTCTGCTTCTCTGGTGAGTGCATGTGCCCTATAGTAAAAATCTCAAAAAAAAAAAAAAAGAGTCATTCTTAATGTACCGCACAGACAAGATAGTTTATTTCAATTTCTCAATTCATTTATTAACCATAGAAGGAAGGGACACTGGAGATATTAAGAACTATTGATGAGAAAATTGAATAAAGATCTTGCATTGGATATTGGCTGATACAACTAGTATATTTATTTGCTGTATTAATTTGGGGAAACCTCCTGTCTTTTTTACCATTTGTGTGCACATCTTACTGTATTTTTCTTCAGAAATAAAACAACTTTAATAGATATTATTTTGTATTGATATAGCACCTTCTTCAAGAACCTTAAATGCTTTACAGACATTATATCTAATTAATCCCACAACAACTCCACGAGGTAGGTATTACTGCCATTTTACAAGACAGGGAGACTGAAACACAGAGCGGGTAAGTGACTTGCCCAAGGTCACACAGTTAAACCCACTGAACAGCTAGGACCTGGACACTCTTAGAAGTAAGAGCCTGATTAATTTCGATCTTTGACAGGCTCCCACGGAGATGTTCAAATTAGAGGCAAAGCAGAGGCAAAGCTGGGGAGAGGTGTGGGTAGATCTAAGGACAAATTGATTCCCATCAGCACATTCTTCAAAAAGTGATGCCTTTTAAGCATTGGGACTCATAGAGAACATTGTCAAAGGATAGAAATTGTTAAAAGTTCTCATTCCCTTGACAGTAAAACTTGGTCTAAAGGGATGCCATCTTTAGCCAGAAAGTGAGGAAATCAAAGGATTTGCTAAGCATTTACAATAAGAATATCCTATTAATCAGTATATACTACAAAACAACCAACCACAGAGCTTAGATGCTTACAGAAACAAATTCTTGTTTCTCATTATGTTACAAATCCAGTGTAGGTTAGTAGGGAGGTTCTGCTGATTCATTGGGGTCATACAGACACTAAGGGTGAAGCAGACTTAATTTCTACTTATGCTTTCATGGTTGCCAGAGTAGGACAAAAAGAGCTGCTGTGGGATCTCACGTGGGCACTTAAAAATTTCAATCAGAAAGTAATTCATTTGACTTTCACAGTTGACCCATTGGGTAGAATTAGTGACATGACCATATTTACTTTCCAACTTAAAGGGCGCAGAGAAGTGCCCCTTACCATGTCCAGAAAGAAAAAAAAATGAAAATCAATGACTAGCAGTAAAGATTACTATAGATATATAGCACTATTTAATGAAGTAAGAAAAAACAAAACTGAGATGCCAAAATTCTAGTATCAGAATTCTTTCTAGTGAGAGAACTCTTTCCAATTGAGAAATGATTTTGATAGACAACTTGGTGTGATTGTTGATAACTAACAAACTGAGCAACAGAAGAGTATCACTGAATTACTGGCAGTGTGGTAAGTTTAAGAAGTTGTTAAGGGGGCTGGCAGGTGACATGGTGGTTAAGGTGCTGGACTCCCATGCAGCCGACCATGGTTTGAGACTAGGACCTGGTATGTTACTTTCTCACTTTCCCTTTCTCTCCCTCTCTCATCAAATTAAATAATAATAATGATGAAAAATAAAATTAAATAATTCTTTTTAAAAAATAAGTTGTTCAAAAGGAAGAAAAGAACAAAAAGAGAATGAAAATATGAAACTGGCAAGATGAAAAGACTAAGACTACATGGATAAAAGATCAGTCAAGATCTCAAACATATAAGTAATATGACTGAAATGGACCAGGTGGTGATGCAATCACAGTGTAACTGGACCCACATGGGAAAAGTCCTGGGTTTAAATTCTAGGACCTCTCTAAGCACTCCTGTCACACAGTCAAATCAGTTGAGATGAAGTGAGTTGTGGAAAATCTTGTTGGGGTGCTGTCTCTGTCTCTCTGTCTCTCACTCCTGGACGAAATAAACAAACTTAAATGAAAGACTGAAATGCCTTTCAGAACATTGATGCCTATGGTTTCATTTCACAAGGCTCCCTCCTTCACCTCCAATCTGGTAGAATCTGCTATATTCATCAATAACCTATGAACGTAGATTTCTTCATGAAAAATGAAGGACAGCTTCTTTTCAGGTTTATACATTGCTAAATGAAGATAGCTTACCTAGAAGCAGACCATGGAAGCAGACTCCTTACCCCTTCTTCCCATTTTTTTCCCCAAGAAAGTTGCTAAAATACAAGGAGGACTTTGGATTTCCATAGACTGCAGAATTTAGGGTTAAAGCTAAATATCTCAAAGAACCAGAAGATCCCCAGATGGTTAAATCAGAACATATTCAGAATAATTTTTATTTATTTATTTATTGGACAGGTTTTTGCTATAGGGTGTATGTGCTCTCCAGAAAGAGAGAGACAGAGAGACTGAAAGCGAGAACTCACTCCCCAGGGGGGATAGCCATGCCACCATCCCTTCTCCTCCATTCTCCTCTCAGGATCCTGGGCACACGTGCACACGTGCCCAGTGTGAGTTTAAGCCACCGGGTCCGGGACTCGAACCATAGTCGACTACATGAGAGTCTAGCAACATAGCCATTACTCCATCTGCTGATCCCTAGAATAATTTTTTTTTTTAAATCAGGATAAGGAATTTTGGTGTTTAAGAAGGTTCTCTTGCATTTATCAAGATTCTTGAATCTATTTTCCAAATTTGGAAATGTAGGTTTGTCTTATGGATTTTAGCTCTTTCCTTTTTTTTTCTTATTCTTTAAAAGTTTTTTATTATTATTTCTTCATTTCATATGTGGCAACACCAGCCCAGATTTGTACAGTCTTTCTGCTGACCATAACAGAGGAATGAGTTTATACCATCAATTCCATTCCTGCTTCTGGAATCTTGAACCTTAGACAATTTTTTTTTCAGCTCAAGAAAAAAAATAATGACCAAGTGTTGGGATTGGAGATGTGGTTAAGAAACAAGGGCTGTTAGCAGGTATGGCACTATAGAGAGTAAAGCAGGGGTCTCTGTCAGAAATAGTTCTTGAGGCTTGGAAAACAGTATGAATAGGATGCTTGGAAGTGAAGAGCTCCCTGATCCAGATTTTGCCAGGTAATTGTGCCCTTTACTAATGTCAGCTGCAATTGTAAGGAAGGCAAAATGGAAAAATAAATATTTGTTCAATGACTGAGAAAAGCCAATTAGTTTTGCACCAATGAGAAATAATGCAGAACTTCTCATGTCTTCTAATAAATTGGCTCTCTCCACATTTATTTTAAAATGCATATTTACTGTACAAATGCACTTAAAAATTTAAGTAGCACTAGAATAAAATATATTCTGCAAGTCTTAGTAAAAGAAATAAGGCAATAAAATTTCGTATTTTAAGAAAAATTAAAATAAGGTCTACTTATATAATAATTTATCTAGTAACTTATTTTAATTGTTATTTTCTTTTTTTCTACATTTAATCATTGTACATCTACACAGCATACAAAATGAATTTTCCCACCATGAACACATTGCATATTAGTTCAGTCAAAGATATTACCAAACACATTACCATCAGCAATTTATCTAGTACATGTTTAAAGTGTCCTATTTTTTGCTCCTTAAGTGCATCTGCTATGGACTTTTCTTCTTCCTAGTTATAATTTTTGTACCCTAAGGTAACTAAGAGCTGATAATTAGCAGTACAGTTTCAAACTTAATATCCTGCTAAGTTCAAATATTTTTATTTTTTTATAGACAAAATATTCAATTTGTTAATTTTTTTTCTATGTTAGTTGACTTGACACCTAGGTCCTGCAGATGCCACAGTGGTTACATTGCTGAACTCTCACATGGCTGACCACAGTTTGAGTCCCGAATCTGGAGGCTTGAAACACACGCTGAGTGTGTGTATTTGCATGCCCAAGACCTCAGGAGGAGAATGGAAGAGAAGGGATTGCAGCATGGCCATGCCCCTTGGGGAGTGACTTCTCACTTTCCCTCTGTCTCTCCAGAGAGCACACATGCCCTATGGCAAAAAAAAAAAAAATCTTTCTCTCTCTCTCAAAAAAAAATCTTTATTCTGAATTGTTGTATACTACTCTCTCACTACTATAGCCATCCATCCATCCATTGAGTTCATAAAAAGTAACTTATTAACCCATGATATACCTGACACCATAGGAGAAGACTTGAAAAAGTCCATGTAAAAATAGAATTAAAGTTATGAGTTTATTTTGGCCTCAAAAATTTTGCAATCCATGCATAATATTTTCACCACGTACACTTTCCATGAATTTTTGAAGACCCCATGTATATGCAGAGCTGGGGATACATGACTGTGAAACAGCCAAAGACCCTACCTACCAAGAGCTTATAATCTCATGGGGGTAGATGAGATGAGAAACAAATAAACAAACAAAAACCAGGATAACAGATGGTGTAGCAATGAGAAGGCAGCATCCCTATGCACGGCTGGAAGGGAGCTCTCCCAACAAGGAGCAGAACTAGAGGGCTGTCTAAGAGACCTTTCCCTAGGCACTTAAAGTGTTTGTTTTTTGAATGCTAATATTAAAAAAAAAAGCTAACCAGTTCAGCAGAAGTGACCTACTATCAGATCTACCATACTGCTCCTAGAAGGGAGGCCACCGCTCAAGTCCTCAGGTTGTTGTTGATTACCTTAGAGCCATTGTTACATCTACAGGTGCTCATTTAGCCAAGCAACTCTAAAATCTAATTGTTGTGTGCAACACACTTGTTTTTGAAACCTGAGAGAAAGGAGCTTTGTGTGGAAGTTCTTAGGGGGGAAATGATGGGCAACTCATGCTTTTATTTAGTTTTTACACTTTACTCAATGTCTTAGTAAAATTTGATGTTTTGTTTTTTTTTTTTTTGGTAGCCTTCCCATTTCCTCTCATCTACTGAATAAGTTGCTTAGTGTTTGTAAACACCATGCTGAAGAGTAATCATTGAAACTCTCTGAAAAAGAGATCTGCAATGTAGATGACAAGGATAATTTTGCCCTTAGGGTGTTGGAAAAGATATTATTTCTTGTGTACTGTCATTACTCCCACAGTTAGATTAAGCCAGAACAGATTCACCTTCTTGTGACATTTCCCTAAAATATAGAAAAAATATTTGGATTCATGTGACAAAGTAAATGTTTCATTCTAAGTCATCTGTTTTGAAAAATGTTATAAGTTTCAGTGTCTATAATTTCAGACTCTAGAGAGTGAATTTATTTTTCCGAGGCCATGAGAAACTATACTATTGCATGCGATGTGCAATATTGGTTTTGACTGACAGGGTCAGGTCTAAAAGTTCAAGAAATTAAGATTAGAGCTTCTAATTTTTTGTGTTAACACTGAAAGTAACTGGGCTGGTGATACACACTTTTCTCCTCATCCTTTGTTCAGGTTTTGTGAATAAATAATTTTAGACTTAAGGATAAAATGGTGGCAGTACTGAGATACGTTTCCTAGTTTGTGATTACTACGGTAGTATCACCTACCAAGTGTGTTTCTTTTCAAAGGCAATTCCCTCTTGTAAATTTTCAGAGAGTGGAAGTTATGTCTGTCTAAATTGCTAGAACTAACCATGAGCTTAGAACTCTCAGAAGTAGGACTTTATTAAGACTTGAGAGGAAGAGGCTGTGCCAATTGCTGGGCGGAGCAATGGCTGAGTTGTCTTCTAGGGCTCTTTGCTTTTTTGAGTCACATTTCTCTTAATGAAAAACTTCAGTGAGCCTTAGCCCGTTCAGTTTACTGGTAAATAAGACATGAGGCAGGAAGTTGGATTGCACTTACCGTCTCCTGGAGGAGTTACAGAACATACAGGCCACAACCATCAAACCACTCTGTACTAGGAGGTTGAAGACAAGCCTGCAAATCTCCCAACAGCATCAACAGGAGAGAAAATGGTTTCATTAGTCATCCTACTGTAGCAGTCACACACCAGACAGCAGCCTCACAAAAACACTGGTAAATTTAGTTAAAAAAAAAAAAGGTAGGTGTGGGGGTCCAGCCTGTGGTGTGGTGGCTAAGTAGTTGGATTTCACATGGCTGACTGTGCAATTTGAGTCCCAGACCCAGAAGCTTGAGAAACAACCTGGGTACATTTGTGTGCATACCCAAAATCCTGAAAGGAAGAATAGAAGGAGGAGAAAGGATTGTGGTGTGACCATTTCCCCAAGGAGTACTTTCTTACTTCCTCTGTCTTTCTCTGTCTCTCTGTTGAGTACACATGCCTTCTAGAAAATTTAAATAAAAGTGTGTGTGTGTGTGTGTGTGTGTGTGTGCATGTGTCATAAATGAATTAAGAATTCCATGAAGATATTAGGATACTCCTAAAGAATTGATTTCTCTAGATCTTACCCTAGGATCTCAGTGAAGAGAAAGACTTACTATCCATTATCTGCCCTCTTGAATTTTAAATATACTTTGTTGAGTGTGTATGTTATATTTTTTTTTATTTGCAAGAGGGTGTATAAATTTGCCAGAGACAGAGAGACAGAGAGAGAGGGATAAAGTATTACCCAACGTGGCATGGTCTCTCTTTAATCCCTTCTCCTGGATTTTGGGCACACACCCATAGGCACTCATTGTTTGTTTGTTTTATTAATTTTTTAAAGTGCCAGGTCCACGATTCCAACTGCATGGTCACCCATGTGGGATTCCATCACCTTACCACTCTACCATGGGTCAGACCTGTGCTGCCTTTTTAAATTAAAAAGTTAAAAATTTTATTTAGCTGGCATTTGTTTTATATTTTATTCATTTTATCAACATATGAATTTTCAGGGTCAAGCAGTGGTGCAATGGTAACACAACTGGGTTAATATAGAGGAGGTCTAAGGTTCACACCCTGGGGCATTGCTGAGTGCACCAGAGGCACATATGGATACCAGTGATCTGGGCTGTCTGAAACTGGGTGGATCCAACTGAAGACCCTGTTGGGACTGGTTATCTATCTGTCATGCAAGAAAGAAAAAAAATAAAGTTAAAATTGGCTTCTCAATCACTAATGTGAATATTAAACATAATAAAGTACTTGGAAAATATTTTGTAAGTTTTATTGATAAGAATCTTCTGGGTGGCATAGCAGAGTCATTTATGTTTTTCTGGTTTGAACATTGGGACATGAAGAAGCAAAGTTACTTGTATTTATTGACAGATTAAACATCAGTGAAAGAGAGGGAACTGAACTGATGGACTCCAAATTCACCAACAGAATGCTTTCAACATAAAAACATGTTCATTCCAGCAGCAATATGAGTGAAATTGGTGGTGAGGCTGGATTCATGTGTCAAATTGCTAGTCCTGAGAGGTAATCCTGGAGCAATTTAATATACAATTGGGTAGAAATTAGATAACCAATATACCTAACAGAGTTTGAATTAGTAGCTAATGAGCAGGTGGAGTCGAATGGAATGTCCCCAGACTTTGAACATAGCCCGTCCCAGAACAAAGAATGCATTTGAGCAGACAAAGTTCCCACTGTGTCCAAATTTTAGGACTAATAAATACTAATACTCTCACTTAAGTATTTTATTAAAAAGTTAAGGGAAAATGTCTATACAGTATGAAGTGGATAAGAAAAGAACTGTTCTTCATTTGTTGACAGCAACATCCATAAAAATGATGATTCTAAGGAGTGATGGGAGATTAGGATTCACTGGGACCTTGCATTAATCAAAGAATCCAATTCTACTTCTGCTTCCTTCAGTAGAACTATTGGGTCACTGGAAAAGTCACAATGCACTTTTGCATAGGAAAATATGCCACGACTTTTCCAACAACCTAATAGTCCCAGGGACATCTGACTCTACTAGTTACCAGCTTTCTTGGAAACTAATATTTGACTAGGAAATGCAGGTGGCGCCAAGTCTCATTCTAGCCAAGTCTTATCAAAAACTGTTCAGCCGCAGTTATGGTGGCACAAGTGGGAGAGTGCTGCTGTGTGATGTCTCAGGCTGCACAAGGGCCCAAGTTTGGTTCCTGGCCCAACCTAAATAGGCTCACCTGGCCCTAGCTAAGTAGGAGGCTAAGGCCAGAAGAATCTCATAGTGAGGCCTTACCAAACATGCCTGTTTTGTTCTTTCTCCCTTCTGTACTCTCCCTCTATTAATAAATAAAAATAAACTGCCTCTATTTTTTATATTGATTTTTGTTGCATAAATAGTACTTACCATAAGAGAACATTGCCATTGTGTCACAGATTTTTTTTAAAACAGTTTAATATGGTTTATAATGCTTAAAATGAAACTTTAATTTTGTGAACGATAAAGTGTTACATTTCTGGTGAAGACTCAGAGAACACTCTTTGGTTTAGATTCTGAATGGCTAAGGATACTATTCTAGGCACGTAAACTTTAAAAATATCGGTTGCTATATATAATATTTGCAATAATGCTTTGTGCTCATTATAATGAAGTAAACATTTTTGTTCTTTTTCTGAGTCAGTCAACTGCAAAGAGCATGATCGCCCCTGTCATCTGCTCACTGACTGACCAGTATCTGGGTGACCGAGTACAGAACCAAGGGTCACAAATGGTAAAATGATGCCTCACTTGTCTTTGTTGAACGCCAATTTGAAGAACTCATCCCCTGATGGTAGTGGTGAGATTTGCTCCAATTGGATTAGCAGCATTTTAAAATGCAGACTCACTGGAAGTGAATTTACTAATACCAAAGAAGAGACGAATTAGTTGCAATGCCTTGTGCTTTCAAGCAGAAAAGACAGCTGCTGTCCCTTGATGCATTTTGGATTCGACGTGAAAAGCAATGGCTCAGTCTTTCAGAGGAAAGCTCTGAGGCGGCTTTTGTCTTGTTTCCTAGACTGTCTCCCGAGAGTCAGTCTTGTCAGCCACGAGTCAAATAAATCCAGGCTTCAAGATGCGGAGAAGATGAGCTATGCATTACTCTCTTGGCATTCATCCGGGGACTTTCAGTGAAAATCCTCCCTAAGACGAATTATGGGCCCCTAAGGAATTTCACTAAAGGAAAGTAAACAGTACTCATAAAAATTAAATGGTGGCATTCCAGGTCATGACAAGAGTGCTTTATTATTATTTTTTAATTTAGGAATTTAGTGCTTTAGTTTTCAGTGATATTCTGTGTGCTTATAGACCAAGGAGTTGGAATATTAGGAAGCATATTTTTGTTTCCGTTTTGTTTTCTAATGCCTTACAATCATGGCTTCGATCCTTTTAATCCTCTCCCGCTTACTATATATTTTTTTTAAAAAAGACAGACATACACAGTTGTGAGACTATGAAGTAGAAGCTTTAAAGTTTGTAAGACTTAATCATATCTAGGCTAGAGGGTGATTTTAAGGGTTAATTAGTCCAAGTTTGCAGAGTACTTAGAGAAGAAAGTGTGGTATATGGAAACTAATTGACAAAATATATACTTCGTAAACATTTTAGCTAAGTAACTCTAATACTTCCCCCCATTCAAACATTGCTACTTTATTTTTGTATTATTTATTGTCATCTATGAGACTTAATAAAATATTTCTTTTGTTGTTTTAGTATCAATATTGTATCACATCTTCCTTTTCTCAACAAATACAAATTACATTTTCCCTGGAACATTTCTACAGCTCAATCTCTTTAAAGATAAAAATGGTAAAAGAAAAAGGTTATATAGCTCTAATTTATCAAGAAAGAAATAAAAATCAGATGACTTTCAGTGTATTCTTAAGTAATGCATGAAATATTGGAAACGGTTTGTTTTATACATGTTTATCTTAGATTAAAATGAAATTTTCATAATGCTCTCTAAAATACAATCCAATTAAATTTTCAATGTCTTTGTTTCTACTTTTCTGGGTGAAACTTTTAAGAAAAAAACACTGTGGTAATAACCACAAAATCACCTTGTTAAGGAAATGCTACCCAACTTGGAAATAATATCTTTAGAGTGTGTGTGGGACTACTTAAACTCAGAATCATCAATAGGTGATTATACTGGTTGAGTCTGAATTTCCTCTTCTATTGTAGAAGAAAGCTCCTCACTGAAGATTGATTTTGAATGGTTCTCTTCTGGTCGAGAGGATTGTAAAACAGACATCAATATATAACTTGAGAAAGTTGAGGCCAGAGAGTTTGAGATCTACCCAAAGTTGAACAGCTGATGGCAGGTTCAAATTCCCAGATCTTCCTTCCAAAAATCTCTACTTCTTTGATAGATTTTTTTTTATTCATTATCATTCTTAGCCTTCTGTTAAGACTAGGGCCAATTTCTCAGGGACAGTCAAGAGTACATAGCAACCCACAGCTGTATAAAACTGACTATATGCCAGAGACTATACTCTCACTTTTCCTCTTTTGTAAGATGGGTTCTATTGTTTTGTTTGTTTTTGAGAGAGATTTTTACCATAGGGCATGTGCAGTCACAGGAGAGACAGAGAGACAGAAAGTGAGAACTCAGTCCTCAGGGGTGGGGCTGGGCCATGCCACAGTCCCTTCTCCTCCATTCTCCTCTCAATATGTTGGCCATGCATGCACAAGCGCCTGGTGTGAGTTTCAAGCCCCTGGTCTGGGACTTGAGCGGCAGTTGACCATGTGAGAGTCCAGCACCTTAACCACTATGCCAAGATGACCCCAAGATGGATTCTATTAATGCCTCAACTTTACAGGTGAAAAACTAAAACACCCAGAAGTCTGACAAATTGTTCAAGGTCACACATCTAAGGATACGGTCAAACCAAAAACTAAAACTAAGTATCTAATTTGGAAGCCTGTATATTAAATCACTTCTCCACACTGCTTCTCCACAGAAGCAAGAAAGAGCCAAACATAATGAAAGTCTACATTTATTATTTAAAAATAGGTGCACTTTTGTATCTCTTTTTAAAAGACAGTTCCATGCAAACAACAGTGACCTGGGGTATTTCTGAACTAAGAATAAATTCTGAGAATGCAAATTGTGAGAATTTGCTATTTTGGTGTTTAGGGAGAATTACGATTGTTTTGCATAACCACATACATCCTCTTTCTACAACTGAAATATCACACAGTGTGTAAGACATTTGTGTAAATTATTTTTGCACAAGCATTATCTACTGTATGTAAAATACCATTAAAGGAATGACTGCTGGCAACAGCTAGCACTGGGGAGCCAAACCCCTTCTTTGGTTATGCCAGTGATGTCCTGGTGGCTGATGGAATATTTATTCCCAGAGGTAACTGTTAATAGATTGCATTTTGCCCCTTCAATTGCTGCAAGCTTGTGATGGAGAGTGGGTGGAGAGGACAACCTGTAATTCAGGATGGCTTGGAAGCTGGTTGCCTAGGAAACCGGGATGAGGAGCATAATTCCCACTGAAACCAACTGTCAACAAGACAGTAGATTTTCTTTTTTTGATCGGTTGTTTTCCAAATACATATCCTGTGCTGAGTGTGGAACCTGATCAGGGTTGCTGGTCTTTGGTGGGCAGTTCATGCCAAAGCAGACCAAAAGCTACTCAGGGAAATTTTCCATAAACATTTTACTGACAAAACAGTAGGGAGGGGGATAATGGTGTGCTTAAATGAGTTTGTAAGAAGATAAGGTGATCAAAAACATGAAAAATTTTCATAGCATATCATGCAGGCAATTCTTGATCACAAATAATTGCATCTAAATATATTTAACATCTAAATATATACAGCAGCAAAACATATTAGCATAAGAATTGTATTTGCTGTAACCCACTGTTCTCTGCTCTTAAGCTACTCACAACAGTACTCTGGTCTACAGTAATCATCTTTAAGAATAGCACATAAAGGAGGCCAGCAGATGGAGCAGTGCTTATGTCGCTGAACTCCCACATGGCCGATTATGGTTTGAGTCCTAGACCTGGTGTCTTAAAACACACCTGTATGCCCAAGGTCCTGGGAGGAGAATGGAAGAGAAGGCATTGTAGCATGGCCATCCCCCTGGGGGGGGGTCATTTTTCACTTTCTCTCTCACTGTCCCTGTCTTTCTCTCTCTGGTGAGTGCACATGGCCTAAGGCAAAAATCTTAAAAAAAAAAAAAAAAAAAAAAAAAAAAAAAAAAGAATAGCATATAGAAATGTATGGACTTTTGAAGAAAATGGTCTCTAATTTCCCAACATTCAAAAATATGCATATTAATTTAAAATTTAAAATATATCATACATGCACATGTATATATTTCATAGGCATGTATATGTATGTGTGTGTATATGTATATATTTGAGTCATATGAAATTACTGATATTAGACCAAATAGGAACTGTTAAAAATAGCAATCTTATGTAGTTCAACTTATAAGTAAATAGAAGAGATCATAGAATTTTTTTTTTGGTACAATATCTTCTTGTCCATTTTTGTTTAGGTTTCCCATTCCCTCATTTATCCATCTTACTTTACCCTATCAACCCTATCTTACTCCAACTCTCCCCTTGCCCCACAAGCAATCCACGTTAAGAATTCACCATAAAGGATGTATAATCCTTTATACTTGAGGTTTAGCAGAACTGTAGCTACTTTGAAATCAAGAAAGGCCTCGAGTGAGGCCCAGTACTGAATCACAGAGAGAACTATTTGAAGGATGGTCAGATGAGAAACCACAAATGGGTATTTGAAGTAAAACAGGAACCAGAATCTTTACTTAGGGGAAAGTGGTTGAATTTGATTGATTATAGTGAGAAATGATTTTCATGTGCTTGTATCTTGTACCTATAAATACTGAGAACAAGTTGTGCATTTCTTTTCTTTCTTTTTTTTTTGGTGAGGTTTTTGCTATAGAGCACGTGCGCTCGCCAGAAAGACAGAGAGAGACAGAAAGCGAGAAATCGCCCTCCAGCGGGAATGGCCATGCCGTAATCCCTTCTCCTCCATTCTCCTCTTGGGATCCTGGGCATGCACGCACATGTGCCCGGCGTGAGTTTAAGCCACTAGGTCCTGCACTCGAACTGTGGTTGACCACATGGGAGTTCAGCGATAGAGGCATTACTCTAACTGCTGGTCCCAAGTTGTGCTTTTCAAGGCAATTTTCTGGTGCTTGTTGCCTGGCTCTCTGTAGTTGCAGAACTAAGTTCCTTCTTCTTCAGCCTCTGACTCTTGTTTTATTGACCTGGCAAAGCTGCTGGATTTAGTTTTCCAGTAACAATAGAATCACAAGCAGATACGAATGTATCTGTGCATCCATATTTGTACTAGTGACAGTTTGTGGTATGAGGTTTCAACCTTTCAGGTGGCTTTTTGCCTGCTAATATCTTTTTTTTTTTTTTTTTTGAGAAGTTTATGCTATAGGATGTGTTCACTTGCTAGAGAGACAGAAACAGACAAAAAGTGAGAAATCACCTCCCAGGGGGGATGGCCTTGCCACAATCCCTTCTCCTCTAGTCTCCACTTGGGATTTTGGTCATGCATGCACATGCACTTGGCATGAGTTTTAAGCCACCAGGTTCAGGACTCAAACCACGGTCAACTATGTAGGAGTCCAACAACATAACTATTACACCATCTGCTGGTCTCGCTTGCTAATATCTTTGGCCAAAATTTTTTTCCTGCATTTGAATATTGCTTATTTTCTTGGCACTTATCCTTAATGGATTTTAGCCTGATTTTAAGTAGTTTCCTCATTTCTGTTGTTACCTCACTTGCATCTTATTTCTCACAGATGTTCTAGAAACTATTCACAAATGATTCAATCTGTAAAGTCATGTCGCACAGAGAGATTAGTAATTCTTTTATGATTTCCTATGTTTGCCTTCACAGAATAACCTATTATTTTGCAAAGTTAAGAGTAAGGCTATCTAAAGTAAAGTACTTTGGGATTTATTCTGTTAATACAAGACCCAGAATTTTATTTTTTTCTCCTGGAAGGAAAAATGGGCACCTTATAGCCATTTCTCCAGTTCTAACTGTTGTAGCAAAGTTACTGATCAGTTAGGCAGTGGGGTCATATAAAAGCTTAGAATTTATTTTATACATCAATGTGTTTGAAGTCTTAAGATTAAGAAGAAGTATAGCTCCACCGCAGAAGTGACAGGAAACCTAACATTCTCACTGTCTGGGGCTGACAGGTGGCATGGTGGTTAAGGACGTTGGACTCCCACATGGTTGACCATGGTTTGAGTCTCAGACCTGGCAGCTTGCTTTCTCTTTATCTCTGCACTGCCCCCCATCCCCACTCCCCGTCCTTTTTCCTCTCTGGTAAAATTCAAATAAATACACAAAATAATTCTTTAAAAGAGAAAAACATTCTCACTGTCAGTCAAAGGAGACCTCTGCTCTTACTGCTTACTGCAATTGCCACTCAACACAATTCTCCTTGTCAGGGACAATTTGTAGTTCATTAGGCCACTGTGGGAAATCTCTGATCAACAAGATGAGCAGATCTTCATGATTCTAGGCCTACTGGGTTGTTCAGGGACTAATGTACTGAGTTTCCTCACTAGAAAGTGAGCCTTGACAGAGGGAGAAGGCAATAAGGACTCAGTGGCCCGGGGTTTACTCCTCCCCCCATTTGGCACCGGCTCACTGGTGCATGCATCTGTCTGTGCAAGTCTCAGACACTTTTTGGCACCCACACAAATGCATGCTGCTTGATCAGGCTCTCTCAGTTGGGCTATAGCCCCTACTCTTATTTGGAAAGCAAAGTGCTTTGTAATGAAGTATACTGTCAATTACTAGGAGTTTGGGAGTTGAAGGTCTCTTGGGAGCAACTCAGAAGGTTCTGCCAGTATGTGCTGGGATTAGTATACTTCATCATTTTCTTGTGAACATCTTTTCTCTGTAGAGAGTCCCCTGGCCAAGGAGAACACAGTTCACTCTGGTTCTTGAAGAACTGAGGGCTGTTATTTACTTGGAAGCTGAGTCTACCTTTCCATTGTCTGTCAGAAAAATTTCAAAGCTGCTGCACCAGGAACTGTCTCAGTTCACAAACCTCAGGAACTAATGACCCTTGTCCGCCCCTTCAGTACTGAAATCCCCAAATGGTCCTCGGGGAGGCGAAGTAAATCCTGACAGCTGCTTAGAGGTCATCTTAGAATCCCAGAAGGAATGGTTTTAGAGAAGCATAGGGGGGAAAAAGGAAGAGAAAGAAAGGAAGTTAGTATACATAAGAGAAGCTATTTGCAGCTCACCCAGGTGTGCTCTGAAAGTCAAACCCCTACATCAGCAATTAGCTAGAAGCCTTAAGCTCCTCTATCTCTTAGCACGATCAAATCAGAGAGCATGGGAGAAACACACACACACACACACACACACACACACACGCACTTCATGGGGTCCTACCTGCAAGTCTTCTTAGAAAAACAGTTTCCATGGGTGGGAGAATGAGGCCAGGTAATATTCTAAGGAGGCTGTGATTTTAGCAGACTTCCCAAGAACACTGATGTAGGAGGCTCATTATTTTAATTCCTCGGAGGTATTTCATTTTTTTTCCTTTGGAAAGTGTGTAAATAATTGCAGGGCTGCTCTGCTTCCAAAACTGGACAGTGAGTTAAATAACAACTACAACAACAACAGGTCTTATCCTGGCCACCATGGAATTTCTCGAAAGAACTTACCTCGTGAATGACAAAGCCACCAAGATGTATGCCTTCTCACTAGACAGGTAACAGATACCTATGTCTGATACACAATTTTCTGTGTCTTGAATATTCAACAGATTGCCTACATCCTATTCCTTCAGAATGGTAAACTTTTGCTTTGTAATGTGGGGGTATTTTGTAACATTTTGTGAGTCCTTGACTGACTTGTGTAATTCATATCTTAGAAAATGTAATACTTTGTATAGTTCGATTTGATTATTTAAATATTCTAAGTGATGAATATTCATTTTAATGAATATTTCATCTGCATTTTTTTCTCCTCAAAAAGACACATTACCAATCTAATATGTTTACTTTTCTTTCCCTCGATTATTCCCATTTTAAGGTAGACAGTAAATTTTTAAAAATGTTTCGGAAAAAACTAAGACTTTTCAATTACGTAGCAAAACTTTGATTATATTAATCTTCAAATTAATTGCTATCTTCTTAATCAAAAATACCATTATCAATATATACACATATAATAAATATGATTGATTATATTGCTTACATAGTTCTAGTTCCACAGTGCCAGGTACAATATATTCATTTACTTTTCACTTGTTTAACAATTATTGATTGAACACATCTGTGCTAAGTGCCAGACATATAATGGAAGGAAATTTCTAGCCCCAGAACTAGCCTCTTGAAACTTGTACCTAAGGTGAAATGTGTATAAAAATGGGAAATTTCAAACTATATTAGTGTTATGCTGTTTTTTTTTTTTAAAAAAAAAATACAGAAAGAAAATCTCAGCTTTATCTAGACTTCGGGGTCAGATAAAGCTTTTGCTGAAGTGATGGTATGAACTGAAAAATAAAAGGGAAGTCAAATAGGGTTAAGGAAACCCTACATAGATAGTAGGGTTAGGTAAGTTTTCCAGACTGGAATAATTAATTGCATGGTAAAGACAGAGACATGTAAAAATGGTAGTGCGGTGTGTTTGGCAAGTTCAGTTCTAGGGAGAGCAAAGAGAAATACACTTAGTGTATATATATATATATATATATAAATGAATAAAAACATTAACTCACATTAGAAACAGAATTTAAGAGAATACTTACTAACATTATGTGTAATGTTTTTGTTTCATGGAATCTAATTTTCTAGAGAAGTAATATCATGCTTGATGGAAACAAATATTTTAGGAACTATAAAATAATTGTTTTTCCACCATTTTTTATAGCTTTTATGGTTTTTCATAGTATGCAAGCAGTATGTGACAATCAAATCAAGTATATTTACAAAAGATCTTTTAAAATGATATTTATAACTTTGACCCAAATGTTTAATAATCTGGCACATCTATTATCTCATATTAGAAGAATTATTTTTCTTAGAGAATAATTGTAGATGTAATTTATTGATGTTCTAAATATAAAAAAAATAGCTTCATGTTAGGTCAGACAGGAATTTTGTAAAACAAAATGTTACTACTCTGAGCACTATAAATAGAACATCTCTATATTAGTAAAATGTCAGTACTCCCCTTTTCATTAAAATACACTGTTAGCACCTTATTGAACAAATAGGCTGGCCATTTATAATCATAAGGTCTTATTCAGTTCACTAATAACTATGGTTTTCATGACACAGAGCTTATAAAAACTGTCAAACTCATTTTTATTTTTTGTCAAATAAAAAGATTAAATCTGAAAGAGATCATGTATCCTGGTCTCTTATTTTATCAGGTAAGAAAATGAATGCCAGAGAGTGGGACCAGCAGTTGGCGTAATGGCTATATCGCTGGACTCCCGTGTAGTTGACCGCAGTTTGAGTCCTGGACCCAGTGGCTTAAACTCATGCCAGGTGAATGTGCGTGCGTGCCCAAGATCCTGAGAGGAGAATGGATGAGAAGGGATTGCGGTGTGGCCATCCTCCCTGGGGGATGATGTTGGACTCGCTGTAGTGAACAGTTCCTGAGTTGGGGGGCCAGGAATAAAGAAAAGACAAGACAGGATAGAAATGGGAGGACTGCCAGTCAATACTGGTCAGGCTGAATGTACTTTACTGCTAGTATTTATACGTACTCCAGAGACTTCTGTGATGTAAGGTTTAAAGTCCTTGCTGAATTTATCAGGTTGTTATAATAATACTTTGGAACATTCAGTTCAAAACAATCCCAAGACATTCTGCTCATAACAATTCAGCCACCCAAGGCCATGTCCAGATAAAGACCCTGGTCCTATTCTGGTGGTCACGTCCTGCACATTTCTCACGTCTCCTTTTTGGCTTCCCACAGATGATTTCTCACTTTCTGTCTCTCTGCCTCTTACTGTCTTTCTGGCAAGCGCATTCGCCCTGTAGCAAAAACCTCTCCAAAAAAAAAAAAAAAAAAAAAAAAAGAATGCCAGAGAGTAAGTGCTTTTTTTAAGGTCACATGACTAATTCTGGCACAATTGGGATCTAGACCCAAGGGCACCCCCTGCTGTCCGTGTCCCCTGCACTTCCTCCTCCTTGCACCCTCACACACTCACTCTTTCTGTGTGGCCTCCTGAATCCTTACTCTATTTCCTCCTGAAGTCATTGTACTTTGACTCCCCCACTTACTTCCTTTCCTCACTTCTCCCAATTTCCTTTCTCGTGTTTTTTTTTTTTTTTTTTTTTTTTTTTTTTTTTTTTTTTTTTTTTTTTTTTCCTGCTTTTATTAATAGACACCTTTATTCCCTGATAGTCCTTCTCTGGTTCTCTTTCTTGTCTTCTTTTTTTCCCCCCTCTATACCATCAATTTTCTACTCAAGTCGTTAAGAAATGTGATCTAAGGTAAACATTTTTACCTAATTCCATAAAATGAGTGTTTCCTTTATCTATTTCTGTACAAAAAAAACTATCCCAAAACTTCATGGCTTATACAAGAACCATTTGTAGCTCACAATTCTGTGGGTGCATATTTGAGCAGGACTCCTGTGGCATCAGCTGAGTCTGTTCAGGAAGCCATCGTGTTTGTGCCTGGGCTGAGACAAAAGGTTCAAGGTGGCTTCACTCACATCCTGGGGTTTTCTTTCCTATGGCTTTTCTCTCTGTCCGTTGTTTATCAGGTTAGCATGGAACTTCTTACATGGCAGTTCAGGGTAGTAGGTAGAAACCTGACAATTCTCAGGAAGTCTAGGCTCAGAACTGGCACGGAATCATTTTTTTTTTTTTTTTTTATCTTATTTAATGGTTTAAAGCAAAACTCAGATTCCAGAGTTGGGAAAAAAAGATTCTATCCCTTGATGTCAGGTGCATTTAGGATGATGGGAATTGTTGGAGCCCAACATTATAAACACTTCGAGAAAAAGTGCTTTCCTTAAGGTGAGAAAGTAGTACTATTGGGTCCCATAGGTTCCATGATCACTAAAAATAAATTAAAAAAGTAACAACAAAGGCTCTTTAGGAGATCAATATTGAGAGTTATGATGTATCTAAAACTTTCAGCCTTCAATAAAATTTTATGGGATTAAAAGAAACTGGGAAAAAAATAACCTGCTCATGGTTAAACAAATAAACAAACAAACAAAAAAAACAGGCCATAGAAATTGCCTTTGAAGGGGATCAGATGTTGGACTTAAAATTTAATGATTTCAAAAAAGCTATTATAAATATGTTAAAATAAAAAGAATTGAAGATAGATTTGAAGACAAATATTATTAAATAGAAAATATCAATGAAGAGATAAACATAATAAAAAAGAACTAAATAAAAATTCTAAGGTTGTAAAATACCATAAATGAAATGGAAAATTCACCACAGAGGCTCAACAGTAGAGCCTCTCTACTGGCAGAGGTGGGCAGAAGAATCAGTGAACTTTAACATAGATGGGTAGATATCATGCAACATAAAGAATGGAGAGAATAGGAAACCAGCAGTTAGCGTAATGGCTATGTCGCTGGACTCCCACATAGTTGACTGCGGTTGGCATCCCGGACCCGGTGGCTTAAAAGTCACGCCGGGCGCGTGTGCGTGCGTGCCCAAGATCCTAAGAGGAGAATGGAGGAGAAGGGATTGCGGCGTGACCATCCCCCTGGGGGGTGATTTCTCGCTTTCTGTCTCTATGTCTCTCTCTGTCTGTCTGGCGAGCGCACACGCCCTACAGCGAAAATCTCTCCAAAAAAAAAAGAAAAAAAAAAAGAATGGAGAGAATAAAGGATAAAGAAACATTAACAGAGCCTTATAGAAATGTGGTACTTGGTAAGTACATTAACATATGCATAAAAGGAGGAACAAAAAGCAGAAAAATATTCAAAGAAATAATGGCCAAAAACTTGAATATTAATTTATGCATTTATGATACTAAACAAACTGTGAGAATAATCAAGTAAATAGAGCAGCATAATGAAATATTATAGTGAATATATTGAAAGCCAAAACACAAAGGCCAAATCTTGAAAGCAGAAAGGAGAAAATAAAATCGTGTATAAGAGCATCTCAGTAAGATTAACAGCTGACTTCTATCAAAAACAGGAAAATGGAAGTCAGAAGGATGATGTATTCAACATAGTACAAGGAAAAAAAGAAACCCTCATGAAAAAGAAAAGTAAATTTGTAGAACTCAAATTTTCTGATTTCCAAAGTTGATATGAAACTACAATAATCAAGACAGTGTGAAGCTGGCATAAAAACAAACATATAGATTGCTACAATAGAATTGACAGTTCAGACATAAGCCCTTATATGTATGGTGAATTAACTGTTGACAAAGGTTCCTAGACAATTCGACGGTGAAAAAAATGATCTTTGATCAAAAGCTGCTGAGTCAACTGTATATACACAAGCAGAAGTATTAACTTTATATCTTTCTACACCATACTAAAAAATTCACTATATATGGATCATACAACTAAATGTCAGAGCTAAAACTATAAAATGGTTAAAGGAAAACAAAGGCCTAAATCTCTGTCATCTTGGGTTAGGCCATGCATTCTCAATATGACATCTAAAGAAAAAATGATAAAAGATAAAATTACACAAATTAGGGAGCATCGAAATAAAATATTTTGTTCTGCAAACAATACTTTCAAGAAAATGGAAAGACAAGCCACAGATTGAAAGAAAGTTTGCAAATTATGTATCTGATAAAAAATATATATAACTATAATTCAATAATAAAAAGATAAATAAGCCAATTTAAAAATAGGTGAAGAATTTGGGTGGGCATTTCTCGAAGAAGATACGAAAATGTGCAATAAGAACATGAAATACATTCAACATCATCAGTCATGAAGGAAATGCAAATTAAAACCACAGTGAGATACCACTTCACATCCACTTGGATGTCTATAATAAAAAATAAGGGGAACCAGCAGTTAGCGTAATGGCTATGTCGCTGGACTCCCACGTAGTCGACCGTGGTTCGCATCTCGGACCCGGTGGCTTACAACTCACGCCGGGCGCGTGTGCGTGCGTGCCCAAGATCCCGAGAGGAGAATGGAGGAGAAGGGATTGCGGCATGACCATCCCCCCTGGGGGGTGATTTCTCGCTTTCTGTCTCTATGTCTCTCTCTGTCTGTCTGGCGAGCGCACGCGCCCTATAGCGAAAAACCTCTCCAAAAAAAAAAAAAAATAAATAAATAACAAGTGTTTGCAAGGATTAGAGAGAGGAACTCTCATACTTTATACACGGGTTTCAGTGCCTTGAAAACCTGGCAGTTCCACAAAATGTTAAACATGGAGTTACCTTAGGACTCAGGAATTCCATTGCTATAATCTAATTATTTATAAATGTTTATTTATTTTTGGGAGGGAAAAATAAGGACAGACACCCTCCTCAGGGTCTCCATACCAGAGTACCCATGTCCCATGATATACACAGCATTTGTCAATCAGCCAAAAACACGGGCATGTGTGTGCAACACCCAGTAGTTACTGGTTGACCACGAAACTAAACCCTGATCTTCCCATGATGTCCAGAATTACACAGCATTATATTACCACTGCACAACCATGGCTGGTCTCACTGGTAGGTATTTACCAAAGAGAAATGAAGATATACTTCTATAAAACACTTAATATGGAATTTCATAGCAACATTATCTATAATAGACAGAAAAATAGAAACAACCCATTTCTATCAACTGATTAACAAATACATAAAGTGTTGTCAATCCATACAATGAAGTATTATTTAGAAGTAAAAAGCAATAAAATGTTGATGTACTGACATTTGCTACAACATGGATGAACCCTGAAAACATTACGCTACGTGGAAGAAGCTATTCACAAAAGTACACACATTATTTTTCCTTAATAAGGCAAACCTACACAGACAAAAAGGAATTAGTACCTGTCTGGAGAGAGAGGTGTAGGGAAACTGGCATGTTATTACTAATAGGTATAGGGTTTCCTTTTCAGGTTATGATTGTACATCTCCGTGTATATACTAAAAAATTATTAAACTGTACATGTTCAATGGATTATTTGTATGTAATATGAATTATATATTTTTATTTATTTTTGTGATGGAGATAGAGACAGAAAGCAAGCAAGCAAGCCAGGCGCTCCAACAGTGTTCTCACATGGTGACACACCCCCAGCTCTGACAGCCAGGATCATAGGCATATGCATATGTGCCTGGAGTGCACAGGGAGACCTCAAGACATAAATCTGAGACCTTCCCATGTGCTTCATCATCAGGAAACATGGCACTACCCCCACGCCACCACACTGGCCTCTGAATTATTCCTTAACAAAGCTGTTAGAAAAAGGTTGTGTGATTGCATACCTGGTCTAGGACAGGAAGTAACACCTGATTGTGTGAACATATCTATTCCCCTCTCACCCTAGCTCTTTCCCCTCAACCATTTATTTCATATAATTCATTTCCTTCACATTTAATGAAATGTAATCTGAACAAGTATGTACTGAACATCCATGTTTCAGACAGTGTTCTAGGCACTGATAATACAGGACCCAGTCTAGAGAAGATGAGAAGATTGAGTAGTAGAGGACACAGAAGCCAGGAACTGATTAGGGGTTACAGGAAGTTCTCTCTTTGATATTTATCCTCTCTTTAGGAACTGATATTTAATTCTTAGAAAATTGTTGTCATTGGAGTAGAATAATGGAGGTGGACAGAAGGGAAACAAAAGAAAGGTTTGCTTCTTGATTATTTAAGACTCGTTATAAAGATACTTATCCCCCAAATTACCTCATAGTCCAGCCTACTTTATCATTTCTTAAAAACAATTATTGTCAAGTTTTCTAACATTTCTCTATTTTTTCACTTTGTTTCTGCCCTTTCTTTCTCTTTGATGGTGGAGTAAATTTCTTTGGTCTACTATTTCTACTCTTCAAAGCTTTGACCATATTTGAGTGGATGGGATACTACTGGTATTTATTCATTAATAGCACATCCACATTTTTTGATGCATCATAGCATTTGCTTTTTATAACCTTCTTCTTAAAATAATACTTCTTAGAATTCACATCATTTTTCACATCAAGAGCCTGTACTGCATCTAGAGATACTTAGATCACTTTGCTCTAATGAGATGATGAGGACTGTATTTTAACTTGGTTTTAAACTTCTTTTGGAATAAGTTAAAAAGATCTTTGGGGAATTCAGGGAAAATGCAAAATTCTGCCTCCTCCTGAGTATTATTAATATCATTGGTATAAACATTCCAAAACAAAATTGGTAAAATACATAAAAATACTTAGAAATTTAAGTACTTTTTGACCAAATAATTAGCCCTTTAGGGATACATTTTAAGGAGATAACAGTATATTGAGCAAAGATCAAATATAATGATATGCATTGCTTATATGAGCAAATAATTGGAAAAAAATGAATTGTTCAGTAATAGGAAATCAGTTAAGTATACCAGACATATCTACATTGAGTATATTTTTTTCTACATGTTGAAAATAATGACATAACCATAAAGAAAATTGAGACCTTGGCATTTGATGCAAAGTGAACAAATATGGAACACTTAATGCTAAGTGAAGCAAGCCAGACTGTAAAAGAGAGGCATTGTATGTCCCTGCTTAATATATACAGAATGTCTGTGCTCTGTAGCAGAAACAAAGATTGGAAGGTAAATTGCAGGGAGGACAACTGAAGATACTAGAGATAGTATAGGAGGGGGTGGAAAATGGGAGTTGGGGGGAGGGAAATCATGATAAAATATTTAACAGGTATGAAAATCAGGAGTTTTGATAATATATATGGTAATATCTGTAACATAACCTATATGCATGGTTTTCATGCTGGGGAAAACCATTTTTTATGATCTAATGATGCACAGTGACTAAATATAAATTAAAAAATAATATTTTCATAGAAGATTTCATAAATTGAGAAAATATTAACAGTATATGTAGCTAAAAATCAGGTCTAGAGGCTGTGCTTTTGATAGTATCCTGTCTGACACCATCTTCTTCACTTCCATTTCAGTCCTTCTCTACTGAGTTGCAGTGATGTTATTGGAATAGAATTTACCTTATTCTCACCTTTAGGAGTCAGCACAGTTGGGTTTAGCTGATCTTCCAAGTATCACAAAGCCTAAGCCAATCAATTCATCCATAGACCTCTGACTATGACTGTTGGTTATCATTTGGTTATATCAGCATGCCCCTCAAGACTCTGTTTTAGCCATTGTAAAAGGAGATAATCTCTCTCCCTGTATTTGAAAAAGCATGTACATAGAATGATTACCTTTGTCATTCATCCCACTACCATGAGGAAAATCAGCTAGAGACTGAAACATAGTTGAGAACTACAGAGAAATGGATCTGGAGCCTTGATCAAACAGTGCCCAATGATTGATACCTCTAGGCTCTTTCAGTTACAGAATCAATAATTGTCATTTATTCTAGCAACAACTCTGTCTTCTGTACTTACAGCTCAAAGCATCCTAACTATTATGTACCTTAATTGTGTGAAAAAGATGTGTATTTGTTGGAAACCAGCAGTTAGCGTAATGGCTATGTCACTGGACTCCCACGTAGTCGACCGCGGTTTGTGTCCTGGACCCAGTGGCTTAAAACTCACACCAGGTGCGTGTGCGTGTGTGCCCAAGATCCCGAGAGGAGAATGGAGGAGAAGGGATTGCGGCATGGCCATCCCCCCTGGGGGTTGATTTCTCGCTTTCTGTCTCTATGTCTCTCTCTGCCTGGCGAGCGCACGCACCCTATAGCGAAAAAAACCTCTAAAAAAAAGATGTGTATTTGTTTATTAAAAAGCTATCAACAAAATATCAATAAATATTTTTTAGAGATAAGATTACCAATGATTTTTTTCCTCTTCTTTCTGCTTTCTGTAATTCCAGATTTTCTTTAATGTGTGTGTGTGTGTGTGTGTGTGTGTCTGTGTGTATATACGCACATTATATATATATGTATATAATTCATAAAAACCCACATATAATAATAATTAGAGTCATCATCTAAGGCAAACCAACTGACTTTTAATTTCAGACAGTGCTAAGCCAAATGAAATAACTCTTCAAGTGGAAGTTAATTTATTGCTTTTAAAAACAATCTTCCAAAACCAGAAATGTAAAGTTGTACTTCTAGCAATCTCATTAAAGCTGTCAGAGGAGCTTATTAAAAAGTTTTAAATCTGATTAGTTCTAGATCTGTGGACATTGACATTTGCATGGGTAAAAATTGGTTTGGGGAGTTCTGCTATCGGTTAGGGAGGTGGTGTGTGATAGGTACAAAAGGTACTGGGCTTGGAATCTCTGCTAACGTGTTCCCTGGCTATTTCATTTCAGGCAATTATTTGACCTCTTTAAACCTTCCTTACTTTCACTAAGAAAACTATGGTGATTGGACTAAACGTTACTTACAGTCTTTCATCTATGAAATTCTATGATTCTATGAATGGTTTTAAATCATGCTCTGTGTTTGAGCAGAGCTGATGTCTATTGCCTACTTCGGGAAGTATAAGTAGGTGTCCGACATAACATTGACCGATTGAGAGAAACTGTCTCTTCAACGGTGAAAAGGTTTTGGAAGGTTTATCTGAACTCATCAGGGAAAAGCACTGTGATGTGTATTTGAATACTCACTCGGGCTCAATACACATGTCTTACAGTGTCCTCTGATGTATTTTATTGTCATTGTTATTTGTTATGCAGGATCCAAAAATCTTTCAAAGAGAAATAACTAGGAAGGAATGGCACTAAAGTGCATCTGCTTCTTTTCTCTTATTTCTTAGACATTTCTTAGTCCTTGGTAGTATTGACTGAGTAAAAGTTCAACGTTTAGTAGTTGTGACTTCTGAAGGAAATGTCATGCTTGTTCCTTACACTGGCTATTTCTTCTAGGAGGAGCTGTGAATTACAACGTCCCAGCTAGTGAGCAAAAGTCCTAATAGAAGTTCTGAGAACAGGGAGGGCTGTCAGCACGGTGTTTGTTTGCAACCATGCTCACTTCTTGCTTCTGTCAAACTTATCCATAGCGTGGAACTCCAACAGAAGCCTGTGACTAAAGATCAATGTCCTGGAGAGAGGCCAGAGGAGCTGGAGTCAGGAGGCATCTATCACTGCCACAGCAATTCCAAGGCCACTGGGAACGAGGCAAATGAGCAAGTTCACGCCAAGTGGAAACTCTGTGCCGCTTCAGCAATATGCTTTGTTTTCATGATTGCAGAGGTGGTGGGTGAGTATTTCTCATGAAGACTTCTCCGACTGAACAAGCAAACAGAACATTGTGCCATTATGGGAAAGTTATGGAAGGCCTTCTTTTAATGGAAGATTTAATATTTTCTGTGGGTATCAACATGCTCATTGTAGATAAGTTGGAAAATAGAAGAAAAGTCATCACTATTGCATAGTCAAGTGATAACTCCATAGCATTATTACGTATTTTTGTATAATGTATTTTCTATTTATAGCTCACAGTTGGTTTTTGTTTGTTTATTTCTCTATTGAAAGCAGACTGAATGCTTTTGACCACACTATCCAATACTCTTCAAACACATTTTTATGCCTGAACAATATTACATAATACATTGCATTGTAATTTACATAACCATTCTCTATTGTCAGAAAATTAGGGAGTTTTTCCTTGCTTATGAGCAATGCTACAATGGTAACTCTTGAATAAAAAACTCTTTGTTTTTCTGGTTAATTCCTTCAAAGAGATTCCTATAAATGAAATAACTGGTTGAAGGACATGAATATTTTTATTACTTATTGATTCATATTGTCAAAGGGTTGCCCAGAAAGTTTGAAACAATTAATATATTGACCAGCTCTATATGAGGATGGTTCTTTCCAAGTCTTTACCAGAACTTATTCTAATTTTTTTTTGAGTTTGACAGATTTATTGGTATTTTAGTATAGACATTCATCGTGGTCATTTTTCTCTCCCACCTTGACCTTAAGTTAATATTTAATTTGGGTCTAGAAATATTGGAGGACATAAAAGCTTGAAAATACTTAAGGAGAATAAGACAGTATGGAATGGGTGATGAGAAGAGGATAGAGAAAGATAGCAAGAGAACAAATAGAGAGGCATGACATTAGTGGGACACAGATATGGCTTATTACCTGTTGATGATGACATGTATAGTATTCTCAACTGGATTGATCTGAGAAGTATTTCATGATGGGTAAAGTATTTTTACAAGCAAAATGAGAAATAGTGATTGGTTAAAAAAATAATTGGAATAATAATAATAATGAATGGGAAAAACAATGAAAAGATATTGAATGATGAAGTGGGGATTTTAATGTCTCGGTATTGACTGGCATGCATGGCATTCCCTTTTGAAAAAGTAATGTAATACACTGTAGAGTTATATGCAATTCAATGTAATATAAACAAGATTATGATGATAATAAAAAAAAGAATGAAATAAAAAAAAGGAAACTGTTCCTTTTAAATTTATACCCATCCCACACCCCAATTTCAAAACACATTATTTAAGTGCCTTGGTCATGGACATTGCTATTTCACTCCCATAGCTTCGGGTTATCAGAACACCCAGGGTTTTCCTTTATTGATGAAGTTTGGTCCAGTTGACGTTGGTGTATCCCTTCCTATATTCTTTCTTTTTTTTTTTGGAGAGGTTTTTGCTATAGAGCGCGTGCACTCGCCAGACAGAGACAGACAGAAAGACAAAAAGCGAGAAATCACCCCCCAGGGGGGATGGCTACGCCACAATCCCTTCTCCTCCATTCTCCTCTCAGGATCTTGGGCACGCACGCACACGCGCCCAGCGTGAGCCTTAAGCCACCGGCTCCGGGACGTGAACTACGGTCGACTACGTGGGAGTCCAGCGACATAGCCATTACGCTAACTGCTGGTCCCCCTTCCTATATTCTTCATCCTCGTCTCTGCTTCTGGAGGCATTTCTTCTGGTTCACTCTCTTCATCTTCATTAAAAACCACTGCCGCTGAAAGGGTTTTGAAGCAAGAGCTGGACTAGTTTCTTTAGGCTCCCTTGATCCAAGTGTAATGGCTACGGCTGTTGCTGTCTTTGCCGTCTGACTGCCTATAGCAAATCCAACCTTGGAGATCTTTGTAGGCTTTGTTGGGAGGTCTACAGCTTCTTCTTTAGCTGATGGCTTCTCAGCGCTGAGACTGGAACTTTCACCTCCATTACTGGAAGAAGCACTCTTAGTTTTCACAGGTTTTCCTGCTTATTCTTCAGGTCCTCTGGCGGCTCCAGCTCACTGAGGCTTGTCAGACTTCTCCTCTCTCACCTTCCCATCCACCATTTTCCCCACCCTGGCCTGTATTTTCATCTTTAAAAACTTTTGTTAATATATAGGTGAATGTTTTCTTAATATTTATTTTTTAATTATTATTGTTAGAATATTTTTACATAATGATTATGATGTATTTTCCTTCTATTTGTGCATTTTCTCTTTGCCTCTTAATGTCTGTTGGCTTTTTTTTTTTTTAAAGAATCTTATAATTCTCTATATTGATCTCTAAGAGCTCTTTACATAGTTAAGATGTTAAATCTTTGTTATTTCAGTTAAAAGTATTTTTCTAATTTTTGTTTGCCTTTTAATTATTATTTAACTTTTAGTTTCACTTAGAGAAGCTTTTAAAAAGGTAGCTATATGAAACATTTCTTTTTTTTAGCAAGATTTCTTTTACTTTCTTAGTGTTTAGTAATGCTTCCCCATCTACTGAGAAGATAAATAGTTCTTTTGTTGTTGTTCACATTTTTCCATTTGATATTGAAACCAGTGTGAAATTAGATATATTGCATGCTCTAAGAACTGGAAAAACTTTTTGTAAATAGCTAGCCATGTTTCACATCATTGATTAAACAATTATCTTCCCCATTGATTTCTGGTGCTTCTTTTATAATTTATCAAATCTTTATAAATATGAGGTTGTTTCTAAAGTATTTCATTGATCCATATTCCTATTCTCTGTCACTAACATAATTAATGTGGATTTGTATTTTATAATATCTGTTTTTTTCTTCCTCATAATCCTTTATTTAACAGAAAAAAGATAATACCTATTCATCCTTGTTTATTATGCTCATTAAACATGAGTATTGTTTTGTTCAGTTCTTTCCCAAATCTAATTATGATTTTACTGGTATAGAAATTAATTTAAAAACACATAAATATCTTTAAAATATTCAGCTTTCTCTCTAGGAATGTGGTATGTTTCTTTGTTTATCCAAATGTTCTGTATTTCTCATCAAGGGTTTTTAGTGTTTTTTGTGTTACTATAAGGCAGCCTATTTCTTGGAAGAATTATTTCTGGTTATTTTATTTATTTGGTTTATTCTTTCTAGTGGTAAGTGGTATTTCCTTTTCTGATGTCCTATTTTCTAAATGATTACTTTTTGTATATTCTGAAAAGTTTTGACTTCTTTCCTTCATTGTATAGTCAGTAATGTATTTAAGTTACTGTCAATTCTACATGCATTTACATGTATTTTCTTTATTCCTCTTATGTGCATCCTCCCCACTCCTCCTTTGTGACAGAAGTGCATTTCTTCTCATTTTTAATAATTAAATCACTTCTGTAGATTTCTTATTTCTATAATGCTCAACAATATTTTATGCAGAAGGAAGTCTTAGGTTTTACTATTTAACTATTAAGCAAAATGCTTCCTGAAAGATTAAGTATTTTAATTATGATAATAAAGTATTCTCCTGGGAACCAGCAGTTAGCGTAATGGCTATGTCGCTGGACTCCCACGTAGTCAACTGCGGTTCGCGTCCCAGACCCAGTGGCTTAAACTCACGCCGGGCGCGTGTGCGTGCGTGCCCAAGATCCAGAGAGGAGAATGGAGGAGAAGGGATTGCAGCATGGGGGTGATTTCTTGCTTTCTATCTCTCTGTCTCTCTCTGTCTGTCTGGCGAGTGCACGCTCCCTATAGCAAAAAAAAAACTCTCCAAAAAAAAAAAAAAAAAAAAGACTCGAATCTACAACTCACCTCCTTCTGAAAGCCATTTTTGACCACATCAGAGAAGGCAATTACGATTCTTGGATTACTTTTGGGAATTTGGGAGATCCTCGTGCATGATATGTGATTTGAGCAAAACCTTGCAGGAAGAGTAGAAATTGAGAGGTAGCCAAAAGGAAGACCAGAAAGGTATTTCAAATGATGGGCCCTGAATAAGCAACACACTTTTTATTGCCGCTTCAGTTTCATTTCCTGCCGGGGTCCAGCCTCGGCAGTGGTGGGTGGCTCGTACACAGGAAGGCAACACGGGTGATCAGGAACAAAAATTAGACTGAGACCTCATTGTCCATTTGCATGTTCTCAGCCGGCCACAGCCAGAGCCAGCTCCAGGCTGCAGCGCTGTGGCTAATAAGACACGCGTATTTATTGAGGGAGGTTTAGGAAGTAAAGGGGGTGAGGGGTAGTAAAAAACCCACTCTAAGGAACAGGGTATACAAAGCATGGAAACAATAATTATAAAACATGCTGTTTGTCTTGTCAGATTAGTTAAAAATCAATCACAGTTCTCAGGATGAGGAAGTCCATTTGTCTGTTGTATTTTCTTCTTAGATCTTGATTACTGGGAAGGATCTTCAGAAGAGGGGACTTGCAGGATGTTTGATAACTTTAGTCCTGGGCCAGGCCGATAACATTGCTGGTTGCAAAGACCTAGATAGAAATCTTGTCTTGCTAAGTAAAGACACAGTTAATATATGGACTATTCATACATTACAACAATAGAAAGTGAGACTATGATCTTATGTGGGAAAGGAAGATGATCTTGTAGCTCAGGAGACGACACAGGATGTTTTATTAGCAGTTTTTCATAGTCAACAGCACATAGATGAGAAACTCTTTGTAGTTGAAAGCTACCTGTTGCTTTAGATAAGAGCTCCCAGCTAAGGTAATCTTTCTCTGGAGCCCTCAGGTTTGTTTATCCTGTTGTCCCAGCCAGGCTTTTTTCCTTTTATAAACCTGTGGGTTTCTGCATTTTGTTTGCTGAGTCTGTCAATTAGTGAGTTCTTTTGTTTTATCTCTAAGTCTCTGTTATGTGGCGAATGAATGTGCTGACTTTTGCCTAGCATGAGTTAACTTTGGCCTGTAGCTTTAATAAGGGGTATTTACAAAAACTAGGCTTAAACTAACTTAGTCTACAATATGCTTCTAATGCTAATTTGGTTTATACTAACTTAATCTATATGTTAATTTTGGCTTAAAAATAGACAGGTGGGGGAGTCTTAAACTTCCTGGTCCTCGAGTCAGTCTTAGGGAACCACATTCTTACAAAATCACTAATTGGCTTTATTGTAATGGTTGGGGGTGATGTTTTTACCCTTACAGGGTACCGTAATAACAGTGAAACTCAGGGCAGAGAAATTGAATACCGGCCAGTACAAGGACACAAGGGAGGGCTCGTAAACTGGGCCCTGCCTCAGTGTCTTCCCAGTCCAGGCCTTGCCTTAGAATGGGAGGCAGCATCCTTACCAGCTTGTGTTGCTTGCATGGCCCCGTCAATTTCCCATTATCCTTTCAGCACATTATACCTCCTGCCTTTTCAGAAAGGTGCTATGTTCTTTTATTTCTCTGTTTTTATCCCTGCTCTTATCTCTTTGAGGAAAAAAAAAAAAAAAAAAAAAAAAAAAAAAACAACTTTTCTTCTTACTAATTCTTATGCCTGTCTTCTGGGAAAAGTTCTTTAATGCTCCCAGTGTGAGGAGCTCTCTGATTCCCTAGTCCATTAGCATATCTTCCCAACTGTGGATGTTTGACAAGGAGATCATTAAAGAGAGGGAGTATGATTTGTTTATCTTTGTATACCCTATTCCTGGTACTGTGCACAGTCAGAGCTCAATAAATACTGACTAGATGACTAAATTAATTGTCAATAATACTCCACACTTTCAGAAGCAAAAGCAAGTTCAGTCACAAAGAACCTCTTGCAAGCTGTTTGCCTTATAGGGTTCAGCAATAATTGCCCGTGGTTTTCTGGATGGCCCTTCCAAGTAGCTCTGATGGTTTCAGAATGGCCCTGAGTTTTCAGGCCTTCATTATAATGATTATTTTTTTAAGTGTTTGCCAAAGGGCACATATGCTCACCAGAAAGAAGGACAGAGAGAGACCGAGAGAAGTGAGAAATCACTGTCTTGGTGGATGGCCATGCTGCAATCCCTTCTCCTCCATTCTACTAGGATTTGGGGCATACTTACACATGTGCCCAGCATGATTTTCAAGCTGCTGAGGCAGGGATTCAAACCACGGATGGCCATGTGAGAGTCCAACCCCTTAACTACTGAACCATCTGCTGGCCCCTTCAGGCCTTCATTATTAACACGGTTCATCCAAAACAAACCTTTCTTCTTTCTCAATTGCCCCCTGCCTCAGTTGAGCCTTTTGGAGAAACCCTAGTAAGACTTCACTTTGTTGACTTGGATTTCCATTTTGGCCCTGTACAAAGAATCATCATCATTCCTTACTGAGGTTGCAGCATGCTGCTTATCTGCATGTAGTCATTCTGCGGCAAGAAATAATGCATTATTAACACAGCTTTATTATCAGGACAATGTTTGGCAGCTAGAGCAACATTAGAGGATAATTGGAAGGACAGCTGATTTGTTAGCAAAACGTTGCTTTTTGGCTAATGAATCATTCTGATTTTTGCACTGACAGTTCGGTAACAAGCTCAAAGACTACTTTGCTTCAGACCATTACACTTTGACAAACCAGTTATTAACTATAGCTGGAGCCAACAGTCTGTGGGGATTCTTGCAATAAGGAGCCATCTATGTAATTTTTTTAAATCATTAGGCAAGACAAGGTGAGTCTGATGATGGAGGGGCTGATGACTGACAGTCTGTTGCTTTGTAATTCACAAGGCAATAAACAGCTGCAGGCAGGACTAATTAGTCAGCAAAAGTGATTCACTGGGAAGTTGTAGTAAGAGCAATAAGGGTTATTGCTCTCAAACAACAAACCCTGCTCAGGGAGAAAGGACAAGGTTTTCTTTTAAAATCTATTTTGGAGTGTAGGGTTTCTGTTAAAAGGAGTAATAGAAGGGCATGGAGAGAGAATACAAAAAGAAGAGAAAAGCAAGCAGGATTCATGTGGCTCAGATTCTACTCCTGTGCTTTATTGGAGTGTTTGTTGCACCCAAGATGTCTGATACCCGTTCTTTCTCCTTTCTGCTCTCCACTATTTACTATAGGGATCTCAAGCTCAGATGATAATAGAAATTAGGAGAGCAAAAGAATGTGGTAAAGCCTATAGTAAAATTACAAGTCAAATAAAAACAATTTTGTGGGTCAGATTGCAACATTTAAATCACAGACTAAGTTCAGGTCCTCCGTATGCACTATGAGACCCCTTGAATTTGACCTCTGCCTCTTAACTTCTTGCATTTCCCTTTTTTGAATCGTTGAGCCTCAGTATAACTGATGTTCTCCCTATGTGCCCCGCACTTTTTGATTTCTGTATCTTCACCTCCTGCTTCCTTCTCCCCAGGAATTTTTTTTTTAATTCATTACTGTGTGTTCAAATCCTATCTACTTTTTCTTTTTACTCAGGTTTTTGCCATAGAGTGTGTGTGCTCACCAGAGAGAGACAGAGAGAGGGAAAGTGAGAAATCATCCCTGGAAAAATGACCATGCCACACAATCGCCTCTCCTCTTGGGATTTTAGGCATGTACATAAATGTGCCCGGGCATGATTTCCAAGCTGCCAGGTCCAGGACTTGAACCACTGTCAACCATGTGGGAGTCTAGTGCCTTAACCACCATGCTACCTGCTGGTCCTCCACCTACTTTCTAGGTCTCAGTTTCTTTATTTGCCATATTGGAAAGAAGAGCTAGATAAAATCACGTTCAGATTCTTTCCTCTTCGAATGGTTTGTGAGTCTGTGGCATTTTCACCAGGTATGGTTAGTATTCATGTGAATCCAGCTGCATTTTGGCCCCTAACACAGTGTAATATTTTGTATTTCCTAGGTGGGCACATTGCTGGGAGTCTTGCTGTTGTCACAGATGCTGCCCACCTCTTGATTGACCTGACTAGTTTTCTGCTCAGTCTCTTCTCCTTGTGGTTGTCTTCAAAACCCCCTTCCAAGCAGTTGACGTTTGGATGGCACCGAGCAGGTACAGTTCACTGATTGAGTAACGGAGTAAAACCTGCAGAGTGAAACAAAGGGTAAAAATGGAAGGTGCAAAGCAAAGTCTTGTTCTAAAATCCCTTAGAGACACATCTCTAGTTAAGGTAAATGTGTATGTGACAATGTGTGCTATCAATACTAATTTGGACAGACTAATGGTGCAACCTCTACTTCTATGAGACAACAAAAACATGTATATCACTTTAGCAAGCACTCCAGCTGCAGTCTCAGTATGTGGCCATAATCATGATATCATTCAATAAAAACTCTGAAACTCTGAAAGAAAAGATGGGGGCAGGGAGAGGTAAGGCACAGAGAGCCCAAGAAAGTGGCAAAGATTGCAAAACTTCACACAGTGGGATTTGGGAAGTAAATAGGAGCTTTTCTGTTCACGGGCAACATTTAGCTATTGAGTGAATGATTCAGCTGATAGCTTGCAACAGACAAAGGGAAAGCAAAAATGAAAGAGGACGAAGAGGAAATGGAATTTCATCTTTTCTTCTTTCTCAGAGCTGATTCTTTCACTAAGTGACTGCTTGCTTTGGTCTAAGAAGTGGTCCATGTCCTGATGAGGATTTAGTCTCTGGAAAATTTTTATATTAGCTCATTTGTTACAATCCACTCCTCTCCCCAGCATATACTGTGATTCCACTTCTCCTCTGTGTTATTCTTATATCAGTGGCTGAATGTTTTGTACCAATCATGTGAACGAATTCTCATAATTCTATGTTTTCAAGCTGGTTGAAAAAATCAGCATGAAGAGAATCCGAGGGCAAAGGCAGCATGGCTAACATGCCAGCTTGGCCCTCCGTCACTGAAAGGTGCAGCTAGGCATAGACCACAGCTGGTAGACTGACAGCTATGGACTGCCTGTTTTCAAGTGTAGAATGACAGGAAGCTCTAATGTTATACTGAGCAATTTATCATTGCAGGTCTTTAGAATTGCCTTTCCTTTAACATTCTGAGACATGAGACAACCAACAGCAATAAAGAGGGTTTATGAAAATGTGATCTGAGGATGTGTTTGCCAGTCCTAAAGAGAATTACACTTGGAAACTATGCATCCTTGGCTGAACTCCTGTCACTTGTTTGTTTAAATTTGTACATGTGCCTTATCCTCTTGCACTTTCTGATACCATTGGTTCCTGATACCATTGCTGCTTCCATTTTATAAACATAGGATGGTCTGTAGACATAAAATGCACTCAGAATTTAGATCACCGCTTGTACTTTGTCCACCTAGTAGTAGAAGTCCATGAACATTGACAATCCAGTAGACCATTCTGTTCAGTGGAACTCTCTGCCACAAGAGAACATTTTCTATAACAGAGAGTATGATGGGCTTTGGAACACTTTAAATGGGGCTAGTGCTACTAAGGAAAGAAATTGTGAAGTTTACTTAACTTCAGTTTAAAAAGTCACCCGTGATTGGTGGCCAGTGCACTGAGGAGTGAGGCTATAGACATATAAGTGAATCCAAAACAGCCATGACTCGTCTGGTCAACCAGATGATTGCTAACTGAATAGTTTTCTTAGAAGATATGCTAGTACTTGTTGATGGTTTCACCAGAGTTTCCTTTTCTACCTAGTTACTTTTGGATTCCTGACTCTTGACATTTTGGATTCCTGACTCTTACATTTAGAATTGACCCCTGACTCTTGTACTTGGTGTTTAGACTTCATCCTCCCAGCTCTTATCTCCCTGCACTTCTCTAATCATAGGTTTGGAGGTGGACATGCTTTACTTGCATAGCCCGATTTGGATTCTTATGCATAGGAGGCACACAACTTGGTATTTATTATCTTAATCCCTGTTTTGGCTAACCAGACATTCTTGGGCATGGTCTTCATGAACTTCTGCAGTGGGACGTTTTAAGTAGCACAATTGAATGAATAACAAGTATTTCTTGAGTGTTTGCTGTATGTTGTGCTTGTTTCCTAGGGCTGCCCTAACAAAGTGTACAGACTGAGTAGCTTAAACATCAGACATGCTGCACAGTCCTGGAAAATAGAAGTCTGAGATCAAGTTGTCTACAGGGTGGGTTCTTCCTGGGGCGTGTGAGGAAAACCTCAGACCACAGTCTTCTGGTGGTTTGCTGGCAATCTCTGATGTTCTTTGCTTGCAGATTTCTGCTTTAATCTTTACTTGCATTCTCTTTGTGTGAATGACTGTGTCCATATTTCTCCTTAAATAAGAACACCAGTCATGGGTCCACCCGAAATCAATATGACCTCATAGTCACTAATTATATTTGCCACAATCCTATTTCCAAGTAAGATAAGATTTTGAAGTATTGAGAATTGGGATTGCAACATGAAAATTTGGAGGTGGGTGGGGCATAACAAATGCTAATTGTTATACAAAGACACTAATACTATACTTTATAGAGAAGGAAATTCAGGCCCTAGTAGGTTAAGTTACTTGTCTACAGTCACATAGCCAGTCACAGGTAGAACCGTACATATCTGACACTTGAATTCATGCCCTGATTATCCGCACCATGGTATAAGAAATGTACCATGGGTGGTTAGATAATTTTAAGTGTCGCATGGATAATTACGTATCCTAATATGTATTAGAAAATAATATATAAAATATGTAATTTCATGAATAACTTTGTTTAGGAAGAAGCTAAATGAAAAAGTAAGTTTATTCATAGAAAGTATTAAGTGGCTAATAAGATAGGTGGCACGCAAATACGGCAAAAATCATCAAGGGTGTATGTGATGACTGAAGCTGGGAAGAGATAGCCATACACTGAATCACAACACATTAAATTACTCTGCTTTAAAGAGGATAAATACCTGGGATTAGTTTAAAGGAGGAAAGCACAAAATCATGGAATATGCCTGACCATTGACTCACCGTGGATTTTTAGAATCTATTTACAGGGTTGAGTTAAAGATCAGGAAGGGATTTTAAGGAACTCTTAAGTAAGCAAAGGTGCTTTCCTCACTGGGCGAATTGAGCACTATTTTATCTTTAAATATGAATGTAAATGTCTCCATTCTGATGCTTTTTTTTCTTTACTGTTGCTCTTAAAATGCAGTTAGAGTGTTGATAAGCCTCTGCATTTGCCTCTGATTATAATATGTGGGGTTGGCAAATGAAACTCATTTTCATCAAATGCCCTCTGAAGCCTTCCCTTTTTACTATTTTATTCCACTGAAGGTGCTGGTACGGGCAAGTCATAAATGTTTTATGGTGAAATTAAGGGTTTCTAAACACATTTTATTCTTTATGTCTCATTATTTCATCTCCTAATAAGTTTCAATCATGTCAGCACCTGCTTAAATTAAAATCCCCAAGGAAAACAGGAAGAGCAGACAGCAATTAATATGTTCTAAAAATTTGCCAGAAATTACTTAGTAATATGGAGCATAATGAACTCAGATGCTGGTGTTTTATGAATGCAACATTAAAATGCCTCATTTTAATTCTAAAGCCCATCCACACTCTTGCTTTGTGAACCACAGAGTGAACTCATTTGAAACCTTTTTATTTGGGAGTGAATTTCAATGTCCTATGAACCTTGGTGGGGGTGGTAGGCAGGTGATGCAGAAGTTATTATGTGCTGTTTGGCTTCCTAGAGATCCTTGGTGCCCTGCTGTCCATCCTGTGCATTTGGGTGGTGACTGGCGTGCTGGTATATCTGGCAGGTGAGCGCTTGCTGCATCCCGAATACCAAATCCAGGCAACTGTGATGATCATCGTTTCAGGCTGTGCAGTGGCAGCCAACATTGTGTAAGTCACTCCCACACCACGTCCATTATGCTTATCTTAAAGCCTGTCTGGACAAAGACTTTTTAGAAACTCCTTTACTTAGGGCCAGCAGGTGGCATGGTGGTTAGGGCACTGGGATCCCAAAAGGTTGACTGCGTTTTGGGGCCCAGACTTGGTAGCCTGCTCTCTCATTCTCTCTCTCTCTCTAATGATCATAGCAAGTTAAAATATAATATTAATAATAATAAATTAAATTAAATAATTCTAAAAAAAAAAAACTCCTTTACTTGAGAAGATGGTAGAGACCTGATAGTTCAATGATTCTAACACTGAAAATATTGATTTCTCTAGTTTAAGCTAAAGGGTCCTTTAGTATTGGCTTCTCCTATTTACCATTTTTGAAAGCTCCCATGTGGCAAAGACTGGTAGTATCTTTTAATAGACAACATCAAGTTCAATGTTTACAACATCTCTACCTTACAGATTAGGAAACGAAAATTCAGTAAGGTTGAATACATTGCCAGTTAGGTAGTACAGAGACAGGATTTAAATCGGATTTGATCCGTAGACCCAGAGTCCAGCTCCTGGACATTCTACCCTCTCATGTTGACTGTTCCATATGGGATGTAACTTACTCCTGTTCAGTTTCTATTAGGTGAGCAGATTATGGGATTCCCAGAGACCTGGGTTGGGAAGGACCTTAAAGTTTATTTCAGTCCTATCTACTTTTGAATTTTGTCTTGCAACATCTCTTTAAAATAATCATGAGTTTCATATATTGGGTGGTGGGAAAAGTCATGAACCATTTTTGCACAGAAAAAAAAAAAAGAAAAAAATATGTCATGACTTTTCCAACAACCCAATTAATAACAGAGAATTTGTTTTCTTCAAAAACAATCTATTTTATGTTTGTATAATTGTGACCACATGAAAATTGTTCCTTAAGCTGTGGTAGCTAAACTCTCTCTTTAGTTTCCACCTATTGTTCCACTCTCTTACTGAAGTACTCTTAAATCATACTCAAGGATATCATATGCCCCTTGCCATATTACTCTTTCCAAAATAAGCTAGGATTTCTCATGACACTGGGGTTTTGAGGCCAAGGTTTTGAACTTTCAGGAACAGTTTTTTTTTTTTTCCTTTTCATTTGATGGTTTGATTCTGAACAACTTTATCTACATTTCCATCCGTCTTTATCTATCTAGCATCTATCTATCTATCTATCTATCTATCTTTATCTTTATCTATCCATTTATATATCTATCATCATCTATCTCTATCATCCATCTATCTATGTATCTATCTATCTACCTACCTATGTATCTATCTATATCTATCTATCTATCTATCTATCATCTATCTATCTATCTAATATAATCTATCCACCTACCTCCCTACCTCCATACCATCTGTTATAGGCTAAATAATGACCTTCTAAAGATTTCCACACCATGGAATTTCTGAATATGTTCATTTACATGGCAAAAGGAACTTTGCAAACATGATGAAAGATTTTAAAATGAGGAGATTATTCTGAATGATTCATGTGGGCCCGTGTAAAACATGGGTCCTTCTCAGAGAGAGGTTAAGAGGTCAGAAAGGAGTGAGTATGCTCCACTGCTGGTCTTAAATATGGAGGAAGAAGCTTGGAGCCAGGGAATGTAAGTGGCCTCTAGAAGCCTGAAGAGGCAAGAGAATGAATACATCTGGAGCCTCCAGAAATAATACAGTCTTGCAGACCCACTTCAGAATTCTGACCTTTATAACTAGAAAAACATTTGTATTGTTTTAAGCCACTAAGTCTTTGTGGTAGAATGTTAGGGCAACAATAGGAAACTCACATGTCATCTCTTCATCATTTTCCTGTCTACATGACATATGCTATGAGGTAGCTTTTTACATGAAAGTGAAGAAGGCAGTGATGGAAGAAAGGTGTTTTAAGCAATGAATTTTAAAACAAGACAAAACAGAACCTCTAGAATTAGAAAGAAAAAGTATTGAGCATGTATATACTGTGCAGATGTTCCTCATGTCACCCTAACAGCCTTACCTATCAGCACCTTAGTTCCCAACTCCTCAGTTTGTGAACCACTGCTCTGAGCAAAACATTAGAAGAACAGTGTTTGATCCGCTGTCACTGACTAGATTCCTATCTCCAACCAGTTAAGTTGAAAATGTGTGTCTCACATTTTCACTGGGAGAAAAAGTGTGGATCCATGAAAATCCATCACCACTAAGGAGATAAATAAGCCAGAGCATGTGTCTTGCTGACTGGGAGTCAATAATATCATCTTTGCATAAAGAACACAATGTGTTCTAGAGGCAGCAGGAAGAGGAAAAGCATTAATTTCCCGAGAGTCATGTGTGACATAGGTTGTGTTGTTGTTACACAAAGATGAAAGACAGAACCAGACCACTACTATATCAATCTACAATGTCCTGCTGTCCATCCTGTACATCTGGGTGGTGACTGGCCTGCTGGTATATCTGGTAGGTGAGCGCCTGAAGGTGCTGATCCTGGCAAATTGTAGGGTCAGGTTGGAGTAAGCGTCAGGGTCAGGTTAGGGTTGGGGTTGAGCTTAAGGTGTCCACCTAGGGTTAGGGTTAGGTCTATGGTTTGATTTAGGTTTCAGGTTAGGTTAGGTTTAAACTTAGTTTGAGGGAGTAAGTTTAGGGCTACTGTTAGTTTTCGGTTCAGTGTTACGGTTGCAGTTAGCGTCAGGGTCAGGTTAGGGTTGGGGTAGAGCTTAAAGTGTCCGCTAGGGTTAGGGTTAGGTATATGGTTTGATTTAGGCTTCAGGTTAGGTTAGGTTTGAACTTAGTTTGAGTGAGGAAGTTTAGAGCTACTGTTAGTTTTCAGTTCATTGTTACGGTTGGAGGTAGCGTCAGGGTCAGGATAGGGTTGGGGTTGAGATTAATGTGTCCTCCTAGGGTTAGGGTTAGCTCTATGGTTTGATTTAGGCCTCAGGTTAGGTTAGGTTTGAACTTAGTTTGAGAGAGTAAGTTTAGGGATACTGTTAGTTTTCGGTTCAGTGTTACGGTTGGAGTAAGCGTCAGGGTCAGGTTAGGGTTGGGGTTGAGCTTAAGGTAACTGCCTAGGGTTAGGGTTAGGTCTATGGTTTGATTTAGGCTTCAGGTTAGGTTAGGTTTGAACTTAGTTTGAGTGAGTAAGTTTAGGGCTACTGTTAGTTTTCGGTTCAGTGTTATGGTTGGAGTTAGCGTCAAGGTCAGGATAGGGTTGGGATTGAGCTTAAGGTGTCCGCCTAGGGTTAGGGTGAGGTCTATGGTTTGATTTAGGCTTCAGGTTAGGTTAGGTTTGAACTTAGTTTGAGTGAGTAAGTTTAGGGCTAGTATTAATTTTCGGTTTATTGTTACGGTTGGATTTAGCATCAGGGTCAGGTTAGGGTTGGGGTTGAGCTTAAGGTGTCCGCCTAGGGTTAGGGTTAGGTCTGTGGTTTGATTTAGGCTTCATGTTAGGTTAGGTTTGAACTTAGTTTGAGTGAGGAAGTTTAGGGCTACTGTTAGTTTTCGGTTCAGTGTTACGGTTGGAGTTAGCGCAGGGTCAGGATAGGGTTGGGGTTGAGCTTAAGGTTTCCGCCTAGGGTTAGGGTTAGGTCTATGGTATGATTTAGGCTTCAGGTTCGGTTAGTTTGAACTTAGTTTGAGTGAGTAAGTTTAGGGCTACTGTTAGTTTTCGGTTGAGTGTTACAATTGGAGTTAACGTCAGGGTCAATTTAGGGTTTGGGTTGAGCGTAAGGTGTCCGTCTAGGGTTAGGGTTAGGTCCATGGTTTGATTTAGGCTTCAGGTTAGTTTAGGTTTGAACTTAGTTTGAGGGAGTAAATTTAGGGTTACTGTTAGTTTTCGATTCACTGTTACGGTTGGAGTTAGCGTCATCGTCAGGTTAGGGTTGGGGTAGAACTTAAGGAGTCCGCCTAGGGTTAGGATTAGGTCTTTGGTTTGATTCAGGCTTCAGGTTAGGTTAGGTTTGAACTTAGTTTGAGTGAGTAAGTTTAGGGGTACTGTCAGTTTTCGGTTCAGTGTTACGGTTGGACTCAGCGTCAGGGTCAGGTTAGGGTTGGGGTTGAGCTTAAGGTGTCCGCCTAGGGTTAGGGTTAGGTCTATGGTTTGATTTAGGCTTCAGGTTAGGTTAGATTTGAACTTAGTTTGAGTGAGTAAGTTTAGGGTTACTGTCAGTTTTCGATTCATTGTTACGGTTGGAGTTAGCGTAAGGGTCAATTTAGGGTTGGGGTTGAGCTTAAGGTGTCCGCCTACGGTTAGGGTTAGGTCTATGGTTTGATTTAGGCTTCAGGTTAGGTTAGGTTTGAACTTAGTTTGAGGGAGTAAGTTTAGGGCTACTGTTAATTTTCGGTTCATTGTTACGGTTGGAGGTAGCGTCAGGGTCAGGTTAGGGTTGGGGTTGAGATTAATGTGTCTGCCTAGGGTTAGGGTTAGCTCTATGGTTTGATTTAGGCCTCAGGTTAGGTTAGGTTTGAACTTAGTTTGAGAGAGTAAGTTTAGGGATACTGTTAGTTTTCGGTTCAGTGTTACGGTTGGAGTAAGCGTCAGGGTCAGGTTAGGGTTGGGGTTGAGCTTAAGGTAACTGCCTAGGGTTAGGATTAGGTCTATGGTTTGATTAAGGCTTCAGGTTAGGTTAGGTTTGAACTTAGTTTGAGTGAGTAAGTTTAGGGCTACTGTTAGTTTTCGGTTCAGTGTTACGGTTGGAGTTAGCGTCAAGGTCAGGATAGGGTTGGGATTGAGCTTAAGGTGTCCGCCTAGGGTTAGGGTTAGGTCTATGGTTTGATTTAGGCTTCAGGTTAGGTTAGGTCTGAACTTACTTTGAGTATGTAAGTTTAGGGCTACTATTAATTTTCGGTTCATTGTTACGGTTGGATTTAGCGTCAGGGTTAGGTTAGGGTTGGGGTTGAGCTTACGGTGTCCGCCTAGGGTTAGGGTTAGGTCTGTGGTTTGATTTAGGCTTCATGTTAGGTTAGGTTTGAACTTAGTTTGAGTGAGTAAGTTTAGGGCTACTGTTAGTTTTCGGTTGAGTGTTACAATTGGAGTTAGCGTCAGGGTCAATTTAGGGCTTGGGTTGAGCTTAAGGTGTCCGTCTAGGGTTAGGGTTAGGTCTATGGTTTGATTTAGGCTTCAGGTTAGGTTAGGTTTGAACTTAGTTTGAGGGAGTAAATTTAGGGTTACTGTTAGTTTTCGATTCACTGTTACGGTTGGAGTTAGCGTCATCGTCAGGTTAGGGTTGGGGTAGAGCTTACGGAGTCCGCCTAGGGTTAGGGTTAGGTCTTTGGTTTGATTCAGACTTCAGGTAAGGTTAGGTTTGAACTTAGTTAAAGTGAGTAAGTTTAGGGGTACTGTCAGTTTTCGGTTCAGTGTTACGGTTGGAGTTAGCGTCAAGGTCAGGATAGGGTAGGGGATGAGCTTAAGGTGTCCGCCTAGGGTTAGGGTTAGGTCTATGGTTTGATTTAGGCCACAGGTTAGGTTAGGTTTGAACTTAATTTGAGTGAGTAAGTTTAGGGATACTGTTAGTTTTCGGTTCAGTGTTACGGTTGGAGTTAGCCTCAGGGTCAGATTAGGGTTGGGGTTGAGCTTAGGTATCTGCCTAGGGTTAGGGTTAAGTCTATGGTTAGATTTAGGGTTTAGGTTAGGTTAGGTTTGAACTTAGTTTCAGTGAGTAAGTTTAGGGCTACTGTTAGTTTTAGATTCAGTGATACGGTTGGAGTTACCGTCAGGGTCACCATACGGTTGGGATTGAGCTTAAGGTGTCCGCCTAGAGTTAGGGTTAGGTCTATGGTTTGATTTAGGCTTCAGGTCAGGTTAGGTTTGAAATTAGTTTGAGTGAGTAAGTTTAGGGCTACTATTAATTTTCGGTTCAGTGTTACGGGTGGAGTTAGCGTCAGGGTCAGGATAGGGTTGGGGTTGAGCTTAAGGTTTCCGCCGAGGGTTAGGGTTAGGTCTATGGTTTGATTTAGGCTTCAGGTTAGGTTAGCTTTGAACTTAGTTTGAGTGAGTAAGATTAGGGCTACTGTTAGTTTTCGGTTGAGTGTTACAATTGGAGTTAGCGTCAGGGTCAATTTAGGGTTTGGGTTGAGCTTAAGGTGTCCGTCTCCGGATAGGGTTAGGTCTATGGTTTGATTTAGGCTACTGGTTAGGTTAGGTTTGAACTTAGTTTGAGGGAGTAAATTTAGGGTTACTGTTAGTTTTCGATTCACTGTTACGGTTGGAGTTAGCGTCATCGTCAGGTTAGGGTTGGGGTAGAGCTTAAGGAGTCCGCCCAGGGTTAGGGTTAGGTCTTTGGTTTGATTCAGGCTTCAGGTAAGGTTAGGTTTGAACTTAGTTTGAGTGAGTAAGTTTAGGGGTACTGTCAGTTTTCGGTTCAGTGTTACGGTTGGAGTTAGCGTCAGGGTCAGGATAGGGTAGGGGATGAGCTTAAGGTGTCTGCCTAGGGTTAGGGTTAGGTCTATGGTTTGATTTAGGCTTCAGGTTAGTTTAGGTTTGAACTTAGTTTGAGAGAGTAAGTTTAGGGATACTGTTAGTTTTTGGTTCAGTGTTACGGTTGGAGTAAGCGTCAGGGTCAGGTTAGGGTTGGGGTTGAGCTTCAGGTATCTGCGTAGGGTTAGGGTTAGGTCTATGGTTTGATTTAGGGTTTAGGTTAGGTTAGGTTTGAACTTAGTTTCAGTGAGTAAGTATAGGGCTAATGTTAGTTTTTGGTTCAGTGTTACCGTTGGAGTTATCGTCAGGGTCAGGATAGGGTTGGGATTGAGCTTAATGTGTCCGCCTAGGGTTAGGGTTAGGTATATGGTTTGATTTAGGCTTCAGGTTAGGTTAGGTTTGAACTTAGTTTGAGTGAGTTAGTTTAGGGCTACTATTAATTTTTGGTTCATTGTTACGGTTGGAGTTAGTGTCAGGGTCAGGTTAGGGTTGGGTTTGAGCTTTAGATGTCCGCCTAGGGTTAGGGTTAGGTCTGTGGTTTGATTTAGGCTTCATGTTAGGTTAGGTTTGAACTTAGTTTGAGTGAGTAAGTTTAGGGCTACTGTTAGTTTTCGGTTCATTGTTACGGTCGGGGGTAGCGTCAGGGTCAGGTAAGGGTTGGGGTTGAGCTTAAGGTGTCCGCCTAGGGTTAGGGTTAGGTCTATGCTTTGATATAGGCATCAGGTTAGGTTAGGTATGAACTTAGTTTGAGGGAGTAAGTTTAGGGCTACTGTTAGTTTTCGGTTCAGTGTTACAGTTGCAGTTAGCGTCAGGGTCAGGATAGGGTTGGGGTTGAGCTTAAGGTGTCCGCCTAGGGTTAGGGTTAGGTCTATGGTTTGATTTAGGCCACAGGTTACGTTAGGTTTGAACTTAGTTTGAGTGAGTAAGTTTAGGGATACTGTTAGTTTTTGGTTCAGTGTTACGGTTGGAGGTAGCCTTAGGGTCAGGTTAGTGTTGGGGTTGAGCTTAAGGTTTCCGCCTAGGGTTAGGGTTAGGTCTATGGTTTGATATAGGCGTCAGGTTAGGTTAGGTTTGAACTTAGTTTGAGGGAGTAAGTTTAGGGCTACTGTTCGTTTTCGGTTCAGTGTTACGGTTGGAGTTAGCGTCAGGGTCAGGATAGGGTTGGGGTTGAGCTTAAGGTTTCCGCCTAGGGTTAGGGTTAGGTCTATGGTTTGATTTAGGCTTCAGGTTAGGTTAGCTTTGAACTTAGTTTGAGTGAGTAAGTTTAGGGCTACTGTTAGTTTTCGGTTGAGTGTTACAATTGGAGTTAGCGTCAGGGTCAATTTAGGGTTTGGGTTGAGCTTAAGGTGTCCGTCTAGGGTTAGGGTTAGGTCTATGGTTTGATTTAGGCTTCAGGTTAGGTTAGGTTTGAACTTAGTTTGAGGGAGTAAATTTAGAGTTACTGTTAGTTTTCGATTCACTGTTACGGTTGGAGTGAGCGTCATCGTCAGGTTAGGGTTGGGGTAGAGCTTAAGGAGTCCGCCCAGGGTTAGGGTTAGGTCTTTGGTTTGATTCAGGCTTCAGGTAAGGTTAGGTTTGAACTTAGTTTGAGTGAGTAAGTTTAGGGGTACTGTCAGTTTTCGGTTCAGTGTTACGGTTGGAGTTAGCGTCAGGGTCAGTATAGGGTAGGGGATGAGCTTAAGGTGTCCGCCTAGGGTTAGGGTTAGGTCTATGGTTTGATTCAGGCTTCAGTTTAGCTTAGGTTTGAACTTAGTTTGAGGGAGTGAGTTTAGGGCTACTGTTAATTTTCGGTTCATTGTTACGGTTGGAGTTAGCGTCAGGGTCAGGTTAGGGTTGGGGTTGAGCTTAAGGTGTCCGCCTAGGGTTAGGGTTAGGTCTGTGCTTTGATTTAGGTTTCATGTTAGGTTAGGTTTGAACTTAGTTTGAGTGAGGAAGTTTAGGGCTACTGTAGTTTTAGGTTCATTGTTACGGTTGGAGGTAGCGTCAGGGTCAGGTTAGGGTTGGGGTTGAGCTTAAGGTGTCCGCCTAGGGTTAGGGTTAGGTCTATGGTTTGATTTAGGCTTCAGGTTAGGGTAGGTCTGAGCTTACTTTGAGAGTGTAAATTTAGGGATACTGTTAGTTTTCGGTTCAGTGTTACGGTTGGAGTTAGCGTCAGGGTCAGTTTAGGGTTGGGGTTGAGCTTAGGTATCTTCCTAGGGTTAGGGTTAGGTTTATGGTTAGATTTAGGGTTTAGGTTAGGTTAGGTTTGAACTTAGTTTGAGTGAGTAAGTTTAGGGCTACTGTTAGTTTTATGTTCAGTGTTACGGTTGGAGTTACCGTCAAGGTCAGGATACGGTTGGGATTGAGCTTAAGGTGTCCGCCGAGGGTTAGGGTTAGGTCTATGGTTTGATTTAGGCTTCAGGTTAGGTTAGGTTTGAACTTAGTTAGAGTGAGTAAGTTTAGGGGTACTGTCAGTTTTCGGTTCAGTGTTACGGTTGGAGTTAGCGTCAGGGTCAGGATAGGGTAGGGGACGAGCTTAAGGTGTCCGCCTAGGGTTAGGGTTAGGTCTATGGTTTGATTTAGGCTTCAGGTTAGGTTAGGTTTGAACTTAGTTTGAGAGAGGAAGTTTAGGGATAATGTTAGTTTTTGGTTCAGTGTTACGTTTGGAGTAAGCGTCAGGGTCAGGTTAGGGTTGGGGTTGAGCTTCAGCTATCTGCGTAGGGTTCGGGTTAGGTCTATGCTTTGATTTAAGGTTTAGGTTAGGTTAGGTTTGAACTTAGTTTGAGGGAGTAAGTTTAGGGCTACTGTTAGTTTTCGGTTCATTGTTACTGTTGCAATTAGCGTCAGGGTCAGGATAGGGTTGGGGTTGAGCTTAAGGTGTCCGCCTAGGGTTAGGGTTAGGTCTATGGTTTGATTTAGGTTTCAGGTTAGGTTAGGTTTGAACTTAGTTTGAGGGAGTAAGTTTAGGGATACTCTTAGTTTTCGGTTGAGTGTTACGGTAGGAGTTAGCGTCAGGGTCAGGTTAGGTTTGGGGTTGAGCTTAAGGTATACGCCTTGGGTTAGGGTTAGGTCTATGGTTTGATTTAGGCTTCAGGTTAGGTTAGGTTTGAACTTAGTTTGAGTGAGTAAGTTTAGGGCTACTGTTAGTTTTCGGTTCATTGTTACGGTTGGAGTTAGCTTCAGGGTCAGGTTAAGGTTGGGGTGGAGCTTAAGGTGTCCGCCTAGGGTTAGGGTTAGTTCTATGGTTTGATTTAGGCTTCAGGTTAGGTTAGGTTTGAACTTAGTTTGAGGGAGTGAGTTTAGGGCTACTGTTAATTTTCGGTTCATTGTTACGGTTGGAGTTAGCGTCAGGTTCAGGTTAGGGTTGGGGTTGAGCTTAAGGTGTCCGCCTAGGGTTAGGGTTAGGTCTGTGCTTTGATTTAGGTTTCATGTTAGGTTAGGTTTGAACTTAGTTTGAGTGAGGAAGTTTAGGGCTACTGTAGTTTTAGGTTCATTGTTACGGTTGGAGGTAGCGTCAGGGTCAGGTTAGGGTTGGGGTTGAGCTTAAGGTGTCCGCCTAGGGTTAGGGTTAGGTCTATGGTTTGATTTAGGCTTCAGGTTAAGTTAGGTTTGAACTTAGTTTGAGTGTGTAAGTTTAGGGCTACTGTTCATATTCAGTTCATTGTTACGGTTGGAGTTAGCATCATGTTCACGTTAGGGTTGGGGTTGAGCTTAAGGTGTCCGCCTAGGGTTAGGGTTAGGTCTATGGTTTGATATAGGCATCAGGTTAGGTTAGGATTGAACTTAGTTTGAGTGAGTAAGTTTAGGGCTACTATTAATTTTTGGTTCATTGTTACGTTTGGAGTTAGCGTCAGGGTCAGGTTAGAGTTGGGGTTGAGCTTAAGGTGTTCGCCTAGGGTTAGGGTTAGGTCAGTGGTTTGATTTAGGCTTCATGTTAGGTTACGTTTGAACTTAGTTTGAGTGAGGAAGTTTATGGCTACTGTTAGTTTTCGGTTCAGTGTTACGGTTGCAGTTAGCATCAGGGTCAGTTTAGGGTTGGGGTTGAGGTTAAGGTGTCCGCCTAGGGTTAGGGTTAGGTCTATGGTTTGATTTAGGGTTTAGGTTAGGTTAGGTTTGAACTTAGTTTCAGTGAGTAAGTTTAGGGCTACTGTTAGTTTTCGGTTCAGTGTTACCGTTGGAGTTAGCGTCAGGGTCAGGATAGGGTTGGGATTTAGCTTAAGGTGTCCGCCTAGGGTTAGGGTTAGGTCTCTGGTTTGATTTAGGCTTCAGGTTAGGTTAGGTTTGAACTTAGTTTGAGTGAGTAAGTTTAGGGCTACTATTAATTTTTGGTTCATTGTTACCGTTGGAGTTAGCGTCAGGGTCAGGTTAGGGTTGGGGTTGAGCTTAAGGTGTCCGCCTAGGGTTAGGGTTAGGTCTGTGGTTTGAATTAGGCTTCATGTTAGGTTAGGTTTGAACTTAGTTTGAGTGTGGACGTTTAGGGCTACTGTAGTTTTCGGTTCATTGTTACGGTTGGAGGTAGCGTCAGGGTCAGGTTAGGGTTGGGGTTGAGCTTAAGGTGTCTGCCTAGGGTTAGGGTTAGGTCTATGGTTTGATTTAGGCTTCAGGTTAGGTTAGGTTTGAACTTAGTTTGAGTGAGTAAGTTTAGGGCTACTGTTAGTTTTCGGTTCATTGTTACGGTTGGAGTTAGCGTCAGGGTCAGGTTAAGGTTCGGGTTGACCTTAAAGTGTCCGCCTATGGTTAGGGTTAGGTCTATGGTTTGATTTAGGCTTCAGGATAGGTTAGGTTTGAACTTAGTTTGAGTGAGTAAGTTTAGGACTACTGTTAATTTTCGGTTCATTGTTACGGTTGGAGTTAGCTTCAGGGTCAGGTTAGGGTTGGGGTTGAGCTTAAGGTGTCCGCCTAGGGTTAGGGTTAGGACTATGGTTTTATTTAGGCCTCAGGTTGGGTAAGGTTTGAACTTAGTTTGAGGGAGTAAGTTTAGGGCTACTGTTAATTTTCGGTTCATTGTTACCGTTGGAGTTAGCGTCAGGGTCAGGTTAGGATTGGGGTTGAGCTTAAGGTGTCCGTCTAGGGTTAGGGTTAGGTCTATGGTTTGATATAGGCATCAGGTTAGGTTAGGTTTGAACTTAGTTTGAGGGAGTAAGTTTAGGGGTACTGTTCGTTTTCGGTTCAGTGTTACGGTTGGAGTTAGCGTCACGGTCAGGATAGGGTTGGGATTGAGTTTAAGGTGTCCGCCTAGGGTTAGGTTTAGGACTATGGTTTGATTTAGGCTTCAGGTTAGGTTAGGTTTGAACTTAGTTTGAGGGAGTAAGTTTAGGGCTACTGTTAGTTTTAGGTTCATTGTTACGGTTGCAGTTAGCGTCAGGGTCAGGATAGGGTTGGGGTTGAGCTTAAGGTGTCTGCCTAGGGTTAGGGTTAGGTCTATGGTTTGATTTAGGGTTTCAGGTTAGGTTATGTTTGAACTTAGTTTGAGGGAGTAAGTTTAGGGATACTCTTAGTTTTCGGTTGAGTGTTATGGTAGGAGTTAGCGTCAGGGTCAGGTTAGGTTTGGGGTTGAGCTTAAGGTATCGGCCTAGGGTTAGGGTTAGGTCTATGGTTTGATTTAGGCTTCAGGTTAGGTTAGGTTTGAACTTAGTTTGAGTGAGTAAGTTTAGGGCTACTGTTAGTTTTCGGTTCATTGTTACGGTTGGAGTTAGCGTCAGGGTCAGGTTAGGGTTGGGGTGGAGCTTAAGGTGTCCGCCTAGGGTTAGGGTTAGGTCTATGGTTTGATTTATGCCTCAGGTTAGGTTAGGTTTGAAATTAGTTTGAGGGAGTAAGTGTAGGGCTACTGTTAGTTTTCGGTTCAGTGTTATGGTTGCAGTTAGCGTCAGGGTCAGGTTAGGTTTGGGGTTGAGCTTAAGGTGTCCGCCTCGGGTTAGGGTTAGGTCTGTGGTTTGATTTAGGCTTCAGGTTAGGGTAGGTCTGAGCTTACTTTGAGAGTGTAAGTTTAGGGATACTGTTAGTTTTCGGTTCAGTGTTACGGTTGGAGTTAGCGTCAGGGTCAGTTTAGGGTTGGGGTTGAGCTTAGGTATCTGCCTAGGGTTAGGGTTAGGTTTATGGTTAGATTTAGGGTTTAGGTTAGGTTAGGTTTGAACTTAGTTTGAGTGAGTAAGTTTAGGGCTACTGTCAGTTTTATGTTCAGTGTTACGGTTGGAGTTACCGTCAAGGTCAGGATACGGTTGGGATTGAGCTTAAGGTGTCCGCTGAGGGTTAGGGTTAGGTCTATGGTTTGATTTAGGCTTCAGGTTAGGTTAGGTTTGAACTTAATTAGAGTGAGTAAGTTTAGGGGTACTGTCAGTTTTCGGTTCAGTGTTACGGTTGGAGTTAGCGTCAGGGTCAGGATAGGGTAGGGGACGAGCTTAAGGTGTCCGCCTAGGGTTAGGGTTAGGTCTATGGTTTGATTTAGGCTTCAGGTTAGGTTAGGTTTGTACTTAGTTTGAGAGAGGAAGTTTAGGGATAATGTTAGTTTTTGGTTCAGTGTTACGTTTGGAGTAAGCGTCAGGGTCAGGTTAGGGTTGGGGTTGAGCTTCAGCTATCTGCGTAGGGTTCGGGTTAGGTCTATGGTTTGATTTAGGGTTTAGGTTAGGTTAGGTTTGAACTTAGTTTGAGGGAGTAAGTTTAGGGCTACTGTTAGTTTTCGGTTCATTGTTACTGTTGCAATTAGCGTCAGGGTCAGGATAGGGTTGGGGTTGAGCTTAAGGTGTCCGCCTAGGGTTAGGGTTAGGTCTATGGTTTGATTTAGGTTTCAGGTTAGGTTAGGTTTGAACTTAGTTTGAGGGAGTAAGTTTAGGGATACTCTTAGTTTTCGGTTGAGTGTTACGGTAGGAGTTAGCGTCAGGGTCAGGTTAGGTTTGGGGTTGAGCTTAAGGTATCGGCCTAGGGTTAGGGTTAGGTCTATGGTTTGATTTAGGCTTCAGGTTAGGTTAGGTTTGAACTTAGTTTGAGTGAGTAAGTTTAGGGCTACTGTTAGTTTTCGGTTCATTGTTACGGTTGGAGTTAGCGTCAGGGTCAGGTTAAGGTTGGGGTGGAGCTTAAGGTGTCCGCCTAGGGTTAGGGTTAGTTCTATGGTTTGATTTAGGCTTCAGGTTAGGTTAGGTTTGAACTTAGTTTGAGGGAGTGAGTTTAGGGCTACTGTTAATTTTCGGTTCATTGTTACGGTTGGAGTTAGCGTCAGGGTCAGGTTAGGGTTGGGGTTGAACTTAAGGTGTCTGCCTAGGGTTAGGGTTAGGTCTGTGCTTTGATTTAGGTTTCATGTTAGGTTAGGTTTGAACTTAGTTTGAGTGAGGAAGTTTAGGGCTACTGTAGTTTTAGGTTCATTGTTACGGTTGGAAGTAGCGTCAGGGTCAAGTTAGGGTTGGGGTTGAGTTTAAGTTGTCCGCCTAGGGTTAGGGTTAGGTATATGGTTTTATTTAGGCTTCAGGTTAGGTTAGGTTTGAACTTAGTTTGAGTGAGTAAGTTTAGGGCTACTGTTAGTTTTCGGATCATTGTTACGGTTTGAGTTGGCGTCAGGGTCAGGTTAAGGTTGGGGTTGAGCTTAAGGTGTCCGCCTAGGGTTAGGGTTAGCTCTATGGTTTGATTTAGGCCTCAGGTTAGGTTAGGTTTGAACTTAGTTTGAGAGAGTAAGTTTAGGGATACTGTTAGTTTTCGGTTCAGTGTTACGGTTGGAGTAAGCGTCAGGGTCAGTTTAGGGTTGGGGTTGAGCTTAAGGTAACTGCCTAGGGTTAGGGTTAGGTCTATGGTTTGATTTAGGCTTCAGGTAAGGTTAGGTTTGAACTTAGTTTCAGTGAGTAAGTTTAGGGCTACTGTTAGTTTTCGGTTCAGTGTTATGGTTGGAGTTAGCGTCAAGGTCAGGATAGGGTTGGGATTGAGTTTAAGGTGTCCGCCTAGGGTTAGGGTTAGGACTATGGTTTGATTTAGGCTTCAGGTTAGGTTAGGTTTGAACTTAGTTTGAGTGAGTAAGTTTAGAGCTACTATTAATTTTCGGTTCATTGTTACGGTTGGATTTTGCGTCAGGGTCAGGTTAGCGTTGGGTTTGAGATTAAGGTGTCCGCCTAGGGTTAGTGTTAGGTCTGTGGTTTGATTTAGGCTTCATGTTAGGTTAGGTTTGAACTTAGTTTGAGTGAGTAAGTTTAGGGCTACTGTTAGTTTTCGGTTCATTGTTACGGTCGGGGGTAGCGTCAGGGTCAGGTAAGGGTTGGGGTTGAGCTTAAGGTGTCCGCCTAGGGTTAGGGTTAGGTCTATGCTTTGATATAGGCATCAGGTTAGGTTAGGTATGAACTTAGTTTGAGGGAGTAAGTTTAGGGCTACTGTTAGTTTTCGGTTCAGTGTTACAGTTGCAGTTAGCGTCAGGGTCAGGATAGGGTTGGGGTTGAGCTTAAGGTGTCCGCCTAGGGTTAGGGTTAGGTCTATGGTTTGATTTAGGCCACAGGTTACGTTAGGTTTGAACTTAGTTTGAGTGAGTAAGTTTAGGGATACTGTTAGTTTTTGGTTCAGTGTTACGGTTGGAGGTAGCCTTAGGGTCAGGTTAGTGTTGGGGTTGAGCTTAAGGTTTCCGCCTAGGGTTAGGGTTAGGTCTATGGTTTGATATAGGCGTCAGGTTAGGTTAGGTTTGAACTTAGTTTGAGGGAGTAAGTTTAGGGCTACTGTTCGTTTTCGGTTCAGTGTTACGGTTGGAGTTAGCGTCAGGGTCAGGATAGGGTTGGGGTTGAGCTTAAGGTTTCCGCCTAGGGTTAGGGTTAGGTCTATGGTTTGATTTAGGCTTCAGGTTAGGTTAGCTTTGAACTTAGTTTGAGTGAGTAAGTTTAGGGCTACTGTTAGTTTTCGGTTGAGTGTTACAATTGGAGTTAGCGTCAGGGTCAATTTAGGGTTTGGGTTGAGCTTAAGGTGTCCGTCTAGGGTTAGGGTTAGGTCTATGGTTTGATTTAGGCTTCAGGTTAGGTTAGGTTTGAACTTAGTTTGAGGGAGTAAATTTAGAGTTACTGTTAGTTTTCGATTCACTGTTACGGTTGGAGTGAGCGTCATCGTCAGGTTAGGGTTGGGGTAGAGCTTAAGGAGTCCGCCCAGGGTTAGGGTTAGGTCTTTGGTTTGATTCAGGCTTCAGGTAAGGTTAGGTTTGAACTTAGTTTGAGTGAGTAAGTTTAGGGGTACTGTCAGTTTTCGGTTCAGTGTTACGGTTGGAGTTAGCGTCAGGGTCAGGATAGGGTAGGGGATGAGCTTAAGGTGTCCGCCTAGGGTTAGGGTTAGGTCTATGGTTTGATTCAGGCTTCAGTTTAGCTTAGGTTTGAACTTAGTTTGAGGGAGTGAGTTTAGGGCTACTGTTAATTTTCGGTTCATTGTTACGGTTGGAGTTAGCGTCAGGGTCAGGTTAGGGTTGGGGTTGAGCTTAAGGTGTTCGCCTAGGGTTAGGGTTAGGTCTGTGCTTTGATTTAGGTTTCATGTTAGGTTAGGTTTGAACTTAGTTTGAGTGAGGAAGTTTAGGGCTACTGTAGTTTTAGGGTCATTGTTACGGTTGGAGGTAGCGTCAGGGTCAGGTTAGGGTTGGGGTTGAGCTTAAGGTGTCCGCCTAGGGTTAGGGTTAGGTCTATGGTTTGATTTAGGCTTCAGGTTAGGGTAGGTCTGAGCTTACTTTGAGAGTGTAAATTTAGGGATACTGTTAGTTTTCGGTTCAGTGTTACGGTTGGAGTTAGCGTCAGGGTCAGTTTAGGGTTGGGGTTGAGCTTAGGTATCTTCCTAGGGTTAGGGTTAGGTTTATGGTTAGATTTAGGGTTTAGGTTAGGTTAGGTTTGAACTTAGTTTGAGTGAGTAAGTTTAGGGCTACTGTTAGTTTTATGTTCAGTGTTACGGTTGGAGTTACCGTCAAGGTCAGGATACGGTTGGGATTGAGCTTAAGGTGTCCGCCGAGGGTTAGGGTTAGGTCTATGGTTTGATTTAGGCTTCAGGTTAGGTTAGGTTTGAACTTAGTTAGAGTGAGTAAGTTTAGGGGTACTGTCAGTTTTCGGTTCAGTGTTACGGTTGGAGTTAGCGTCAGGGTCAGGATAGGGTAGGGGACGAGCTTAAGGTGTCCGCCTAGGGTTAGGGTTAGGTCTATGGTTTGATTTAGGCTTCAGGTTAGGTTAGGTTTGAACTTAGTTTGAGAGAGGAAGTTTAGGGATAATGTTAGTTTTTGGTTCAGTGTTACGTTTGGAGTAAGCGTCAGGGTCAGGTTAGGGTTGGGGTTGAGCTTCAGCTATCTGCGTAGGGTTCGGGTTAGGTCTATGCTTTGATTTAAGGTTTAGGTTAGGTTAGGTTTGAACTTAGTTTCAGTGAGTATGTTTAGGGCTACTGTTAGTTTTCGGTTCAGTGTTACCGTTGGAGTTAGCGTCAGGGTCAGGATAGGGTTGGGATTGTGCTTAAGGTGTCCGCCTAGGATTAGGGTTAGGTCTATGGTTTGATTTAGGCTTCAGGTTAGGTTAGGTTAGAACTTAGTTTGAGTGAGTAAGTTTAGGGCTACTATTAATTTTTGGTTCATTGTTACGGTTGGAGTTAGCGTCAGGTCAGGTTAGGGTAGGGGTTGAGCTTAAGGTGTCAACCTAGGGTTAGGGTTAGGTGTGGTTTGATTTAGGCTTCATGTTAGGTTAGGTTTGAACTTAGTTAGAGTGAAGAAGTTTAGGGCTACTGTAGTTTTCGGTTCATTGTTACATTTGGAGGTAGTGTCAGGGCCAGGTTAGCGCTGGGGTTGAGCTTAAGGTGTCTGCCTAGGGTTAGGGTTAGGTCTATGGTTTGATTTAGGCTTCAGGTTAGGTTAGGTTTGAACTTAGTTTGAGTGAGTAACTTTAGGGCTACTGTTAGTTTTCGGTTCATTGTTACGGTTGGAGTTAGCGTGAGGGTAAGGTTAAGGTTGGGGTTGAGCTTATGGTGTATGCCTAGGGTTAGGGTTAGGTCTATGGTTTGATTTAGGCTTCAGGTTAGGTTAGGTTTGAATTTAGTTTGAGTGAGTAAGTTTAGGGCTACTGTTAATTTTCGGTTCATTGTTATGGTTGGAGTTAGCGTCAGGGTCAGGTTAGGGTTGGGGTTGAGCTTAAGGTGTCCGCCTAGGTTTAGGGTTAGTTCTATGGTTTGATTTAGGCCTCAGGTTAGGTTAGGTTTGAACTTAGTTTGAGTGAGTAAATTTAGGGCTACTGTTAGTTTTCGGTTGAGTGTTACCATTGGAGTTAGCGTAAGGGTCAATTTAGGGTATGGGTTGAGCTTAAGGTGTCCGTCTAGGGTTAGGGTTAGGTCTATGGTTTGATTTAGGCTTCAGGTTAGGTTAGATTGGAACTTAGTTTGAGTGAGTAAGTTTAGGGCTACTGTCAGTTTTCGGTTCAGTGTTACGTTTGCAGTTAGCGTCAGGGTCAGGTTAGGGTTGGGGTTGAGCTTAAGGTGTCCGCCTAGGGTTAGGGTTAGGTCTATGGTTTGATTTAGGCTTCAGGTTAGGTTAGGTTTGAACTTAGTTTGAGAGAGTAAGTTTAGGGATACTGTTAGTTTTTGGTTCAGTGTTACGGTTGGAGTAAGCGTCAGGGTCATGTTAGGGTTGGGGTTGAGCTTCAGGTATCTGCGTAGGGTTAGGGTTAGGTCTATGGTTTCATTTAGGGTTTAGGTTAGGTTAGGTTTGAATTTAGTTTCAGTGAGTAAGTTTAGGGCTACTGTTCATTTTCGGTTCAGTGTTACGGTTGGATTTAGCGTCAGGGTCAGGATAGGGTTGGGGTTGAGCTTAAGGTTTCTGCCTAGGGTTAGGGTTAGGTCTATGGTTTGATTTAGGCTTCAGGTTAGGTTAGCTTTGAACTTAGTTTGAGTGAGTAAGTTTAGGGCTACTGTTAATTTTCAGTTGAGTGTTACAATTGGAGTTAGCGTCAGGGTCAATTTAGGGTTTGGGTTGAGCTTAAGGTGTCCGTCTAGGGTTAGGGTTAGGTCTATGGTTTGATTTAGGCTTCAGGTTAGGTTAGGTTTAAACTTAGTTTGAGGGAGTAAATTTAGGGTTACTGTTAGTTTTCGATTCACTGTTACGGTTGGAGTTAGCGTCATCGTCAGGTTAGGGTTGGGGTAGAGCTTAAGGAGTCCGCCTAGGGTTAGGGTTAGGTCTTTGGTTTGATTCAGGCTTTAGGTTAGGTTAGGTTTGAACTTAGTTTGAGAGAGTAAGTTTAGGGGTACTGTCAGTTTTCGGTTCAGTGTTACGGTGGGAGTCAGCGTCAGGGTCAGGATAGTGTAGGGGATGAGCTTAAGGTGTCCACCTAGGGTTAGGGTTAGGTCTATGGTTTGATTCAGACTTCAGTTTAGCTTAGGTTTGAACTTAGTTTGAGTGAGTAAGTTTAGGGCTACTGTTAATTATCGGTTCAGTGTTACTGTTGGAGTTAGCGTCAGCGTCAGGTTAGAGTTGGGGTTGAGCTTAAGGTGTCCGCCTAGGGTTAGGGTTAGGTCTATGGTTTGATTTAGGCTTCAGGTTAGGTTAGGTTTGAACTTAGTTTGAGTGAGGATGTTTAGGGCTACTGTTAGTTTTTGGTTCATTGTTACGGTTGGAGGTAGCCTTAGGGTCAGGTTAGGGTTGAGGTTGAGCTTAAGGTGTCCGCCTAGGGTTAGGGTTAGGTCTATGGTTTGATATAGGCATCAGGTTAGGTTAGGTTTGAACTTAGTTTGAGTGAGGAAGTTTAGGGCTACTGTAGTTTTCGGTTCATTGTTATGGTTGGAGGTAGCGTCAGGGTCAGGTTAGGGTTTGGGTTGAGCTTCAGGTATCTTCGTAGGGTTAGGGTTAGGTCTATGGTTTGATTTAGGGTTTAGGTTAGGTTAGGTTTGAACTTATTTTGAGGGAGTAACTTTAGGGCTACTGTTAGTTTTCGGTTGAGTGTTTCGGTTGCAGTTAGCGTCAGGGTCAGGTTAGGGTTGGGGTTGAGCTTAAGGTGTCCGCCTAGGGTTAGGGTTAGGTCTATGGTTTGATTTAGGCTTCAGGTTAGGTTAGGTTTGAACTTAGTTTTAGAGAGTAAGTTTAGGGATACTGTTAGTTTTTGGTTCAGTGTTACGGTTGGAGTAAGCGTCAGGGTCATGTTAGTGTTGAGGTTGAGCTTCAGGTATCTGCGTAGGGTTAGGGTTAGGTCTATGGTTTGATTTAGGGTTTAGGTTAGGTTAGCTTTGAAGTTAGTATGAGTGAGTAAGTTTAGGGCTACTGTTAGTTTTCGGTTGAGTGTTACCATTGGAGTTAGCGTCAAGGTCAATTTAGGGTTTGCGTTGAGCTTAAGGTGTCCGTCTAGGGTTAGGGTTAGGTCTATGGTTTGATGTAGGCTTCAGGTTAGGTTAGGTTTGAACTCAGTTTGAGGGAGTAAATTTAGGGTTACTTTTACTTTTCGATTCACTGTTACGGTTGGAGTTAGCGTCATCGTCAGGTTAGGGTTGGGGTAGAGCTTAAGGTGTCCGCCTAGGGTTAGGGTTAGGTCTTTGGTTTGATTCAGGCTTCAGGTTAGGTTAGGTTTGAACTTAGTTTGAGTGATTAAGTTTAGGGGTACTCTCAGTTTTCGGTTCAGTGTTACGGTTGCAGTTAGCGTCAGGGTCAGGTTAGGGTTAGGGTTGAGCTTTAGGTATCTGCGTAGGGTTAGGGTTAGGTCTATGGTTTGATTTACGATTTAGGTTAGGTTAGGTTTGAACTTAGTTTGAGGGAGTAAGTTTAGGGCTACTGTTAGTTTTCGGTTCAGTGTTACGGTTGCAGTTAGCGTCAGGGTCAGTTTAGGGTTGGGGTTGAGCTTAAGGTGTCCGCCTAGGGTTAGGGTTATGTCTATGGTTTGATTTAGGCTTCAGGTTAGGTTAGGTCTGAACTTAATTTGAGAGAGTAAGTTTAGGGATACTGTTAATTTTCGGTTCATTGTTACGGTTGGAGTTAGCGTCAGGGTCAGGTTAGGGTTGGGGTTGAACGTAAGGTGTCCGCCTAGGGTTAGGGTTAGGTCTGTGCTTTGATTTAGGTTTCATGTTAGGTTAGGTTTGAACTTAGTTTGAGTGAGGAAGTTTAGGGCTACTGTAGTTTTAGGTTCATTGTTACGGTTGGAGGTAGCGTCAGGGTCAGGTTAGGGTTGGGGTTGAGCTTAAGGTGTCCGCCTAGGGTTAGGGTTAGGTCTATGGTTTGATTTAGGCTTCAGGTTAAGTTAGGTTTGAACTTAGTTTGAGTGAGTAAGTTTAGGGCTACTGTTAATATTCAGTTCATTGTTACGGTTGGAGTTAGCATCAGGTTCACGTTAGGGTTGGGGTTGAGCTTAAGGTGTCCGCCAAGGGTTAGGGTTAGGTCTATGGTTTGATATAGGCATCAGGTTAGGTTAGGATTGAACTTAGTTTGAGTGAGTAAGTTTAGGGCTACTATTAATTTTTGGTTCATTGTTACGGTTGGAGTTAGCGTCAGGGTCAGGTTAGAGTTGGGGTTGAGCTTAAGGTGTTCGCCTAGGGTTAGGGTTAGGTCAGTGGTTTGATTTAGGCTTCATGTTAGGTTAGGTTTGAACTTAGTTTCAGTGAGGAAGTTTATGGCTACTGTTAGTTTTCGGTTCAGTGTTACGGTTGCAGTTAGCATCAGGGTCAGTTTAGGGTTGGGGTTGAGGTTAAGGTGTCCGCCTAGGGTTAGGGTTAGGTCTATGGTTTGATTTAGGGTTTAGGTTAGGTTAGGTTTGAACTTAGTTTCAGTGAGTAAGTTTAGGGCTACTGTTAGTTTTCGGTTCAGTGTTACCGTTGGAGTTAGCGTCAGGGTCAGGATAGGGTTGGGATTTAGCTTAAGGTGTCCGCCTAGGGTTAGGGTTAGGTCTCTGGTTTGATTTAGGCTTCAGGTTAGGTTAGGTTTGAACTTAGTTTGAGTGAGTAAGTTTAGGGCTACTATTAATTTTTGGTTCATTGTTACCGTTGGAGTTAGCGTCAGGGTCAGGTTAGGGTTGGGGTTGAGCTTAAGGTGTCCCCCTAGGGTTAGGGTTAGGTCTGTGGTTTGAATTAGGCTTCATGTTAGGTTAGGTTTGAACTTAGTTTGAGTGTGGACGTTTAGGGCTACTGTAGTTTTCGGTTCATTGTTACGGTTGGAGGTAGCGTCAGGGTCAGGTTAGGGTTGGGGTTGAGCTTAAGGTGTCTGCCTAGGGTTAGGGTTAGGTCTATGGTTTGATTTAGGCTTCAGGTTAGGTTAGGTTTGAACTTAGTTTGAGTGAGTAAGTTTAGGACTACTGTTAATTTTCGGTTCATTGTTACGGTTGGAGTTAGCTTCAGGGTCAGGATAGGGTTGGGGTTGAGCTTAAGGTGTCCGCCTAGGGTTAGGGTTAGGACTATGGTTTTATTTAGGCCTCAGGTTGGGTAAGGTTTGAACTTAGTTTGAGGGAGTAAGTTTAGGGCTACTGTTAATTTTCGGTTCATTGTTACCGTTGGAGTTAGCGTCAGGGTCAGGTTAGGATTGGGGTTGAGCTTAAGGTGTCCGTCTAGGGTTAGGGATAGGTCTATGGTTTGATATAGGCATCAGGTTAGGTTAGGTTTGAACTTAGTTTGAGGGAGTAAGTTTAGGGCTACTGTTAGTTTTCGGTTCATTGTTAGGGTTGCAGTTAGCGTCAGGGTCAGGATAGGGTTGGGGTTGAGCTTAAGGTGTCTGCCTCGGGTTAGGGTTAGGTCTATGGTTTGATTTAGGTTTCAGGTTAGGTTAGGTTTGAACTTAGTTTGAGGGAGTAAGTTTAGGGATACTCTTAGTTTTTGGTTGAGTGTTACGGTAGGAGTTAGCGTCAGGGTCAGGTTAGGTTTGGGGTTGAGCTTAAGGTATCGGCCTAGGGTTAGGGTTAGGTCTATGGTTTGATTTAGGCTTCAGGTTAGGTTAGGTTTGAACTTAGTTTGAGTGAGTAAGTTTAGGGCTACTGTTAGTTTTCGGTTCATTGTTACGGTTGGAGTTAGCGTCAGGGTCAGGTTAGGGTTGGGGTTGAGCTTAAGGTGTCCGCCTAGGGTTAGGGTTAGGTCTATGGTTTGATTTATGCCTCAGGTTAGGTTAGGTTTGAACTTAGTTAGAGTGAGTAAGTTTAGGGGTACTGTCAGTTTTCGGTTCAGTGTTACGGTTGGAGTTAGCGTCAGGGTCAGGATAGGGTAGGGGACGAACTTAAGGTGTCCGCCTAGGGTTAGGGTTAGGTCTATGGTTTGATTTAGGTTTCATGTTAGGTTAGGTTTGAACTTAGTTTGAGTGAGGAAGTTTAGGGCTACTGTAGTTTTAGGTTCATTGTTACGGTTGGAGGTAGCGTCAGGGTCAGGTTAGGGTTGGGGTTGAGCTTAAGGTGTCCGCCTAGGGTTAGGGTTAGGTCTATGGTTTGATTTAGGCTTCAGGTTAGGGTAGGTCTGAGCTTACTTTGAGAGTGTAAATTTAGGGATACTGTTAGTTTTCGGTTCAGTGTTACGGTTGGAGTTAGCGTCAGGGTCAGTTTAGGGTTGGGGTTGAGCTTAGGTATCTTCCTAGGGTTAGGGTTAGGTTTATGGTTAGATTTAGGGTTTAGGTTAGGTTAGGTTTGAACTTAGTTTGAGTGAGTAAGTTTAGGGCTACTGTTAGTTTTATGTTCAGTGTTACGGTTGGAGTTACCGTCAAGGTCAGGATACGGTTGGGATTGAGCTTAAGGTGTCCGCCGAGGGTTAGGGTTAGGTCTATGGTTTGATTTAGGCTTCAGGTTAGGTTAGGTTTGAACTTAGTTAGAGTGAGTAAGTTTAGGGGTACTGTCAGTTTTCGGTTCAGTGTTACGGTTGGAGTTAGCGTCAGGGTCAGGATAGGGTAGGGGACGAGCTTAAGGTGTCCGCCTAGGGTTAGGGTTAGGTCTATGGTTTGATTTAGGCTTCAGGTTAGGTTAGGTTTGAACTTAGTTTGAGAGAGGAAGTTTAGGGATAATGTTAGTTTTTGGTTCAGTGTTACGTTTGGAGTAAGCGTCAGGGTCAGGTTAGGGTTGGGGTTGAGCTTCAGCTATCTGCGTAGGGTTCGGGTTAGGTCTATGCTTTGATTTAAGGTTTAGGTTAGGTTAGGTTTGAACTTAGTTTGAGGGAGTAAGTTTAGGGCTACTGTTAGTTTTCGGTTCATTGTTACTGTTGCAATTAGCGTCAGGGTCAGGATAGGGTTGGGGTTGAGCTTAAGGTGTCCGCCTAGGGTTAGGGTTAGGTCTATGGTTTGATTTAGGTTTCAGGTTAGGTTAGGTTTGAACTTAGTTTGAGGGAGTAAGTTTAGGGATACTCTTAGTTTTCGGTTGAGTGTTACGGTAGGAGTTAGCGTCAGGGTCAGGTTAGGTTTGGGGTTGAGCTTAAGGTATACGCCTTGGGTTAGGGTTAGGTCTATGGTTTGATTTAGGCTTCAGGTTAGGTTAGGTTTGAACTTAGTTTGAGTGAGTAAGTTTAGGGCTACTGTTAGTTTTCGGTTCATTGTTACGGTTGGAGTTAGCTTCAGGGTCAGGTTAAGGTTGGGGTGGAGCTTAAGGTGTCCGCCTAGGGTTAGGGTTAGTTCTATGGTTTGATTTAGGCTTCAGGTTAGGTTAGGTTTGAACTTAGTTTGAGGGAGTGAGTTTAGGGCTACTGTTAATTTTCGGTTCATTGTTACGGTTGGAGTTAGCGTCAGGTTCAGGTTAGGGTTGGGGTTGAGCTTAAGGTGTCCGCCTAGGGTTAGGGTTAGGTCTGTGCTTTGATTTAGGTTTCATGTTAGGTTAGGTTTGAACTTAGTTTGAGTGAGGAAGTTTAGGGCTACTGTAGTTTTAGGTTCATTGTTACGGTTGGAGGTAGCGTCAGGGTCAGGTTAGGGTTGGGGTTGAGCTTAAGGTGTCCGCCTAGGGTTAGGGTTAGGTCTATGGTTTGATTTAGGCTTCAGGTTAAGTTAGGTTTGAACTTAGTTTGAGTGTGTAAGTTTAGGGCTACTGTTCATATTCAGTTCATTGTTACGGTTGGAGTTAGCATCATGTTCACGTTAGGGTTGGGGTTGAGCTTAAGGTGTCCGCCTAGGGTTAGGGTTAGGTCTATGGTTTGATATAGGCATCAGGTTAGGTTAGGATTGAACTTAGTTTGAGTGAGTAAGTTTAGGGCTACTATTAATTTTTGGTTCATTGTTACGTTTGGAGTTAGCGTCAGGGTCAGGTTAGAGTTGGGGTTGAGCTTAAGGTGTTCGCCTAGGGTTAGGGTTAGGTCAGTGGTTTGATTTAGGCTTCATGTTAGGTTACGTTTGAACTTAGTTTGAGTGAGGAAGTTTATGGCTACTGTTAGTTTTCGGTTCAGTGTTACGGTTGCAGTTAGCATCAGGGTCAGTTTAGGGTTGGGGTTGAGGTTAAGGTGTCCGCCTAGGGTTAGGGTTAGGTCTATGGTTTGATTTAGGGTTTAGGTTAGGTTAGGTTTGAACTTAGTTTCAGTGAGTAAGTTTAGGGCTACTGTTAGTTTTCGGTTCAGTGTTACCGTTGGAGTTAGCGTCAGGGTCAGGATAGGGTTGGGATTTAGCTTAAGGTGTCCGCCTAGGGTTAGGGTTAGGTCTCTGGTTTGATTTAGGCTTCAGGTTAGGTTAGGTTTGAACTTAGTTTGAGTGAGTAAGTTTAGGGCTACTATTAATTTTTGGTTCATTGTTACCGTTGGAGTTAGCGTCAGGGTCAGGTTAGGGTTGGGGTTGAGCTTAAGGTGTCCGCCTAGGGTTAGGGTTAGGTCTGTGGTTTGAATTAGGCTTCATGTTAGGTTAGGTTTGAACTTAGTTTGAGTGTGGACGTTTAGGGCTACTGTAGTTTTCGGTTCATTGTTACGGTTGGAGGTAGCGTCAGGGTCAGGTTAGGGTTGGGGTTGAGCTTAAGGTGTCTGCCTAGGGTTAGGGTTAGGTCTATGGTTTGATTTAGGCTTCAGGTTAGGTTAGGTTTGAACTTAGTTTGAGTGAGTAAGTTTAGGGCTACTGTTAGTTTTCGGTTCATTGTTACGGTTGGAGTTAGCGTCAGGGTCAGGTTAAGGTTCGGGTTGACCTTAAAGTGTCCGCCTATGGTTAGGGTTAGGTCTATGGTTTGATTTAGGCTTCAGGATAGGTTAGGTTTGAACTTAGTTTGAGTGAGTAAGTTTAGGACTACTGTTAATTTTCGGTTCATTGTTACGGTTGGAGTTAGCTTCAGGGTCAGGTTAGGGTTGGGGTTGAGCTTAAGGTGTCCGCCTAGGGTTAGGGTTAGGACTATGGTTTTATTTAGGCCTCAGGTTGGGTAAGGTTTGAACTTAGTTTGAGGGAGTAAGTTTAGGGCTACTGTTAATTTTCGGTTCATTGTTACCGTTGGAGTTAGCGTCAGGGTCAGGTTAGGATTGGGGTTGAGCTTAAGGTGTCCGTCTAGGGTTAGGGTTAGGTCTATGGTTTGATATAGGCATCAGGTTAGGTTAGGTTTGAACTTAGTTTGAGGGAGTAAGTTTAGGGGTACTGTTCGTTTTCGGTTCAGTGTTACGGTTGGAGTTAGCGTCACGGTCAGGATAGGGTTGGGATTGAGTTTAAGGTGTCCGCCTAGGGTTAGGTTTAGGACTATGGTTTGATTTAGGCTTCAGGTTAGGTTAGGTTTGAACTTAGTTTGAGGGAGTAAGTTTAGGGCTACTGTTAGTTTTAGGTTCATTGTTACGGTTGCAGTTAGCGTCAGGGTCAGGATAGGGTTGGGGTTGAGCTTAAGGTGTCTGCCTAGGGTTAGGGTTAGGTCTATGGTTTGATTTAGGGTTTCAGGTTAGGTTATGTTTGAACTTAGTTTGAGGGAGTAAGTTTAGGGATACTCTTAGTTTTCGGTTGAGTGTTATGGTAGGAGTTAGCGTCAGGGTCAGGTTAGGTTTGGGGTTGAGCTTAAGGTATCGGCCTAGGGTTAGGGTTAGGTCTATGGTTTGATTTAGGCTTCAGGTTAGGTTAGGTTTGAACTTAGTTTGAGTGAGTAAGTTTAGGGCTACTGTTAGTTTTCGGTTCATTGTTACGGTTGGAGTTAGCGTCAGGGTCAGGTTAGGGTTGGGGTGGAGCTTAAGGTGTCCGCCTAGGGTTAGGGTTAGGTCTATGGTTTGATTTATGCCTCAGGTTAGGTTAGGTTTGAAATTAGTTTGAGGGAGTAAGTGTAGGGCTACTGTTAGTTTTCGGTTCAGTGTTATGGTTGCAGTTAGCGTCAGGGTCAGGTTAGGTTTGGGGTTGAGCTTAAGGTGTCCGCCTCGGGTTAGGGTTAGGTCTGTGGTTTGATTTAGGCTTCAGGTTAGGGTAGGTCTGAGCTTACTTTGAGAGTGTAAGTTTAGGGATACTGTTAGTTTTCGGTTCAGTGTTACGGTTGGAGTTAGCGTCAGGGTCAGTTTAGGGTTGGGGTTGAGCTTAGGTATCTGCCTAGGGTTAGGGTTAGGTTTATGGTTAGATTTAGGGTTTAGGTTAGGTTAGGTTTGAACTTAGTTTGAGTGAGTAAGTTTAGGGCTACTGTCAGTTTTATGTTCAGTGTTACGGTTGGAGTTACCGTCAAGGTCAGGATACGGTTGGGATTGAGCTTAAGGTGTCCGCTGAGGGTTAGGGTTAGGTCTATGGTTTGATTTAGGCTTCAGGTTAGGTTAGGTTTGAACTTAATTAGAGTGAGTAAGTTTAGGGGTACTGTCAGTTTTCGGTTCAGTGTTACGGTTGGAGTTAGCGTCAGGGTCAGGATAGGGTAGGGGACGAGCTTAAGGTGTCCGCCTAGGGTTAGGGTTAGGTCTATGGTTTGATTTAGGCTTCAGGTTAGGTTAGGTTTGTACTTAGTTTGAGAGAGGAAGTTTAGGGATAATGTTAGTTTTTGGTTCAGTGTTACGTTTGGAGTAAGCGTCAGGGTCAGGTTAGGGTTGGGGTTGAGCTTCAGCTATCTGCGTAGGGTTCGGGTTAGGTCTATGGTTTGATTTAGGGTTTAGGTTAGGTTAGGTTTGAACTTAGTTTGAGGGAGTAAGTTTAGGGCTACTGTTAGTTTTCGGTTCATTGTTACTGTTGCAATTAGCGTCAGGGTCAGGATAGGGTTGGGGTTGAGCTTAAGGTGTCCGCCTAGGGTTAGGGTTAGGTCTATGGTTTGATTTAGGTTTCAGGTTAGGTTAGGTTTGAACTTAGTTTGAGGGAGTAAGTTTAGGGATACTCTTAGTTTTCGGTTGAGTGTTACGGTAGGAGTTAGCGTCAGGGTCAGGTTAGGTTTGGGGTTGAGCTTAAGGTATCGGCCTAGGGTTAGGGTTAGGTCTATGGTTTGATTTAGGCTTCAGGTTAGGTTAGGTTTGAACTTAGTTTGAGTGAGTAAGTTTAGGGCTACTGTTAGTTTTCGGTTCATTGTTACGGTTGGAGTTAGCGTCAGGGTCAGGTTAAGGTTGGGGTGGAGCTTAAGGTGTCCGCCTAGGGTTAGGGTTAGTTCTATGGTTTGATTTAGGCTTCAGGTTAGGTTAGGTTTGAACTTAGTTTGAGGGAGTGAGTTTAGGGCTACTGTTAATTTTCGGTTCATTGTTACGGTTGGAGTTAGCGTCAGGGTCAGGTTAGGGTTGGGGTTGAACTTAAGGTGTCTGCCTAGGGTTAGGGTTAGGTCTGTGCTTTGATTTAGGTTTCATGTTAGGTTAGGTTTGAACTTAGTTTGAGTGAGGAAGTTTAGGGCTACTGTAGTTTTAGGTTCATTGTTACGGTTGGAGGTAGCGTCAGGGTCAAGTTAGGGTTGGGGTTGAGTTTAAGTTGTCCGCCTAGGGTTAGGGTTAGGTATATGGTTTTATTTAGGCTTCAGGTTAGGTTAGGTTTGAACTTAGTTTGAGTGAGTAAGTTTAGGGCTACTGTTAGTTTTCGGATCATTGTTACGGTTTGAGTTGGCGTCAGGGTCAGGTTAAGGTTGGGGTTGAGCTTAAGGTGTCCGCCTAGGGTTAGGGTTAGCTCTATGGTTTGATTTAGGCCTCAGGTTAGGTTAGGTTTGAACTTAGTTTGAGAGAGTAAGTTTAGGGATACTGTTAGTTTTCGGTTCAGTGTTACGGTTGGAGTAAGCGTCAGGGTCAGTTTAGGGTTGGGGTTGAGCTTAAGGTAACTGCCTAGGGTTAGGGTTAGGTCTATGGTTTGATTTAGGCTTCAGGTAAGGTTAGGTTTGAACTTAGTTTCAGTGAGTAAGTTTAGGGCTACTGTTAGTTTTCGGTTCAGTGTTATGGTTGGAGTTAGCGTCAAGGTCAGGATAGGGTTGGGATTGAGTTTAAGGTGTCCGCCTAGGGTTAGGGTTAGGACTATGGTTTGATTTAGGCTTCAGGTTAGGTTAGGTTTGAACTTAGTTTGAGTGAGTAAGTTTAGAGCTACTATTAATTTTCGGTTCATTGTTACGGTTGGATTTTGCGTCAGGGTCAGGTTAGCGTTGGGTTTGAGATTAAGGTGTCCGCCTAGGGTTAGTGTTAGGTCTGTGGTTTGATTTAGGCTTCATGTTAGGTTAGGTTTGAACTTAGTTTGAGTGAGTAAGTTTAGGGCTACTGTTAGTTTTCGGTTCATTGTTACGGTCGGGGGTAGCGTCAGGGTCAGGTAAGGGTTGGGGTTGAGCTTAAGGTGTCCGCCTAGGGTTAGGGTTAGGTCTATGCTTTGATATAGGCATCAGGTTAGGTTAGGTATGAACTTAGTTTGAGGGAGTAAGTTTAGGGCTACTGTTAGTTTTCGGTTCAGTGTTACAGTTGCAGTTAGCGTCAGGGTCAGGATAGGGTTGGGGTTGAGCTTAAGGTGTCCGCCTAGGGTTAGGGTTAGGTCTATGGTTTGATTTAGGCCACAGGTTACGTTAGGTTTGAACTTAGTTTGAGTGAGTAAGTTTAGGGATACTGTTAGTTTTTGGTTCAGTGTTACGGTTGGAGGTAGCCTTAGGGTCAGGTTAGTGTTGGGGTTGAGCTTAAGGTTTCCGCCTAGGGTTAGGGTTAGGTCTATGGTTTGATATAGGCGTCAGGTTAGGTTAGGTTTGAACTTAGTTTGAGGGAGTAAGTTTAGGGCTACTGTTCGTTTTCGGTTCAGTGTTACGGTTGGAGTTAGCGTCAGGGTCAGGATAGGGTTGGGGTTGAGCTTAAGGTTTCCGCCTAGGGTTAGGGTTAGGTCTATGGTTTGATTTAGGCTTCAGGTTAGGTTAGCTTTGAACTTAGTTTGAGTGAGTAAGTTTAGGGCTACTGTTAGTTTTCGGTTGAGTGTTACAATTGGAGTTAGCGTCAGGGTCAATTTAGGGTTTGGGTTGAGCTTAAGGTGTCCGTCTAGGGTTAGGGTTAGGTCTATGGTTTGATTTAGGCTTCAGGTTAGGTTAGGTTTGAACTTAGTTTGAGGGAGTAAATTTAGAGTTACTGTTAGTTTTCGATTCACTGTTACGGTTGGAGTGAGCGTCATCGTCAGGTTAGGGTTGGGGTAGAGCTTAAGGAGTCCGCCCAGGGTTAGGGTTAGGTCTTTGGTTTGATTCAGGCTTCAGGTAAGGTTAGGTTTGAACTTAGTTTGAGTGAGTAAGTTTAGGGGTACTGTCAGTTTTCGGTTCAGTGTTACGGTTGGAGTTAGCGTCAGGGTCAGGATAGGGTAGGGGATGAGCTTAAGGTGTCCGCCTAGGGTTAGGGTTAGGTCTATGGTTTGATTCAGGCTTCAGTTTAGCTTAGGTTTGAACTTAGTTTGAGGGAGTGAGTTTAGGGCTACTGTTAATTTTCGGTTCATTGTTACGGTTGGAGTTAGCGTCAGGGTCAGGTTAGGGTTGGGGTTGAGCTTAAGGTGTCCGCCTAGGGTTAGGGTTAGGTCTGTGCTTTGATTTAGGTTTCATGTTAGGTTAGGTTTGAACTTAGTTTGAGTGAGGAAGTTTAGGGCTACTGTAGTTTTAGGGTCATTGTTACGGTTGGAGGTAGCGTCAGGGTCAGGTTAGGGTTGGGGTTGAGCTTAAGGTGTCCGCCTAGGGTTAGGGTTAGGTCTATGGTTTGATTTAGGCTTCAGGTTAGGGTAGGTCTGAGCTTACTTTGAGAGTGTAAATTTAGGGATACTGTTAGTTTTCGGTTCAGTGTTACGGTTGGAGTTAGCGTCAGGGTCAGTTTAGGGTTGGGGTTGAGCTTAGGTATCTTCCTAGGGTTAGGGTTAGGTTTATGGTTAGATTTAGGGTTTAGGTTAGGTTAGGTTTGAACTTAGTTTGAGTGAGTAAGTTTAGGGCTACTGTTAGTTTTATGTTCAGTGTTACGGTTGGAGTTACCGTCAAGGTCAGGATACGGTTGGGATTGAGCTTAAGGTGTCCGCCGAGGGTTAGGGTTAGGTCTATGGTTTGATTTAGGCTTCAGGTTAGGTTAGGTTTGAACTTAGTTAGAGTGAGTAAGTTTAGGGGTACTGTCAGTTTTCGGTTCAGTGTTACGGTTGGAGTTAGCGTCAGGGTCAGGATAGGGTAGGGGACGAGCTTAAGGTGTCCGCCTAGGGTTAGGGTTAGGTCTATGGTTTGATTTAGGCTTCAGGTTAGGTTAGGTTTGAACTTAGTTTGAGAGAGGAAGTTTAGGGATAATGTTAGTTTTTGGTTCAGTGTTACGTTTGGAGTAAGCGTCAGGGTCAGGTTAGGGTTGGGGTTGAGCTTCAGCTATCTGCGTAGGGTTCGGGTTAGGTCTATGCTTTGATTTAAGGTTTAGGTTAGGTTAGGTTTGAACTTAGTTTGAGGGAGTAAGTTTAGGGCTACTGTTAGTTTTCGGTTCATTGTTACTGTTGCAATTAGCGTCAGGGTCAGGATAGGGTTGGGGTTGAGCTTAAGGTGTCCGCCTAGGGTTAGGGTTAGGTCTATGGTTTGATTTAGGTTTCAGGTTAGGTTAGGTTTGAACTTAGTTTGAGGGAGTAAGTTTAGGGATACTCTTAGTTTTTCGGTTGAGTGTTACGGTAGGAGTTAGCGTCAGGGTCAGGTTAGGTTTGGGGTTGAGCTTAAGGTATACGCCTTGGGTTAGGGTTAGGTATATGGGTTGATTTAGGCTTCAGGTTAGGTTAGGTTTGAACTTAGTTTGAGTGAGTAAGTTTAGGGCTACTGTTAGTTTTCGGTTCATTGTTACGGTTGGAGTTAGCTTCAGGGTCAGGTTAAGGTTGGGGTGGAGCTTAAGGTGTCCGCCTAGGGTTAGGGTTAGTTCTATGGTTTGATTTAGGCTTCAGGTTAGGTTAGGTTTGAACTTAGTTTGAGGGAGTGAGTTTAGGGCTACTGTTAATTTTCGGTTCATTGTTACGGTTGGAGTTAGCGTCAGGTTCAGGTTAGGGTTGGGGTTGAGCTTAAGGTGTCCGCCTAGGGTTAGGGTTAGGTCTGTGCTTTGATTTAGGTTTCATGTTAGGTTAGGTTTGAACTTAGTTTGAGTGAGGAAGTTTAGGGCTACTGTAGTTTTAGGTTCATTGTTACGGTTGGAGGTAGCGTCAGGGTCAGGTTAGGGTTGGGGTTGAGCTTAAGGTGTCCGCCTAGGGTTAGGGTTAGGTCTATGGTTTGATTTAGGCTTCAGGTTAAGTTAGGTTTGAACTTAGTTTGAGTGTGTAAGTTTAGGGCTACTGTTCATATTCAGTTCATTGTTACGGTTGGAGTTAGCATCATGTTCACGTTAGGGTTGGGGTTGAGCTTAAGGTGTCCGCCTAGGGTTAGGGTTAGGTCTATGGTTTGATTTAGGGTTTAGGTTAGGTTAGGTTTGAACTTAGTTTCAGTGAGTATGTTTAGGGCTACTGTTAGTTTTCGGTTCAGTGTTACCGTTGGAGTTAGCGTCAGGGTCAGGATAGGGTTGGGATTGTGCTTAAGGTGTCCGCCTAGGATTAGGGTTAGGTCTATGGTTTGATTTAGGCTTCAGGTTAGGTTAGGTTAGAACTTAGTTTGAGTGAGTAAGTTTAGGGCTACTATTAATTTTTGGTTCATTGTTACGGTTGGAGTTAGCGTCAGGTCAGGTTAGGGTAGGGGTTGAGCTTAAGGTGTCAACCTAGGGTTAGGGTTAGGTGTGGTTTGATTTAGGCTTCATGTTAGGTTAGGTTTGAACTTAGTTAGAGTGAAGAAGTTTAGGGCTACTGTAGTTTTCGGTTCATTGTTACATTTGGAGGTAGTGTCAGGGCCAGGTTAGCGCTGGGGTTGAGCTTAAGGTGTCTGCCTAGGGTTAGGGTTAGGTCTATGGTTTGATTTAGGCTTCAGGTTAGGTTAGGTTTGAACTTAGTTTGAGTGAGTAACTTTAGGGCTACTGTTAGTTTTCGGTTCATTGTTACGGTTGGAGTTAGCGTCAGGGTAAGGTTAAGGTTGGGGTTGAGCTTATGGTGTATGCCTAGGGTTAGGGTTAGGTCTATGGTTTGATTTAGGCTTCAGGTTAGGTTAGGTTTGAATTTAGTTTGAGTGAGTAAGTTTAGGGCTACTGTTAATTTTCGGTTCATTGTTATGGTTGGAGTTAGCGTCAGGGTCAGGTTAGGGTTGGGGTTGAGCTTAAGGTGTCCGCCTAGGTTTAGGGTTAGTTCTATGGTTTGATTTAGGCCTCAGGTTAGGTTAGGTTTGAACTTAGTTTGAGTGAGTAAATTTAGGGCTACTGTTAGTTTTCGGTTGAGTGTTACCATTGGAGTTAGCGTAAGGGTCAATTTAGGGTATGGGTTGAGCTTAAGGTGTCCGTCTAGGGTTAGGGTTAGGTCTATGGTTTGATTTAGGCTTCAGGTTAGGTTAGATTGGAACTTAGTTTGAGTGAGTAAGTTTAGGGCTACTGTCAGTTTTCGGTTCAGTGTTACGTTTGCAGTTAGCGTCAGGGTCAGGTTAGGGTTGGGGTTGAGCTTAAGGTGTCCGCCTAGGGTTAGGGTTAGGTCTATGGTTTGATTTAGGCTTCAGGTTAGGTTAGGTTTGAACTTAGTTTGAGAGAGTAAGTTTAGGGATACTGTTAGTTTTTGGTTCAGTGTTACGGTTGGAGTAAGCGTCAGGGTCATGTTAGGGTTGGGGTTGAGCTTCAGGTATCTGCGTAGGGTTAGGGTTAGGTCTATGGTTTCATTTAGGGTTTAGGTTAGGTTAGGTTTGAATTTAGTTTCAGTGAGTAAGTTTAGGGCTACTGTTCATTTTCGGTTCAGTGTTACGGTTGGATTTAGCGTCAGGGTCAGGATAGGGTTGGGGTTGAGCTTAAGGTTTCTGCCTAGGGTTAGGGTTAGGTCTATGGTTTGATTTAGGCTTCAGGTTAGGTTAGCTTTGAACTTAGTTTGAGTGAGTAAGTTTAGGGCTACTGTTAATTTTCAGTTGAGTGTTACAATTGGAGTTAGCGTCAGGGTCAATTTAGGGTTTGGGTTGAGCTTAAGGTGTCCGTCTAGGGTTAGGGTTAGGTCTATGGTTTGATTTAGGCTTCAGGTTAGGTTAGGTTTAAACTTAGTTTGAGGGAGTAAATTTAGGGTTACTGTTAGTTTTCGATTCACTGTTACGGTTGGAGTTAGCGTCATCGTCAGGTTAGGGTTGGGGTAGAGCTTAAGGAGTCCGCCTAGGGTTAGGGTTAGGTCTTTGGTTTGATTCAGGCTTTAGGTTAGGTTAGGTTTGAACTTAGTTTGAGAGAGTAAGTTTAGGGGTACTGTCAGTTTTCGGTTCAGTGTTACGGTGGGAGTCAGCGTCAGGGTCAGGATAGTGTAGGGGATGAGCTTAAGGTGTCCACCTAGGGTTAGGGTTAGGTCTATGGTTTGATTCAGACTTCAGTTTAGCTTAGGTTTGAACTTAGTTTGAGTGAGTAAGTTTAGGGCTACTGTTAATTATCGGTTCAGTGTTACTGTTGGAGTTAGCGTCAGCGTCAGGTTAGAGTTGGGGTTGAGCTTAAGGTGTCCGCCTAGGGTTAGGGTTAGGTCTATGGTTTGATTTAGGCTTCAGGTTAGGTTAGGTTTGAACTTAGTTTGAGTGAGGATGTTTAGGGCTACTGTTAGTTTTTGGTTCATTGTTACGGTTGGAGGTAGCCTTAGGGTCAGGTTAGGGTTGAGGTTGAGCTTAAGGTGTCCGCCTAGGGTTAGGGTTAGGTCTATGGTTTGATATAGGCATCAGGTTAGGTTAGGTTTGAACTTAGTTTGAGTGAGGAAGTTTAGGGCTACTGTAGTTTTCGGTTCATTGTTATGGTTGGAGGTAGCGTCAGGGTCAGGTTAGGGTTTGGGTTGAGCTTCAGGTATCTTCGTAGGGTTAGGGTTAGGTCTATGGTTTGATTTAGGGTTTAGGTTAGGTTAGGTTTGAACTTATTTTGAGGGAGTAACTTTAGGGCTACTGTTAGTTTTCGGTTGAGTGTTTCGGTTGCAGTTAGCGTCAGGGTCAGGTTAGGGTTGGGGTTGAGCTTAAGGTGTCCGCCTAGGGTTAGGGTTAGGTCTATGGTTTGATTTAGGCTTCAGGTTAGGTTAGGTTTGAACTTAGTTTTAGAGAGTAAGTTTAGGGATACTGTTAGTTTTTGGTTCAGTGTTACGGTTGGAGTAAGCGTCAGGGTCATGTTAGTGTTGAGGTTGAGCTTCAGGTATCTGCGTAGGGTTAGGGTTAGGTCTATGGTTTGATTTAGGGTTTAGGTTAGGTTAGCTTTGAACTTAGTATGAGTGAGTAAGTTTAGGGCTACTGTTAGTTTTCTGTTGAGTGTTACAATTGGAGTTAGCGTCAAGGTCAATTTAGGGTTTGCGTTGAGCTTAAGGTGTCCGTCTAGGGTTAGGGTTAGGTCTATGGTTTGATGTAGGCTTCAGGTTAGGTTAGGTTTGAACTCAGTTTGAGGGAGTAAATTTAGGGTTACTTTTACTTTTCGATTCACTGTTACGGTTGGAGTTAGCGTCATCGTCAGGTTAGGGTTGGGGTAGAGCTTAAGGTGTCCGCCTAGGGTTAGGGTTAGGTCTTTGGTTTGATTCAGGCTTCAGGTTAGGTTAGGTTTGAACTTAGTTTGAGTGATTAAGTTTAGGGGTACTCTCAGTTTTCGGTTCAGTGTTACGGTTGCAGTTAGCGTCAGGGTCAGGTTAGGGTTAGGGTTGAGCTTTAGGTATCTGCGTAGGGTTAGGGTTAGGTCTATGGTTTGATTTACGGTTTAGGTTAGGTTAGGTTTGAACTTAGTTTGAGGGAGTAAGTTTAGGGCTACTGTTAGTTTTCGGTTCAGTGTTACGGTTGCAGTTAGCGTCAGGGTCAGTTTAGGGTTGGGGTTGAGCTTAAGGTGTCCGCCTAGGGTTAGGGTTATGTCTATGGTTTGATTTAGGCTTCAGGTTAGGTTAGGTCTGAACTTAATTTGAGAGAGTAAGTTTAGGGATACTGTTAATTTTCGGTTCATTGTTACGGTTGGAGTTAGCGTCAGGGTCAGGTTAGGTTTGGGGTTGAACGTAAGGTGTCCGCCTAGGGTTAGGGTTAGGTCTGTGCTTTGATTTAGGTTTCATGTTAGGTTAGGTTTGAACTTAGTTTGAGTGAGGAAGTTTAGGGCTACTGTAGTTTTAGGTTCATTGTTACGGTTGGAGGTAGCGTCAGGGTCAGGTTTAGGGTTGGGGTTGAGCTTAAGGTGTCCGCCTAGGGTTAGGGTTAGGTCTATGGTTTGATTTAGGCTTCAGGTTAAGTTAGGTTTGAACTTAGTTTGAGTGAGTAAGTTTAGGGCTACTGTTAATATTCAGTTCATTGTTACGGTTGGAGTTAGCATCAGGTTCACGTTAGGGTTGGGGTTGAGCTTAAGGTGTCCGCCAAGGGTTAGGGTTAGGTCTATGGTTTGATATAGGCATCAGGTTAGGTTAGGATTGAACTTAGTTTGAGTGAGTAAGTTTAGGGCTACTATTAATTTTTGGTTCATTGTTACGGTTGGAGTTAGCGTCAGGGTCAGGTTAGAGTTGGGGTTGAGCTTAAGGTGTTCGCCTAGGGTTAGGGTTAGGTCAGTGGTTTGATTTAGGCTTCATGTTAGGTTAGGTTTGAACTTAGTTTGAGTGAGGAAGTTTATGGCTACTGTTAGTTTTCGGTTCAGTGTTACGGTTGCAGTTAGCATCAGGGTCAGTTTAGGGTTGGGGTTGAGGTTAAGGTGTCCGCCTAGGGTTAGGGTTAGGTCTATGGTTTGATTTAGGGTTTAGGTTAGGTTAGGTTTGAACTTAGTTTCAGTGAGTAAGTTTAGGGCTACTGTTAGTTTTCGGTTCAGTGTTACCGTTGGAGTTAGCGTCAGGGTCAGGATAGGGTTGGGATTTAGCTTAAGGTGTCCGCCTAGGGTTAGGGTTAGGTCTCTGGTTTGATTTAGGCTTCAGGTTAGGTTAGGTTTGAACTTAGTTTGAGTGAGTAAGTTTAGGGCTACTATTAATTTTTGGTTCATTGTTACCGTTGGAGTTAGCGTCAGGGTCAGGTTAGGGTTGGGGTTGAGCTTAAGGTGTCCCCCTAGGGTTAGGGTTAGGTCTGTGGTTTGAATTAGGCTTCATGTTAGGTTAGGTTTGAACTTAGTTTGAGTGTGGACGTTTAGGGCTACTGTAGTTTTCGGTTCATTGTTACGGTTGGAGGTAGTGTCAGGGTCAGGTTAGGGTTGGGGTTGAGCTTAAGGTGTCTGCCTAGGGTTAGGGTTAGGTCTATGGTTTGATTTAGGCTTCAGGTTAGGTTAGGTTTGAACTTAGTTTGAGTGAGTAAGTTTAGGACTACTGTTAATTTTCGGTTCATTGTTACGGTTGGAGTTAGCTTCAGGGTCAGGATAGGGTTGGGGTTGAGCTTAAGGTGTCCGCCTAGGGTTAGGGTTAGGACTATGGTTTTATTTAGGCCTCAGGTTGGGTAAGGTTTGAACTTAGTTTGAGGGAGTAAGTTTAGGGCTACTGTTAATTTTCGGTTCATTGTTACCGTTGGAGTTAGCGTCAGGGTCAGGTTAGGATTGGGGGTTGAGCTTAAGGTGTCCGTCTAGGGTTAGGGATAGGTCTATGGTTTGATATAGGCATCAGGTTAGGTTAGGTTTGAACTTAGTTTGAGGGAGTAAGTTTAGGGCTACTGTTAGTTTTCGGTTCATTGTTACGGTTGCAGTTAGCGTCAGGGTCAGGATAGGGTTGGGGTTGAGCTTAAGGTGTCTGCCTCGGGTTAGGGTTAGGTCTATGGTTTGATTTAGGCTTCAGGTTAGGTTAGGTTTGAATTTAGTTTGAGTGAGTAAGTTTAGGGCTACTGTTAATTTTCGGTTCATTGTTATGGTTGGAGTTAGCGTCAGGGTCAGGTTAGGGTTGGGGTTGAGCTTAAGGTGTCCGCCTAGGTTTAGGGTTAGTTCTATGGTTTGATTTAGGCCTCAGGTTAGGTTAGGTTTGAACTTAGTTTGAGTGAGTAAATTTAGGGCTACTGTTAGTTTTCGGTTGAGTGTTACCATTGGAGTTAGCGTAAGGGTCAATTTAGGGTATGGGTTGAGCTTAAGGTGTCCGTCTAGGGTTAGGGTTAGGTCTATGGTTTGATTTAGGCTTCAGGTTAGGTTAGATTGGAACTTAGTTTGAGTGAGTAAGTTTAGGGCTACTGTCAGTTTTCGGTTCAGTGTTACGTTTGCAGTTAGCGTCAGGGTCAGGTTAGGGTTGGGGTTGAGCTTAAGGTGTCCGCCTAGGGTTAGGGTTAGGTCTATGGTTTGATTTAGGCTTCAGGTTAGGTTAGGTTTGAACTTAGTTTGAGAGAGTAAGTTTAGGGATACTGTTAGTTTTTGGTTCAGTGTTACGGTTGGAGTAAGCGTCAGGGTCATGTTAGGGTTGGGGTTGAGCTTCAGGTATCTGCGTAGGGGTTAGGGTTAGGTCTATGGTTTCATTTAGGGTTTAGGTTAGGTTAGGTTTGAATTTAGTTTCAGTGAGTAAGTTTAGGGCTACTGTTCATTTTCGGTTCAGTGTTACGGTTGGATTTAGCGTCAGGGTCAGGATAGGGTTGGGGTTGAGCTTAAGGTTTCTGCCTAGGGTTAGGGTTAGGTCTATGGTTTGATTTAGGCTTCAGGTTAGGTTAGCTTTGAACTTAGTTTGAGTGAGTAAGTTTAGGGCTACTGTTAATTTTCAGTTGAGTGTTACAATTGGAGTTAGCGTCAGGGTCAATTTAGGGTTTGGGTTGAGCTTAAGGTGTCCGTCTAGGGTTAGGGTTAGGTCTATGGTTTGATTTAGGCTTCAGGTTAGGTTAGGTTTAAACTTAGTTTGAGGGAGTAAATTTAGGGTTACTGTTAGTTTTCGATTCACTGTTACGGTTGGAGTTAGCGTCATCGTCAGGTTAGGGTTGGGGTAGAGCTTAAGGAGTCCGCCTAGGGTTAGGGTTAGGTCTTTGGTTTGATTCAGGCTTTAGGTTAGGTTAGGTTTGAACTTAGTTTGAGAGAGTAAGTTTAGGGGTACTGTCAGTTTTCGGTTCAGTGTTACGGTGGGAGTCAGCGTCAGGGTCAGGATAGTGTAGGGGATGAGCTTAAGGTGTCCACCTAGGGTTAGGGTTAGGTCTATGGTTTGATTCAGACTTCAGTTTAGCTTAGGTTTGAACTTAGTTTGAGTGAGTAAGTTTAGGGCTACTGTTAATTATCGGTTCAGTGTTACTGTTGGAGTTAGCGTCAGCGTCAGGTTAGAGTTGGGGTTGAGCTTAAGGTGTCCGCCTAGGGTTAGGGTTAGGTCTATGGTTTGATTTAGGCTTCAGGTTAGGTTAGGTTTGAACTTAGTTTGAGTGAGGATGTTTAGGGCTACTGTTAGTTTTTGGTTCATTGTTACGGTTGGAGGTAGCCTTAGGGTCAGGTTAGGGTTGAGGTTGAGCTTAAGGTGTCCGCCTAGGGTTAGGGTTAGGTCTATGGTTTGATATAGGCATCAGGTTAGGTTAGGTTTGAACTTAGTTTGAGTGAGGAAGTTTAGGGCTACTGTAGTTTTCGGTTCATTGTTATGGTTGGAGGTAGCGTCAGGGTCAGGTTAGGGTTTGGGTTGAGCTTCAGGTATCTTCGTAGGGTTAGGGTTAGGTCTATGGTTTGATTTAGGGTTTAGGTTAGGTTAGGTTTGAACTTATTTTGAGGGAGTAACTTTAGGGCTACTGTTAGTTTTCGGTTGAGTGTTTCGTTGCAGTTAGCGTCAGGGTCAGGTTAGGGTTGGGGTTGAGCTTAAGGTGTCCGCCTAGGGTTAGGGTTAGGTCTATGGTTTGATTTAGGCTTCAGGTTAGGTTAGGTTTGAACTTAGTTTTAGAGAGTAAGTTTAGGGATACTGTTAGTTTTTGGTTCAGTGTTACGGTTGGAGTAAGCGTCAGGGTCATGTTAGTGTTGAGGTTGAGCTTCAGGTATCTGCGTAGGGTTAGGGTTAGGTCTATGGTTTGATTTAGGGTTTAGGTTAGGTTAGCTTTGAAGTTAGTATGAGTGAGTAAGTTTAGGGCTACTGTTAGTTTTCGGTTGAGTGTTACCATTGGAGTTAGCGTCAAGGTCAATTTAGGGTTTGCGTTGAGCTTAAGGTGTCCGTCTAGGGTTAGGGTTAGGTCTATGGTTTGATGTAGGCTTCAGGTTAGGTTAGGTTTGAACTCAGTTTGAGGGAGTAAATTTAGGGTTACTTTTACTTTTCGATTCACTGTTACGGTTGGAGTTAGCGTCATCGTCAGGTTAGGGTTGGGGTAGAGCTTAAGGTGTCCGCCTAGGGTTAGGGTTAGGTCTTTGGTTTGATTCAGGCTTCAGGTTAGGTTAGGTTTGAACTTAGTTTGAGTGATTAAGTTTAGGGGTACTCTCAGTTTTCGGTTCAGTGTTACGGTTGCAGTTAGCGTCAGGGTCAGGTAGGGTTAGGGTTGAGCTTTAGGTATCTGCGTAGGGTTAGGGTTAGGTCTATGGTTTGATTTACGATTTAGGTTAGGTTAGGTTTGAACTTAGTTTGAGGGAGTAAGTTTAGGGCTACTGTTAGTTTTCGGTTCAGTGTTACGGTTGCAGTTAGCGTCAGGTCAGTTTAGGGTTGGGGTTGAGCTTAAGGTGTCCGCCTAGGGTTAGGGTTATGTCTATGGTTTGATTTAGGCTTCAGGTTAGGTTAGGTCTGAACTTAATTTGAGAGAGTAAGTTTAGGGATACTGTTAATTTTCGGTTCATTGTTACGGTTGGAGTTAGCGTCAGGGTCAGGTTAGGGTTGGGGTTGAACGTAAGGTGTCCGCCTAGGGTTAGGGTTAGGTCTGTGCTTTGATTTAGGTTTCATGTTAGGTTAGGTTTGAACTTAGTTTGAGTGAGGAAGTTTAGGGCTACTGTAGTTTTAGGTTCATTGTTACGGTTGGAGGTAGCGTCAGGGTCAGGTTAGGGTTGGGGTTGAGCTTAAGGTGTCCGCCTAGGGTTAGGGTTAGGTCTATGGTTTGATTTAGGCTTCAGGTTAAGTTAGGTTTGAACTTAGTTTGAGTGAGTAAGTTTAGGGCTACTGTTAATATTCAGTTCATTGTTACGGTTGGAGTTAGCATCAGGTTCACGTTAGGGTTGGGGTTGAGCTTAAGGTGTCCGCCAAGGGTTAGGGTTAGGTCTATGGTTTGATATAGGCATCAGTTAGGTTAGGATTGAACTTAGTTTGAGTGAGTAAGTTTAGGGCTACTATTAATTTTTGGTTCATTGTTACGGTTGGAGTTAGCGTCAGGGTCAGGTTAGAGTTGGGGTTGAGCTTAAGGTGTTCGCCTAGGGTTAGGGTTAGGTCAGTGGTTTGATTTAGGCTTCATGTTAGGTTAGGTTTGAACTTAGTTTCAGTGAGGAAGTTTATGGCTACTGTTAGTTTTCGGTTCAGTGTTACGGTTGCAGTTAGCATCAGGGTCAGTTTAGGGTTGGGGTTGAGGTTAAGGTGTCCGCCTAGGGTTAGGGTTAGGTCTATGGTTTGATTTAGGGTTTAGGTTAGGTTAGGTTTGAACTTAGTTTCAGTGAGTAAGTTTAGGGCTACTGTTAGTTTTCGGTTCAGTGTTACCGTTGGAGTTAGCGTCAGGGTCAGGATAGGGTTGGGATTTAGCTTAAGGTGTCCGCCTAGGGTTAGGGTTAGGTCTCTGGTTTGATTTAGGCTTCAGGTTAGGTTAGGTTTGAACTTAGTTTGAGTGAGTAAGTTAGGGCTACTATTAATTTTTGGTTCATTGTTACCGTTGGAGTTAGCGTCAGGGTCAGGTTAGGGTTGGGGTTGAGCTTAAGGTGTCCCCCTAGGGTTAGGGTTAGGTCTGTGGTTTGAATTAGGCTTCATGTTAGGTTAGGTTTGAACTTAGTTTGAGTGTGGACGTTTAGGGCTACTGTAGTTTTCGTTCATTGTTACGGTTGGAGGTAGCGTCAGGGTCAGGTTAGGGTTGGGGTTGAGCTTAAGGTGTCTGCCTAGGGTTAGGGTTAGGTCTATGGTTTGATTTAGGCTTCAGGTTAGGTTAGGTTTGAACTTAGTTTGAGTGAGTAAGTTTAGGACTACTGTTAATTTTCGGTTCATTGTTACGGTTGGAGTTAGCTTCAGGTCAGGATAGGGTTGGGGTTGAGCTTAAGGTGTCCGCCTAGGGTTAGGGTTAGGACTATGGTTTTATTTAGGCCTCAGGTTGGGTAAGGTTTGAACTTAGTTTGAGGGAGTAAGTTAGGGCTACTGTTAATTTTCGGTTCATTGTTACCGTTGGAGTTAGCGTCAGGGTCAGGTTAGGATTGGGGTTGAGCTTAAGGTGTCCGTCTAGGGTTAGGGATAGGTCTATGGTTTGATATAGGCATCAGGTTAGTTAGGTTTGAACTTAGTTTGAGGGAGTAAGTTTAGGGCTACTGTTAGTTTTCGGTTCATTGTTAGGGTTGCAGTTAGCGTCAGGGTCAGGATAGGGTTGGGGTTGAGCTTAAGGTGTCTGCCTCGGGTTAGGGTTAGGTCTATGGTTTGATTTAGGTTTCAGGTTAGGTTAGGTTTGAACTTAGTTTGAGGGAGTAAGTTTAGGGATACTCTTAGTTTTTGGTTGAGTGTTACGGTAGGAGTTAGCGTCAGGGTCAGGTTAGGTTTGGGGTTGAGCTTAAGGTATCGGCCTAGGGTTAGGGTTAGGTCTATGGTTTGATTTAGGCTTCAGGTTAGGTTAGGTTTGAACTTAGTTTGAGTGAGTAAGTTTAGGGCTACTGTTAGTTTTCGGTTCATTGTTACGGTTGGAGTTAGCGTCAGGGTCAGGTTAGGGTTGGGGTGAGCTTAAGGTGTCCGCCTAGGGTTAGGGTTAGGTCTATGGTTTGATTTATGCCTCAGGTTAGGTTAGGTTTGAACTTAGTTAGAGTGAGTAAGTTAGGGGTACTGTCAGTTTTCGGTTCAGTGTTACGGTTGGAGTTAGCGTCAGGGTCAGGATAGGGTAGGGACGAACTTAAGGTGTCCGCCTAGGGTTAGGGTTAGGTCTATGGTTTGATTTAGGTTTCATGTTAGGTTAGGTTTGAACTTAGTTTGAGTGAGGAAGTTTAGGGCTACTGTAGTTTTAGGTTCATTGTTACGGTTGGAGGTAGCGTCAGGGTCAGGTTAGGGTTGGGGTTGAGCTTAAGGTGTCCGCCTAGGGTTAGGGTTAGGTCTATGGTTTGATTTAGGCTTCAGGTTAGGGTAGGTCTGAGCTTACTTTGAGAGTGTAAATTTAGGGATACTGTTAGTTTTCGGTTCAGTGTTACGGTTGGAGTTAGCGTCAGGGTCAGTTTAGGGTTGGGGTTGAGCTTAGGTATCTTCCTAGGGTTAGGGTTAGGTTTATGGTTAGATTTAGGGTTTAGGTTAGGTTAGGTTTGAACTTAGTTTGAGTGAGTAAGTTTAGGGCTACTGTTAGTTTTATGTTCAGTGTTACGGTTGGAGTTACCCGTCAAGGTCAGGATACGGTTGGGATTGAGCTTAAGGTGTCCGCCGAGGGTTAGGGTTAGGTCTATGGTTTGATTTAGGCTTCAGGTTAGGTTAGGTTTGAACTTAGTTAGAGTGAGTAAGTTTAGGGGTACTGTCAGTTTTCGGTTCAGTGTTACGGTTGGAGTTAGCGTCAGGGTCAGGATAGGGTAGGGGACGAGCTTAAGGTGTCCGCCTAGGGTTAGGGTTAGGTCTATGGTTTGATTTAGGCTTCAGGTTAGGTTAGGTTTGAACTTAGTTTGAGAGAGGAAGTTTAGGGATAATGTTAGTTTTTGGTTCAGTGTTACGTTTGGAGTAAGCGTCAGGGTCAGGTTAGGGTTGGGGTTGAGCTTCAGCTATCTGCGTAGGGTTCGGGTTAGGTCTATGCTTTGATTTAAGGTTTAGGTTAGGTTAGGTTTGAACTTAGTTTGAGGGAGTAAGTTTAGGGCTACTGTTAGTTTTCGGTTCATTGTTACTGTTGCAATTAGCGTCAGGGTCAGGATAGGGTTGGGGTTGAGCTTAAGGTGTCCGCCTAGGGTTAGGGTTAGGTCTATGGTTTGATTTAGGTTTCAGGTTAGGTTAGGTTTGAACTTAGTTTGAGGGAGTAAGTTTAGGGATACTCTTAGTTTTCGGTTGAGTGTTACGGTAGGAGTTAGCGTCAGGGTCAGGTTAGGTTTGGGGTTGAGCTTAAGGTATACGCCTTGGGTTAGGGTTAGGTCTATGGTTTGATTTAGGCTTCAGGTTAGGTTAGGTTTGAACTTAGTTTGAGTGAGTAAGTTTAGGGCTACTGTTAGTTTTCGGTTCATTGTTACGGTTGGAGTTAGCTTCAGGGTCAGGTTAAGGTTGGGGTGGAGCTTAAGGTGTCCGCCTAGGGTTAGGGTTAGTTCTATGGTTTGATTTAGGCTTCAGGTTAGGTTAGGTTTGAACTTAGTTTGAGGGAGTGAGTTTAGGGCTACTGTTAATTTTCGGTTCATTGTTACGGTTGGAGTTAGCGTCAGGTTCAGGTTAGGGTTGGGTTGAGCTTAAGGTGTCCGCCTAGGGTTAGGGTTAGGTCTGTGCTTTGATTTAGGTTTCATGTTAGGTTAGGTTTGAACTTAGTTTGAGTGAGGAAGTTTAGGGCTACTGTAGTTTTAGGTTCATTGTTACGGTTGGAGGGTAGCGTCAGGGTCAGGTTAGGGTTGGGGTTGAGCTTAAGGTGTCCGCCTAGGGTTAGGGTTAGGTCTATGGTTTGATTTAGGCTTCAGGTTAAGTTAGGTTTGAACTTAGTTTGAGTGTGTAAGTTTAGGGCTACTGTTCATATTCAGTTCATTGTTACGGTTGGAGTTAGCATCATGTTCACGTTAGGGTTGGGGTTGAGCTTAAGGTGTCCGCCTAGGGTTAGGGTTAGGTCTATGGTTTGATATAGGCATCAGGTTAGGTTAGGATTGAACTTAGTTTGAGTGAGTAAGTTTAGGGCTACTATTAATTTTTGGTTCATTGTTACGTTTGGAGTTAGCGTCAGGGTCAGGTTAGAGTTGGGGTTGAGCTTAAGGTGTTCGCCTAGGGTTAGGGTTAGGTCAGTGGTTTGATTTAGGCTTCATGTTAGGTTACGTTTGAACTTAGTTTGAGTGAGGAAGTTTATGGCTACTGTTAGTTTTCGGTTCAGTGTTACGGTTGCAGTTAGCATCAGGGTCAGTTTAGGGTTGGGGTTGAGGTTAAGGTGTCCGCCTAGGGTTAGGGTTAGGTCTATGGTTTGATTTAGGGTTTAGGTTAGGTTAGGTTTGAACTTAGTTTCAGTGAGTAAGTTTAGGGCTACTGTTAGTTTTCGTTCAGTGTTACCGTTGGAGTTAGCGTCAGGGTCAGGATAGGGTTGGGATTTAGCTTAAGGTGTCCGCCTAGGGTTAGGGTTAGGTCTCTGGTTTGATTTAGGCTTCAGGTTAGGTTAGGTTTGAACTTAGTTTGAGTGAGTAAGTTTAGGGCTACTATTAATTTTTGGTTCATTGTTACCGTTGGAGTTAGCGTCAGGGTCAGGTTAGGGTTGGGGTTGAGCTTAAGGTGTCCGCCTAGGGTTAGGGTTAGGTCTGTGGTTTGAATTAGGCTTCATGTTAGGTTAGGTTTGAACTTAGTTTGAGTGTGGACGTTTAGGGCTACTGTAGTTTTCGGTTCATTGTTACGGTTGGAGGTAGCGTCAGGGTCAGGTTAGGTTGGGGTTGAGCTTAAGGTGTCTGCCTAGGGTTAGGGTTAGGTCTATGGTTTGATTTAGGCTTCAGGTTAGGTTAGGTTTGAACTTAGTTTGAGTGAGTAAGTTTAGGGCTACTGTTAGTTTTCGGTTCATTGTTACGGTTGGAGTTAGCGTCAGGGTCAGGTTAAGGTTCGGGTTGACCTTAAAGTGTCCGCCTATGGTTAGGGTTAGGTCTATGGTTTGATTTAGGCTTCAGGATAGGTTAGGTTTGAACTTAGTTTGAGTGAGTAAGTTTAGGACTACTGTTAATTTTCGGTTCATTGTTACGGTTGGAGTTAGCTTCAGGGTCAGGTTAGGGTTGGGGTTGAGCTTAAGGTGTCCGCCTAGGGTTAGGGTTAGGACTATGGTTTTATTTAGGCCTCAGGTTGGGTAAGGTTTGAACTTAGTTTGAGGGAGTAAGTTTAGGGCTACTGTTAATTTTCGGTTCATTGTTACCGTTGGAGTTAGCGTCAGGGTCAGGTTAGGATTGGGGTTGAGCTTAAGGTGTCCGTCTAGGGTTAGGGTTAGGTCTATGGTTTGATATAGGCATCAGGTTAGGTTAGGTTTGAACTTAGTTTGAGGGAGTAAGTTTAGGGGTACTGTTCGTTTTCGGTTCAGTGTTACGGTTGGAGTTAGCGTCACGGTCAGGATAGGGTTGGGATTGAGTTTAAGGTGTCCGCCTAGGGTTAGGTTTAGGACTATGGTTTGATTTAGGCTTCAGGTTAGGTTAGGTTTGAACTTAGTTTGAGGGAGTAAGTTTAGGGCTACTGTTAGTTTTAGGTTCATTGTTACGGTTGCAGTTAGCGTCAGGGTCAGGATAGGGTTGGGGTTGAGCTTAAGGTGTCTGCCTAGGGTTAGGGTTAGGTCTATGGTTTGATTTAGGGTTTCAGGTTAGGTTATGTTTGAACTTAGTTTGAGGGAGTAAGTTTAGGGATACTCTTAGTTTTCGGTTGAGTGTTATGGTAGGAGTTAGCGTCAGGGTCAGGTTAGGTTTGGGGTTGAGCTTAAGGTATCGGCCTAGGGTTAGGGTTAGGTCTATGGTTTGATTTAGGCTTCAGGTTAGGTTAGGTTTGAACTTAGTTTGAGTGAGTAAGTTTAGGGCTACTGTTAGTTTTCGGTTCATTGTTACGGTTGGAGTTAGCGTCAGGGTCAGGTTAGGGTTGGGGTGGAGCTTAAGGTGTCCGCCTAGGGTTAGGGTTAGGTCTATGGTTTGATTTATGCCTCAGGTTAGGTTAGGTTTGAAATTAGTTTGAGGGAGTAAGTGTAGGGCTACTGTTAGTTTTCGGTTCAGTGTTATGGTTGCAGTTAGCGTCAGGGTCAGGTTAGGTTTGGGGTTGAGCTTAAGGTGTCCGCCTCGGGTTAGGGTTAGGTCTGTGGTTTGATTTAGGCTTCAGGTTAGGGTAGGTCTGAGCTTACTTTGAGAGTGTAAGTTTAGGGATACTGTTAGTTTTCGGTTCAGTGTTACGGTTGGAGTTAGCGTCAGGGTCAGTTTAGGGTTGGGGTTGAGCTTAGGTATCTGCCTAGGGTTAGGGTTAGGTTTATGGTTAGATTTAGGGTTTAGGTTAGGTTAGGTTTGAACTTAGTTTGAGTGAGTAAGTTTAGGGCTACTGTCAGTTTTATGTTCAGTGTTACGGTTGGAGTTACCGTCAAGGTCAGGATACGGTTGGGATTGAGCTTAAGGTGTCCGCTGAGGGTTAGGGTTAGGTCTATGGTTTGATTTAGGCTTCAGGTTAGGTTAGGTTTGAACTTAATTAGAGTGAGTAAGTTTAGGGGTACTGTCAGTTTTCGGTTCAGTGTTACGGTTGGAGTTAGCGTCAGGGTCAGGATAGGGTAGGGGACGAGCTTAAGGTGTCCGCCTAGGGTTAGGGTTAGGTCTATGGTTTGATTTAGGCTTCAGGTTAGGTTAGGTTTGTACTTAGTTTGAGAGAGGAAGTTTAGGGATAATGTTAGTTTTTGGTTCAGTGTTACGTTTGGAGTAAGCGTCAGGGTCAGGTTAGGGTTGGGGTTGAGCTTCAGCTATCTGCGTAGGGTTCGGGTTAGGTCTATGGTTTGATTTAGGGTTTAGGTTAGGTTAGGTTTGAACTTAGTTTGAGGGAGTAAGTTTAGGGCTACTGTTAGTTTTCGGTTCATTGTTACTGTTGCAATTAGCGTCAGGGTCAGGATAGGGTTGGGGTTGAGCTTAAGGTGTCCGCCTAGGGTTAGGGTTAGGTCTATGGTTTGATTTAGGTTTCAGGTTAGGTTAGGTTTGAACTTAGTTTGAGGGAGTAAGTTTAGGGATACTCTTAGTTTTCGGTTGAGTGTTACGGTAGGAGTTAGCGTCAGGGTCAGGTTAGGTTTGGGGTTGAGCTTAAGGTATCGGCCTAGGGTTAGGGTTAGGTCTATGGTTTGATTTAGGCTTCAGGTTAGGTTAGGTTTGAACTTAGTTTGAGTGAGTAAGTTTAGGGCTACTGTTAGTTTTCGGTTCATTGTTACGGTTGGAGTTAGCGTCAGGGTCAGGTTAAGGTTGGGGTGGAGCTTAAGGTGTCCGCCTAGGGTTAGGGTTAGTTCTATGGTTTGATTTAGGCTTCAGGTTAGGTTAGGTTTGAACTTAGTTTGAGGGAGTGAGTTTAGGGCTACTGTTAATTTTCGGTTCATTGTTACGGTTGGAGTTAGCGTCAGGGTCAGGTTAGGGTTGGGGTTGAACTTAAGGTGTCTGCCTAGGGTTAGGGTTAGGTCTGTGCTTTGATTTAGGTTTCATGTTAGGTTAGGTTTGAACTTAGTTTGAGTGAGGAAGTTTAGGGCTACTGTAGTTTTAGGTTCATTGTTACGGTTGGAGGTAGCGTCAGGGTCAAGTTAGGGTTGGGGTTGAGTTTAAGTTGTCCGCCTAGGGTTAGGGTTAGGTATATGGTTTTATTTAGGCTTCAGGTTAGGTTAGGTTTGAACTTAGTTTGAGTGAGTAAGTTTAGGGCTACTGTTAGTTTTCGGATCATTGTTACGGTTTGAGTTGGCGTCAGGGTCAGGTTAAGGTTGGGGTGAGCTTAAGGTGTCGCCTAGGGTTAGGGTTAGCTCTATGGTTTGATTTAGGCCTCAGGTTAGGTTAGGTTTGAACTTAGTTTGAGAGAGTAAGTTTAGGGATACTGTTAGTTTTCGGTTCAGTGTTACGGTTGGAGTAAGCGTCAGGGTCAGTTTAGGGTTGGGGTTGAGCTTAAGGTAACTGCCTAGGGTTAGGGTTAGGTCTATGGTTTGATTTAGGCTTCAGGTAAGGTTAGGTTTGAACTTAGTTTCAGTGAGTAAGTTTAGGGCTACTGTTAGTTTTCGGTTCAGTGTTATGGTTGGAGTTAGCGTCAAGGTCAGGATAGGGTTGGGATTGAGTTTAAGGTGTCCGCCTAGGGTTAGGGTTAGGACTATGGTTTGATTTAGGCTTCAGGTTAGGTTAGGTTTGAACTTAGTTTGAGTGAGTAAGTTTAGAGCTACTATTAATTTTCGGTTCATTGTTACGGTTGGATTTTGCGTCAGGGTCAGGTTAGCGTTGGGTTTGAGATTAAGGTGTCCGCCTAGGGTTAGTGTTAGGTCTGTGGTTTGATTTAGGCTTCATGTTAGGTTAGGTTTGAACTTAGTTTGAGTGAGTAAGTTTAGGGCTACTGTTAGTTTTCGGTTCATTGTTACGGTCGGGGGTAGCGTCAGGGTCAGGTAAGGGTTGGGGTTGAGCTTAAGGTGTCCGCCTAGGGTTAGGGTAGGTCTATGCTTTGATATAGGCATCAGGTTAGGTTAGGTATGAACTTAGTTTGAGGGAGTAAGTTTAGGGCTACTGTTAGTTTTCGTTCAGTGTTACAGTTGCAGTTAGCGTCAGGGTCAGGATAGGGTTGGGGTTGAGCTTAAGGTGTCCGCCTAGGGTTAGGGTTAGGTCTATGGTTTGATTTAGGCCACAGGTTACGTTAGGTTTGAACTTAGTTTGAGTGAGTAAGTTTAGGGATACTGTTAGTTTTTGGTTCAGTGTTACGGTTGGAGGTAGCCTTAGGGTCAGGTTAGTGTTGGGGTTGAGCTTAAGGTTTCCGCCTAGGGTTAGGGTTAGGTCTATGGTTTGATATAGGCGTCAGGTTAGGTTAGGTTTGAACTTAGTTTGAGGGAGTAAGTTTAGGGCTACTGTTCGTTTTCGGTTCAGTGTTACGGTTGGAGTTAGCGTCAGGGTCAGGATAGGGTTGGGGTTGAGCTTAAGGTTTCCGCCTAGGGTTAGGGTTAGGTCTATGGTTTGATTTAGGCTTCAGGTTAGGTTAGCTTTGAACTTAGTTTGAGTGAGTAAGTTTAGGGCTACTGTTAGTTTTCGGTTGAGTGTTACAATTGGAGTTAGCGTCAGGGTCAATTTAGGGTTTGGGTTGAGCTTAAGGTGTCCGTCTAGGGTTAGGGTTAGGTCTATGGTTTGATTTAGGCTTCAGGTTAGGTTAGGTTTGAACTTAGTTTGAGGGAGTAAATTTAGAGTTACTGTTAGTTTTCGATTCACTGTTACGGTTTGGAGTGAGCGTCCATCGTCAGGTTAGGGTTGGGGTAGAGCTTAAGGAGTTCCGCCCAGGGTTAGGGTTAGGTCTTTGGTTTGATTCAGGCTTCAGGTAAGGTTAGGTTTGAACTTAGTTTGAGTGAGTAAGTTTAGGGGTACTGTCAGTTTTCGGTTCAGTGTTACGGTTGGAGTTAGCGTCAGGGTCAGGATAGGGTAGGGGATGAGCTTAAGGTGTCGCCCTAGGGTTAGGGTTAGGTCTATGGTTTGATTCAGGCTTCAGTTTAGCTTAGGTTTGAACTTAGTTTGAGGGAGTGAGTTTAGGGCTACTGTTAATTTTCGGTTCATTGTTACGGTTGGAGTTAGCGTCAGGGTCAGGTTAGGGTTGGGGTTGAGCTTAAGGTGTCCGCCTAGGGTTAGGGTTAGGTCTGTGCTTTGATTTAGGTTTCATGTTAGGTTAGGTTTGAACTTAGTTTGAGTGAGGAAGTTTAGGGCTACTGTAGTTTTAGGGTCATTGTTACGGTTGGAGGTAGCGTCAGGGTCAGGTTAGGGTTGGGGTTGAGCTTAAGGTGTCCGCCTAGGGTTAGGGTTAGGTCTATGGTTTGATTTAGGCTTCAGGTTAGGGTAGGTCTGAGCTTACTTTGAGAGTGTAAATTTAGGGATACTGTTAGTTTTCGGTTCAGTGTTACGGTTGGAGTTAGCGTCAGGGTCAGTTTAGGGTTGGGGTTGAGCTTAGGTATCTTCCTAGGGTTAGGGTTAGGTTTATGGTTAGATTTAGGGTTTTAGGTTAGGTTAGGTTTGAACTTAGTTTGAGTGAGTAAGTTTAGGGCTACTGTTAGTTTTATGTTCAGTGTTTACGGTTGGAGTTACCGTCAAGGTCAGGATACGGTTGGGATTGAGCTTAAGGTGTCCGCCGAGGGTTAGGGTTAGGTCTATGGTTTGATTTAGGCTTCAGGTTAGGTTAGGTTTGAACTTAGTTAGAGTGAGTAAGTTTAGGGGTACTGTCAGTTTTCGGTTCAGTGTTACGGTTGGAGTTAGCGTCAGGGTCAGGATAGGGTAGGGGACGAGCTTAAGGTGTCCGCCTAGGGTTAGGGTTAGGTCTATGGTTTGATTTAGGCTTCAGGTTAGGTTAGGTTTGAACTTAGTTTGAGAGAGGAAGTTTAGGGATAATGTTAGTTTTTGGTTCAGTGTTACGTTTGGAGTAAGCGTCAGGGTCAGGTTAGGGTTGGGGTTGAGCTTCAGCTATCTGCGTAGGGTTCGGGTTAGGTCTATGCTTTGATTTAAGGTTTAGGTTAGGTTAGGTTTGAACTTAGTTTGAGGGAGTAAGTTTAGGGCTACTGTTAGTTTTCGGTTCATTGTTACTGTTGCAATTAGCGTCAGGGTCAGGATAGGGTTGGGGTTGAGCTTAAGGTGTCCGCCTAGGGTTAGGGTTAGGTCCTATGGTTTGATTTAGGTTTCAGGTTAGGTTAGGTTTGAACTTAGTTTGAGGAGTAAGTTTAGGGATACTCTTAGTTTTCGGTTGAGTGTTACGGTAGGAGTTAGCGTCAGGGTCAGGTTAGGTTTGGGGTTGAGCTTAAGGTATACGCCTTGGGTTAGGGTTAGGTATATGGGTTGATTTAGGCTTCAGGTTAGGTTAGGTTTGAACTTAGTTTGAGTGAGTAAGTTTAGGGCTACTGTTAGTTTTCGGTTCATTGTTACGGTTGGAGTTAGCTTCAGGGTCAGGTTAAGGTTGGGGTGGAGCTTAAGGTGTCCGCCTAGGGTTAGGGTTAGTTCTATGGTTTGATTTAGGCTTCAGGTTAGGTTAGGTTTGAACTTAGTTTGAGGGAGTGAGTTTAGGGCTACTGTTAATTTTCGGTTCATTGTTACGGTTGGAGTTAGCGTCAGGTTCAGGTTAGGGTTGGGGTTGAGCTTAAGGTGTCCGCCTAGGGTTAGGGTTAGGTCTGTGCTTTGATTTAGGTTTCATGTTAGGTTAGTTTGAACTTAGTTTGAGTGAGGAAGTTTAGGGCTACTGTAGTTTTAGGTTCATTGTTACGGTTGGAGGTAGCGTCAGGGTCAGGTTAGGGTTGGGGTTGAGCTTAAGGTGTCCGCCTAGGGTTAGGGTTAGGTCTATGGTTTGATTTAGGCTTCAGGTTAAGTTAGGTTTGAACTTAGTTTGAGTGTGTAAGTTTAGGGCTACTGTTCATATTCAGTTCATTGTTACGGTTGGAGTTAGCATCATGTTCACGTTAGGGTTGGGGTTGAGCTTAAGGTGTCCGCCTAGGGTTAGGGTTAGGTCTATGGTTTGATTTAGGGTTTAGGTTAGGTTAGGTTTGAACTTAGTTTCAGTGAGTATGTTTAGGGCTACTGTTAGTTTTCGGTTCAGTGTTACCGTTGGAGTTAGCGTCAGGGTCAGGATAGGGTTGGGATTGTGCTTAAGGTGTCCGCCTAGGATTAGGGTTAGGTCTATGGTTTGATTTAGGCTTCAGGTTAGGTTAGGTTAGAACTTAGTTTGAGTGAGTAAGTTTAGGGCTACTATTAATTTTTGGTTCATTGTTACGGTTGGAGTTAGCGTCAGGTCAGGTTAGGGTAGGGGTTGAGCTTAAGGTGTCAACCTAGGGTTAGGGTTAGGTGTGGTTTGATTTAGGCTTCATGTTAGGTTAGGTTTGAACTTAGTTAGAGTGAAGAAGTTTAGGGCTACTGTAGTTTTCGGTTCATTGTTACATTTGGAGGTAGTGTCAGGGCCAGGTTAGCGCTGGGGTTGAGCTTAAGGTGTCTGCCTAGGGTTAGGGTTAGGTCTATGGTTTGATTTAGGCTTCAGGTTAGGTTAGGTTTGAACTTAGTTTGAGTGAGTAACTTTAGGGCTACTGTTAGTTTTCGGTTCATTGTTACGGTTGGAGTTAGCGTCAGGGTAAGGTTAAGGTTGGGGTTGAGCTTATGGTGTATGCCTAGGGTTAGGGTTAGGTCTATGGTTTGATTTAGGCTTCAGGTTAGGTTAGGTTTGAATTTAGTTTGAGTGAGTAAGTTTAGGGCTACTGTTAATTTTCGGTTCATTGTTATGGTTGGAGTTAGCGTCAGGGTCAGGTTAGGGTTGGGGTTGAGCTTAAGGTGTCCGCCTAGGTTTAGGGTTAGTTCTATGGTTTGATTTAGGCCTCAGGTAGGTTAGGTTTGAACTTAGTTTGAGTGAGTAAATTTAGGGCTACTGTTAGTTTTCGGTTGAGTGTTACCATTGGAGTTAGCGTAAGGGTCAATTTAGGGTATGGGTTGAGCTTAAGGTGTCCGTTCTAGGGTTAGGGTTAGGTCTATGGTTTGATTTAGGCTTCAGGTTAGGTTAGATTGGAACTTAGTTTGAGTGAGTAAGTTTAGGGCTACTGTCAGTTTTCGGTTCAGTGTTACGTTTGCAGTTAGCGTCAGGTCAGGTTAGGGTTGGGGTTGAGCTTAAGGTGTCCGCCTAGGGTTAGGGTTAGGTCTATGGTTTGATTTAGGCTTCAGGTTAGGTTAGGTTTGAACTTAGTTTGAGAGAGTAAGTTTAGGGATACTGTTAGTTTTTGGTTCAGTGTTACGGTTGGAGTAAGCGTCAGGGTCATGTTAGGGTTGGGGTTGAGCTTCAGGTATCTGCGTAGGGTTAGGGTTAGGTCTATGGTTTCATTTAGGGTTTAGGTTAGGTTAGGTTTGAATTTAGTTTCAGTGAGTAAGTTTAGGGCTACTGTTCATTTTCGGTTCAGTGTTACGGTTGGATTTAGCGTCAGGGTCAGGATAGGGTTGGGGTTGAGCTTAAGGTTTCTGCCTAGGGTTAGGGTTAGGTCTATGGTTTGATTTAGGCTTCAGGTTAGGTTAGCTTTGAACTTAGTTTGAGTGAGTAAGTTTAGGGCTACTGTTAATTTTCAGTTGAGTGTTACAATTGGAGTTAGCGTCAGGGTCAATTTAGGGTTTGGGTTGAGCTTAAGGTGTCCGTCTAGGGTTAGGGTTAGGTCTATGGTTTGATTTAGGCTTCAGGTTAGGTTAGGTTTAAACTTAGTTTGAGGGAGTAAATTTAGGGTTACTGTTAGTTTTCGATTCACTGTTACGGTTGGAGTTAGCGTCATCGTCAGGTTAGGGTTGGGGTAGAGCTTAAGGAGTCCGCCTAGGGTTAGGGTTAGGTCTTTGGTTTGATTCAGGCTTTAGGTTAGGTTAGGTTTGAACTTAGTTTGAGAGAGTAAGTTTAGGGGTACTGTCAGTTTTCGGTTCAGTGTTACGGTGGGAGTCAGCGTCAGGGTCAGGATAGTGTAGGGGATGAGCTTAAGGTGTCACCTAGGGTTAGGGTTAGGTCTATGGTTTGATTCAGACTTCAGTTTAGCTTAGGTTTGAACTTAGTTTGAGTGAGTAAGTTTAGGGCTACTGTTAATTATCGGTTCAGTGTTACTGTTGGAGTTAGCGTCAGCGTCAGGTTAGAGTTGGGGTTGAGCTTAAGGTGTCCGCCTAGGGTTAGGGTTAGGTCTATGGTTTGATTTAGGCTTCAGGTTAGGTTAGGTTTGAACTTAGTTTGAGTGAGGATGTTTAGGGCTACTGTTAGTTTTTGGTTCATTGTTACGGTTGGAGGTAGCCTTAGGGTCAGGTTAGGGTTGAGGTTGAGCTTAAGGTGTCCGCCTAGGGTTAGGGTTAGGTCTATGGTTTGATATAGGCATCAGGTTAGGTTAGGTTTGAACTTTAGTTTGAGTGAGGAAGTTTAGGCTACTGTAGTTTTCGGTTCATTGTTATGGTTGGAGGTAGCGTCAGGGTCAGGTTAGGGTTTGGGTTGAGCTTCAGGTATCTTCGTAGGGTTAGGGTTAGGTCTATGGTTTGATTTAGGGTTTAGGTTAGGTTAGGTTTGAACTTATTTTGAGGGAGTAACTTTAGGGCTACTGTTAGTTTTCGGTTGAGTGTTTCGGTTGCAGTTAGCGTCAGGGTCAGGTTAGGGTTGGGGTTGAGCTTAAGGTGTCCGCCTAGGGTTAGGGTTAGGTCTATGGTTTGATTTAGGCTTCAGGTTAGGTTAGGTTTGAACTTAGTTTTAGAGAGTAAGTTTAGGGATACTGTTAGTTTTTGGTTCAGTGTTACGGTTGGAGTAAGCGTCAGGGTCATGTTAGTGTTGAGGTTGAGCTTCAGGTATCTGCGTAGGGTTAGGGTTAGGTCTATGGTTTGATTTAGGGTTTAGGTTAGGTTAGCTTTGAACTTAGTATGAGTGAGTAAGTTTAGGGCTACTGTTAGTTTTCTGTTGAGTGTTACAATTGGAGTTAGCGTCAAGGTCAATTTAGGGTTTGCGTTGAGCTTAAGGTGTCCGTCTAGGGTTAGGGTTAGGTCTATGGTTTGATGTAGGCTTCAGGTTAGGTTAGGTTTGAACTCAGTTTGAGGGAGTAAATTTAGGGTTACTTTTACTTTTCGATTCACTGTTACGGTTGGAGTTAGCGTCATCGTCAGGTTAGGGTTGGGGTAGAGCTTAAGGTGTCCGCCTAGGGTTAGGGTTAGGTCTTTGGTTTGATTCAGGCTTCAGGTTAGGTTAGGTTTGAACTTAGTTTGAGTGATTAAGTTTAGGGGTACTCTCAGTTTTCGGTTCAGTGTTACGGTTGCAGTTAGCGTCAGGGTCAGGTTAGGGTTAGGGTTGAGCTTTAGGTATCTGCGTAGGGTTAGGGTTAGGTCTATGGTTTGATTTACGGTTTAGGTTAGGTTAGGTTTGAACTTAGTTTGAGGGAGTAAGTTTAGGGCTACTGTTAGTTTTCGGTTCAGTGTTACGGTTGCAGTTAGCGTCAGGGTCAGTTTAGGGTTGGGGTTGAGCTTAAGGTGTCCGCCTAGGGTTAGGGTTATGTCTATGGTTTGATTTAGGCTTCAGGTTAGGTTAGGTCTGAACTTAATTTGAGAGAGTAAGTTTAGGGATACTGTTAATTTTCGGTTCATTGTTACGGTTGGAGTTAGCGTCAGGGTCAGGTTAGGTTTGGGGTTGAACGTAAGGTGTCCGCCTAGGGTTAGGGTTAGGTCTGTGCTTTGATTTAGGTTTCATGTTAGGTTAGGTTTGAACTTAGTTTGAGTGAGGAAGTTTAGGGCTACTGTAGTTTTAGGTTCATTGTTACGGTTGGAGGTAGCGTCAGGGTCAGGTTAGGGTTGGGGTTGAGCTTAAGGTGTCCGCCTAGGGTTAGGGTTAGGTCTATGGTTTGATTTAGGCTTCAGGTTAAGTTAGGTTTGAACTTAGTTTGAGTGAGTAAGTTTAGGGCTACTGTTAATATTCAGTTCATTGTTACGGTTGGAGTTAGCATCAGGTTCACGTTAGGGTTGGGGTTGAGCTTAAGGTGTCCGCCAAGGGTTAGGGTTAGGTCTATGGTTTGATATAGGCATCAGGTTAGGTTAGGATTGAACTTAGTTTGAGTGAGTAAGTTTAGGGCTACTATTAATTTTTGGTTCATTGTTACGGTTGGAGTTAGCGTCAGGGTCAGGTTAGAGTTGGGGTTGAGCTTAAGGTGTTCGCCTAGGGTTAGGGTTAGGTCAGTGGTTTGATTTAGGCTTCATGTTAGGTTAGGTTTGAACTTAGTTTGAGTGAGGAAGTTTATGGCTACTGTTAGTTTTCGGTTCAGTGTTACGGTTGCAGTTAGCATCAGGGTCAGTTTAGGGTTGGGGTTGAGGTTAAGGTGTCCGCCTAGGGTTAGGGTTAGGTCTATGGTTTGATTTAGGGTTTAGGTTAGGTTAGGTTTGAACTTAGTTTCAGTGAGTAAGTTTAGGGCTACTGTTAGTTTTCGGTTCAGTGTTACCGTTGGAGTTAGCGTCAGGGTCAGGATAGGGTTGGGATTTAGCTTAAGGTGTCCGCCTAGGGTTAGGGTTAGGTCTCTGGTTTGATTTAGGCTTCAGGTTAGGTTAGGTTTGAACTTAGTTTGAGTGAGTAAGTTTAGGGCTACTATTAATTTTTGGTTCATTGTTACCGTTGGAGTTAGCGTCAGGGTCAGGTTAGGGTTGGGGTTGAGCTTAAGGTGTCCCCCTAGGGTTAGGGTTAGGTCTGTGGTTTGAATTAGGCTTCATGTTAGGTTAGGTTTGAACTTAGTTTGAGTGTGGACGTTTAGGGCTACTGTAGTTTTCGGTTCATTGTTACGGTTGGAGGTAGTGTCAGGGTCAGGTTAGGGTTGGGGTTGAGCTTAAGGTGTCTGCCTAGGGTTAGGGTTAGGTCTATGGTTTGATTTAGGCTTCAGGTTAGGTTAGGTTTGAACTTAGTTTGAGTGAGTAAGTTTAGGACTACTGTTAATTTTCGGTTCATTGTTACGGTTGGAGTTAGCTTCAGGGTCAGGATAGGGTTGGGGTTGAGCTTAAGGTGTCCGCCTAGGGTTAGGGTTAGGACTATGGTTTTATTTAGGCCTCAGGTTGGGTAAGGTTTGAACTTAGTTTGAGGGAGTAAGTTTAGGGCTACTGTTAATTTTCGGTTCATTGTTACCGTTGGAGTTAGCGTCAGGGTCAGGTTAGGATTGGGGTTGAGCTTAAGGTGTCCGTCTAGGGTTAGGGATAGGTCTATGGTTTGATATAGGCATCAGGTTAGGTTAGGTTTGAACTTAGTTTGAGGGAGTAAGTTTAGGGCTACTGTTAGTTTTCGGTTCATTGTTACGGTTGCAGTTAGCGTCAGGGTCAGGATAGGGTTGGGGTTGAGCTTAAGGTGTCTGCCTCGGGTTAGGGTTAGGTCTATGGTTTGATTTAGGCTTCAGGTTAGGTTAGGTTTGAATTTAGTTTGAGTGAGTAAGTTTAGGGCTACTGTTAATTTTCGGTTCATTGTTATGGTTGGAGTTAGCGTCAGGGTCAGGTTAGGGTTGGGGTTGAGCTTAAGGTGTCCGCCTAGGTTTAGGGTTAGTTCTATGGTTTGATTTAGGCCTCAGGTTAGGTTAGGTTTGAACTTAGTTTGAGTGAGTAAATTTAGGGCTACTGTTAGTTTTCGGTTGAGTGTTACCATTGGAGTTAGCGTAAGGGTCAATTTAGGGTATGGGTTGAGCTTAAGGTGTCCGTCTAGGGTTAGGGTTAGGTCTATGGTTTGATTTAGGCTTCAGGTTAGGTTAGATTGGAACTTAGTTTGAGTGAGTAAGTTTAGGGCTACTGTCAGTTTTCGGTTCAGTGTTACGTTTGCAGTTAGCGTCAGGGTCAGGTTAGGGTTGGGGTTGAGCTTAAGGTGTCCGCCTAGGGTTAGGGTTAGGTCTATGGTTTGATTTAGGCTTCAGGTTAGGTTAGGTTTGAACTTAGTTTGAGAGAGTAAGTTTAGGGATACTGTTAGTTTTTGGTTCAGTGTTACGGTTGGAGTAAGCGTCAGGGTCATGTTAGGGTTGGGGTTGAGCTTCAGGTATCTGCGTAGGGTTAGGGTTAGGTCTATGGTTTCATTTAGGGTTTAGGTTAGGTTAGGTTTGAATTTAGTTTCAGTGAGTAAGTTTAGGGCTACTGTTCATTTTCGGTTCAGTGTTACGGTTGGATTTAGCGTCAGGGTCAGGATAGGGTTGGGGTTGAGCTTAAGGTTTCTGCCTAGGGTTAGGGTTAGGTCTATGGTTTGATTTAGGCTTCAGGTTAGGTTAGCTTTGAACTTAGTTTGAGTGAGTAAGTTTAGGGCTACTGTTAATTTTCAGTTGAGTGTTACAATTGGAGTTAGCGTCAGGGTCAATTTAGGGTTTGGGTTGAGCTTAAGGTGTCCGTCTAGGGTTAGGGTTAGGTCTATGGTTTGATTTAGGCTTCAGGTTAGGTTAGGTTTAAACTTAGTTTGAGGGAGTAAATTTAGGGTTACTGTTAGTTTTCGATTCACTGTTACGGTTGGAGTTAGCGTCATCGTCAGGTTAGGGTTGGGGTAGAGCTTAAGGAGTCCGCCTAGGGTTAGGGTTAGGTCTTTGGTTTGATTCAGGCTTTAGGTTAGGTTAGGTTTGAACTTAGTTTGAGAGAGTAAGTTTAGGGGTACTGTCAGTTTTCGGTTCAGTGTTACGGTGGGAGTCAGCGTCAGGGTCAGGATAGTGTAGGGGATGAGCTTAAGGTGTCCACCTAGGGTTAGGGTTAGGTCTATGGTTTGATTCAGACTTCAGTTTAGCTTAGGTTTGAACTTAGTTTGAGTGAGTAAGTTTAGGGCTACTGTTAATTATCGGTTCAGTGTTACTGTTGGAGTTAGCGTCAGCGTCAGGTTAGAGTTGGGGTTGAGCTTAAGGTGTCCGCCTAGGGTTAGGGTTAGGTCTATGGTTTGATTTAGGCTTCAGGTTAGGTTAGGTTTGAACTTAGTTTGAGTGAGGATGTTTAGGGCTACTGTTAGTTTTTGGTTCATTGTTACGGTTGGAGGTAGCCTTAGGGTCAGGTTAGGGTTGAGGTTGAGCTTAAGGTGTCCGCCTAGGGTTAGGGTTAGGTCTATGGTTTGATATAGGCATCAGGTTAGGTTAGGTTTGAACTTAGTTTGAGTGAGGAAGTTTAGGGCTACTGTAGTTTTCGGTTCATTGTTATGGTTGGAGGTAGCGTCAGGGTCAGGTTAGGGTTTGGGTTGAGCTTCAGGTATCTTCGTAGGGTTAGGGTTAGGTCTATGGTTTGATTTAGGGTTTAGGTTAGGTTAGGTTTGAACTTATTTTGAGGGAGTAACTTTAGGGCTACTGTTAGTTTTCGGTTGAGTGTTTCGGTTGCAGTTAGCGTCAGGGTCAGGTTAGGGTTGGGGTTGAGCTTAAGGTGTCCGCCTAGGGTTAGGGTTAGGTCTATGGTTTGATTTAGGCTTCAGGTTAGGTTAGGTTTGAACTTAGTTTTAGAGAGTAAGTTTAGGGATACTGTTAGTTTTTGGTTCAGTGTTACGGTTGGAGTAAGCGTCAGGGTCATGTTAGTGTTGAGGTTGAGCTTCAGGTATCTGCGTAGGGTTAGGGTTAGGTCTATGGTTTGATTTAGGGTTTAGGTTAGGTTAGCTTTGAACTTAGTATGAGTGAGTAAGTTTAGGGCTACTGTTAGTTTTCTGTTGAGTGTTACAATTGGAGTTAGCGTCAAGGTCAATTTAGGGTTTGCGTTGAGCTTAAGGTGTCCGTCTAGGGTTAGGGTTAGGTCTATGGTTTGATGTAGGCTTCAGGTTAGGTTAGGTTTGAACTCAGTTTGAGGGAGTAAATTTAGGGTTACTTTTACTTTTCGATTCACTGTTACGGTTGGAGTTAGCGTCATCGTCAGGTTAGGGTTGGGGTAGAGCTTAAGGTGTCCGCCTAGGGTTAGGGTTAGGTCTTTGGTTTGATTCAGGCTTCAGGTTAGGTTAGGTTTGAACTTAGTTTGAGTGATTAAGTTTAGGGGTACTCTCAGTTTTCGGTTCAGTGTTACGGTTGCAGTTAGCGTCAGGGTCAGGTTAGGGTTAGGGTTGAGCTTTAGGTATCTGCGTAGGGTTAGGGTTAGGTCTATGGTTTGATTTACGGTTTAGGTTAGGTTAGGTTTGAACTTAGTTTGAGGGAGTAAGTTTAGGGCTACTGTTAGTTTTCGGTTCAGTGTTACGGTTGCAGTTAGCGTCAGGGTCAGTTTAGGGTTGGGGTTGAGCTTAAGGTGTCCGCCTAGGGTTAGGGTTATGTCTATGGTTTGATTTAGGCTTCAGGTTAGGTTAGGTCTGAACTTAATTTGAGAGAGTAAGTTTAGGGATACTGTTAATTTTCGGTTCATTGTTACGGTTGGAGTTAGCGTCAGGGTCAGGTTAGGGTTGGGGTTGAACGTAAGGTGTCCGCCTAGGGTTAGGGTTAGGTCTGTGCTTTGATTTAGGTTTCATGTTAGGTTAGGTTTGAACTTAGTTTGAGTGAGGAAGTTTAGGGCTACTGTAGTTTTAGGTTCATTGTTACGGTTGGAGGTAGCGTCAGGGTCAGGTTAGGGTTGGGGTTGAGCTTAAGGTGTCCGCCTAGGGTTAGGGTTAGGTCTATGGTTTGATTTAGGCTTCAGGTTAAGTTAGGTTTGAACTTAGTTTGAGTGAGTAAGTTTAGGGCTACTGTTAATATTCAGTTCATTGTTACGGTTGGAGTTAGCATCAGGTTCACGTTAGGGTTGGGGTTGAGCTTAAGGTGTCCGCCAAGGGTTAGGGTTAGGTCTATGGTTTGATATAGGCATCAGGTTAGGTTAGGATTGAACTTAGTTTGAGTGAGTAAGTTTAGGGCTACTATTAATTTTTGGTTCATTGTTACGGTTGGAGTTAGCGTCAGGGTCAGGTTAGAGTTGGGGTTGAGCTTAAGGTGTTCGCCTAGGGTTAGGGTTAGGTCAGTGGTTTGATTTAGGCTTCATGTTAGGTTAGGTTTGAACTTAGTTTGAGTGAGGAAGTTTATGGCTACTGTTAGTTTTCGGTTCAGTGTTACGGTTGCAGTTAGCATCAGGGTCAGTTTAGGGTTGGGGTTGAGGTTAAGGTGTCCGCCTAGGGTTAGGGTTAGGTCTATGGTTTGATTTAGGGTTTAGGTTAGGTTAGGTTTGAACTTAGTTTCAGTGAGTAAGTTTAGGGCTACTGTTAGTTTTCGGTTCAGTGTTACCGTTGGAGTTAGCGTCAGGGTCAGGATAGGGTTGGGATTTAGCTTAAGGTGTCCGCCTAGGGTTAGGGTTAGGTCTCTGGTTTGATTTAGGCTTCAGGTTAGGTTAGGTTTGAACTTAGTTTGAGTGAGTAAGTTTAGGGCTACTATTAATTTTTGGTTCATTGTTACCGTTGGAGTTAGCGTCAGGGTCAGGTTAGGGTTGGGGTTGAGCTTAAGGTGTCCCCCTAGGGTTAGGGTTAGGTCTGTGGTTTGAATTAGGCTTCATGTTAGGTTAGGTTTGAACTTAGTTTGAGTGTGGACGTTTAGGGCTACTGTAGTTTTCGGTTCATTGTTACGGTTGGAGGTAGCGTCAGGGTCAGGTTAGGGTTGGGGTTGAGCTTAAGGTGTCTGCCTAGGGTTAGGGTTAGGTCTATGGTTTGATTTAGGCTTCAGGTTAGGTTAGGTTTGAACTTAGTTTGAGTGAGTAAGTTTAGGACTACTGTTAATTTTCGGTTCATTGTTACGGTTGGAGTTAGCTTCAGGGTCAGGATAGGGTTGGGGTTGAGCTTAAGGTGTCCGCCTAGGGTTAGGGTTAGGACTATGGTTTTATTTAGGCCTCAGGTTGGGTAAGGTTTGAACTTAGTTTGAGGGAGTAAGTTTAGGGCTACTGTTAATTTTCGGTTCATTGTTACCGTTGGAGTTAGCGTCAGGGTCAGGTTAGGATTGGGGTTGAGCTTAAGGTGTCCGTCTAGGGTTAGGGATAGGTCTATGGTTTGATATAGGCATCAGGTTAGGTTAGGTTTGAACTTAGTTTGAGGGAGTAAGTTTAGGGCTACTGTTAGTTTTCGGTTCATTGTTACGGTTGCAGTTAGCGTCAGGGTCAGGATAGGGTTGGGGTTGAGCTTAAGGTGTCTGCCTCGGGTTAGGGTTAGGTCTATGGTTTGATTTAGGTTTCAGGTTAGGTTAGGTTTGAACTTAGTTTGAGGGAGTAAGTTTAGGGATACTCTTAGTTTTTGGTTGAGTGTTACGGTAGGAGTTAGCGTCAGGGTCAGGTTAGGTTTGGGGTTGAGCTTAAGGTATCGGCCTAGGGTTAGGGTTAGGTCTATGGTTTGATTTAGGCTTCAGGTTAGGTTAGGTTTGAACTTAGTTTGAGTGAGTAAGTTTAGGGCTACTGTTAGTTTTCGGTTCATTGTTACGGTTGGAGTTAGCGTCAGGGTCAGGTTAGGGTTGGGGTTGAGCTTAAGGTGTCCGCCTAGGGTTAGGGTTAGGTCTATGGTTTGATTTATGCCTCAGGTTAGGTTAGGTTTGAACTTAGTTAGAGTGAGTAAGTTTAGGGGTACTGTCAGTTTTCGGTTCAGTGTTACGGTTGGAGTTAGCGTCAGGGTCAGGATAGGGTAGGGGACGAACTTAAGGTGTCCGCCTAGGGTTAGGGTTAGGTCTATGGTTTGATTTAGGCTTCAGGTTAGGTTAGGTTTGAACTTAGTTTGAGAGAGGAAGTTTAGGGATAATGTTAGTTTTTGGTTCAGTGTTACGTTTGGAGTAAGCGTCAGGGTCAGGTTAGGGTTGGGGTTGAGCTTCAGCTATCTGCGTAGGGTTCGGGTTAGGTCTATGGTTTGATTTAGGGTTTAGGTTAGGTTAGGTTTGAACTTAGTTTGAGGGAGTAAGTTTAGGGCTACTGTTAGTTTTCGGTTCATTGTTACTGTTGCAATTAGCGTCAGGGTCAGGATAGGTTTGGGGTTGAGCTTAAGGTGTCCGCCTAGGGTTAGGGTTAGGTATATGGTTTGATTTAGGTTTCAGGTTAGGTTAGGTTTGAACTTAGTTTGAGGGAGTAAGTTTAGGGATACTCTTAGTTTTCGGTTGAGTGTTACGGTAGGAGTTAGCGTCAGGGTCAGGTTAGGTTTGGGTTTGAGCTTAAGGTATCCGCCTTGGGTTAGGGTTAGGTCTATGGTTTGATTTAGGCTTCAGGTTAGGTTAGGTTTGAACTTAGTTTGAGTGAGTAAGTTTAGGGCTACTGTTAGTTTTCGGTTCATTGTTACGGTTGGAGTTAGCGTCAGGGTCAGGTTAGGGTTGGGGTTGAACTTAAGGTGTCCGCCTAGGGTTAGGGTTAGGTCTGTGCTTTGATTTAGGTTTCATGTTAGGTTAGGTTTGAACTTAGTTTGAGTGAGGAAGTTTAGGGCTACTGTAGTTTTAGGTTCATTGTTACGGTTGGAGGTAGCGTCAGGGTCAGGTTAGGGTTGGGGTTGAGCTTAAGGTGTCCGCCTAGGGTTAGGGTTAGGTCTATGTTTTGATTTAGGCTTCAGGTTAGGTTAGGTTTGAACTTAGTTTGAGTGAGTAACTTTAGGGCTACTGTTAGTTTTCGGTTCATTGTTACGGTTGGAGTTAGCGTCAGGGTAAGGTTAAGGTTGTGGTTGAGCTTATGGTGTACGCCTAGGGTTAGGGTTAGGTCTATGGTTTGATTTAGGCTTCAGGTTAGGTTAGGTTTGAATATAGTTTGAGTGAGTAAGTTTAGGGCTACTGTTAATTTTCGGTTCATTGTTACGGTTGGAGTTAGCGTCAGGGTCAGGTTAGGGTTGGGGTTGAGCTTAAGGTGTCCGCCTAGGTTTAGGGTTAGTTCTATGGTTTGATTTAGGCCTCAGGTTAGGTTAGGTTTGAACTTAGTTTGAGTGAGTAAATTTAGGGCTACTGTTAGTTTTCGGTTGAGTGTTACCATTGGAGTTAGCGTAAGGGTCAATTTAGGGTATGGGTTGAGCTTAAGGTGTCCGTCTAGGGTTAGGGTTAGGTCTATGGTTTGATTTAGGCTTCAGGTTAGGTTAGATTGGAACTTAGTTTGAGTGAGTAAGTTTAGGGCTACTGTCAGTTTTCGGTTCAGTGTTACGTTTGCAGTTAGCGTCAGGGTCAGGTTAGGGTTGGGGTTGAGCTTAAGGTGTCCGCCTAGGGTTAGGGTTAGGTCTATGGTTTGATTTAGGCTTCAGGTTAGGTTAGGTTTGAACTTAGTTTGAGAGAGTAAGTTTAGGGATACTGTTAGTTTTTGGTTCAGTGTTACGGTTGGAGTAAGCGTCAGGGTCATGTTAGGGTTGGGGTTGAGCTTCAGGTATCTGCGTAGGGTTAGGGTTAGGTCTATGGTTTCATTTAGGGTTTAGGTTAGGTTAGGTTTGAATTTAGTTTGAGTGAGTAAGTTTAGGACTACTGTTAATTATCGGTTCAGAGTTACTGTTGGAGTTAGCGTCAGCGTCAGGTTAGAGTTGGGGTTGAGCTTAAGGTGTCCGCCTAGGGTTAGGGTTAGGTCTATGGTTTGATTTAGGCTTCAGGTTAGGTTAGGTTTGAACTTAGTTTGAGTGAGGATGTTTAGGGCTACTGTTAGTTTTTGGTTCATTGTTACGGTTGGAGGTAGCCTTAGGGTCAGGTTAGGGTTGGGGTTGAGCTTAAGGTGTCCGCCTAGGGTTAGGGTTAGGTCTATGGTTTGATATAGGCATCAGGTTAGGTTAGGTTTGAACTTAGTTTGAGTGAGGAAGTTTAGGGCTACTGTAGTTTTCGGTTCATTGTTATGGTTGGAGGTAGCGTCAGGGTCAGGTTAGGGTTTGGTTTGAGCTTCAGGTATCTTCGTAGGGTTAGGGTTAGGTCTATGGTTTGATTTAGGGTTTAGGTTAGGTTAGGTTTGAACTTATTTTGAGGGAGTAACGTTAGGGCTACTGTTAGTTTTCGGTTGAGTGTTTCGGTTGCAGTTAGCGTCAGGGTCAGGTTAGGGTTGGGGTTGAGCTTAAGGTGTCCGCCTAGGGTTAGGGTTAGGTCTATGGTTTGATTTAGGCTTCAGGTTAGGTTAGGTTTGAACTTAGTTTTAGAGAGTAAGTTTAGGGATACTGTTAGTTTTTGGTTCAGTGTTACGGTTGGAGTAAGCGTCAGGGTCATGTTAGTGTTGAGGTTGAGCTTCAGGTATCTGCGTAGGGTTAGGGTTAGGTCTATGGTTTGATTTAGGGTTTAGGTTAGGTTAGCTTTGAACTTAGTATGAGTGAGTAAGTTTAGGGCTACTGTTAGTTTTCTGTTGAGTGTTACAATTGGAGTTAGCGTCAAGGTCAATTTAGGGTTTGCTTTGAGCTTAAGGTGTCCGTCTAGGGTTAGGGTTAGGTCTATGGTTTGATGTAGGCTTCAGGTTAGGTTAGGTTTGAACTCAGTTTGAGGGAGTAAAATTAGGGTTACTGTTAGTTTTCGATTCACTGTTACGGTTGGAGTTAGCGTCATCGTCAGGTTAGGGTTGGGGTAGAGCTTAAGGAGTGCGCCTAGGGTTAGGGTTAGGTCTTTGGTTTGATTCAGGCTTCAGGTTAGGTTAGGTTTGAACTTAGTTTGAGTGATTAAGTTTAGGGGTACTCTCAGTTTTCGGTTCAGTGTTACGGTTGCAGTTAGCGTCAGGGTCAGGTTAGGGTTAGGGTTGAGCTTTAGGTATCTGCGTAGGGTTAGGGTTAGGTCTATGGTTTGATTTACGGTTTAGGTTAGGTTAGGTTTGAACTTAGTTTGAGGGAGTAAGTTTAGGGCTACTGTTAGTTTTCGGTTCAGTGTTACGGTTGCAGTTAGCGTCAGGGTCAGTTTAGGGTTGGGGTTGAGCTTAAGGTGTCCGCCTAGGGTTAGGGTTATGTCTTTGGTTTGATTTAGGCTTCAGGTTAGGTTAGGTCTGAACTTAGTTTGAGAGAGTAAGTTTAGGGATACTGTTAATTTTCGGTTCATTGTTACGGTTGGAGTTAGCGTCAGGGTCAGGTTAGGGTTGGGGTTGAACTTAAGGTGTCCGCCTAGGGTTAGGGTTAGGTCTGTGCTTTGATTTAGGTTTCATGTTAGGTTAGGTTTGAACTTAGTTTGAGTGACGAAGTTTAGGGCTACTGTAGTTTTAGGTTCATTGTTACGGTTGGAGGTAGCGTCAGGGTCAGGTTAGGGTTGGGGTTGAGCTTAAGGTGTCCGCCTAGGGTTAGGGTTAGGTCTATGGTTTGATTTAGGCTTCAGGTTAAGTTAGGTTTGAACTTAGTTTGAGTGAGTAAGTTTAGGGCTACTGTTAATATTCAGTTCATTGTTACGGTTGGAGTTAGCATCAGGTTCACGTTAGGGTTGGGGTTGAGCTTAAGGTGTCCGCCAAGGGTTAGGGTTAGGTCTATGGTTTGATATAGGCATCAGGTTAGGTTAGGATTGAACTTAGTTTGAGTGAGTAAGTTTAGGGCTACTATTAATTTTTGGTTCATTGTTACGGTTGGAGTTAGCGTCAGGGTCAGGTTAGAGTTGGGGTTGAGCTTAAGGTGTTCACCTAGGGTTAGGGTTAGGTCAGTGGTTTGATTTAGGCTTCATGTTAGGTTAGGTTTGAACTTAGTTTGAGTGAGGAAGTTTATGGCTACTGTTAGTTTTCGGTTCAGTGTTACGGTTGCAGTTAGCATCAGGGTCAGTTTAGGGTTGGGGTTGAGGTTAAGGTGTCCGCCTAGGGTTAGGGTTAGGTCTATGGTTTGATTTAGGGTTTAGGTTAGGTTAGGTTTGAACTTAGTTTCAGTGAGTAAGTTTAGGGCTACTGTTAGTTTTCGGTTCAGTGTTACCGTTGGAGTTAGCGTCAGGGTCAGGATAGGGTTGGGATTTAGCTTAAGGTGTCCGCCTAGGGTTAGGGTTAGGTCTCTGGTTTGATTTAGGCTTCAGGTTAGGTTAGGTATGAACTTAGTTTGAGTGAGTAAGTTTAGGGCTACTATTAATTTTTGGTTCATTGTTACCGTTGGAGTTAGCGTCAGGGTCAGGTTAGGGTTGGGGTTGAGCTTAAGGTGTCCGCCTAGGGTTAGGGTTAGGTCTGTGGTTTGAATTAGGCTTCATGTTAGGTTAGGTTTGAACTTAGTTTGAGTGTGGACGTTTAGGGCTACTGTAGTTTTCGGTTCATTGTTACGGTTGGAGGTAGCGTCAGGGTCAGGTTAGGGTTGGGGTTGAGCTTAAGGTGTCTGCCTAGGGTTAGGGTTAGGTCTATGGTTTGATTTAGGCTTCAGGTTAGGTTAGGTTTGAACTTAGTTTGAGTGAGTAAGTTTAGGACTACTGTTAATTTTCGGTTCATTGTTACGGTTGGAGTTAGCTTCAGGGTCAGGATAGGGTTGGGGTTGAGCTTAAGGTGTCCGCCTAGGGTTAGGGTTAGGACTATGGTTTTATTTAGGCCTCAGGTTGGATAAGGTTTGAACTTAGTTTGAGGGAGTAAGTTTAGGGCTACTGTTAATTTTCGGTTCATTGTTACCGTTGGAGTTAGCGTCAGGGTCAGGTTAGGATTGGGGTTGAGCTTAAGGTGTCCGTCTAGGGTTAGGGATAGGTCTATGGTTTGATATAGGCATCAGGTTAGGTTAGGTTTGAACTTAGTTTGAGGAAGTAAGTTTAGGGCTACTGTTAGTTTTCGGTTCATTGTTACGGTTGCAGTTAGCGTCAGGGTCAGGATAGGGTTGGGGTTGAGCTTAAGGTGTCTGCCTCGGGTTAGGGTTAGGTCTATGGTTTGATTTAGGTTTCAGGTTAGGTTAGGTTTGAACTTAGTTTGAGGGAGTAAGTTTAGGGATACTCTTAGTTTTCGGTTGAGTGTTACGGTAGGAGTTAGCGTCAGGGTCAGGTTAGGTTTGGGGTTGAGCTTAAGGTATCGGCCTAGGGTTAGGGTTAGGTCTATGGTTTGATTTAGGCTTCAGGTTAGGTTAGGTTTGAACTTAGTTTGAGTGAGTAAGTTTAGGGCTACTGTTAGTTTTCGGTTCATTGTTACGGTTGGAGTTAGCGTCAGGGTCAGGTTAGGGTTGGGGTTGAGCTTAAGGTGTCCGCCTAGGGTTAGGGTTAGGTCTATGGTTTGATTTATGCCTCAGGTTAGGTTAGGTTTAAACTTAGTTAGAGTGAGTAAGTTTAGGGGTACTGTCAGTTTTCGGTTCAGTGTTACGGTTGGAGTTAGCGTCAGGGTCAGGATAGGGTAGGGGACGAACTTAAGGTGTCCGCCTAGGGTTAGGGTTAGGTCTATGGTTTGATTTAGGCTTCAGGTTAGGTTAGGTTTGAACTTAGTTTGAGAGAGGAAGTTTAGGGATAATGTTAGTTTTTGGTTCAGTGTTACGTTTGGAGTAAGCGTCAGGGTCAGGTTAGGGTTGGGGTTGAGCTTCAGCTATCTGCGTAGGGTTCGGGTTAGGTCTATGGTTTGATTTAGGGTTTAGGTTAGGTTAGGTTTGAACTTAGTTTGAGGGAGTAAGTTTAGGGCTACTGTTAGTTTTCGGTTCATTGTTACTGTTGCAATTAGCGTCAGGGTCAGGATAGGTTTGGGGTTGAGCTTAAGGTGTCCGCCTAGGGTTAGGGTTAGGTATATGGTTTGATTTAGGTTTCAGGTTAGGTTAGGTTTGAACTTAGTTTGAGGGAGTAAGTTTAGGGATACTCTTAGTTTTCGGTTGAGTGTTACGGTAGGAGTTAGCGTCAGGGTCAGGTTAGGTTTGGGGTTGAGCTTAAGGTATCCGCCTTGGGTTAGGGTTAGGTCTATGGTTTGATTTAGGCTTCAGGTTAGGTTAGGTTTGAACTTAGTTTGAGTGAGTAAGTTTAGGGCTACTGTTAGTTTTCGGTTCATTGTTACGGTTGGAGTTAGCGTCAGGGTCAGGTTAGGGTTGGGGTTGAACTTAAGGTGTCCGCCTAGGGTTAGGGTTAGGTCTGTGCTTTGATTTAGGTTTCATGTTAGGTTAGGTTTGAACTTAGTTTGAGTGAGGAAGTTTAGGGCTACTGTAGTTTTAGGTTCATTGTTACGGTTGGAGGTAGCGTCAGGGTCAGGTTAGGGTTGGGGTTGAGCTTAAGGTGTCCGCCTAGGGTTAGGGTTAGGTCTATGGTTTGATTTAGGCTTCAGGTTAGGTTAGGTTTGAACTTAGTTTGAGTGAGGAAGTTTATGGCTACTGTTAGTTTTCGGTTCAGTGTTACGGTTGCAGTTAGCATCAGGGTCAGTTTAGGGTTGGGGTTGAGGTTAAGGTGTCCGCCTAGGGTTAGGGTTAGGTCTATGGTTTGATTTAGGGTTTAGGTTAGGTTAGGTTTGAACTTAGTTTCAGTGAGTAAGTTTAGGGCTACTGTTAGTTTTCGGTTCAGTGTTACCGTTGGAGTTAGCGTCAGGGTCAGGATAGGGTTGGGATTTAGCTTAAGGTGTCCGCCTAGGGTTAGGGTTAGGTCTCTGGTTTGATTTAGGCTTCAGGTTAGGTTAGGTTTGAACTTAGTTTGAGTGAGTAAGTTTAGGGCTACTATTAATTTTTGGTTCATTGTTACCATTGGAGTTAGCGTCAGGGTCAGGTTAGGGTTGGGGTTGAGCTTAAGGTGTCCGCCTAGGGTTAGGGTTAGGTCTGTGGTTTGAATTAGGCTTCATGTTAGGTTAGGTTTGAACTTAGTTTGAGTGTGGACGTTTAGGGCTACTGTAGTTTTCGGTTCATTGTTACGGTTGGAGGTAGCGTCAGGGTCAGGTTAGGGTTGGGGTTGAGCTTAAGGTGTCTGCCTAGGGTTAGGGTTAGGTCTATGGTTTGATTTAGGCTTCAGGTTAGGTTAGGTTTGAACTTAGTTTGAGTGAGTAAGTTTAGGACTACTGTTAATTTTCGGTTCATTGTTACGGTTGGAGTTAGCTTCAGGGTCAGGATAGGGTTGGGGTTGAGCTTAAGGTGTCCGCCTAGGGTTAGGGTTAGGACTATGGTTTTATTTAGGCCTCAGGTTGGATAAGGTTTGAACTTAGTTTGAGGGAGTAAGTTTAGGGCTACTGTTAATTTTCGGTTCATTGTTACCGTTGGAGTTAGCGTCAGGGTCAGGTTAGGATTGGGGTTGAGCTTAAGGTGTCCGTCTAGGGTTAGGGATAGGTCTATGGTTTGATATAGGCATCAGGTTAGGTTAGGTTTGAACTTAGTTTGAGGGAGTAAGTTTAGGGCTACTGTTAGTTTTCGGTTCATTGTTACGGTTGCAGTTAGCGTCAGGGTCAGGATAGGGTTGGGGTTGAGCTTAAGGTGTCTGCCTCGGGTTAGGGTTAGGTCTATGGTTTGATTTAGGTTTCAGGTTAGGTTAGGTTTGAACTTAGTTTGAAGGAGTAAGTTTAGGGATACTCTTAGTTTTCGGTTGAGTGTTACGGTAGGAGTTAGCGTCAGGGTCAGGTTAGGTTTGGGGTTGAGCTTAAGGTATCGGCCTAGGGTTAGGGTTAGGTCTATGGTTTGATTTAGGCTTCAGGTTAGGTTAGGTTTGAACTTAGTTTGAGTGAGTAAGTTTAGGGCTACTGTTAGTTTTCGGTTCATTGTTACGGTTGGAGTTAGCGTCAGGGTCAGGTTTGGGTTGGGGTTGAGCTTAAGGTGTCCGCCTAGGGTTAGGGTTAGGTCTATGGTTTGATTTATGCCTCAGGTTAGGTTAGGTTTGAACTTAGTTAGAGTGAGTAAGTTTAGGGGTACTGTCAGTTTTCGGTTCAGTGTTACGGTTGGAGTTAGCGTCAGGGTCAGGATAGGGTAGGGGACGAACTTAAGGTGTCCGCCTAGGGTTAGGGTTAGGTCTATGGTTTGATTTAGGCTTCAGGTTAGGTTAGGTTTGAACTTAGTTTGAGAGAGGAAGTTTAGGGATAATGTTAGTTTTTGGTTCAGTGTTACGTTTGGAGTAAGCGTCAGGGTCAGGTTAGGGTTGGGGTTGAGCTTCAGCTATCTGCGTAGGGTTCGGGTTAGGTCTATGGTTTGATTTAGGGTTTAGGTTAGGTTAGGTTTGAACTTAGTTTGAGGGAGTAAGTTTAGGGCTACTGTTAGTTTTCGGTTCATTGTTACTGTTGCAATTAGCGTCAGGGTCAGGATAGGTTTGGGGTTGAGCTTAAGGTGTCCGCCTAGGGTTAGGGTTAGGTATATGGTTTGATTTAGGTTTCAGGTTAGGTTAGGTTTGAACTTAGTTTGAGGGAGTAAGTTTAGGGATACTCTTAGTTTTCGGTTGAGTGTTACGGTAGGAGTTAGCGTCAGGGTCAGGTTAGGTTTGGGGTTGAGCTTAAGGTATCGGCCTTGGGTTAGGGTTAGGTCTATGGTTTGATTTAGGCTTCAGGTTAGGTTAGGTTTGAACTTAGTTTGAGTGAGTAAGTTTAGGGCTACTGTTAGTTTTCGGTTCATTGTTACGGTTGGAGTTAGCGTCAGGGTCAGGTTAGGGTTGGGGTTGAACTTAAGGTGTCCGCCTAGGGTTAGGGTTAGGTCTGTGCTTTGATTTAGGTTTCATGTTAGGTTAGGTTTGAACTTAGTTTGAGTGAGGAAGTTTAGGGCTACTGTAGTTTTAGGTTCATTGTTACGGTTGGAGGTAGCGTCAGGGTCAGGTTAGGGTTGGGGTTGAGCTTAAGGTGTCCGCCTAGGGTTAGGGTTAGGTCTGTGCTTTGATTTAGGTTTCATGTTAGGTTAGGTTTGAACTTAGTTTGAGTGAGGAAGTTTAGGGCTACTGTAGTTTTAGGTTCATTGTTACAGTTGGAGGTAGCGTCAGAGTCAGGTTAGGGTTGGGGTTGAGCTTAAGTTGTCCGCCTAGGGTTAGGGTTAGGTCTATGGTTTGATTTAGGCTTCAGGTTAAGTTAGGTTTGAACTTAGTTTGAGTGAGTAAGTTTAGGGCTACTGTTAATATTCAGTTCATTGTTACGGTTGGAGTTAGCATCAGGTTCACGTTAGGGTTGGGGTTGAGCTTAAGGTGTCCGCCTAGGGTTAGGGTTAGGTCTATGGTTTGATATAGACATCAGGTTAGGTTAGGATTGAACTTAGTTTGAGTGAGTAAATTTAGGGCTACTATTAATTTTTGGTTCATTGTTACGGTTGGAGTTAGCGTCAGGGTCAGGTTAGAGTTGGGGTTGAGCTTAAGGTGTTCGCCTAGGGTTAGGGTTAGGTCAGTGGTTTGATTTAGGCTTCATGTTAGGTTAGGTTTGAACTTAGTTTGAGTGAGGAAGTTTATGGCTACTGTAGTTTTCTGTTCATTGTTACAGTTGGAGGTAGAGTCAGGGCCTGGTTAGGGTTGGGGTTGAGCTTAAGGTGTCTCCCTAGGGTTAGGGTTAGGTCTATGGTTTGATTTAGGCTTCAGGTTAGGTTAGGTTTGAACTTAGTTTGAGTGAGTAAGTTTAGGGCTACTGTTAGTTTTCGGTTCCTTGTTACGGTTGGAGTTAGCGTCAGGGTCAGGTTAGGGTTGGGGTTGAGCTTAGGGTGTCCGCCTAGGGTTAGGGTTAGGTCTATGGTTTGATTTAGGCCTCAGGTTAGGTTAGGTTTGAACTTAGTTTGAGGGAGTAAATTTAGGGCTACTGTTAATTTTCGGTTCATTGTTACCGTTGGAGTTAGCGTCAGAGTCAGGTAAGGATTGGGGTTGAGCTTAAGGTGTCCGCCTAGGGTTAGGGTTAGGTCTATGGTTTGATTTAGGCTTCAGGTTAGGTTAGGTCTGAACTTAGTTTGAGAGGGTAAGTTTATTGATACTGTTAGTTTTCGGTTCAGTGTTACGGTTGGAGTCAGCGTCAGGTTCAGGTTAGGGTTGGGGTTGAGCTTAGGTATCTGCCTAGGGTTAGGGTTAGGTCTATGGTTAGATTTAGGGTTTAGGTTAGGTTAGGTTTGAAGTTAGTTTCAGTGAGTAAGTTTAGGGCTACTGTTAGTTTTAGGTTCAGTGTTACGGTTGGAGTTACCGTCAGAGTCAGGGTACGGTTGGGATTGAGCTTAAGGTGTCCGCCTAGGGTTAGGGTTAGGTCTATGGTTTGATTTAGCTTTCAGGTTAGGTTAGGTTTGAACTTAGCTTGAGTGAGTAAGTTTAGGGCTACTATTAATTTTCGGTTCATTGTTACGGTTGGAGTTAGCGTCAGGGTCAAATTAGGGTTTGGGTTGAGCTTAAGTTGTCCGCCTAGGGTTATGGTTAGGTCTGTGGTCTGATTTAGGCTTCATGTTAGGATAGGTTTGAACTTAGTTTGAGTGAGGAAGTTTAGGGCTACTGTTAATTTTTGGTTTATCGTTACGGTTGGAGGTATCCTTAGGGTCAGGTTAGGGTTGGGGTTGAGCTTAAGGTGTCCGCCTTGGGTTAGGGTTAGGTCTACGGTTTGATATAGGCATCAGGTTAGGTTAGGTTTGAACTTAGTTTGAGTGAGTAAGTTTAGGGCTACTATTAATTTTTGGTTCATTGTTACGGTTGGAGTTAGCGTCAGGGTCAGGTTACTGTTTGGGTTGAGCTTAAGGTGTCCGCCTAGGGTTATTGTTAGGTCAGTGGTTTGCTTTAGGCTTCAGGTTAGGTTAGGTTAGAACTTAGTTTGAGTGAGGAAGTTTAGGCCTACTGTAGTTTTTGGTTCATTGTTACGGTTGGAGGTAGCGTCAGGGCCAGGTTAGGGTTGGGGTTGAGCTTAAGGTGTCTGCCTAGGGTTAGGTTTAGGTCTATGGTTTGATTTAGGCTTCACGTTAGGTTAGGTTTGAACTTAGTTTGAGTGAGTAAGTTTAGGGCTACTGTTAATTTTCGGTTCATTGTTATGGTTGGAATTAGCGTTAGGTTCAGGTTAGGGTTGGGGTTGAGCTTAAGGTGTCCGCCTAGGGTTAGGGTTAGGTCTATGGTTTGATTTAGGCCTCAGGTTAGGTTAGGTTTGAACTTAGTTTGAGGGAGTAAGTTTAGGGATACTGTTAATTTTCGGTTCATTGTTACCGTTGGAGTTAGCGTCAGGGTCAGGTTAGGATTGGGGTTGAGCTTAAGGTGTCCGCCTAGAGTTAGGATTAGGTCTATCGTTTGATTTAGGCTTCAGGTTAGGTTAGGTTTGAACTCAGTTTGAGGGAGTAAGTTTAGGGCTACTGTTAGTTTTCGGTTCAGTGTTACGGTTGCAGTTAGCGTCAGGGTCAGGTTAGGGTTGGGGTTGAGCTTAGGTATCTGCCTAGGGTTAGGGTTAGGTCTATGGTTAGATTTAGGGTTTAGGTTCGGTTAGGTTTGAATTTAGTTTCAGTGAGTAAGTTTAGGGCTACTGTTAGTTTTAGGTTCAGTGTTACGGTTGGAGTTACCGTCAGGGTCAGGATACGGTTGGGATTGAGCTTAAGGTGTCCACCTAGGGTTAGGGTTAGGTCTATGGTTTGATTTAGGCTTCAGGTTACGTAAGATTTGAACTTCGTTTGAGTGAGTAAGTTTAGGGCTAATATTAATTTTCGGTTCATTGTTACGGTTGGAGTTAGCGTCAGGGTCAAGTTAGGGTTGGGGTTGAGCTTAAGGTGTCCGCCTAGGGTTAGGGTTAGGTCAGTGGTTTGATTTAGGCTTCATGTTAGGTTAGGTTTGCACTTAGTTTCAGTGAGGAAGTTTAGGGCTACTGTTAGTTTTCGGTTCAGTGTTACGGTTGCAGTTAGCGTCATGGTCAGGTTAGGTTTGGGGTTGAGCTTAAGGTTTCCGCCTAGGGTTAGGGTTAGGTCTATGGTTTGATTTAGGCTTCAGGTAAGGTTAGGTCTGAACTTAGTTTGAGTGAGTAAGTTTAGGGATACTGTTAGTTTTCGGTTCAGTGTTACGGTTGGAGTTAGCGTCAGGGTCAGGATAGGGTTGGGGTTGAGCTTAGGTATCTGCCTAGGGTTAGGGTTAGGTCTATGGTTAGATTTAGGGTTTAGGTTAGGTTAGGTTTGAATTTAGATTCAGTGAGTAAGTTTAGGGCTACTGTTAGTTTTAGGTTCAGTGTTAAAATTGGAGTTAGCGTCAGGGTCAATTTAGGGTTTGGGTTGAGCTTAAGGTGTCCGTCTAGGGTTAGGGTTAGGTCTATGGTTTGATTTAGGCTTCAGGTTAGGTTAGGTTTGAACTTAGTTTGAGGGAGAAAATTTAGTATTACTGTTAGTTTTCGATTCACTGTTACGGTTGGAGTTAGTGTCATCGTCAGGTTTGGGTTTGGGTAGAGCTAAAGGAGTCCGCCTAGGGTTAGGGTTAGGTCTTTGGTTTGATTCATGCTTCATGTTAGGTTATATTTGAAGTTAGTTTGAGTGAGTTAGTTACGGGGTACTGTCAGTTTTCGGTTCAGTGTTACGATTGGTGTCAGCGTCAGGGTAAGGATAGGGTAGGGGATGAGCTTAAGGTGTCCGCCTAGGGTTAGGGTTAGGTCTATGGTTTGATTCAGGCTTCAGTTTAGCTTAGGTTTGAATTTAGTTTGAGTGAGTAAGTTTAGGGCTACTGTTAATTATCGGTTCAGTGTTACGGTTGGAGTTAGCGTCAGCGTCAGGTTAGAGTTGGGATTGAGCTTAAGGTGTCCGCCTAGGGTTAGGGTTAGGTCTATGGTTTGATTTAGGCTTCAGGTTAGGTTAGGTTTGAACTTAGTTTGCGGGACTAAGTTTAGGGATACTCTTAGTTTTCGGTTCATTGTTTTGGTTGCGGTTAGCGTCAGGGTCAGGATAGGGTTGGGGTTGAGATTAAGGTGTCTGCCTAGGGTTAGGGTTAGGTCTATGGTTCGATTGAGGCCTTAGGTTAGGTTAGGTTTGAACTTAGTTTGAGAGAGTATGTTTAGGGCTACTGTTAATTTTCGGTTCATTGTTACCGCTGGGGTTAGCTTCAGGGTCAGGTTAGGGTTGTGGTTGTGCTTAAAGTGTCCCCCTTGGGTTAGGGTTAGGTCTATGATTTGATTTAGGCTTCAGGTTAGGATAGGTTTGAACTTAGTTTGAGTGAGGAAGTTTAGGGCTACTGTTAATTATCGGTTCAGTGTTACGGTTGGAATTAGCGTCAGGGTCAGGTTATAATTGGGTTTGTGCTTAAGGTGTCCGCCTAGGGTTAGGGTTAGGTCTATGGTTTGATTTAGGCTTCAGGTTAGGTTAGGTTTGTACTTAGTTTGAGTGAGTAAGTTTAGGGCTACTATTAATTTTCGGTTCATTGTTACGGTTGGAGTTAGCGTCAGGGTCAAGTTAGGGTTGGGGTTTAGCTTAAGGTGTCCGCCTAGGGTTAGGGTTAGGTCTATGATTTGATTTAGGCTTCATGTTAAGTTAGGTTTGAACTTAGTTTGAGGGAGGAAGTTTAGGGCTACTGTTAGTTTTTGGTTCATTGTTACAGTTGGAGGTAGCCTTAGAGTTAGGTTAGGGTTGGGGTTGAGCTTAAGGTGTCCGCCTAGGGTTAGGGTTAGGTCTATGTTTTGATTTAGGCTTCAGGTTCGGATAGGTTTAAACTTAGTTTGAGTGAGTAAGTTTAGGGCTACTGTTAATTTTCGGTTCATTGTTACCGTTGGAGTTAGCGTCAGGGTCAGGTTAGGGTTGGGGTTGAGCTTAAGGTGTCCGCCTAGGGTTAGGATTAGGTCTATCGTTTGATTTAGGCCTCAGGTTAGGTTAGGATTGAACTTAGTTTGAGGGAGTAAGTTTAGGTCTACTGTTAATTTTCGGTTCATTGTTACCGTTGGAGTTAGCGTCAGGGTCAGGTTAGGATTGGGGTTGAGCTTAAGGTGTCCGTCTAGGATTAGGGTTAGGTCTATGGTTTGATTTAGTCTTCAGGTTAGGTTAGGTTTGAACTTAGTTTGAGGGAGTAAGTTTAGGGCTACTGTTAGTTTTCGGTTCAGTGTTACGGTTGCAGTTAGTGTCATGGTCAGGTTAGGTTTGGGGTTGAGTTTAAGGTGTCCACCTAGGGTTAGGGTTAGGTCTATGGTTTGATTTAGGCTTCAGGTAAGGTTAGGTCTGACCTTAGTTTGAGAGAGTAAGTTTAGGGATACTGTTATTTCTCAGTTCAGTGTTACGGTTGGAGTTAGCGTCAGGGTCAGGTTAGGGTTGGGGTTGAGCTTAGGTATCTGCCTAGGGTTAGGGTTAGGTCTATGGTTAGATTTAGGGTTTAGGTTAGGTTAGGTTTGAACTTAGTTTCAGTGAGTAAGTTTAGGGTTACTGTTAGTTTTAGGTTGAGTGTTACGGTTGGAGTTAACGTCAGGGTCAGGATACGGTTGGGATTGAGCTTAAGGTGTCCGCCTAGGGTTAGGGTTAGGTCTGTGGTTTGATTTAGGCTTCATGTTAGGTTATCTTTGAACTTAGTTTGAGTGAGGAAGTTTAGGGCTACTGTTAGTTTTTGGTTCATCGTTACGGTTGGAGGTAGCCTTAGGGTCAGGTTAGGGTTGGGGTTGAGCTTAAGGTGTCCGCCTAGGGTTAGGGTTAGGTCTATGGTTTGATATAGGCATCAGGTTAGGTTCGGTTTGAACTTAGTTTGAGGGAGTAAGTTTAGGGCTACTGTTCGTTTTCGGTTCAGTGTTACGGTTGGAGTTAGCGTCAGGGTCAGGTTAGGGTTGGGGTTGAGCTTAGGTATCTGCCTAGGGTTAGGGTTAGGTCTATGGTTAGATTTAGGGTTTAGGTTAGGTTAGGTTTGAATTTAGTTTCAGTGAGTAAGCTTAGGGCTACTGTTAGTTTTCGGTTGAGTGTTACAATTGGAGTTAGCGTCAGGGTCAATTTAGGTTTGGGGTTGAGCTTAAGGTGTCCGCCTAGGATTAGGGTTAGGTCTGTGGTTTGATTTAGGCTTCATGTTAGGTTAGGTTTGAACGTAGTTTGAGTGAGTAAGTTTAGGGCTACTGTTAGTTTTCGGTTCATTGTTACGGTTGGAGTTAGCATCAGGGTCAGGTTAAGTTTTGGGTTGAGCTTAAGGTGTCCGCCTAGGGTTAGGGTTAGGTCTGTGGTTTGATTTAGGCTTCATGTTAGGTTAGTTTTGACATTAGTTTGAGTGAGGAAGTTTAGGGCTACTGTTAGTTTTTGGTTCATAGTTACGGTTGGAGGTAGCCTTAGGGTCAGGTTAGGGTTGGGGTTGAGCTTAATGTGTCCGCCTAGGGTTAGGGTTAGGTCTATGGTTTGATATAGGCATCAGGTTAGGTTTGGTTTGAACTTAGTTTGAGGGAGTAAGTTTAGGGCTACTGTTCGTTTTCGGTTCAGTGTTACGGTTGCAGTTAGCGTCCGGGTCAGGATAGGGTTGGGGTTGAGCTTAAGGTTTCCGCCTAGCGTTAGGGTTAGGTCTATGGTTTGATTTAGGCTTCAGGTTAGGTTAGCTTTGAACTTAGTTTGAGTGAATAAGTTTAGGGCTGCGGTTAGTTTTCGGTTGAGTGTTACAATTGGAGTTAGCGTCAGGGTCAATTTAGGGTTTGGGTTGTGCTTAAGGTGTCCGTCTAGGGTTAGGGTTAGGTCTATGGTTTGATTTAGGCTTCAGGTTAGGTTAGGTTTGAACTTAGTTTGAGGGAGTAAATTTAAGGTTACTGTTAGTTTTCGATTCACTGTTACAGTTGGAGTTAGCGTCATCGTCAGCTTAGGGTTGGGGTAGAGCTTAAGGAGTCCGCCTAGGGTTAGGGGTAGGTCTTTGGTTTGATTCAGGCTTCAGGTAGGGTTAGATTTGAACTTAGTTAAAGTGAGTAAGTTTAGGGGTACTGTTAATTTTCGGTTCAGTGATACGGTTGGAGTTAGCGTCAGCGTCAGGTTAGAGTTGGGGTTGAACTTAAGGTGTCCGACTAGGGTTAGGGTTAGGTCTATGGTTTGATTTAGGCTTCAGGTTAGCTTAGGTTTGAACTTAGTTTGAGGGAGTAAGTTTAGGGTTACTGTTACTTTTTGGTTCAGTGTTACGGTTGGAGTAAGCGTCAGGGTCAGGTTAGGGTTGGGGTTGAACTTCAGGTATCTGCGTAGGGTTAGGGTTAGGTCTATGGTTTGATTTAGGGTTTAGGTTAGGTTAGGTTTGAACTTAGTTTCAGTGAGTAAGTTTAGGGCTACTGTTAGTTTTCGGTTCAGTGTTACCGTTGGAGTTAGTGTCAGGTTAAGGATAGGGTTGGGATTGAGCTTAAGGTGTCCGCCTAGGGTTAGGGTTATGTCTATGTTTTGATTTAGGCTTCAGGTTAGGTTAGGTTTGTACTTAGTTTGAGTGAGTAAGTTTAGGGCTAATATTAATTTTTGGTTTATTGTTACAGTTGGAGTTAGCGTCAGGGTCAGGTTAGGGTTGGGGTTGAGCTTAAGGTGTCCGCCTAGGGTTAGGGTTAGGTCTGTGGTTTGATTTATGCTTCATGTTATGTTAGCTTTGAACTTACTTTGAGTGAGGAAGTTTAGGGCTACTGTAGTTTTCGGTTCATTGTTACGGTTGGAGGTAGCGTCAGGGTCAGGTTAGGGTTGGGGTTGAGCTTAAGGTGTCTGCCTAGGGTTAGGGTTAGGTCTGTGGTTTGATTTAGGCTTCAGGTTAGGTTAGGTTTGAACTTAGTTTGAGTGAGTAAGTTTAGGGCTTCTATTCGTTTTCGATTCAGTGTTACGATTGGAGTTAGCGTCAGGGTCAATTTAGGGTTGGGGTTGAGCTTAAGGTGTCCGCCTAGGGTTAGGGTTAGGTCTATGGTTTGATTTAGGCTTCAGGTTAGGTTAGGTTTGAACTTAGTTTGAGTGAGTAAGTTTAGGGCTACTGTTAATTTTCGGTTCATTGTTACGGTTGGAGTTAGCGTCAGGGTCAGGTTAGGGTTGGGGTTGAGCTTAAGGTGTCCGCCTAGGGTTAGGTTTAGGTCCATGGTTTGATTTAGGCCTCAGGTTAGGTTAGGTTTGAGCTTAGTTTGAATGAGTAAGTTTAGGGCTACTGTTAATTTTCGGTTCATTGTTACCGTTGGAGTTAGCGTCAGGGTCAGGTTAGGATTGGGGTTGAGCTTAAGGTGTCCGCCTAGGGTTAGGATTAGGTCTATCGTTTGATTTAGGCTTCAGGTTAGGTTAGGTTTGAACTTAGTTTGAGGGAGTAAGTTTAGGGCTACTGTTAGTTTTCGGTTCAGTGTTGCGGTAGCAGTTAGCCTCATGGTCAGGTTAGGTTGGGGTTGAGCTTAAGGTGTCCGCCTTGGGTTAGGGTTAGGTCTATGGTTTGATTTAGGCTTCATCGTAGGTTAGGTTTGAACTTAGTTTGAGGGAGTAAGTTAAGGGCTAGTGCTATTTTTCGGTTCAGTGTTTTGGTTGGAGTTAGCGGCATGGTCAGGTTAGGGTTGGGGTTGAGCTTAAGGTGTCCGCCTAGGGTTAGGGTTAGGTCTATGTTTTGATTTAGGCTTTAGGTTAGCTTAGGTTTGAACTTAGTTTGAGGGAGTAAGTTTAGGGCTACTGTTAGTTTTCGGTTCAGTGTTATGGTTGGAGTAGGCGTCAGGGTCAGGAAAGGGTTGGGGTTGAGCTTAAGGTGTCCGCCTAGGGTTAGGGTTAGGTCTATGGTTTGATTGAGGCCTCAGGTTAGGTTAGGTTTGAACTTAGTTTGAGTGAGTAAGTTTACGGCTACTGTTAATTTTCGGTTCATTGTTACCGTTGGAGTTAGCTTCAGGGTCCGGTTAGGGTTGGGGATGAGCTTAAGGTGTCTGCCTAGGGTTAGGGTTAGGTCTATGGTTTGATTTAGGCTTTAGGTTAGGTTAGGTTTGAACTTAGTTTGAGTGAGTAAGTTTAGGGCTACTGTTAGTTTTCGGTTCAGTGTTACGTTTGGAGTTAGCATCATGGTCAGGATAGGGTTGGGGTTGAGCTTAAGGTGTCCGCCTTGGGTTAGGGTTAGGTCTATGGTTTGATTTAGCCTTCAGGTTACGATAGGTTTGAACTTAGTTTGAGTGAGGAAGTTTAGGCCTACTGTTAGTTTTCGGTTCATTTTTACGGATAGAGGTAGCGTCAGGGTCAGGTTAGGGTTGGGGTTGAGATTAATGTGCCTGCCTAGGGTTAGGGTTAGGTCTATGGTTTGATTTAGGCCTCAGGATAGGTTAGGTTTGAACTTAGTTTGAGTGAGTAAGTTTAGGGCTACTGTTAGTTTTCGGTTCAGTGTTACGATTGGAGTTAGCGTCAGGGTCAATTTAGGGTTGGGGTTGAGCTTAAGGTGTCCGTCTAGGGTTAGGGTTAGGTCTGTGGTTTGATTTAGGCTTCATGTTAGGTAAGGTTTGAACTTAGTTTGAGTGAGGAAGTTTAGGGCTACTGTTAGTTTTCGGTTCATTGTTACCGTTGGACTTAGCGTCAGGCTCAGGTTAGGGTTGGGGTTGAGCTTAAGGTGTCCGCCTAGGTTTAGGGTTAGGTCTATGGTTTGATATAGGCATCAGGTTATGTTAGGTCTAAACTTAGTTTGAGAGAGTAAGTTTAGGTATACTGTTAGTTTTCGGTTCAGTGTTACGGTTGGAGTTAGCGTCAGGGTCAGGTTAGGGTTGGGGTTGATCTTAGGCATCTGCCTAGGGTTAGGGTTAGGTCTATGGTTAGATTTAGGGTTTAGGTTAGGTTAGGTTTGAACTTAGTTTCAGTGAGTAAGTTTAGGGCTACTGTTAGTTTTAGGTTCAGTGTTACGGTTGGAGTTACCGTCAGGGTCAGGATACGGTTGGAATTGAGGTTAAGGTGTCCGCCTAGGGTTAGGGTTAGGTCTATGATTTGATTTAGGCTTCAGGTTAGGTTAGGTTTGAACTTAGTTTGAGTGAGTAAGTTTAGGGCTACTATTAGTTTTCGGTTCATTGTTACGGTTGGAGTTAGCGTCAGGGTCAAGTTAGGGTTGGGGTTGAGCTTAAGATGTCCGCCTAGGGTTAGGTTTAGGTCTGTGGTTTGACTTAGGCTTCATGTTATGTTAGGTTTGAACTTAGTTTGAGTGTGGAAGTTTAGGGCTACTGTTCGTTTTCGGTTCAGTGTTACGGTTGGAGTTAGCGTCAGGGTCAGGATAGGGTTGGGGTTGAGCTTAAGGTTTCCGACTAGGGTTAGGGTTAGCTCTATGGTTTGATTTAGGCTTCAGGTTAGGTTAGCTTTGAACTTAGTTTGAGTGAGTAAGTTTAGGGCTACTGTTAGTTTTCAGTTGAGTGTTTCAATTGGAGTTAGCGTCAGGGTCAATTTAGGGTTTGGGTTGAGCTTAAGGTGTCTGCCTAGGGTTAGGGTTAGGTCTATGGTTTGATTTAGGCTTCAGGTTAGGTTAGGTTTGAACTTACTTTGAGAGAGTAAATTTAGGGATACTGTTAGTTTTTGGTTCAGTGTTACGGTTGGAATAAGCGTCAGGGTCAGGTTAGGGTTGGGGTTGAGCTTAAGGTGTCCGCCTAGGGTTAGGGTTAGGTCTATGGTTTGATTTAGGCTTCAGGTTAGGTTAGGTTTGAACTTAGTTTGAGTGAGTAAGTTTAGGGCTACTATTAATTTTCGGTTCATTGTTATGGTTGGAGTTATCGTCAGGGTCAAGTTAGGGTTGGGGTTGAGCTTAAGTTGTCCGCCTAGGGTTAGGGTTAGGTATATGGTTTTATTTAGGCTTCAGGTTAGGTTAGGTTTGAACTTAGTTTGAGTGAGTAAGTTTAGGGCTACTGTTAGTTTTCGTTTCATTTTTACGGTTTGAGTTGGCGTCAGGGTCAGGTTAAGGTTGGGGTTGAGCTTAAGGTGTCCGCCTAGGGTTAGGGTTAGCTCTATGGTTTGATTTAGGCCTCAGGTTAGGTTAGGTTTGAACTTAGTTTGAGAGAGTAAGTTTAGGGATACTGTTAGTTTTCGGTTCAGTGTTACGGTTGGAGTAAGCGTCAGGGTCAGTTTAGGGTTGGGGTTGAGCTTAAGGTAACTGCCTAGGGTTAGGGTTAGGTCTATGGTTTGATTTAGGCTTCAGGTTAGGTTAGGTTTGAACTTAGTTTGAGTGAGTAAGTTTAGGGCTACTGTTAGTTTTCGGTTCAGTGTTATAGTTGGGGTTAGCGTCAAGGTCAGGATAGGGTTGGGATTGAGCTTAAGGTGTCCGCCTAGGGTTAGGGTTAGGACTATGGTTTGATTTAGGCTTCAGGTTAGGTTAGGTTTGAACTTAGTTTGAGTGAGTAAGTTTAGAGCTACTATTAATTTTCGGTTCATTGTTACGTTTGGATTATGCGTCAGGGTCAGGTTAGCGTTGGGTTTGAGCTTAAGGTGTCCGCCTAGGGTTAGTGTTAGGTCTGTGGTTTGATTTAGGCTTCATGTTAGGTTAGGTTTGAACTTAGTTTGAGTGAGGAAGTGTAGGGCTACTGTTAGTTTTTGGTTCATCGTTACGGTTGGAGTTAGCGTCAGGGTCAAGTTAGGGTTGGGGTTGAGCTTAAGGTGTCCGCCTAGGGTTAGGGTTAGGTCTGTGGTTTGACTTAAGCTTCATGTTATGTTAGGTTTGAACTTAGTTTGAGTGAGGAAGTTTAGGGCTACTGTTAGTTTTTGGTTCATCGTTACGGTTGGAGGTAGCCTTAGGGTCATGTTAGGGTTGGGGTTGAGCTTAAGGTGTCCGCCTAGGGTTAGGGTTAGGTCTATGGTTTGATATAGGCATCAGGTTAGGTTAGGTTTGAACTTAGTTTGAGGGAGTAAGTTTAGGGCTACTGTTCGTTTTTGGTTCAGTGTTACGGTTGGAGTTAGCGTCAGGGTCAGGATAGGGTTGGGGTTGAGCTTAAGGTTTCCGACTAGGGTTAGGGTTAGGTCTATGGTTTGATTTAGGCTTCAGGTTAGGTTAGCTTTGAACTTAGTTTGAGTGAGTAAGTTTAGGGCTACTGTTAGTTTTCGGTTGAGTGTTACAACTGGAGTTAGCTTCAGGGTCAATTTAGGGTTTGGGTTGAGCTTAAGGTGTCTGCCTAGGGTTAGGGTTAGGTCTATGGTTTGATTTAGGCTTCAGGTTAGGTTAGGTTTGAACTTACTTTGAGAGAGTAAGTTTAGGGATACTGTTAGTTTTTGGTTCAGTGTTAAGGTTGGAGTAAGCGTCAGGGTCAGGTTAAAGTTGGGGTTGAGCTTAAGGTGTCCGCCTAGGGTTAGGGTTAGGTCTATGGTTTGATTTAGGCTTCAGGTTAGGTTAGGTTTGAACTTAGTTTGAGTGAGTAAGTTTAGGGCTACTATTAATTTTCGGTTCATTGTTATGGTTGGAGTTATCGTCAGGGTCAAGTTAGGCTTGGGGTTGAGCTTAAGTTGTCCGCCTAGGGTTAGGGTTAGGTATATGGTTTTATTTAGGCTTCAGGTTAGGTTAGGTTTGAACTTAGTTTGAGTGAGTAAGTTTAGGGCTACTGTTAGTTTTCGTTTCATTGTTACGGTTTGAGTTGGCGTCAGGGTCAGGTTAAGGTTGGGGTTGAGCTTAAGGTGTCGGCCTAGGGTTGGGGTTAGCTCTATGGTTTGATTTAGGCCTCAGGTTAGGTTAGGTTTGAATTTAGTTTGAGAGAGTAAGTTTAGGGATACTGTTAGTTTTCGGTTCAGTGTTACGGTTGGAGTAAGCGTCAGGGTCAGTTTAGGGTTGGGGTTGAGCTTAAGGTAACTGCCTAGGGTTAGGGTTAGGTCTATGGTTTGATTTAGGCTTCAGGTAAGGTTAGGTTTGAACTTAGTTTGAGTGAGTAAGTTTAGGGCTACTGTTAGTTTTCGGTTCAGTGTTATAGTTGGGGTTAGCGTCAAGGTCAGGATAGGGTTGGGATTGAGCTTCAGGTGTCCGCCTAGGGTTAGGGTTAGGACTATGGTTTGATTTAGGCTTCAGGTTAGGTTAGGTTTGAACTTAGTTTGAGTGAGTAAGTTTAGAGCTACTATTAATTTTCGGTTCATTGTTACGGTTGGATTATGCGTCAGGGTCAGGTTAGCGTTGGGTTTGAGCTTAAGGTGTCCGCCTAGGGTTAGTGTTAGGTCTGTGGTTTGATTTAGGCTTCATGTTAGGTTAGGTTTGAACTTAGTTTGAGTGAGGAAGTGTAGGGCTACTGTTAGTTTTTGGTTCATCGTTACGGTTGGAGTTAGCGTCAGGGTCAAGTTAGGGTTGGGGTTGAGCTTAAGGTGTCCGCCTAGGGTTAGGGTTAGGTCTGTGGTTTGACTTAAGCTTCATGTTATGTTAGGTTTGAACTTAGTTTGAGTGAGGAAGTTTAGGGCTACTGTTAGTTTTTGGTTCATCGTTACGGTTGGAGGTAGCCTTAGGGTCATGTTAGGGTTGGGGTTGAGCTTAAGGTGTCCGCCTAGGGTTAGGGTTAGGTCTATGGTTTGATATAGGCATCAGGTTAGGTTAGGTTTGAACTTAGTTTGAGGGAGTAAGTTTAGGGCTACTGTTCGTTTTTGGTTCAGTGTTACGGTTGGAGTTAGCGTCAGGGTCAGGATAGGGTTGGGGTTGAGTTTAAGGTTTCCGACTAGGGTTAGGGTTAGGTCTATGGTTTGATTTAGGCTTCAGGTTAGGTTAGCTTTGAACTTAGTTTGAGTGAGTAAGTTTAGGGCTACTGTTAGTTTTCGGTTGAGTGTTACAACTGGAGTTAGCGTCAGGGTCAATTTAGGGTTTGGGTTGAGCTTAAGGTGTCTGCCTAGGGTTAGGGTTAGGTCTATGGTTTGATTTAGGCTTCAGGTTAGGTTAGGTTTGAACTTAGTTTGAGTGAGTAAGTTTAGGGCTACTGTTAGTTTTCGGATCATTGTTATGGTTTGAGTTGGCGTCAGGGTCAGGTTAAGGTTGGGGTTGAGCTTAAGGTGTCCGCCTAGGTTTAGGGTTAGCTCTATGGTTTGATTTAGGCCTCAGGTTAGGTCAGGTTTGAACTTAGTTTGAGAGAGTAAGTTTAGGGATACTGTTAGTTTTCGGTTCAGTGTTACGGTTGGAGTAAGCGTCAGGGTCAGTTTAGGGTTGGGGTTGAGCTTAAGGTAACTGCCTAGGGTTAGGGTTAGGTCTATGGTTTGATTTAGGCTTCAGGTAAGGTTAGGTTTGAACTTAGTTTGAGTGAGTAAGTTTAGGGCTACTGTTAGTTTTCGGTTCAGTGTTATGGTTGGAGTTAGCGTCAAGGTCAGGATAGGGTTTGGATTGAGTTTAAGGTGTCCGCCTAGGGTTAGGGTTAGGACTATGGTTTGATTTAGGCTTCAGGTTAGGTTAGGTTTGAACTTAGTTTGAGTGAGTAAGTTTAGAGCTACTATTAATTTTCGGTTCATTGTTACGGTTGGATTTTGCGTCAGGGTCAGGTTAGCGTTGGGTTTGAGATTAAGGTGTCCGCCTAGGGTTAGTGTTAGGTCTGTGGTTTGATTTAGGCTTCATGTTAGGTTAGGTTTGAACTTAGTTTGAGTGAGGAAGTTTAGGGCTACTGTTAGTTTTTGGTTCATCGTTGCGGTTGGAGGTAGCCTTAGGGTCAGGTTAGGGTTGGGGTTGAGCTTCAGGTGTCCGCCTAGGGTTAGGGTTAGGTCTATGGTTTGATATAGGCATCAGGTTAGGTTAGGTTTTAACTTAGTTTGAGGGAGTAAGTTTAGGGGTACTGTTCGTTTTCGGTTCAGTGTTACGGTTGGAGTTAGCGTCACGGTCAGGATAGGGTTGGGGTTGAGCTTAAGGTTTCCGCCTAGGGTTAGGGTTAGGTCTGTGGTTTTATTTAGGCTTCAGGTTAGGTTAGCTTTGAACTTAGTTTGAGTGAGTAAGTATGGGGCTACTCTTAGTTTTCGGTTGAGTGTTACAATTGGAGTTAGCGTCACGGTCAATTTAGGGTTTGGGTTGAGCTTAAGGTGTCCGTCTAGGGTTAGGGTTAGGTCTATGGTTTGATTTAGGCTTCAGGTTAGGTTAGGTTTGAACTTAGTATGAGGGAGTAAATTTAGGGTTACTGTTAGTGTTCGATTCATTTTTACGGTTGGAGTTAGCGTCATCGTCAGGTTAGGGGTGGGGTAGATCTTAAGGTGTCCGCCTAGGGTTAGGGTTAGGTCTTTGGTTTGATTCAGGCTTCAGGTTAGGTTAGGTTTGATCTTAGTTTGAGTGAGTAAGTTTAGGGGTACTGTCAGTTTTTGGTTCAGTGTTATGGTAGGAGTCAGCGTCAGGGTCAGGATAGGGTAGGGGATGAGCTTAAGGTGTCCGCGTAGGGTTAGGGTTAGGTCTATGGTTTGATTCAGGATTCAGTTTAGCTTAGGTTTGAACTTAGTTTGAGTGAGTACGTTTAGGGCTACTATTAATTTTCGGTTAATTGTTTCGGTTGGAGTTAGCGTCAGGGTCAAGTTAGGGTTGGGGTTGAGCTGAAGGTGTCCGCCTAGGGTTAGAGTTAGGTCTGTGGTTTGATTTAGGCTTCAAGTTAGGTTAGGTTTGAACTTAGTTTGAGGGAGTAAGTTTAGGGCTACTGTTAGTTTTCGGTTCAGTGTTATGGTTGGAGTTAGCGTCAAGGTCAGGATAGGGTTGGGATTGAGTTTAAGGTGTCCGTCTAGGGTTAGGGTTAGGACTATGGTTTGATTTAGGCTTCAGGTTAGGTTAGGTTTGAACTTAGTTTGAGTGAGTAAGTTTAGAGCTACTATTAATTTTCGGTTCATTGTTACGGTTGGATTTTGCGGCAGGGTCAGGTTAGCGTTGGGTTTGAGATTAAGGTGTCCGCCTAGGGTTAGTGTTAGGTCTGTGGTTTGATTTAGGCTTCATGTTAGGTTAGGTTTGAACTTAGTTTGAGTGAGGAAGTTTAGGGCTACTGTTAGTTTTTGGTTCATCGTTGCGGTTGGAGGTAGCCTTAGGGTCAGGTTAGGGTTGGGGTTGAGCTTCAGGTGTCCGCCTAGGGTTAGGGTTAGGTCTATGGTTTGATATAGGCATCAGGTTAGGTTAGGTTTGAACTTAGTTTGAGGGAGTAAGTTTAGGGGTACTGTTCGTTTTCGGTTCAGTGTTACGGTTGGAGTTAGCGTCACGGTCAGGATAGGGTTGGGGTTGAGCTTAAGGTTTCCGCCTAGGGTTAGGGTTAGGTCTGTGGTTTTATTTAGGCTTCAGGTTAGGTTAGCTTTGAACTTAGTTTGAGTGAGTAAGTATAGGGCTACTCTTAGTTTTCGGTTGAGTGTTACAATTGGAGTTAGCGTCACGGTCAATTTAGGGTTTGGGTTGAGCTTAAGGTGTCCGTCTAGGGTTAGGGTTAGGTCTATGGTTTGATTTAGGCTTCAGGTTAGGTTAGGTTTGAACTTAGTATGAGGGAGTAAATTTAGGGTTACTGTTAGTGTTCGATTCATTTTTACGGTTGGAGTTAGCGTCATCGTCAGGTTAGGGGTGGGGTAGATCTTAAGGTGTCCGCCTAGGGTTAGGGTTAGGTCTTTGGTTTGATTCAGGCTTCAGGTTAGGTTAGGTTTGATCTTAGTTTGAGTGAGTAAGTTTAGGGGTACTGTCAGTTTTTGGTTCAGTGTTATGGTAGGAGTCAGCGTCAGGGTCAGGATAGGGTAGGGGATGAGCTTAAGGTGTCCGCGTAGGGTTAGGGTTAGGTCTATGGTTTGATTCAGGATTCAGTTTAGCTTAGGTTTGAACTTAGTTTGAGTGAGTACGTTTAGGGCTACTATTAATTTTCGGTTAATTGTTTCGGTTGGAGTTAGCGTCAGGGTCAAGTTAGGGTTGGGGTTGAGCTGAAGGTGTCCGCCTAGGGTTAGAGTTAGGTCTGTGGTTTGATTTAGGCTTCAAGTTAGGTTAGGTTTGAACTTAGTTTGAGGGAGTAAGTTTAGGGCTACTGTTAGTTTTCGGTTCAGTGTTATGGTTGGAGTTAGCGTCAAGGTCAGGATAGGGTTGGGATTGAGTTTAAGGTGTCCGTCTAGGGTTAGGGTTAGGACTATGGTTTGATTTAGGCTTCAGGTTAGGTTAGGTTTGAACTTAGTTTGAGTGAGTAAGTTTAGAGCTACTATTAATTTTCGGTTCATTGTTACGGTTGGATTTTGCGGCAGGGTCAGGTTAGCGTTGGGTTTGAGATTAAGGTGTCCGCCTAGGGTTAGTGTTAGGTCTGTGGTTTGATTTAGGCTTCATGTTAGGTTAGGTTTGAACTTAGTTTGAGTGAGGAAGTTTAGGGCTACTGTTAGTTTTTGGTTCATCGTTGCGGTTGGAGGTAGCCTTAGGGTCAGGTTAGGGTTGGGGTTGAGCTTCAGGTGTCCGCCTAGGGTTAGGGTTAGGTCTATGGTTTGATATAGGCATCAGGTTAGGTTAGGTTTGAACTTAGTTTGAGGGAGTAAGTTTAGGGGTACTGTTCGTTTTCGGTTCAGTGTTACGGTTGGAGTTAGCGTCACGGTCAGGATAGGGTTGGGGTTGAGCTTAAGGTTTCCGCCTAGGGTTAGGGTTAGGTCTGTGGTTTTATTTAGGCTTCAGGTTAGGTTAGCTTTGAACTTAGTTTGAGTGAGTAAGTATAGGGCTACTCTTAGTTTTCGGTTGAGTGTTACAATTGGAGTTAGCGTCACGGTCAATTTAGGGTTTGGGTTGAGCTTAAGGTGTCCGTCTAGGGTTAGGGTTAGGTCTATGGTTTGATTTAGGCTTCAGGTTAGGTTAGGTTTGAACTTAGTATGAGGGAGTAAATTTAGGGTTACTGTTAGTGTTCGATTCATTTTTACGGTTGGAGTTAGCGTCATCGTCAGGTTAGGGGTGGGGTAGATCTTAAGGTGTCCGCCTAGGGTTAGGGTTAGGTCTTTGGTTTGATTCAGGCTTCAGGTTAGGTTAGGTTTGATCTTAGTTTGAGTGAGTAAGTTTAGGGGTACTGTCAGTTTTTGGTTCAGTGTTATGGTAGGAGTCAGCGTCAGGGTCAGGATAGGGTAGGGGATGAGCTTAAGGTGTCCGCGTAGGGTTAGGGTTAGGTCTATGGTTTGATTCAGGATTCAGTTTAGCTTAGGTTTGAACTTAGTTTGAGTGAGTACGTTTAGGGCTACTATTAATTTTCGGTTAATTGTTTCGGTTGGAGTTAGCGTCAGGGTCAAGTTAGGGTTGGGGTTGAGCTGAAGGTGTCCGCCTAGGGTTAGAGTTAGGTCTGTGGTTTGATTTAGGCTTCAAGTTAGGTTAGGTTTGAACTTAGTTTGAGGGAGTAAGTTTAGGGCTACTGTTAGTTTTCGGTTCAGTGTTATGGTTGGAGTTAGCGTCAAGGTCAGGATAGGGTTGGGATTGAGTTTAAGGTGTCCGTCTAGGGTTAGGGTTAGGACTATGGTTTGATTTAGGCTTCAGGTTAGGTTAGGTTTGAACTTAGTTTGAGTGAGTAAGTTTAGAGCTACTATTAATTTTCGGTTCATTGTTACGGTTGGATTTTGCGGCAGGGTCAGGTTAGCGTTGGGTTTGAGATTAAGGTGTCCGCCTAGGGTTAGTGTTAGGTCTGTGGTTTGATTTAGGCTTCATGTTAGGTTAGGTTTGAACTTAGTTTGAGTGAGGAAGTTTAGGGCTACTGTTAGTTTTTGGTTCATCGTTGCGGTTGGAGGTAGCCTTAGGGTCAGGTTAGGGTTGGGGTTGAGCTTCAGGTGTCCGCCTAGGGTTAGGGTTAGGTCTATGGTTTGATATAGGCATCAGGTTAGGTTAGGTTTGAACTTAGTTTGAGGGAGTAAGTTTAGGGGTACTGTTCGTTTTCGGTTCAGTGTTACGGTTGGAGTTAGCGTCACGGTCAGGATAGGGTTGGGGTTGAGCTTAAGGTTTCCGCCTAGGGTTAGGGTTAGGTCTGTGGTTTTATTTAGGCTTCAGGTTAGGTTAGCTTTGAACTTAGTTTGAGTGAGTAAGTATAGGGCTACTCTTAGTTTTCGGTTGAGTGTTACAATTGGAGTTAGCGTCACGGTCAATTTAGGGTTTGGGTTGAGCTTAAGGTGTCCGTCTAGGGTTAGGGTTAGGTCTATGGTTTGATTTAGGCTTCAGGTTAGGTTAGGTTTGAACTTAGTATGAGGGAGTAAATTTAGGGTTACTGTTAGTGTTCGATTCATTTTTACGGTTGGAGTTAGCGTCATCGTCAGGTTAGGGGTGGGGTAGATCTTAAGGTGTCCGCCTAGGGTTAGGGTTAGGTCTTTGGTTTGATTCAGGCTTCAGGTTAGGTTAGGTTTGATCTTAGTTTGAGTGAGTAAGTTTAGGGGTACTGTCAGTTTTTGGTTCAGTGTTATGGTAGGAGTCAGCGTCAGGGTCAGGATAGGGTAGGGGATGAGCTTAAGGTGTCCGCGTAGGGTTAGGGTTAGGTCTATGGTTTGATTCAGGATTCAGTTTAGCTTAGGTTTGAACTTAGTTTGAGTGAGTACGTTTAGGGCTACTATTAATTTTCGGTTAATTGTTTCGGTTGGAGTTAGCGTCAGGGTCAAGTTAGGGTTGGGGTTGAGCTGAAGGTGTCCGCCTAGGGTTAGAGTTAGGTCTGTGGTTTGATTTAGGCTTCAAGTTAGGTTAGGTTTGAACTTAGTTTGAGTGAGGAAGTTTAGGGCTACTGTTAGTTTTTGGTTCATCGTTACGGTTGGAGGTGGCCTTAGGGTCAGGTTAGTGTTGGGGTTGAGCTAAAGGTGTCCGCCTAGGGTTAGGGTTAGGTCTATGGTTAGATATAGGCATCAGGTTAGGTTAGGTTTGAACTTAGTTTGATGGAGTAAGTTTAGGGCAACTGTTCGTTTTCGGTTCAGTGAGACGGTTGGAGTTAGCGTCAGGGTCAGGATATGGTTGGGGTTGAGCTTAAGGTTTCCGACTAGGGTTAGGGTTAGGTCTATGGTTTGATTTAGGCTTCAGGTTAGGTTAGCTTTGAACTTAATTTGAGTGAGTAAGTTTAGGGCTACTGTTAGTTTTCGGTTGAGTGTTACAATTGGAGTTAGTGTCAGGGTCAATTTAGGGTTTGGGTTGAGCTTAAAGTGTCCGTCTAGGGTTAGGGTTAGGTCTATGGTTTGATTTAGGCTTCAGGTTAGGTTAGGTTTGAACTTAGTTTGAGGGAGTAAATTTAGGGTTACTGTTAGTTTTCGATTCACTGGTACGGTTGGAGTTAGCGTCATCGTCAGGTTAGGGTTAGGGTAGAGCTTAATAAGTCCGCCTATGGTTAGGGTTAGGTCTCTGGTTTGATTCAGGCTTCAGGTAAGGTTAGGTTTGAGCTTAGTTTGAGTGAGTAAGTTTAGGGGTACTGTAAGTTTTCGGTTCAGTGTTATGGTTGGAGTCAGCGTCAGGGTCAGGATAGTGTAGGGGATGTGCTTAAGGTGTCCGCCTAGGGTTAGGGTTAGGTCTATGGTTTGATTCAGGCTTCAGTTTAGCTAAGTTTTGAAATTAGTTTGAGTGAGTAAGTTTAGGGCTACTGTTAATTATCGGTTCAGTGTTTCGGTTGGAGTTAGCGTCAGCGTCAGGTTAGAGATGGGTTTGAGCTTAAGGTGTCCGCCTAGGGTTAGGGTTAGGTCTATGGTTTGATTTAGGCTTCAGGTTAGGTTAGGTTTGAACTTAGTTTGAGGGAGTAAGTTTAGGGATACTCTTAGTTTTCGGTTGAGTGTTACGGTAGGAGTTAGCGTCAGGGTCAGGTTAGGTTTGGGGTTGAGCTTAAGGTATCCGCCTAGGGTTAGGGTTAGGTCTATGGTTCGATTTAGGCTTCAGGTTAGGTTAGATTGGAACTTAGTTTGAGAGAGTAAGTTTAGGGCTACTGTCAGTTTTCGGTTCAGTGTTACGGTTGCAGTTAGCGTCAGGGTCAGGTTAGTTTTGGGGTTGAGCTTAAGGTGTCTTCCTAGGGTCAGGGTTAGGTCTATGGATTGATTTAGTCTTCTGGGTAGGTTAGGTTTGAACTTAGTTTGAGAGAGTAAGTTTAGGGATACTGTTAGTTTTTGGTTCAGTATTACGGTTGGAGTAAGCGTCAGGGTCAGGTTAGGGTTGGGGTAGAGCTTAAGGAGTCCGCCTAGGGTTAGGGTTAGGTCTTTGGTTTGATTCAGGCTTCAGGTAAGGTTAGGTTTGAACTTTGTTTGAGTGAGTAAGTTTAGGGGTAATGTCAGTTTTCGGTTCAGTATTACGGTTGGACTTAGCGTCAGGGTCAGGATAGGGTAGGGTATGAGCTTAAGGTGTCCGCCTAGGGTTAGGGTTAGGTCTATGGTTTGATTCAGGCTTCAGTTTACTTAGGTTTGAACTTAGTTTGAGTGAGTAAGTTTAGGGCTACTGTTAATTTTCGGTTTAGTGTTATGGTTGGAGTTAGCGTCAGCGTCAGGTTAGATTTGGGGTTGAGCTTAAGGTGTCCGCCTAGGGTTAGGGTTAGTTCTATGGTTTGATTTAGGCTTCAGGTTAGGTTAGGTTTGAACTTAGTTTGAGGGAGTAAGTTTAGGGCTACTGTTAGTTTTCGGTTCAGTGTTACGGTTACAGTTAGCGTCACGGTCAGGTTAGGGTTTGGGTTGAGCTTAAGGTGTCCGCCTAGGGTTAGGGTTAGGTCTATGGTTTGATTTAGCCTTCAGGTTAGGTTAGGTTTGAACTTAGTTTGAGAGAGTAAGTTTAGGGATAGTATTAGTTTTTGGTTCAGTGTTACGGTTGGAGTAAGCGTCAGGATGAGGTTAGGGTTGGGGTTGAGCTTCAGGTATCTGCGTAGGGTTAGGGTTAGGTCTATGGTTTGATTTAGGGTTTAGGTTAGGTTACGTTTGAACTTAGTTTCAGTGAGTAAGTTTAGGGCTACTGTTAGTTTTCGGTTCAGTGTTACCGTTGGAGTTAGCGTCAGGGTCAGGATAGGGTTGGGATTGAGCTTAAGGGTGTCTGCCTAGGGTTAGGGTTAGGTCTATGGTTTGACTTAGGCTTAAGGTTAGGATAGGTTTGAACTTAGTTTGAGTGAGTAAGTATAGGGCTACTCTTAATTTTTGTTTCATTGTTAAGTTTGGAGTTAGCGTCAGGATCAGGTTAGGGTTGGGGTTGAGCTTAAGGTGTCCGCCTAGGGTTAGGGTTTGGTCTGTGGTTTGATTTAGGCTTCATGTTAGGTTAGGTTTGAATTTAGTTTGAGTGAGGAAGTTTAGGGTTACTGTAGTTTTCGGTTCATTGTTACGGTTGGAGGTAGCGTCAGGGCCAGGTTAGGGTTGGGGTTGAGCTTAAGGTGTCTGCCTAGGGTTAGGGTTAGGAGTATGGTTTGATTTAGGCTTCAGGTTAGGTTAGGTTTGAACTTAGTTTGAGTGAGTAAGTTTAGGGCTACTGTTAGTTTTCGGTTCATTGTTACGGTTGGAGTTAGCGTCAGGGTCAGGTTAAGGTTGGGGTTGAGCTTAAGGTGTCCGCCTAGGGATAGGGTTAGGTCTATTGTTTGATTTAGGCCTCAGGTTAGGTTAGGTTTGAAATTAGTTTGAGGGAGTAAGTTTAGGGCTACTATTAATTTTCGGTTCATTGTTACGATTGGAGTTAGCGTCAGGGTCAAGTTAGGGTTGGGGTTGAGCTTAAGTTGTCCGCCTAGGGTTAGGGTTAGGTCTGTGGTTTGATTTAGGCTTCATGTTAGGTTAGGTTTGAACTTAGTTTGAGTGAGGAAGTTTAGGGCTACTGTTAGTTTTTGGTTCATCGTTACGGTTGGAGGTAGCCTTAGGGTCAGGTTAGGGTTGGGGTTGAGCTTAAGGTGTCCGCCTAGGGTTAGGGTTAGGTCTATTGTTTCATATAGGCATCAGGTTAGGTTAGGTTTGAACTTAATTTGAGGGAGTAAGTTTAGGGCTACTGTTCGTTTTCGGTTCAGTGTTACGGTTGGAGTTAGCGTCAGAGTCAGGATAGGGTTGGGGTTGAGCTTAAGGTTTCCGCCTAGGATTAGGGTTAGGTCTATGGTTTGATTTAGGCTTCAGGTTAGGTTAGGTTTGAACTTAGTTTGAGGGAATAAATTTAGGGTTACTGTTAGTTTTCGATTCACTGTTACGGTTGGAGTTAGCGTCATCGTCAGGTTAGGGTTCGGGTAGAGCTTAAGGAGTCCGCCTAGGGTTAGGGTGACGTCTTTGGTTTGATTCAGGCTTCAGGTTAGGTTAGGTTTGAACTTAGTTTGAGTGAGTAAATTTAGGGGTACTGTCAGTTTTCGGTTCAGTGTTACGGTTGGAGTCAGCGTCAGGGTCAGGATAGGGTAGGGGATGAGCTTAAGGTGTCCGCCTAGGGTTAGGGTTAGGTCTATGGTTTGATTGAGGCTTCAGTTTATCTTAGTTTTGAACTTAGTTTGAGTGAGTAAGTTTAGGGCTACTGTTAATTATCGGTTCAGTGTTACGGTTGGAGTTAGCCTCAGCGTCAGGTTAGGGTTGGTGTAGAGCTTAAGGATTCCGCCTAGGGTTAGGGTTAGGTCTTTGGTTTGATTCAGGCTTCAGGGAAGGTTAGGCTTGAACTTTGTTTGAGTGAGTAAGTTTAGGGGTAATGTCAGTTTTCGGGTCAGTATTACTGTTGGAGTTAGCGTCAGGGTCAGGATAGGGTAGGGGATGAGCTTAAGGTGTCCGCCTAGGGTTAGGGTTAGGTCTATGGTTTGATTCAGGCTTCAGTTTACTTAGGTTTGAACTTAGTTTGAGTGAGTAAGTTTAGGGCTACTGTTAATTTTCGGTTTAGTGTTATGGTTGGAGTTAGCGTCAGCGTCAGGTTAGATTTGGGGTTGAGCTTAAGGTGTCCGCCTAGGGTTAGGGTTAGGTCTATGGTTTGATTTAGGCTTCAGGTTAGGTTAGGTTTGAACTTAGTTTGAGGGAGTAAGTTTAGGGCTACTGTTAGTTTTCTGTTCAGTGTTATGGTTACAGTTAGCGTCACGGTCAGGTTAGGGTTGGGGTTGAGCTTAAGGTGTCCGCCTAGGGTTAGGGTTAGGTCTATGGTTTGATTTAGGCTTCAGGTTAGGTTAGGTTTGAACTTAGTTTGAGGGAGTAAGTTTAGGGCTACTGTTAGTTTTCGGTTCAGTGTTACGGTTACAGTTAGCGTCACGGTCAGGTTAGGGTTGGGGTAGAGCTTAAGGTGTCCGCCTAGGGTTCGGGTTAGGTCTATGGTTTGATTTAGGCTTCAGGTTAGGTTAGGTTTGAACTTAGTTTGAGAGAGTAAGTTTAGGGATAATGTTAGTTTTTGGTTCAGTGTTACGGTTAGAGTGAGTGTCAGGGTCAGGTTAGTGTTGGGGTTGAGCTTCAGGTATCTGCGTAGGGTTAGTTTTAGGTCTATGGTTTGATTTAGGGTTTAGGTTAGGTAAGGTTTGAACTTAGTTTCAGTGAGTAAGTTTAGGGCTACTGTTAGTTTTCGGTTCAGTGTTACCGTTGGAGTTAGCGTCAGGTTCAGGATAGGGTTGGGATTGAGCTTAAGGTGTCCGCCTAGGGTCAGGGTTAGGTCTATGGTTTGATTTAGGCTTCTGGTTAGGTTAGGTTTGAACTTAGTTTGAGTGAGTAAGTTTAAGGCTCCTATTAATTTTTGGTTCATTGTTACGGTTGGAGTTAGTGTCAGGGTCAGGTTAGGGTTGGGGTTGAACTTAAGGTGTCCGCCTAGGGTTAGGGTTAGGGCTGTGGTTTGATTTAGGCTTCATGTTAGGTTAGGTTTGAACTTAGTTTGAGTGAGAAAGTTTAGGGCTACCGTAGTTTTCGGTTCATTGTTACGGTTGGAGGTAGCGTCAGGGCCAGGTTAGGGTTGGGGTTGAGCTTAAGGTGTCTGCCTAGGGTTAGGGTTAGGTCTATGGTTTGATTTAGGCTTCAGGTTAGGTTAGGTTTGAACTTAGTTTGAGTGAGTAAGTTTAGGGCTACTGTTAGTTTTCGGTTCATTGTTACGGTTGGAGTTAGCGTCAGGGTCAGGTTAGGGTTAGGGTTGAGCTTAAGGTGTCCGCCTAGGGTTAGGGTTAGGTCTATGGTTTGATTTAGGCTTCAGGTTAGGTTAGGTTTGAACTTAGTTTGAGGGAGTAAGTTTAGGGCTACTGTTAGTTTTCGGTTCAGTGTTACGGTTGCAGTTAGCGTCATGGTCAGGTTAGGTTTGGGGTTGAGCTTAAGGTGTCCGCCTAGGGTTAGGATTAGGTCTATTGTTTGATTTGGGCTTCAGGTTAGGTTAGGTCTGAACTTAGTTTGAGAGAGTAAGTTTAGGGATACTGTTAGTTTTCGGTTCAGTGTTACGGTTGGAGTTAGCGTCAGGGTCAGGTTAGGGTTAGGGTTGAGCTTAAGTATTTGCCCAGGGTTAGGGTTAGGTCTATGGTTAGATTTAGGGTTTAGGTTAGGTTAGGTTTGAACTTAGTTTCAGTGAGTAAGTTTAGGGCTACTGTTAGTTTTAGGTTCAGTGTTACGGTTGGAGTTAACGTCAAGGTCAGGATACGGTTGGGATTGACCTTAACGTGTCCGCCTAGGGTTACGGTTAGGTGTATGGTTTGATTTAGGCTTCAGGTTAGGTTAGCTTTGAACTTAGTTTGAGTGAGTAAGTTTAGGGCTACTGTTAGTTTTCGGTTGAGTGTTACAATTGGAGTTAGCGTCAGGGTCAATTTAGGGTTTGGGTTGAGCTTAAGGTGTCCGTCTAGTGGTAGGGTTAGGTCTATGGTTTGATTTAGGCTTCAGGTTATGTTAGGTTTGAACTTAGTTTGAGTGAGTAAATTTAGGGTTACTGTTAGTTTTTGATTTACGGTTACGGTTGGAGTTAGCGTCATCGTCAGGTTAGGGTTGGGGTAGAGCTTAAGGAGTCCGCCTAGGTTTAGGGTTAGGTCTTTGGTTTGATTTAGGGTTTAGGTTAGGTTAGGTTTGAACTTAGTTTGAGTGAGTAAGTTTAGGGGTACTGTCAGTTTTCGGTTCATTGTTACGGTTGGATTTAGCGTCAGGGTCATCTTAGGGTAGGAGATGAGCTTAAGGTGTCCGCCTAGGGTTAGGGTTAGGTCTGTAGTTTGATTTAGGCTTCATGTTAGGTTAGGTTTGAACTTAGTCTGAGTGAGGAAGCTTAGGGCTACTGTAGTTCTCGGTTCATTGTTACGGTTGGAGGTAGCGTCAAGGACAGGTTAGGGTTGGGGTTGAGCTTAAGGTGTCCGCCTAGGGTTAGGGTTAGGTCTATGGTTTGATTTAGGCTTCAGGTTAGGTTAGGTTTGAACTTAGTTTGAGTGAGTAAATTTAGGGTTACTGTTAGTTTTTGATTCACTGTTACGGTTGGAGTTAGCGTCATTGTCAGGTTAGGGTTGGGGTAGAGCTTAAGGTGTCTGCCTAGGGTTAGAGTTAGGTCTATGGTTTGATATACGCATCAGGTTAGGTTAGGTTTGAACTTAGTTTGAGGGAGTAAGTTTAGGGCTACTATTATTTTTCGGTTCAGTGTTACGGTTGCAGTTAGCGTCAGGGTCAGGATAGAGATGGGGTTGAGCTTAAGGTGTCCGCCTAGGGTTAGGGTGAGGTCTATGGTTTGATTTAGGCCTCAGGTTAGGTTAGGTTTGAACTTAGTTTGAGAGAGTAAGTTTAGGGATACTGTTAGTTTTCGGTTCAGTGTTACGGTTGGAGTTACCGTCAGGGTCAGGATACCGTTGGGATTGAGCTTAAGGTGTCCGCCTAGGTTTAGGGTTAGGTCTATGGTTTGATTTAGGCTTCAGGTTAGGTTAGGTTTGAACTTAGTTTGAGTGAGTAAGTTTAGGGCTACTATTAATTTTCGGTTCATTGTTACGGTTGGAGTTAGCGTCACGGTCAAGTTAGGGTTGGGGTTGAGCTTAAGGTGTCCGCCTAGGGTTAGGGTTAGGTCTGTGGTTTGATTTAGGCTTCATGTTATGTTAGGTTTGAACTTAGTTTGAGTGAGAAAGTTTAGGGCTACTGTTAGTTTTTGGTTCATCGTTACGTTTGGAGATAGCCTTAGGGTCAGGTTAGGGTTGGGGTTGAGCTTAAGGTGTCTGCCTAGGGTTAGGGTTAGGTGTATGGTTTGATTTAGGCTTCAGGTTAGGGTAGGTTTGAACTTAGTTTGAGAGAGTAATTTTAGGGATACTGTTAGTTTTTGGTTCAGTGTTACGGTTGGAGTAAGCATCAGGGTCATGCTAGGGTTATGGTTGAGCTTCAGTTATCTGGGTAGGGTTAGGGTTAGGTCTATGGTTTGATTTAGGGTTTAGGTTAGGTTAGGTTTGAACTTAGTTTCAGTGAGTATGTTTAGGGCTACTGTTAGTTTTCGGTTCAGTGTTACCGTTGGAGTTAGCGTCAGGGTCAGGATAGGGTTGGGATTGTGCTTAAGGTGTCCGCCTAGGATTAGGGTTAGGTCTATGGTTTGATTTAGGCTTCAGGTTAGGTTAGGTTAGAACTTAGTTTGAGTGAGTAAGTTTAGGGCTACTATTAATTTTTGGTTCATTGTTACGGTTGGAGTTAGCGTCAGGTCAGGTTAAGGTAGGTGTTGAGCTTAAGGTGTCAACCTAGGGTTAGGGTTAGGTGTGGTTTGATTTAGGCTTCATGTTAGGTTAGGTTTGAACTTAGTTAGAGTGAAGAAGTTTAGGGCTACTGTAGTTTTTGGTTCATTGTTACATTTGTAGGTAGTGTCAGGGCCAGGTTAGCGCTGGGGTTGAGCTTAAGGTGTCTGCCTAGGGTTAGGGTTAGGTCTATGGTTTGATTTAGGCTTCAGGTTAGGTTAGGTTTGAACTTAGTTTGAGTGAGTAACTTTAGGGCTACTGTTAGTTTTTGGTTCATTGTTACGGTTGGAGTTAGCGTCAGGGTAAGGTTAAGGTTGGGGTTGAGCTTATGGTGTACGCCTAGGGTTAGGGTTAGGTCTATGGTTTGATTTAGGCTTCAGGTTAGGTTAGGTTTGAACTTAGTTTGAGTGAGTAAGTTTAGGGCTACTGTTAATTTTCGGTTCATTGTTACGGTTGGAGTTAGCGTCAGGGTCAGGTTAGGGTTGGGGTTGAGCTTAAGGTGTCCGCCTAGGTTTAGGGTTAGTTCTATGGTTTGATTTAGGCCTCAGGTTAGGTTAGGTTTGAACTTAGTTTGAGTGAGTAAATTTAGGGCTACTGTTAGTTTTCGGTTGAGTGTTACCATTGGAGTTAGCGTAAGGGTCAATTTAGGGTATGGGTTGAGCTTAAGGTGTCCGTCTAGGGTTAGGGTTAGGTCTATGGTTTGATTTAGGCTTCAGGTTAGGTTAGATTGGAACTTAGTTTGAGTGAGTAAGTTTAGGGCTACTGTCAGTTTTCGGTTCAGTGTTACGTTTGCAGTTAGCGTCAGGGTCAGGTTAGGGTTGGGGTTGAGCTTAAGGTGTCCGCCTAGGGTTAGGGTTAGGTCTATGGTTTGATTTAGGCTTCAGGTTAGGTTAGGTTTGAACTTAGTTTGAGAGAGTAAGTTTAGGGATACTGTTAGTTTTTGGTTCAGTGTTACGGTTGGAGTAAGCGTCAGGGTCATGTTAGGGTTGGGGTTGAGCTTCAGGTATCTGCCTAGGGTTAGGGTTAGGTCTATGGTTTCATTTAGGGTTTAGGTTAGGTTAGGTTTGAATTTAGTTTCAGTGAGTAAGTTTAGGGCTACTGTTCGTTTTCGGTTCAGTGTTACGGTTGGATTTAGCGTCAGGGTCAGGATAGGGTTGGGGTTGAGCTTAAGGTTTCTGCCTAGGGTTAGGGTTAGGTCTATGGTTTGATTTAGGCTTCAGGTTAGGTTAGCTTTGAACTTAGTTTGAGTGAGTAAGTTTAGGGCTACTGTTAATTTTCAGTTGAGTGTTACAATTGGAGTTAGCGTCAGGGTCAATTTAGGGTTTGGGTTGAGCTTAAGGTGTCCGTCTAGGGTTAGGGTTAGGTCTATGGTTTGATTTAGGCTTCAGGTTAGGTTAGGTTTAAACTTAGTTTGAGGGAGTAAATTTAGGGTTACTGTTAGTTTTCGATTCACTGTTACGGTTGGAGTTAGCCTCATCGTCAGGTTAGGGTTGGGGTAGAGCTTAAGGAGTCCGCCTAGGGTTAGGGTTAGGTCTTTGGTTTGATTCAGGCTTTAGGTTAGGTTAGGTTTGACCTTAGTTTGAGAGAGTAAGTTTAGGGGTACTGTCAGTTTTCGGTTCAGTGTTACGGTGGGAGTCAGCGTCAGGGTCAGGATAGGGTAGGGGATGAGCTTAAGGTGTCCGCCTAGGGTTAGGGTTAGGTCTATGGTTTGATTCAGACTTCAGTTTAGCTTAGGTTTGAACTTAGTTTGAGTGAGTAAGTTTAGGGCTACTGTTAATTATCGGTTCAGTGTTACTGTTGGAGTTAGCGTCAGCGTCAGGTTAGAGTTGGGGTTGAGCTTAAGGTGTCCGCCTAGGGTTAGGGTTAGGTCTATGGTTTGATTTAGGCTTCAGGTTAGGTTAGGTTTGAACTTAGTTTGAGTGAGGATGTTTAGGGCTACTGTTAGTTTTTGGTTCATTGTTACGGTTGGAGGTAGCCTTAGGGTCAGGTTAGGGTTGGGGTTGAGCTTAAGGTGTCCGCCTAGGGTTAGGGTTAGGTCTATGGTTTGATATAGGCATCAGGTTAGGTTAGGTTTGAACTTAGTTTGAGTGAGGAAGTTTAGGGCTACTGTAGTTTTCGGTTCATTGTTATGGTTGGAGGTAGCGTCAGGGTCAGGTTAGGGTTTGGGTTGAGCTTCAGGTATCTTCGTAGGGTTAGGGTTAGGTCTATGGTTTGATTTAGGGTTTAGGTTAGGTTAGGTTTGAACTTATTTTGAGGGAGTAACTTTAGGGCTACTGTTAGTTTTCGGTTGAGTGTTTCGGTTGCAGTTAGCGTCAGGGTCAGGTTAGGGTTGGGGTTGAGCTTAAGGTGTCCGCCTAGGGTTAGGGTTAGGTCTATGGTTTGATTTAGGCTTCAGGTTAGGTTAGGTTTGAACTTAGTTTTAGAGAGTAAGTTTAGGGATACTGTTAGTTTTTGGTTCAGTGTTACGGTTGGAGTAAGCGTCAGGGTCATGTTAGGGTTGAGGTTGAGCTTCAGGTATCTGCGTAGGGTTAGGGTTAGGTCTATGGTTTGATTTAGGCTTTAGGTTAGGTTAGCTTTGAACTTAGTATGAGTGAGTAAGTTTAGGGCTACTGTTAGTTTTCTGTTGAGTGTTACAATTGGAGTTAGCGTCAAGGTTAATTTAGGGTTTGCGTTGAGCTTAAGGTGTCCGTCTAGGGTTAGGGTTTGGTCTATGGTTTGATGTAGGCTTCAGGTTAGGTTAGGTTTGAACTCAGTTTGAGGGAGTAAATTTAGGGTTACTGTTACTTTTCGATTCACTGTTACGGTTGGAGTTAGCGTCATCGTCAGGTTAGGGTTGGGGTAGAGCTTAAGGAGTCCGCCTAGGGTTAGGGTTAGGTCTTTGGTTTGATTCAGGCTTCAGGTTAGGTTAGGTTTGAACTTAGTTTGAGTGATTAAGTTTAGGGGTACTCTCAGTTTTCGGTTCAGTGTTACGGTTGCAGTTAGCGTCAGGGTCAGGTTAGGGTTAGGGTTGAGCTTTAGGTATCTGCGTAGGGTTAGGGTTAGGTCTATGGTTTGATTTACGGTTTAGGTTAGGTTAGGTTTGAACTTAGTTTGAGGGAGTAAGTTTAGGGTTACTGTTAGTTTTCGGTTCAGTGTTACGGTTGCAGTTAGCGTCAGGGTCAGTTTAGGGTTGGGGTTGAGCTTAAGGTGTCCGCCTAGGGTTAGGGTTATGTCTATGGTTTGAATTAGGCTTCAGGTTAGGTTAGGTCTGAACTTAGTTTGAGAGAGTAAGTTTAGGGATACTGTTAGTTTTCGGTTCAGTGTTACGGTTGGAGTTAGCGTCAGGGTCAGGTTAGGGTTGTGGTTGAGCTTAGGTATCTGCCTAGGGTTAGGGTTAGGTCTATGGTTAGATTTAGGGTTTAGATTAGGTTAGGTTTGAACTTAGTTACAGTGAGTAAGTTTAGGGCTACTGTTAGTTTTAGGTTCAGTGTTACGGTTGGAGTTACCGTCAGGGTCAGGATACGGTTGAGATTGAGCTTAAGGTGTCCGCCTAGGGTTAGGGTTAGGTGTATGGTTTGATTTAGGCTTCAGGTTAGGTTAGGTTTGAACTTAGTTTGAGTGAGTAAGTTTAGGGCTACTATTAATTTTCGGTTCATTGTTACGGTTGGAATTAGCGTCAGGGTCAAGTTAGGGTTGGGGTTGAGCTTAAGGTGTCCGCCTAGGGTTAGGGTTAGGTCTATGTTTTGATTTAGGCTTCATGTTAGGTTAGGTTTGAACTTAGTTTGAGTGAGGAAGTTTAGGGCTACTCTTAGTTTTTGGTTCATCGTTACGGTTGGAGGTAGCTTTAGGGTCAGGTTAGCGTTGGGGTTGAGCTTAAGGTGTCCACCTAGGGTTAGGGTTAGGTCTATGGTTTGATATTGGCATCAGGTTAGGTTAGGTTTGAACTTAGTTTGAGTGAGTAAGTTTAGGGCTACTGTTAGTTTTCGGTTGAGTGTTACAATTGGAGTTAGCGTCAGGGTCAATTTAGGGTTTGGGTTGAGCTTAAGGTGTCCGTCTAGGGTTAGGGTTAGATCTATGGTTTGATTTAGGCTTCAGGTTAGGTTAGGTTAGAACTTAGTTTGAGGGAGTAAATTTAGGGTTACTGTTAGTTTTCGATTCACTGTTACGGTTGGAGTTAGCGTCATCGTCAGGTTAGGGTTGAGGTAGAGCTTTAGGAGTCTGCCTAGGGTTAGGGTTAGGTCTTTGGTTTGATTCAGGCTTCAGGTTAGGTTAGGTTTGAACTTAGTTTGTGTGAGTAAGTTTAAGGGTATTGTCAGTTTTCGGTTCAGTGTTACGGTTGGAGTTAACGTCAGGGTCCGGATAGGGTAGGGGATGAGCTTAAGGTGTCGGCCTAGGGTTAGGGTTAGGTCTATGGTTTGATTCAGGCTTCAGTTTAGCTTAGGTTTGAACTTACTTTGAGTGAGTACGTTTAGAGCTACTGTTAATTTTCGGTTCAGTGTTACGGTTGGAGTTAGCGTCAGCGTCAGGTTAGAGTTGGGGTTGAGCTTAAGGTGTCCGCCTAGGGTTAGGGTTAGGTCTATGGTTTGATTTAGGCTTCAGGTTAGGTTAGGTTTGAACTTAGTTTGAGGGAGTAAGTTTAGGGCTACTGTTAGTTTTCGGTTCGGTGTTACGGTTGCAGTTAGCGTCAGGGTCAGGTTAGGGTTGGGGTTGAGCTTAAGGTGTCCGCCTAGGGTTAGGGTTAGGTCTATGGTTTGATTTAGGCTTCAGGTTAGGTTAGGTTTCAACTTAGTTTGAGAGAGTAAGTTTAGGGATACTGTTAGTTTTTGGTTCAGTGTTACAGTTGGAGTAAGCGTCAGGGTCAGGTTAGGGTTGGGGTTGAGCTTCAGGTATCTGCGTAGGGTTAGGGTTAGGTCTATGGTTTGATTTAGGGTTTAGGTTAGGTTAGGTTTGAACTTAGTTTCAGTGAGTAAGTTTAGGGCTACTGTTAGTTTTCGGTTCAGTGTTACCGTTGGAGTTAGCGTAAGGGTCATGATAGTGTTGGGATTGAGCTTAAGGTGTCCGTCTAGGGTTAGGGTTAGGTCTATGGTTTGATTTAGGCTTCAGGTTAGGTTAGGTTTGAACTTAGTTTGAGTGAGTAAGTTTAGGGCTACTATTAATTTTTGGTTCATTGTTACGGTTGGAGTTAGCGTCAGGGTTAGGTTAGGTTTGGGGTTGAGCTTAAGGTGTCCGCCTAGGGTTAGGGTTAGGTCTGTGGTTTGATTTAGGCTTCATGTTAGGTTAGGTTTGAACTTAGTTTGAGTGAGGAAGTTTAGGGCTACTGTAGTTTTCGTTTCATTGTTGCGGTTGGAGGTAGCGTCAGGGTCAGGTTAGGGTTGGGGTTGAGCTTAAGGTGTTTGCCTAGGGTTAGCGTTAGGTCTATGATTTGATTTAGGCTTCAGGTTAGTTTAGGTTTGAACTTAGTTTCAGGGAGTAAGTTTAGGACTACTGTTAGTTTTCGTTTCAGTGTTACGGTTGGAGTTAGCATCAGGGTCAGGTTAGGTTTGGGGTTGAGCTTAAGGTGTCCGCCTAGGGTTAGGGTTAGGTCTATGGTTTGATTTAGGCTTCAGGTTAGGTTAGGTCTGAACTTAGTTTGAGAGAGTAAGTTTAGGGATACTGTTAGTTTTCGGTTCAGTGTTGTTGTTGGAGTTACCATCAGGGTCAGGTCAGTGTTGGGGTTGAGCTTAAGGTGTCCACCTAGGGTTAGGGTTAGGTGTATGGTATGATTTAGGCTTCAGGTTAGGTTAGGTTTGAACTTAGTTTGAGTGAGTAAGTTTAGCGCTACTGTTAGTTTTCGGTTCAGTGTTTCGGTTGCAGGTATCGTCAGGGTCAGGTTAGGGTTGGGGTTGAGCTTTAGGTGTCTGCCTAGGGTTAGGGTTAGGTCTATGGTTTGATTTAGGCTTCATGTTAGGTTAGGTTTGAACTTAGTTTGAGGGAGTAAGTTTAGGGCTACTGTTAGTTTTCGGTTAGTTTTATGGTGAAATTAATTATACTTTAATGATCAAGTTTGACTTTCTCAATAGATAACATGCAAATTTTCTTTTTACTGTATTGAACATTGACTTCAGCATTTCAGATGTTTTCCATATTTTGAAAGAAGAATTGAAAAGCTCTGTCTTTCCTCTACAAGGAGATAGTTATTTTTGGATAAAGCTGCTAAGTAACTATAATGTTTTGTCCAAGAACTGCGATTACATATTTCAAGTGCTGCTAGATGCTGTGTTATCTGAATAGAGAGATATCAGAACAGCAATCTGGAATAAATCTATTCATTGGGGATACAGAAATCAGGACAGAAAATTTCAGTAGAAGTTGCAAAGAGGTTCTAGGGTAGATGGAGACTTAAGGCTCTGTGTGGCATGCCAAGTTTCCTCTGTCTGAAACATTCTTTTCCTCATAACTTATTTAAACTTCAACATAGCATTTAAAATTCAGCTCAGTTGCTGTGTTTCTTTAACTAAATAATACTTTTTTGTCTTACTCTTTATAGTACCAGTTCATGTGTGTTTAATCTCTGCCACCTCCATCACACTTATAGCTACACTGGGGAGGGATTACTTTTTTTTTCTTTTTTTTTAAACCTTATTACTTAAGCATTTAACAGTGCCTAGCAGTGCCTAAGTATTCTCTCATAATCTCTTAAAGGGGCCAACAAGTGGCATAGTGATTAAGGTGTTGTAGTCTTGCATGGTTGACTGCAATTTGAGTCCTGAATTTGGTGGTTTGAAACATGCCAGGCCCATGTACGTGTATTCTCAAAATCCCAGAAGGAGCATGGAGAATGAATTGCAGCATGGTCATCTTCCATATGGGATGGTTTCTCACTTGCCCTCTCACTGTCTCTCTCTGTCTCTTTGGTGAATGCATGCAGCCTTTGACAAAAACCTTAAATTTTTTTTTTAATTAAATGAGTAAGAGAATGAATGACAACATGATGAGTTTACGTAGCAGATCATGAAAAGGATCTTTCAACTGCCAGTAGTATCAGGCACCTAAAGACCCTTCAATGGTAATTCTTAATTGAAGCTGAATTTCTACTGAAACATTGACAATCTAAAAATGAATGCTCTGTAATGATCAGTCTTGGAGGATAGCAGTAATTCCCTTTAGTGGTGATGGCCTGAGATTTAACAGACCCATTACCTATAAATTGACTGGGATATATAATATTGAACAATAAGGTTTTTTGTTTCGTTTGTTTTTACTGTTGCTCTAAACTGTTATAATGGATAAAAACACGTCTTGTTAGCCATAGTGAAAGGCTTCTCATTTTACTTTTTTTTTTTGGAGAGGTTTTTGTTATAGGGCGCGTGAGCTCGCCAGACAGACAGAGAGAGACAGAGAGATAGAAAGCAGGAAATCACCCCCCAGGGGGGATGGCCACGCCGCAATCCCTTCTCCTCCATTCTCCTCTCAGGATCTTGGGCACGCACGCACATGCGCCCGGCGTGAGTTTAAGCCACCAGGTCCGGGACTCGAACCACGGTCGACTACGTGGGAGTCCAGCGACATAGCCATTACGCTAACTGCTGGTCCCTCATTTTACTTTTGATCTAATAACTCTTCAAGTTGTAGAGAAGTGAAATGAAGTACATAAGTTATAGTGCCTACTACTTATCCCTTTGATGTGGACAGGCAATGCTAAACTTTATAGTAAATTGCGAGAGTATATGTACATATGCAAGTGCATGTAGAACACATTAATGCATTGCTTTTGGTTAATACCCGAGGGTACATGTGTGTGGTGGTGGTGGGGGGAGGGTAGATAAAGAAAGAGAAGTCTCCCGGTGGGGTCTGGTCATACTGTAATCCTTTTCCCTCCAGTCCTCTATGCAGTCAGGATCCTGGGCATGTATGTGTGTACCTGGCATGGATTTTAAGCATCTGGGGACATGACCCTGGTCCACCTTACGGAATCCAGTTTTCTTTGTGCATTAACCACTATGCTGCAGGCCATCTGACATTAATACATTTCTGTCTCTGGATAAATAGCTGTATATACATAAGCAAATATTCTTGTCATTAGACATTAGGGAAATATTCAGATTTCAAATTTTCTTGAAAATGAGCAAACTTAAGTAAAATAAAATATTTAAAAAATCTGACCTTCATTAAATTCAGCACTTATTTTATTTTATACCTTTCTGTTGCTTTTTTGTATATAAAACCTATACAGAGCTCCTGAAAAGCTCAGCTCTAAGCATAGCTCAGTGCTTGACATTTAGTAGTTCTTCAGTAAATGATGTGTTCTTTATTGTCAAATGCTCACTTTCTTCTAAGAAGTGATATTTTTCAGTTTTAATGTGAAGCAGAGTAGTGTTAAGTGGATGAAAGAAAAAAACTGAAGTGAATCTTTGTAGTCTCTTTTTGTATAAAAATTGAAAAATTCTGTGCTACACTTGTGTTCAAACATTAGTTTAAAATGGTACATTTTAGAACATGAATATTTCAAGTATCCACTAATTTGCATAATGCACATACTCACCACATCTTCCCTTATACTGCATATGTTTTTCAAGGTTAATCTCATGTGTGCCAAGAATCCTGTTCTCTTTCAGACTGACTATGATTTTGCACCAGAGACACCTTGGCCACAATCACAGGGAAGCCCAAGGTAATGCCAGTATCAGAGCAGCTTTTGTGCATGCACTTGGAGATCTATTTCAGAGCATCAGTGTGCTAATCAGTGCCCTTATTATCTACTTTAAGGTGAGTATACTTGAATTTACCCCCCATGATAGAAATTATTAGGTAGTACAGAAGCTGATCCTCCAATATTAACTTTTTTTTAAGAGGTTTTTGCTATAGGGCATGTGCACTATCCAAAAAGACAGAGATAGACAGAGAGACAGAAAGTGAGAAATCACCCCCTAGGGGAGATGGCCACGCCTCAATGCCTTTTCCTCCATTCTCCTCTCAGGATCTTGGGCACGCACACACGCACATACACCTAGTGTGAGTTTAAGCCACTGGGTCCAGGACTTGAACTGCAGTCAACTACATGGGAGTCCAATGACATAGCCAATATGCCAACTGCTGGTCCCCCAATATCAACTTGAAAAAGAATGACCAGCCATCTTTGCCTATATAAACTGTGCAGAATTAAAACAAACAAGCATCCAAAGCCTGAAATCTTAGAATATACCAAATTCTCAAGAGCTGCATCTTGAACTGTTGGGCTTCTAGTCTTTTAAGAAAGGAACAAAAGTTGCTTTTGTCATGGTGTTACGATGGACAGCAATGAAACCATAAATATCTTAGTGTTCTGGAGATGGAGGTAACAGGGATGATCTCTGGCTAAAATAAGCAAAATAATAAATTTGTTGGATCAAGTTTATTGGACATACTTCTGGAGAGAAGTCAAAGTAGAAATAAAGACATCACTTGGATCCAGATTTTTAAGAACTCTCCAACTTCTGACTGTCTCAGGCATCAGGCTGAAATCAATGTGGTTAAACCAATTTATTTCCTATTTTTGTCACCACTAAATATCTAAATGTTGGTAAAGGGAAGTCCAATAGACCTCATGTGTGTCTTGTACCTACTAGTTGGTTGTAGGGAGGGTAGAGCAGCATATAGTTTCTCTACTGTCCCCACAATTTTACTGACAATGAGGGAAAAATAACTTCTCCCTAAGAAGCCATGGTGCTAACGAAAAGTGAGAATAGATTCTGGGTGGGCCTCTGGTCCTAAAAAAATAAATATTCACTACGTATCTCTATTTTTAATACCACTACATATTTGCTACACAGATATTCACTTCATATCTCTATTTTTAAAACCAAGAACTAACAGAGGTAGGTTTCAGGGTAGGGATTGGGCAAAGGAGGGGAAATCATTTAGTTCTGTCTGCATCATGATTGTCCAATTTGCAGAGACTCTTTACTGTTGTCTAAAACGTGAAAACATGTAAATAGGAATGACAAAGACGTATCTGAATTCAGCTGATCACAACAGCCGTTGAAATCGTCAAGTTCAAGACAAAAATAGATCAAAACTGCAAAGCTTAGGGGAGTTTGAAAGCCCCATTACAAAGGTTAGCTTGACGCTGTGTTTCTCAGAAGTAGTGAGGCACAGTCTTTTCTGTGGCATAGACTTCATCGAGGGCAGAATAGCAGGTGTTTCATTCCAAAGCCAAGAGCTCCAGTGGGAGAAAGAACAAGAATGGTGCACTGACTCATATTTTTAGGACTATGTCCTACTGAGATGCTTGCCTTGAGTATGTGTCACACTTGCGAGGGAAAGAAATAAATTAACCCAAGACAGGCAAGACCAAAGTCTAGCTGTACTTTGGCCACATGTAGCCTTTCTTCCTTTAATCATAATTAAGGCTAAAAAGTCATAACACAGCATGGGCATATTTGTGCATATTTTCACCACATACTCTATACTTCTATTAATTTGATAGAAGTTTAAATCAGGACTCTTGAGAGCACACTTAAGAAATGCTCCCCTTTAGCTCTTTAATTATGGGGAAAGTATGCCCTGTAGTTTCCCTTCTACAGTAGTTTTGTTTTTTTTTTTTTTTTTGTTTGTTTTTTTTTTTTTTTTTTTTTTTTTTTTTTTTTTAGCTAAAGAGAAGAATTGAGTCTTGGGAAGAAAGTTTTGCTTCTGACCTGAATGTCAAGTGTCAGCAGGAAGAAACGGGGGACACAGAGAGAAAGAAGTAGCAAGATTTACTTATTTTACTGATCAGACTTTCTAGGGAGGAGGTATAAATTCAGTTAACCAAAGTCTCTTCATCTTTTAGCCAGACTACAAGATAGCTGACCCGATCTGCACATTTATCTTCTCCATTCTGGTTTTGGCTAGCACTATCACGATCTTAAAGGACTTCACTATCTTACTCATGGAAGGTAGGAGTAATTTTATTATTATTTCCAGGATCAATGTGTCCTCTTCCGTGTGATCACAAAACAAAGGAGCTGCAAGCATACTTATTATTAATTTATTTTACGGGGAAAATTTAAACTGACGAAGAAATCACCCTCACTACCAAAAAATTCTTTCTTATGCTAAAGCTTATTGCCTGATTTCCCTTTCCCTCAGTTCTGTATTTCAGTGATTTTCTTTTCATTTGTCACAAAGTAGTTGAAGAACTGCTGGCTTCTGCTCTTCTGTCTTCACTGGAAGAGTTAGCTCAGAGAGAGACATTGTGTAGTTCAAAGAGCAAGGTTTGTGTATCAGATAAATCTCAGCTCAAATTCTAGTTAAGAAAGTTTCTAACTTTAGAACCTTAAAAAATGTCCTTAATTCCTCTAACTTCAATTTTCTTACCTCAAAAGTGGGAACGCAATATCCACCCTATAGTGTCAAGAGGATAAGATGAGATAAATGACCTAATGACTAGAATGAAGTAAGAACGCAGCAAATGCAGCAAATGCAAGTTCTCGGTCCTTATGGCTGACTAAAGTGTAGGAACATGAAGGTTGTGGAGATGAACTCTGCACTGTACACCAAGAAATTCTGTTCTTGGCCATAGACTGGTTATAGCCCTGGCTATAGGGCCATCAATGCTGATGGCCTCAAAAGGCCAAATAGAGTTTTGATCATAACAAATCCATTTTTATTATCAGTAAAACTATTTGATGGCACTTGAAATGAGAGAATTACTGACTCTCAGTGATGTTATTGTAGTATATTAAAGACATAAGACACTTGATTATATATGCAAGGTGGTTTGTCATTGTTGTACTGACCATTTGTAATGGACACAAATTACATTTTTTTATTCTACATTTTAGGAAAACAAGTATTAAAGAAGGGCTAAAACCTTCATTAGCCTAATCTAGCAGTTCTCATGCTTCTGTGGCATCAGAATTATTTGAAGAACTTGTTAGAACACATGTAGCTTGGTGCACCCCACAGTTCTTGAGTCAATAGATCTTGAATTTGTAACAAATACTGGTGCTGTTAGTCCCAGGACCCATTTTAAGAACCACTAATATTTGTATATCACTGAAAGGATTCCTACTTAATGGCATTGAGAATATTACCTGGAAAATCCAATCAGAACTAGGTTTTTATCATGTCCAACATTCAGATGATTGAAAATATCCAGCATTTGCTGAACTTTTCTTTTTCGTCCAACACATTTTGACATAAGGTAGATTGTAATCTCAGTGACAGCTCCCACATCATTAATGTTCACTGCTGAGTATACGTTTAAGGGTCTGTTCTTGGTGGCATTGTAAGTGCTGGCAGATGATAATGTTGACAACAGTGAACAGATAGTGAAGTTAAACATCACTGAGTAGCAAGTGAGCTTTCTGGCCCAGAACATGCGAATATTTGGCTTTCAAGGCACAGATGCATCCATCTTCTTTCCTGAGGGCCAAGTGCTACGCTACAGCTGTTGTTGCTATTAGGGACATTATTGACTTAAAGGAAGATAAAAGACAAATTGGTGTACAATTTTAGATGACTTGTATTCCCCTTTTTTTGTCCCAGTATAGTTCTTTCTCAGTGATTTTCTTTCTTATTTTATTTAAGGAACAGGATAGAAACTGGGCTATCTGAGCTAAGTATTAAAACTAGAGGATAATTCCTTTCTGTAAGATACTAATTTTTTTAGTTCAGTTTTTAAGTTAAGTGTAAGCTAGGTATAAGGTAATATTTACACTTACTAAAATTTTTAAATAGTACAGAAAAGTACAAAATAATAAGAAAAAGTCTTCCCATAGATCCACCTTTGATTTTTCAGTCTGATTCTTCAGGAATAGTTAATAAGTTGGCATCTTGGTATCTTTCCAAAAATATTTATTCATTACCATACATATGTCTTTTTATATAAAAATGGGATTACATACTGCTTTTGTTCTGCCTCTTACTTTTTTCAGTTGGAGATCTTTTATAAAAGCAGACATATAGATACACTCTGTTATTTTTCAAAGTTGCATTTATACTCCACTGAATGGAAGTATAGGGAGCGAGTCTACCAAAAATTAGTGGAAAATGTGTATTAAGAAAAAAATATGTATGGATTTCAAAGATTTTTTTGCACCAAAATAGGCTTGTCCTTTCATCCCATTTTCATAAACATTTTAAGGTCCCTTTGTACTTGTATATGATGGATATTACAATGGTTTAATTACCACTCTGGCACATACATATTTTTAACATGTTTATATCTGTGGATTAATGCCTAAATATGGCATTTCTGTTTCAAAAGTAATGTGTATTTAAAATTTTTGTAGGTAATGCTATTTCTATCAAAGCTGTCATCATTCCAATCTCCTTCCCTCAAACAGCATTTGAAAATGTCCATTTCCTCACATTCTCACCATCATTGGTTATTATCAAACTGATGTTTCATTTCCAAGTTGACAGATGCAACTTGTATCTTTCTAATTTCATATAGAAATTAAAAATCATGAATAATATTGAGTATATTTTTAAATATGTGTATTAGCCTGAGGAACTATTTTTTTTAAATACCAATTTGTGTATTTTCCTGATGTGTTAGTTTTTTTGCAGACTGCCCCTCCACAAAATACGTTTGTAGGATATGAAGGAGCTTTGAGGCCAGTGGAGGGAATGTCTCTTGTCAACATTTTTCCTACAGTAAAATAAGTGATGATGAACTTGTTTTCCCTATAAAAGTAGAGATGGCGACCAACAGATGGCAAAATGGTTATATTGCTGGACTTCCACGTAGTCAATCTTGGTTTGAGTCCCAGACCTGGCACCCTGAAACTCATGTCAAGTGTATGCATGCCAAAAGTCCCGAGGGGGAGTGGAGGATAAGGGATTGCTGCATGGACATTCCTCTGAGGAGTGATTTCTCTCTTTCTGTCTCTCTGTCCCCTTCTGTCTCTCAGTGAGTGCACATACTCCATAGCAAAAATATCGCTCTAAAAAAAAAAAAGTAAAGAGATGAATGAGGCAAGAGAGAACAAGAGTAATGGGATCAGGACTTCATTTCAAGAGTTTTAGATAAGTAACAGGAAATCTTCAAAGGGTCACCTGGAACTCTCTAAAGTGATGGCACACATTAAGCATAACTTTTAGTGTGATATCTAGACACCAGCATCTGTGTAACACTTGACACTCAGAGTGCGGACATCAGAATCAGACAGCCCTGGCTCTGCCTCTCATTTGCGTGGCCTTAGTAATGTTAATGTTTCTTAACCTCTCTGACCCTAATTTGCTCTTCTCTAGTTAAATATGAATTGTGACATTGATAACCAGTTTCCAGTTTTTCACATACATGCATGCACACACACACACACACACACACACTTGTGTGTGTTCAGTACTATCTGTTGTTTCTGGAATCCATTGGGATTCTTGGAAGGTATCCCCTGCAGATAAAGAGGGACTTCTGTATATAATTGAAGCAGAGGTTTAAAGGGAGTTGTTCTTAGAAAAATCTTTTATAGCCTTTGGATCATCTTTACGTGTCAGAGATCTGCTCTTCTAAACAAATGGCTTTACCATTATAGTACTGCATGTTTTTTTTAAATTCTTTATTGAGCTGATTTCTATTTTACTATTCTAACCAATTGTTGGCTCTACTTCTCTCTGGGAAGCATGCTAGCACAAGTGTTCTTACACATTCATATTCTAACACATTCTATATGATAAACTTTGCAATGTTTGACAAAAGTGATCAGACTTCTCTTGGCCTTCTCTTTGGGCTAGAGACACCCAGTTCCTTTAGCCCAAAAGTTTCTGTGTGCCCCTCAAGGCAAGGCTCAAGGGTGACAGTCAAACTATTATATTCCATGACCCAGGCATTGAATGCTGACTGGTATAGCTAAAATAATGGAAAATTTACAAACTAAGTAGTAAGATGGCATTACAATATTGAGATCCCTTATGTACATTGCTCATTAAATATTTAATGTTTTGTCTTTTTCCCCTTGCTTCCCTCCCACCTGCCCCCTTCATTGCCCACCCTCCTTCCACACCATCTTTTGTATCCACATTTGCTCTCAAAACATTTATACATCCCAATCTTTAGTGGACACAAACATGGAAAGTTATCTGTTGATGATAATGGGTTTAGTACTATCTTTGGACTAATATATAGTATTTGTGCTGGGAAAATTCATTTTGTAAGCTATAAAGATGTACGGTGACTAAATGTTATAAAAAATAACTATATGCAAAAAAATTATTCATTAAGTGACCTGTTGGATGACTAACATTTGCATGTCATTGCAGTTTACCAAGAGCTGATGTTTTCTGATTTGCTTCTAGAAGAACTCTGTAGTCTATATATTGTTCTTCACCCCTATTTTACTACAAATATGCTGAGGATCAGGAAAGTTTAACATTTTGGGTAAATTCATGATAGTTGTAGTAAGAATGCTAACCCAGGGTTATTTTATGCCGAAGCTCATGTTACTTCACTTTATTTTCCAGGGCACATGCAAAGAAAATGAGGAAAAACAATTAATTTGATAATAAACTCTAAAAAGTAAGAGTGGTTATTGTTAGTTATTAGTAATAGTAATTGCATATTCTGTAAGCTTTATGTCTATGAGCTTTTGATTGATGATAAACTCTTTGAGCAACTCACGTGGCTCTGATTTGGAAACATTTGAAATAACCAGAAATGGAGAAGGCAAATTGATATATTGTTGAGGACTTTATAGGCTATAAAGCCATTTTGATGAACTGTATTTAGTTATAACAAGAGCCTCCCACTCCTTCCTTTTTCAGGTGTGCCAAAGGGTCTGAACTATAGTGATGTGAAAGAGCTCATCTTAGCAGTCGATGGCGTGGTGTCTGTGCATAGCCTGCACATCTGGTCTCTAACAATGAACCAAGTGATTCTCTCAGCTCATGTTGCCACAGGTCAGTGAGTTTAGTAAACACCTTCGACAAAATTCAGTCTTTGTTGGATGATATCCTTCTTTTTGTAGAGCTTGCCTTAGTGTCTATTGCCTATCAAAACACTGTAAAGTATTGCATACCAACATGGGCCTTTGAAAAGCAACTTACTTATTGATGTTGTCATAGCAACAATGATACAGTTGACACCCTTGGAGCTGACTATAGTCGGTTGAGGATAGATGAAACAAAGGACTAAAATGTCATCTCAGCTTCATGGCCTTGGACTCTGAATATTTGACTTCACCGCTTTGGATTGGTGTCCTAGAAATTGAATAATAGGAATTAATTCAATAGCTAACCTTGAGTATCTCCTATGTGTAAGATGCTTTGCCTGCTGTGGAAAATAGGAAGATGAAAGGGACCCAGATTCTACTCCTGAAGTTCTCATAAGCTAGTATGTGTGCTATAAGGAATTATGGTGGACTTTTGCTGTATGTTAGAATTCTCTAGCTAAATGGGATAGTCTTAAGATACTGGTTTTATACTAAAAACTACTTTTTCAAGTAGAAGAAAGTGATTTTGTCCATGTTATGCCCTAGGGCTGGGAGAATAGAAAGTGGGAGGTCTTTCATTATAGGAACACCAGTGACAGTCATGTGATGACTGTGCTTTCTCACATCTCCTCATCTTCTCTAGGGGCTCAGATCTGGCTTCAGATAATTTACAGCATTCACTACACCAATATTTTATGGCAGATGGAGAATCTAGTATCCAATCAGGTTACTATGGAAGGACTGTCCTCCTAATACCATTTGGGACAGGAAAAAAGATGGCAATGAGGGTTACTACTCTAAGAAAAGTCAGTAGGGAGCTCTAAATGCTGCTTGGTTCCTGCCAGTAGCCATGATATAAATTCTGATTACACACAAACACTGCAACCAGAGACCCTTGGGGGCTGATGAACAGGGCTGTCTAAAAAATGTTAATTTCATCTTAACTTTTCCTAAGGCTCATCTCCCTTTCCATGATCAGCTTCTAGGAGCCCAGAATCCAGAGATAATGGAGGCAGGAAAGGTTTCCATAGTTACAGGGCACTTCGCTCCACTAGAATTTCCCCCAGCCTTGCCTGTGTGAGTGTAGCTGATTGTTAGAGCCAACCTGGCTTCGTCTGAGTGCTTTGTCTATGCCCTCCACAACTGGTCAAAGACAAAGCACTCAAAGCTGGACTCTCAGCAGTCACTGATCAGTGCTAATCTCACTGTGGTTCTTTATCTACAGCAACCAGCCGGGACAGCCAGGTTGTTCGGACAGAGATTGCAAGAGCTCTCAGCAATAGCTTTACCATACAGTCACTCACCATTCAGATGGAATCTCCAGCTGACCAGGACCCCAGCTGCCTGTTCTGTGAAGACCCCCAGGACTAGCTCTGTCACTTTGTCAGCTTCTCACATTTGATAGGTCACTCCATGCTGCTATACAGTTTCTGGAACCAAAGGAAATAAGGATCCAAACAAAGAAATTTGAGAGACACAGTGTGGTACACATTTTATTCTTCTTTATTTATCTCCATCTACCAGGAACAAGAAATATTTAGCTCCATCAGTCAATTGGATTATATACTCATCACTAGCTGTGTTCAATGGCAGAAACGTGTGTATAGATTATTCCTAATTGGGGCTGAAATAACAGATGTTTGTAGTCACAGGCGGCAAAAGGCTCACCTCCTTTCAATAATGCATCCTGAGAATGAGTGGGTAAAGTTGAATATGGGAAAGTCTTTTCAGTGGCAGGAACAAATTAGCAAACATTTTTCATAAAATATGAGAGGGAAGGATCAGCAGATGACGTAATGATTACATCATTGGATTCACACATAATTGATCATGGTTCGAGTCCTGGACCTGGTGGCTTAAAACTCATGCTGGGCATGTGTGCATATGTGCCCCAAATCCTAAGAGAATGGAGGAAAAGGGATTATGATGTGGCCATCACCCTAGGGGATGGTTTCTTGCTTTCTGCCTCTCTGTCTCTCTGTGACTCTCTGGTGAGCACACATGCCCTATAGCAAAAATCTCTCTTAAATATATGAAAGGGAAAAGTAAAAGTCAAGACACGGATAAAAGAGAATCTGGAGGCCTAATGTCCTGTTAGAACTGGAGTTATTAACCAAACTCTAATATGACTTGGGCCATATCTTTTAACTCTTACCAAGATTGCTATGCACTAAATGAGGTAGAAATTTCCTCTCAGGCTTGCATCCAGTGACATTGTGAATATCTAAAAATATTGAACTGTATTTCACTCTTCTGGGTAAAAGACTTAGACAAGAGAAAGATGAATTGCTCCTTTTTTAGTGTTTTTGCATGATATATCTTAATAATAAAAGAAAATGAGAAACAGAGAGGCTAAGTACTTATCCCTGGTCACAGGGAAAACAATTTAATCGAAAAAGATAAGCATTACAAAGCTTTGAATAATATTTATGAAGCATCAAATATTGTCCAGTTACTATACTGGACTATTTAGATATTTTGCATTGTTTCATTCCAATGACAACTTTGGGAAGTTGGAGTTTATACCATTACAGATAAGGACACAAAACCCAAAGAGGTTCAGTAACTTAACCAATGTTGTTTATTCAGTCATCCAAAAAAAATATTTTTGATGCCAACTATGACCAAACCACCATCACTTTTGACCCCATGATGTTTTTCCCTTCTGTGGGGGAGACAGGCATGACATGAATATGCACACCTAAGAATATGCTACAAGTTGTGGCAGGTAATCTGAAAGAAGACAGGCTGATTTAGATTGAGGAAGCTCAATAGAGAGCCTCTGGAGGGAATAGCATTTCAGTTAAGACCTGAACAAAAAGTAGGAGCTGATCAAATGAACTGTAGAAGGAAATGTTTGCTAGAAGATGCGTAATGGCCCAGCCAGGGTTCTGCAGGCAGGAGAGGTGCTGTTGCAGAAGGTTAGAGACCACATGGGAAGGCTCTGAGTTTGTGTCCCAGCTTCACATCAGCATTCAGGTGCAATTGCAGGCTGCAGGCTGCGGGTAAGGATAGCAGCATGAAGGCCATGGGTGCCTCTGTCTCTTTGTTTCTCTCATGAAGGAAAGAAATAAATAAACTTTTAAAAAGAAGAAGGGCCAGCCCACTGCTTAGAGGTCAAGGGAACCAGATCCCACATGGCCAACTACAGTTCAAATACTGTCCCTGGCAGTTTGAGAGACACACAGGGCACATGTACACACATGTCTGATGTTCTTGCAGAATAAAGAAATCGAGTAGGGATTGCAGTATGACCACACCCCCATTGGAGGATGCTGTCTTCCTCTCTCTCTCTCTCTCTTTCTCTCTGTTTCTCTACCTTTCTCTGGTGAGCACACATGCTTTCTGGCAATTAAAAATAGGAAGGGGACCAGCAGATGGTGTAATGGTTACATTGTTGGACTCCCACATAGTTGACTATGGTTTGAGTTCCAGACCTGGTGGTTAAAACTCACACCAGGCACATGTGCGTATGTATCCAAAATTCTGAGAGGAGAATGGAGGAGAAGGGATTGTGGTGTGGCCATCCTCTCTGGAGGATAATTTCTTGTTTTCTGTCTCTCTGTCTCTCTAGCAAGCTCATGCACCCTATAGCAAAAACAAAAACAAAAACAAAAAACAAAAACTAAAACAAAACTCTGTCTCTTAAAAAAGAGAAGATAAACGGACATTTTGAAGAAAGGACTTGGTACATTTGAAGAACTGATGAAGGCCCCTGTAGCCAAAGGCTACTAAGGAAGGGGGTAAGTTAAAGGACATGGAGGATGTGAAGTAGGAGAGAAAAGTCAGGCTAAGCCCGTCTACCCTTTCTCTTTGAATATTTTTTCTCTGTTTTTGACCAAATAATGTGCATCCACAAATCAGCTACTATTTGAGAAGTGCACACAAATTATGACTCTACATTCCTAAAAATGAGAGGGATGAATAAATCGTTGAGTTTAAAAGCAAAAGATTAATGTATCCTGTTCTAGGTAGCACTGGATGTGGTCATCTCTACCCAAGTATTGGTCTAAGAAAAGATGAAACCTGAACTAATAGAAATGGTAATGGGCTGACCTTACTCCAGAGTCCCTGAGTGAAGCCACTGGCATGTGCATTGTGAAAGGGAAGTGCTGTGAGTGTTGTAGATGAAACAGGAAACTCGGGGGGCGGGGGGGTAAAGGAATGAACATCAAGTGAATGAGAAATCACGGTTTCCATCATCCCTTTCTGCTTCTTTCCAGATCTTTGACCTTGAGATGTTCTCAATTTCTCTGTGTTTTGTTTTCCTTGCCTGAAAGTAGGGTTTCTACTAGTATAACATGGAATGATAAATGTAAGGAACAAAGTTCTTTATCTGGTAAAAAGTGTTCAGTAAACGTTAGCTCCAATTCAGAGTTTCTCATCCTCTGCACGATTCCTATTTGAAGCCAGATCATTTTTGTTGTGGAGGGCTACCCTGTGCATTGTACAAGCAATATCCCTCGACAAGCTCTCAGTTTCACTCCCCACCCTGAATTGTAACAACCATACACATGCGCACACATGCGCCTCAGATATGAGGGAAGAAGGGAGGTGGCTTGACTTGTGGGGACTTTGAGCTTGAATGTCTGCTTTTTAATAAGACATGGCAGGATAAGAAAAAGGTTACTTGAGACTGTTCCTTTTATGTCAGTCCACTTCTGCCCACTTACCTTCTATATTCTCCATCCGGGGCAGGATCATTTAATACAGTTTGCCTGATACTTGAACGTTCTTCTGGCTATGTTTTGCTAGTTGACATGGTTACTGTGTCTTACAGCTATGAATATACGGTCTTATTATTTTTTTCCTTGCCCCTTTGGTAAATAAACCTCTCTAGAGTGTGTCTTCTTAAGCCAGGTCTAGGTATTGCACTCTTTTCTCTTCTCCATCTCCTCTGAGCACGTAGCCACATGCATAAATTAGAACAAGGCCTTCTCTGCAGATCTGGTCATCCATCTCTCCCTTTCACTCCCTCTGTGTACCAAGAGAATTTAATTTTGGTCTCAAGATTTAGATTCAAATAGTAGGAAAAAAAATAGGTGGCTCACTTCAGCCTCCAGCCCAAGCAGTGTATTTCAAACCACAAGAAGTGTTTTACTAGGTTAGTGGGTTAACTCAAATATTAATTAACTGATGTTTTCATTTATATTCTGCTATGATTCTTTGTATAGCTACTTCCTCTAGGATGTTTACATGGACAAGAGAGGCAACTGACATGAGGGAATTCTCTAATTCTGAATCCTTGGTCATATAATGCCATCTTATCACAATCCACATTTCAGCCCTTATTTCTAATAAGGAGAAAGAGTTGTTTGGGATGTGAATTCCATTTTGAATGTTTGAAGTCTGAAGATGTAAATGTCCATCAGGTAGTTAGAAACTTGGTCCTGGACCTTAGAATATATAATCTCTTGGAATAAATTTTAGTCCTAATTGGGACATATGTATGAATATACAGAGATATTTTTTGCAACGAATCTTTATTTTCTTGTTACATTTTGGCAATGAATCCTTCCTATTTGTAAACTCTAACCTATTTGTTGCAAAACTTCATATAATCATGCATTAAAAGAAAGTAATTCCACCTATCAGACTGCTCAAGCACTAAGACTAGCCAAAAGATGTGGTTGGATTGGGTTGTTGGAAAAGTCATAATACATTTTTACATAGAGTACTTCATGACTTTTCCAACAACCCAAAAGAAAGCCAGATATGGTCAAGAAGGGTCTACAAAAACATCTCAGTTGATGCCAACAGGTTACTCTCACAGATAACTGAGATAGTCTCCTGTAGGGAGAAGTAAGGCATATGCAGTCCATTCATTAACCTATGAGCATATTCTGAGCTCTTGCTTTGTGTTAGGCATTGAGCTTAGCTTTGGAGCTCTAAAAAGGGTTCAGACACTGCATGCTTCTAAGTCCTGGTTGTAACTCAGCATCACAGCTAATTAAAATAATATGGAGTACATTCATATAAAATAATGATGTGTAGGTTGACAGCCTGGAAATCCCAAGTGAATGGGTCTGGTTTGGAACCTGGACTTTGGGTTTTTGTTTTTTTTTTAAGTTACCCAGAGATGATTCTAAAGAATAACCAGAGTCTAGAAGAACCTCAATAACAAGAAGTCACTGAGTGGAGAGATCGGACACATACCAAGATAACTACAGTAGTAATGAATTGCAGTGATGCTGTGTGATGGTTAATGGACCGAGATGAGTATTGCTGAGTGGTTATGGCCAGAGAGAATTCATTTCATTGAGGATTATTGAGGCAATAATCATGCTGAACTTAGAATTATATACGAAGGGTCTCCAAGCAGCTGAGAAAGAGAAAGGCGTTATAGACAAAAGTAAGACTATGTTCAAGACATACTTAGGCTTGCCTGTTGGTTTTTAATTTGAAATGCAAAACACATAGCAAAAGAAACTTATCAACTCTGATTCTTTTCTAAAACAAAAACAATTTTTGCTACTTTATGATTATTAATATTGTAGCGAGCAAGAGTTATGACTCAGATGATTTTTATGTTATTGTCAGCCTCTAGCAGAGTGTTGGAAACCTAGCAGGCATTAATAATTGTTGTGGCAATGACTCTGGAGCTGTATGTGGGCCTTGTCATTATTTTTCACTTGAATTTGTATTTTTCTGAAATTTTCAGGGCTAAGAAAATATTGACTCTGACTGAGGAGGTCGTATCTGTACCTTCTCTGCAAATCAATCAGCACCCCTGAAATAGAGGCTTAGCATTCTGCTGGTGGCTTGTTCTGTGCAGCAGAGACAAATTCACTTGTCCCCCACCTCAGTGAGCACATTCAGGCAACCCGGATTGGAGCTGTTTAGGTTTCTAATGTTTTCTGCCACATTTGGCTTTTAGAATGTAAGGGGCAGTTCATGTCAAATCATTTCTCCTGTCTCAAGGGCCACTGAATCATTTTGCTTTTCCAAATTCTGCATTTATGCCTACATAAATACACGCCCTCATTTGTATAAGATAATACAGAATGGTTAATATGTACTGACTGCTAACTACATACTATGAACAGGTCCAACACCTTCCTGTGTTCCAGAGTCCTGAAGACCAGGTGAACTGGAAAACACACAAATTCTAGTGTAATTGTTTGCTGCTTCTTTTATTAAAAAAAAATATAGTTAGATTGTATGTCAAAACAGCACAAATGGCAGGAATGCATAAAGGAGGAAGTTTGTTTATCAACTAAAGAAACTGTCTCATGGCAGGAGGAAGTTTGTTTATCAACTAAAGAAACTGTCTCATGGCCGTTTTTTGATTTTTGCTATTTTCTGAAATTTTACTTTGTTAGTCTGCTAGTTCAAAACGTCTGGATAGTAGATTTTTTTGTTTTGTTTCGGAGAGATTATTTTTTCCTTTTTTTTTTTTTTTTCACTATAGGGCATGTGCGCTTGCCAGAAAGACAGAGAGAGACAGAGAGACGGAAAGCGGGAAATCTCCCCCCAAGGGGGATGGCCAAGCCACAATCCCTTCTCCTCCATTCTCCTCTCAGGATCTTGGGCACACACACACACATACCTAGCGTGAGTTTAAGCCACTGGGTCTGGGTCTCGAACCACGGTTGACTACATGGGAGTCCAGCGACATAGCCATTATGCTAACTGCTGGTCCCTGGATAGTAGATTTTTTGGTAAAGTACAAGACAATCATCAATGGGGATCTTTAGTATTTTAAGATGGCAAAATATATGCCACCTAAGGACTCTATGCCCCCTCTATCACTTTAGAACTTCTCTCTCTTTGCCTCTTCCTTGGCATGGCCAGAACTCCAGGCCATTGAAGGCAATGGAACAGTGTCGTAGAATTCTTGATTCCTAAGCATTGTATTCTCTCTGGCTATTGAAACATTAATGATCTTTTTGTATCTTTCAAAGCACACTTTATTCTCCTGTGTTCTGAAATCAGGTCAAATTTACCACCATTCTCCATCCTTCACATGTGTCTTCATCATCCAGTACCCAGTTAAGATTTATCTAGGGCTCTGTGGTGATGTTAGGGCCCATAAAAGGAATTTATGTGTTCCATATGTCTGGTTACAGATGGGAAACGAGAATGTTGAAGGACGTGAAGGAAAGAATGTTTATCCATTAAGCATCAGTTCTAAAGTTAGATTGCCTGAGTTTGAGTCTCAGCCCTTGTCTTTATTAGCTCTGTGACCTCAAGGCAGTGACTGAAATGCTCTGAACTTTTATTTCTTGAACAGTAAAATCTCCTTATTCAGGTGTATGACAGTTTAATAAATTGGAACATCACTGGGGCTCCGAACATATTAACCATTATGTATTATTTTATACAAAAGAGTATGTATGGATGTGGGTACAAACATAGAATTATAAATCATACAAACTTTGCAGTTTTTGAGTCATCAGTACAACTCCCACAAGAGTGGTAAAATTATTGGTGAGTGCTAAATGTCCCTTTTTCTACAATGGAACAATTGAAGCTTGCTGAGATAAAGGCATTTACTGAGAGTATGCTACCTAGTGAGAGAGTCACAGATTAATTAAAATAGTAGTCCCTTTCTGAAAGTCTCTGAAAACTTTGACTTCTATCTTTGAAGTAAAAGCTGAAACAGTCACACAAAAATATGTTTACTGGGAACCAGCAGTTAGCGTAATGGCTATGTCGCTGTACTCCCACGTAGTCAACCACGGTTCGTGTCCCGGACCCGATGGCTTAAAACTCACGCTGGGCGTGTGTGTGTGTGTGTGCCCAAGATCCCGAGAGGAGAATGAAGGAGAAGGGATTGTGGTGTGGCCATCCCCCCTGGGGGTTGATTTCTCGCTTTCTGTCTCTCTGTCTCTCTCTGTCTGGCGAACGTACGCGCCCTATAGCGAAAACCTCTCAAAAAAAAAAAAATGTTTACTGATGGAAAATCCAACTGCCCCGATAAATGAGTGGAAAGTCATAGGTCTTCCAGGTCTCACTCTATCCCTGCAAAATAACACTTTCTTTACATTATTTTCTTTCATGTAGCCTCAACTTGCTCTAACCAGATGCATTTGCTAGTTTCTAAATTGTAATTGGCAAATTTTAATCACTTAACTATATTAGATGTGAGTCAACAAAGACCTATACCACTTTTGCATAAAACAAAACAAGACAAAACAAAAAACAACTCCCAGACATTTATGTCTTGTAGATTCCTGAAGAATGTTGCTGTCCAGCATCCTCCCTACACAATGAAACAGGGCCCAGAGCATCCTACAAAGACACAAGCTTGTTTTCTACAATTAGTTCTAAAGTGCCTCCAGGAAATGATTTTCTCAGCTCATCTCCCTGTACTCCCTGTTTTGGATCACAGGGCAATCTGTTTAAATGACTAATTACAGAAATCATTAAAGGCACCAAGCAAATGTTGGCTTTGTATGCCCACTTCCAAAGTTTTACAAGTTCTTCTTGGCTTGACAGTGAAGAGGCCACTTAGCAGTCCAGCTCAGGCGGATGTTAAAAAAAAAAAAAAAAAGGTAACCATATGTGATTGAGTTTCCTAAGTTTCAAATTTCACACTTAATGTTTGTCATTCTGTTACTAGACACCTGTTTAAATTCTATTTTAAAACATGTATCTTCAATACAGAATCAGACAAAAGAGAATTCGGGGTAAGTTGTCACCTTTTCTGTCACTGAAATCATGACAGAAAATATTTTTCTTAACACCAAGGAGGACTGTAATGAGAACACACTCTTCCAATCTTGATCTTTTACCAGAGGGAAAAACCCATTTGGGAAGCAGACTGGTCTAAGAGAAATGGAAGATGAGCTAAGAATTGGGACTCTTTGAAACCATCCTGTCATGGGCATGAAATCTCAAAGGGAGACGAGGATGTTGGTCACAGACAGTGGGAGCCCTTGACAAGCATAAAAAACAAACATGTGCTCTTTTGGTCATAAAGGCCAGGATGGGATGAAAGAAGTCAAGCTGATTGCACCCCTTTCAGGGGTGTCTGTCAAATCCCGGAGGCAATGTATCAATATATTTGGCCTATATTTCCTTTCTTCAAAGGGGTACTCATTTGCTAAAAGCACAATTGTTCTCTTTACAGCTTTTAAAACCATATGGTGGTTGTACACAGTCCAATGGTGCCAACCAATGCTATTTTCCTAGCTCTGTAGAGTTTAGGAGTGTTTGGGGGAATTGTATAAAAAGAAAGAGACTCAACTATACTAAAGACATTGTAAACCATGGTGAGTTAACCTGTACAATGGGATTAGTATCAGATGTAATGTTGGGGTCTTCTATGAAGTTAAACTGCATTCTTCCAATGGGAATCTGTGAGGATTTAATAAGCTATTGCCCTACTGTTTTTCAAAAGTCTTCCCATATTTTCAGAGATAAGGAGGGGGTTTTATTTGCAACATCCATAGAAATTATAACAAAAATTTTTGCTACTGTCCTATTTGCCACTCCAAAATTGTCTCTGACATGGCAAAAGTCCATGATGAAAAAAGTATGCCTCTGTGTTGGCATTTCTTTAGAGCAATACTTTCTATGAATAATTAATGGCCCAGAAAGATGAAGTCTCCTTTTCTGGTTTCCACATTCTTACAGAATTCAGCACCTTGTATCAATTTGGATGGAAAAAAGATAGTTCAGATTTCACTGACTCAGTAAGCTCTGACTTTATAAACAAGAAGTAGATTCTCTTTCAATTCACTCTCCAACCTTTTTTAAAAAATTATTTATTTTATATTCATTCACTGAGCATCATCACAGCATACAAAATGTGATTTCCCATCCAGAATACACTGTATAGTCAATAATCTCCAATCTTTTATGAGTATATAGCAATGAAGATTTTTCAGGATCTTAAATTATATAATCATTCATGTAGATTAAAAAGAAAGTTTGAGGGAGGGTGATCAAACACAGCTGATGGAAACATACTATTTTCCTCTTATTACTATTATTATGTCTTTTGAATCCAAGAAATTATTATTTATTCTTACTATTAAGCCATAAAAAAAAAAAAAAAACAAGACTCTGGCATTTGATAGAAAGAAGTCGAATATGGAAGATCTATTGCTGAATGAAGCAAGCCAGGATATGAAAGAAAGATATTATATGTTTACACTTAATATATACCAACTATCCATACTTTATCGTAGATATTGAAATATTAGAGGGCATAAGAGCAGTGAAAATAGGTATGGATGCTGAGTACAGTGTGGGATGGATGGGGGATGTGAGAAGAGAAGATACAGAGAAGGATAGCAAGAGAACAAATAGAAAGGCATGACATTAGTGGGACACAGATATGGTTTATTACCTGTTGATCATAACATATCTAGTATTCTCAACTGGACTGGTCTGAGAAATATTTCATGTTGAGTAAACTCTCTTTACAAGTCAAATGATATATAGTGATTGTTTTAAAAAATGAGAATAAATAATAATTATCTGAAAAAATGATAAAAAACTATTTGATGATGATGTGGATAGTAATATCTTTGTCTTGACTGATATGCATGATAATAGTGCTGGAAAAAGAAATGTTATACACTATAAAGATATATGTGATTAAATGTAATATAAAAAGAAAAAAATATTACTTATTCTTCAACTATGGAGGTCTTTTTCTTGAGTGTAAACATTTTTACAATAGTAGAAACATTTCAATATATAGATTTTAAAAACAACCTCATCCTCTCTCCTGAGACTTTCTATTTATTCAACTCATTCTACTAATATGTATTGGTATTACACATCAAGTAGTGTCAGAGTGTAGAATATTGCATTGGATAAATTTATATTACTCTTGAAGAATTTTATTTGTATCAGAGATTTAAAAATGACTGCATTTTTAAACTCTAGGTGTCCTGAAGAAAAGCTTAATACCATGCTTACATGCTAAATATCAACTCTAAGAAATATACACACTTTGGTTGCTTCTCCCTTGAAAAACATATCTCATAAAGGTATTGCTCACAATCAATCAAGTCATGAATTTAATCACATTTACTGATTTCTAAAAATTTTTGTTGCAGAACTTGGTAAGGTATTTCACCTCATTTTCATCTCCAATTATTGAAGTGCCTTTACAATAGCAAATATTGTGCAGTAACTTGAGTTTTGGGGTTAGGCCAGGAATGTTACTCTGAAACTAGAATAGGTCTCAGGGGAGTATGTTTGTGGAGTGGGGCAGAATTGAGAGTTTGGTATTAGACAAGCTGAATTATTAAATAAGCAATAAAAACACCAAGCAGGTAACTGTATAGAATCTATGGTTTGGAAAAGAATTCTGGTCTGCAGTTACAAAAGTAGTGGTCTTGGCTCTACGCAATCCTCCAAGTGTCCATTGTGACGAAGGCTCTACCATGTTGTAATTACACCATCGGGAGCATTTATCTTCTGAGATAACAAAGGAGAAAAAGAAGAGAAACACTAACTTTGAACAACGTCATGAGCTTGTCATTTAAGTGCCTTTTAAAATGACAGTTCTCACTTCTCAGTATTCATTGGCTAAAAGAACTCACATAGCTTCAACATAGAAGAAGGGAAGATGGTGAACACAAGGAAGTACATGGGTTATTGATGGGTACTAAATGCAATTGCTGGAGTAGTGTATATGAGCAAACAACCAAGGTTGGCAGCTAGTGCATCAGTCACAGGTCTGTCTTTAGATGGGGCTCATGGGATGTCCACAATAACAATTCTGCTGGTGGTTGGGCTATAAGGTAGAGGCAATCTGGCGTTCATTTTTCTAAGTGAAGCCAGTAGCAAAATCATCAACCAAGTGTGACAATGAGGAAGAAGAACCAACAATTTAGAATACGAAGTACAAGGGTGAATAGTTACCTAGGACAGTGAAAAGACAAATGAAGTCTGAGTGCCGGATTGTGCCAGCGATTTTGCTCCTGTCTGTCAGCTCTCACCTAGGATGCACCTCACTTCAGGAGCTGCAGCAGGAACTGTACTAACAACATTGCTCCTTTGCAAGCTGCTCCTTGATAGGAGGTCCTAAGGGATACCAGAAGTCTAGAAGAAAGAAGAGGTGAATTCCTTGTTTTGTTCCCTGTTTGACCCTCTCCCCATCAGTTTCCAGTGGCAATGCTTTCTCACCCTAGCATTCTCATCCATGAAAATTTAGTTAGCAGTTTACCCAACACTCACAGAACCAGCCTTATCACATAACCTTAGAGAAAAGCAGTAGCTTCCTGTGCTCTTTTCTCAAAGGCCTAGATCCCAGATATGTGGCCCAAGGTCTCCCTGTGTATGCTAGGCGTGTGCCTGCATGCATGCCCATGATTCTGGATGGAAGTGGATTGTAGCATCGAGGACCCTGTTTGCATGCCTTTCTCTCTCATTGTCACTCTAAGAATGACTAAATAAATGTTTTTCAAAATTAAACTTTGAAAAAATATATACTACAAGTATATATTAACATCCAGATTTCTCTCTATAGAATCATTTGGACTGATAGATGCTCAATTCCCATGAACTATAGCTTTTCCAAAGTATTCTATATGTGTAACAAACTGAGCTTCTTATGTTTTGACAATTTGGTCATATTCATTCATGATGCTGACTTTTCTCATTTTCCCTACGCAAAATTCTGAATCTTGTCTCGTCTCTTCTTTCTTCTCCTTTCTCCTTTCGTCTCCTTTTCTTTCTCTTCTTTCTCTCTTCTCTTTTTCTCTTCCTCTTCCTCTTCTCTTCTCCTCTCCTCTCCTCTCTTTCTAATCTTTTCTCTTCTTTCTCTTCTCTTATTTCTCCTCCCTTCCTCTTCTCTTTTATTCTCTGCTCTCCTGTCCTCTCCTCCCTTTCCCGTTTCTCCCCTCATCTCTTCTCCTCTTCTTTGATCTCCTCTTCACCCTTCTTATCTCTTATTTCCTCTTCTTTTCCTCCCCTCTCTCTCTCATCTCCTCTTCCCTCCCTTCCTCTGTTCTTTTCTCTTCTCTTTCTTAGAAGTATTATTTATTCTTCAAAGCCTGCCAAAATTCAACTTTGTCTGAAGGTTCTTTGACTTTGACCTTCAGAAGAGGTCATTCTTCTTTCTTCTTCTTTGTTTTTTGAATACTTCTGGCCCTTATGGATATTCCACAAAAATATTTACTTTTAATTTTTTTCCTTTTAAAAATTTCATATATTATTATTATTAATTATTATTATTATTTATACATACAAACATTAGTCATCATTTAGATTGTAAAGAGACTTTACCCAGCATGATATACACCTCAATCCAGCCCATTTGAGAATACTATACACATCCTTATCAACAGACAATAAACCATATCTGTCTCTCACAAATGTCTTACCTCTCTATTTTTTTCCCAAAATTTTCTTTCCTATGCTCTTCCCCTCCCACACTCTCCTTCCACTTTGTGACTTGAGTTCCCTGTGTATTCTGGTTACTAGTCCCTTATCTGAGGCACAGTTAATAAAAATTCCCTCTTATTCTGAGGGTTTTCAGTTAATACTAATTCCGGTATCCTTTGCTGTGCAGAAACTCCTTAATCTGATGTAATTCCACCTGTCTATTTGGGGGTTTATTACCTGTGCTTTGGGGGTCTTATTTAAGAAGTCTTTGCCTACCCCAATGTCTCCCAGAGTCTCCCCAGTGTTTTTCACCAGTAGTTATATAGTTTGTGGTCTTAGGTTTAGATCTTTGATTCACTTTGAGTTGATTTTTGTTAATGGTGACAAGATTCATCTTTCTACAGGTGGATTCCCAGGTTTTCTAACACCATTTTCTAAAGAGGTTTTCCTTTTCCCATTGGATTGACTGGTACCCTTTGTCAAAGATGAGTTGGCAGTATGTTTTGGTGTTTATTTCTGGGGTCTCTACTCTGTTCCATTGGTCTTCATGTCTGTTTTTGTGCCAATACCATGCTGTTTTGAGTATCACAGCTTTGTATTATATTTGGGGCCAGGAAGTGAGATGCCAACCACTCCACTCTTCTTGCTCAGGATGGCTTTGGCAATAGGGGTCTTTTATGATTCCAGACAAATTCTATGACTGTCTTTTCTAGATCTGTGAAGAATGACTCTTGTAATTTTATAGGGATTGTATTAAATATGTAGATTAATTTTGGTTGGATTGCCATTTTGATTATATTAATTATGCCAATCCAGAAATATGGGATGTCCTTCCACTTTTTTGTGTCCTTTTCAATTTTCTTTTTAAGATTTTTATAGCTTTCCTTATAGAGCACTTTGACTTCTTTGCTTGGTTTTATTCCTAGGTATTTTATACTTCTTGTGGCTATGGTAAATGGGATTACTTTCTTTAGTTCTGTCTCTGTATGCTTGTTGTTTGTATATAGAAATGATATAGACTTTTGTAAGTTAATTTTGTATCCTGACACTTTACTGTATGCATTTATTACTCCAAGAAAATTTTTGTGAATACTATTGGGTCTTCTATGTATATAATCATGCCATCTGCAAACAGATAATTTCAACTCTTCTTTCCCTATTGAAATGCCTTTTATTTTCTTCTCTTGTCTGATCGCATTGGCTAGGACTTCCAGTACTATAATGAATTGGAACTGAGAATGTGGGAAGCCTTGTCTTGTACCGGCTTTCAGTATAACAAACCTCTTATCTGAAACAATGTGAGCAAGGAAAGAATGGGAAAATATATTCAAAGTGTTAAGGGAAAAGCAATTTCAACCAAGAATACTGCACCCAGCAAGATTATCCTTCATATGGGAAGAAAATACAAGACTATTCTCAGATACACAAAACCTGAAAGAATTTACTGACACACCAGACCAAATCTCCAAGAAGTTCTCAAGGGAGTGCTATACCAGGAAAATTAAATACAGACACATGGAAATGAGAGTTCAAAAACTAAGAGAATGGTCAACTTAATTGTAGGAACAAGTCTGGAGTTGAATATTATATCCCAGAATTTAATTGGCTAGATCAAACCGCAACAGAAGGTAGATTAAGTAAGTACGTGAGACTGAACTGGTAAAACAGAATTTTAGACTTTTGACTAAAACATTGCTGATTTTCTTCTAGGCTTTGTTTTCCAGTTTTAAGGACTTTAGTCTGTCTTGAGCTGCTGATAGGTTCATGTACCTACTATTTGAACAGAATCCTAACCTGTTTCTTGGCTTTAAGTTTTAGTCAAAGTTACTTAGCATTTCTTTGATTTATTAAAACTAAAATTGCTTTTCTTGAAATTAAAAAATTTATTAAAAATACCTATTTAATGACCAAAGTAAGCTATATACACCAGTTGAACTTGCTATTGAAAGTAGGTAGATTATCTTACCCAAATTAATCTACATGTTTAATGCAATCCCTATAAAATTACAAGAGACATTCTTCACAGATCTAGAAAAGACAATCATAGAATTTGTCTGGAACCATAAAAAGACCCTGTTTTGCTAAAGCCATCCTGCGCAAGACTGTAGTAGGTGTCATCTCACTTCCTGACCCCAAATATATTACAAAGTTGTGATAATCAAAAAAGCATGGTATTGGCACAAAAATAGACATGAAAACCAATGGAACAGAGTAGAGACTCCAGAAATAAACCCCAAAACACACCACCAACTCATCTTTGACAAAGGGTACCAGTCAATCCAGTGGGAAAAGAGAAACCTCTTTAGCAAATGGTATTGGAAAACCTGGGAATCCACCTGCAGAAAGATGAAACTGAACCCCTGTCACCATTAACAAAAATCAACTCAAAGTGAAACAAAGATCTAAACTTAAGACCGCAAACTATAAAACTAATGGTAGAAAAACTAATGGTAAAAAACTATAAAACTAATGGGGAAACTTTGGGAGACATTGGGGTAGGCAAAGACTTCTTAAATAAGACCCCCAAAGCACAGGTAATAATCCCCCAAATAGACAGGTGGGATTACATCAGATTAAGGAGTTTCTACACAGCAAAGGACACTGTAATTAGTGTGAATCGACAAGCCTCGGAATGGGAGAGAATTTTTGTTCACTGTGCCTCAGATAAGGAACTGATAACCAGAATACACAGGGAACTCAAGCAGCTTACCCAGAAGAAAATGATTAACCCAATTAGAAGATGGGAAAATAAGCTGAATAAACAACTCTCTAAGGAAGACATGCAAACAGCCAAAAAGCATATGACAAAATGCTCAACATTCCTCATTGCAAGGGAGATGAAGATGAAAACTACAATGAGATACCACCTAACCCCAGTCAGAATGGTGAAGTTTAAAAAAAAAACAATGATAAGTGCTGGAAGAGATGTGGTGAAAGTGGAACACTCATACACTGTTGGTGGGAGTGTAAGTTGGTCCAGCCACTGTGGAGAATGATATAGAGGCTCCTCAAAGACCTGCTAATAGATCTACCATATAATCCAGCAATTCCACTCCTGGGTATTTACCTAAAGGACAGGAGAATACTCAGTTGGAAAAGCGCTTGCACAACTATTTTTATTGCAACATTATTCATGATTGCTAAGACATGGAACCAACCCAAATGTCCACAATCAGATGAATGGATTGAAAAGTTGTGGCACATATACTCCATGGAATACTATTCAGCCATAAAAAACAACAAGACCCTGGAATTTGATAGAAAGTGGATGAATATGGAAGGTTTGTTGCTGAGTGAAGCAAGTCAGGCTATGAAAGAGAGACATTGTATGTCTCCACTTAACATATACCGACTGTCCACACTCTATTGTAGAGACAGAAAGACTGGAAAACATAAAAGTATTAAAAATTGTAATGGACACTAGAGACAAAGTTGAAAGAGAGTGTGGGAGGGGAAGAGCGTAGGAAAGGAAATTTGGGGGGAAAATGGAGAGGCAAGACATTTGTGGGACACAGATAAGGTTTATTATCTGTTGATGAGGATGTGTATAATAGTCTAGACTAGGCTGGACTGAGGTGTATATCATGCTGGGTAAAGTCTCTTCACAATCTAAACAATGTATAGCGATTTAATGTATGAGTAATAAAAAATACAAATAAATATGGGAACCAGCAGTTAGCGTAATGGCTATGTCGCTGGACTCCCACGTAGTCGACCGCGGTTCGCGTCTTGGACCCGGTGGCTTAAAACTCACGCCGGGCGCGTGTGCGTGCGTGCCCAAGATCCCGAGAGGAGAATGGAGGAGAAGGGATTGCGGCGTGACCATCCCCCCTGGGGGGTGATTTCTTGCTTTCTGTCTCTATGTCTCTGTCTGTCTGGCGAGCGCACGCGCCCTATAGCGAAAAACCTCTCCAAAAAAAAAAAAAAAAATAAAAAAAAATAAAAAAATCCAAATAAATAAAATAAAATAATAATAATTAAAAAATATATTTTTGTGGATCAATAAAATGTGCGAGGGGAAGAAATGGAAAACAACTGTAGACACCTGAGATAGTGTGGGAGGAGGGTAGGAATGGCAAAGGGTGATAAATAGGGGTACATATGTATATGAAACTAGAAATAGAAAATTATTGATGATAACATGCATGATTAAGCCACTATGTAGTATATTCTGGATGAGAAATGACATTTTATATGCTGTGATGATGCTCAGGGAATTATTGTAAATTAAATAATGAATTTAAGAAATATGTTTCAGAAGAATAAAAGTATATTGTTGGCTATAGTTTTTCATAAATGGCTTTTATTATGCTAAGAAATGATCCTTCTATGCCAATTTTACTGAGTCTAATCATAAAGAAATGTTCTATTTTGTCAAAATTTTTTCACATCAATTGAAATAATCATATGGTTTTTAATCTTTCTGTTAATATGGTATATTACATTTATAGTTTTACATATGTTGAACCACCCTTACATCCCTGGAATAAAGTCTACCTGGTCGTGATGAATAAACTTTTTTATACGCTGTTGAATACGGTTAGCAAATATCTTGTTGAGAATTTTTGCATCTATATTCATTAGAGATATAGGTCTATAGTTTTCCTTTTTTGTTGTATCCTTATCCATTTTGGGAATGAGGGTAATGGAGGCTTCATAGAATGAATCTGAAAGGTTCCTTCCTTTTGGATCTCTAGGAACAATGTGAGTAGAATGGGGGTTGCCTCTTCTTTAAAAGTTATGTAAAATTCAGCAGTGAAGCCATCAGGACCTGAATTTTTCTTTGTTGGTAGGTTATTTATTACCAGTTCAATCTCATTGCTTGTTATAAGAATAGTCAGGCTTTCTATGTCCTCCTGAGTCAATGTTGGTAGATTATAATGTATCCAGGAATTTGTCCATCTCATCCAGGTTTTCTTCTTTGTTGGCATACAGTTGCTCATAGTATCCTATAATGATGTTTTGTATTTCTATTATGCCTGTTGTAGTGTTGCCTGATTCATTGCAAATTTGATGTATCTGGTTCCTTTCTTTTTTCTTAGTCTAGCTAATGATGAGTCAATCTTGTTTATCTTTTCAAAGAATCAGCTTTTGCTTTCATTTATTTTCTGTATAGCTCATTTATTTTCTATTTCATTTATTTCTGCTCTAATCTTTATAATTTCTTTTCTCCTGGCATCTTTTGAATTTTTCTGTTGTTTTTCCAATTGCCTGAGGCATAAAGTTAGATTTTTTTTTGCCACCTTTCCACGTTTTTCTTGTGTGCACTAATTACTGTAAACTTCTTACAACTGCTTTTGCAGTCATAAATTATGGAAACTTATGTACTCATTATCATTTATTTCCATGAATCTTTTGATTTCAGTCTTAATTTCTTTAGTGGTCATGAAGTCATTCAGAAGTAGGTTACTTAGTTTCCATGTGTTTGTGTATTTTTGAGGGTCTTCATGAGATTAATATCAAGTTTCATTCCATCATGGTCAGAGAAGATGCTGGATATAGTTTCTGTGCTTTGAATCTGTAAAGGCTGGTTTTGTGCCCTATCATGTGGTCAATCTTCCAGAAAGTAACTTGTGGGGCTGAGAAAAATGTATATTTTGTATTTTTGGGGTGGAAAGATGTTTATCAAGTCCATCTTATTTATGGCATCATTTAGGTCTAGAGTCTCTGCTTATTTTTTATCTCATCAACATGTCTAAAGGAGATAATGGAGTGTTGAGATCTCCAACAATCATTGTGTTACGGTCTATCTCTCCTTTTAGATCTAGCAGTCTTTCCTTTACATATTTGGGTGCTCTTGAGTTGAGTGCATAGATATCTATAAGCATTATATATTGGTGAGTTAGCCCTTTTATTGCTATATAATGCTCTTCTTTGTCTCTTCTTATGGTTTTTGTCTTAAGGCCTATTTTGTCTGAAATCAGTATAGCTACTCCTGCTCTTTTTTGGTTTCCATTTGCATGGAATACCTTTTTCAGCCCTTCACTTTTAGTCTATGTATGTCTTTATTCATGAGGTGGGTTTCTTGTAGTCAGTAGATGGAGGGTTTCTGGTTTTTTTTTTTTTTTTTTTTTTTTTTTTTTTGGAGAGGTTTTTCGCTATAGGGCGCGTGCGCTCGCCAGACAGATAGAGAGAGACATAGAGACAGAAAGCGAGAAATCACCCCCCAGGGGGGATGGTCACGCCGCAATCCCTTCTCCTCCATTCTCCTCTCGGGATCTTGGGCACGCACGCACACGCGCCCGGCGTGAGTTGTAAGCCACCGGGTCCGAGACGCGAACCGCGGTCGACTACGTGGGAGTCCAGCGACATAGCCATTACGCTAACTGCTGGTTCCCGAGGTTTTTAAAAATTTATTTATTTATTTATTTTTACATTTTTCCACATTTACATATAAAAAATTTTTTTGCTCATACTCCATAGTTCTTGACAGTTTATAAACAACTTTCAAAATTTCAAAATACTGAATTTTAAAGATAATGTCCAAACTATTTCTTATAATTTTGTTTAATTTTGTTTATGACTCCATAACAGCAGAAACAGTATGGTTTTAAATATTTTTGAGAAAATATTTACATGCTAACTACTCAAATTGGTTTTCTGATTTTTAATTCATTCAGACAGTCTGTGTCTCTTGATCAGAGAATTTAATCCATTAACATTCAACGTTATTATAAATATTTCCAGACTTGTCCCTACCATTAAGTTAGACATATACTTGGTTGTTTTTTATTCCCTTATTGCTGCCTGTCTGTCTTTAGCTTTGCTGGTATAGTACTCCTTTCAGAATTTCTTGAAGAGCTGTTCTGGAATTGGTAATTTTTTCAGGTTTTGTTTTTACAAGAATGTTTTTATCTTCTTTTCCCATATGAAGGATAATTTGGCAGGGTATAGTATTCTTGGTTGAAATTGTTTTTCATTTAACACTTTGAATACATTTCCCCATTCTTTCCTTGTTTGCATTGTATCCAATGAGAGGTCCGGTGTTAGCCTGATGGGATAGACTTTGTAAGTGATTTGATTTTTCTCTCTTACCAATCTTAGTATTTTGTCTTTGTCTGTGGTTTTGGCCAATCTGTCTGTGATGCGCTATAGAGAGGGTCTCTTGGATTGATTCTATTTGGGGTTCTTTGTATTTCTTGGGTCTGGATATTTGAGTGCCTCTCAAGCCTTGGAAAATTTTCTTTCAGAATTTCGCGGAATAGATGATCAATCCACTTATTAGTTTTTTCACCTTCTGGGATACCAATTATTCAGATGTTTGGGTGTTTTAAAGTATCTAGTATTTCTCATATAGTATCCTCAGTTTTCTTGGCTCTTTTCTCAGTATTTTTGATATTTTTTTTCTAGTTCAGGGATTTTGTCTTCTACTCCTGAGATCTGATCTTCCGCATGATCTAACCTGCTTTTAATACTTTTGAGGGAGGTTTTGATTTCCTGTATTACAACCTTCAAATCTAACAGTTTATTTGATTCTTTTATATGATGTCCAATTCTTCTTTCATATTGTGGGAGGACTTCCTCATCTCTTGGAGTGCAATGTCTCTTTTCTGTTACATTTCATAGAGTTTTGTTAGCATAAATATTCTAAATTCTTTTTCTGACATTTTGGTGATATCCTCTAAATTTTTTCTACTTGGAGATGAGTTACAGTGTTCCCTTGCTGGAGATGTATTACTTGATTCTCTCATCCTTGAAGCTCTTCTCTGATTTTTAGTCATTTGGTAATATAGTCACTTTTGGCTAATTTGTTAGAGAAAGATTCTGTGACTGTGAGCTCATGTATTTCCCTTACTGTGAAATAGTCTGGTGCAATTTTCTCCCTTCTATTGTGTCCTCCAGTGCGGGAATCACAGGAGAAGCTCTGCAATCAGATTTATTAAGGGAAAACTCACTCTTTTGCAAACCACTACAGTGAGGTGCAAAGAATTCTCTAAAACTCACAATGTTCAAATGTTTAGCTACTATGCACCTAGTCTTCTCTAGGCAGTGGGTACGGGCTGAGCAGTAAAACAGAAAAATAAGGCAAAAGAAAAAGAAAGTAGGAAATAGAAATAGGTAGAAAAAGTAAAGAAATAGGAAGGAAAGAACTAGCACAGAAAGAGGAGGAAAGAAAATACAGAAAACACATCATAGGTGATGAAATTGGGTTAAAAATATAAAACCGCACAGTGCACGACACAGTCAGAGGTGGAGGTGCCTGGATGCTTTCTGTCCTAGTTCAGGGAAGAGGACACAAATTAATAAGAAGACAGAGAAGAACAAGAGGGAGAGAGACACTTGCCTACCTGACTAGCACTGGGATCTAGAAGGGGGGACCCTGGCTGGCAGGGGGCTTCACTGCTGTGAAGCTGAACTCAGAGGGCCAACACAGAAGCAGAGGCGCCTAATACTTTCTGTCCTAATTAGGGGAAGAGGAGACAAACTAACAAGAGAAAGGCACAAACAGTGCAGAAAGCTGGTTGTTTTATATATATAAGAGAGAAAAAAAAAAGAAGGGATAGAGAAGAACAAAAGGGAGAGGGACACTTGCCAACACAGTCAGAGGGAAGTGCCTGATGCTTTCTGTCTTAGTTTAGGGAGAGGGGACAAATTCTTACTTTCAATTTTGACTTCTCCAACTAGATTTTGAATTCTATGAAAGCAGTGATCTTGATCATACTTAGCATTTTTTCTTCCCCCTCAAACCTATAATGGTGCCTAGTTTGTAACTAATCACTGAATGGTCTCTTGAACAAAGAATTATGCAGTATATCAACATTTTAAAAAAGAAGTGATTTCTGTGATTCCTGGTTGAGCCCTTAAAGTGGAGTGTCAGGGAGTAGGTGTCAGCATAGCCAAATATATCACCATAAATTAGTCAAAGTTCACTCTGGGATTTCTGTTTCTTCACAGGTGAATTGAAAATAAGAATCCTGATTCTCCTCTTTACTTCTTATTGAGAACAAAAGGGATATCATAGATGAAAGCACTGTGATTGATAATCATCATTTAATCAGCAATTATTATTATTAACTATAATGAGTACTAAAAGGCAATATATTGTAGAAATTGTACAATAGGTTTACTTCTTTCCATAGTAGTATAGATATTCCTCATCCCCTCTCCAATCTTCAACATATCTAAAACATGCATGACTATTTGCTTGTCTTCATTGTGTAATTGATTACTGAGATCTTCCTATACTACTCCTTGACTGTGAGTTTTGGAAACAAATACCAATGGAGCTAAGGTTGCAATGCAAATCCATGTAAGCATAGAAATGATTTTTTTGGTTGTAACTGTTGTACTTAGTTCAGCAATATATAGATCAAGCATTTTTTTTTCTGTGCCTGGAACTGTATCTGGGAAAATAAAGATAATTCCATGGAAAATGTGGCAGAAGATCATATCTAAATTTTCTCCCAACACTGTAGGTGAAATAGGTCAAATTTATAATACAGGATTTTAATAGGAAAGTCTTGCTTAGATCATTGTGGGAACACGAACACAGTTAGACATCTCTGAATACTATTTTCCTGGTCTGAAGTGAGTAATAAAGTAAAGAAAGTAGTTAAAGGATGCGTTCTGTGACTTAGAATGGGATTTTATTGCTACGTAACCTATCAGAAAAGACAAGTTCTGTATTAGTGTTGAGTCCAGATTGTAGGACACCCTTAGACTTCAGACAATTTTCAGGAGTATAGGAGGTCAAGAATGGGGTGATTTTAGAAGGTACTGTTGGCCAGACAAAGCCTGTCCACTTTTCTAGTAAGAAAGAATTTGGCATCTATTCCAGAAGAAATATTTTGGGGTGGCAAAGCAATAAGTAGTCCCAAGTGTGTTCAAGTTTCTTAAAGTAAGGATTTGGCAGTGGTGTTCATTCAAATTAGGGTATAGCTTTATTTTAAGGGAAAATGTTCTATTTCCCAGTGGACCCTTCCAGCTGATGGAAGTAAGATAAAACAGAAGAAAACATCAGCCTGCTTGGTGTGGGTCCCTATACATTGCATGCCTCTTTATTATTTTAGACAAGAGGACTTGGAGAATTTTAATATTAAGTTGATTAGAAGCCAAATAACTGGGTTCAGTCAGAGACCTCACTAGTTTCCTGGGAGCCCCCATTGCACTGGTCCAGATGGTCTTTTGGCTGTGATGTTGTCAGCCACACATTCAGCCAGTTCCAGGCTCCCTGCTCAACTCGGAGTGGAAGAGGATGCTCTCCTCTTCTTCTGTGTTCCCACGAATGCTGTACCATCTGGATACTTAGTGAATATTAACTATCACAAAGGAAATAGCAGCCCAAGGTTGGCACATCTTTTTAAAAGTCTTGGACAGGAGACAGGAGCTGGTGAACTAGTAACTGATGGAAAAAAATAAGATGCTTACCTTTCCTCATCAAAAATGATAAAGATAATAGCAATACGTAATTAACACACTATCAATAATTATCACATTTCCTGGAAAGTATCAGGCATTGGCCAGAGAAATTAAATCCATTTTCTTATTTAACCTTCAATAAAATTTTAAGATGTATGTGTGGTAACCTCCATGATACAGTGGGAAATGGCTCAGAGAGTATGAGGGACTTATTCAAAGCTAACAAGTAACAAAATTAAGATTCAAAACTAAGTTTCCACACTCAAAAACATATTCTCTGAAACCTTCTACTCATATTCCAGTCTATTTCTCATGATAGTTACATGAATAACATGAAAATTACTAGAAAGGCAAAGGGAAGCCTTCAACTCCATCATTTGGCACCAAAGGAGCAAAATTAGTAATAGAAGATAGGGTGATTAGTTGGGAACTCAAATGAGCAGACAAAAAATAAAAAGATAGAGTAGTACTATGTCTTTGAATTTCCTTTCCTGAACACATATCCCAAGAAATAGTGACTTTTACCTCTTTTGAGAAAGCCAGTTATACTAATAATAATGGTCCTGATGATATCTCAGAGCCTTAGAGAAAATTCTCTCAGCTATTGAATAATGCTCAAAATATTATCTAGGTTCATTAGCTACAAAATTGTAAATGCAATTTACAATTGCATTTGTATGTTGTCATGGAAAAATTAAATGCCCTAAGAAACTTGTTGGTCTTGAATATATCTCAATTTATTATATGTAGAGAAAGGAAACTAGAATATTGTGCACTTCATTGAGTGTTACTGAAATAGAAACTGAAGTGCCTTTATTTGAGAATGTTAACATTTTTTACATTCTCTTTTAGTTTAGGTAAAACAAGTAGAATCCAAACTTTTATACTCCATTTCAGTCACCCTAGAAGACATGCATAATCTATTTATTTCAGTAAATGTATAAGGCTTTCTCTTCTAGCTAGAACTGAGAAAAAGATGTGGAAAGAAATAGAGAAGAGTAGAGAGAAGCCCAGCAGAACACAGATCACAAAAAATAGACCTGACAGTTTTACTTTCAACCAAAATGGAGCAACCGAGACTTATCCTCCAGTGTGGAAAAAATGAACAAGTATATATATATAAAGTTATGGCTCTGAAGACATACACATCAAGCAATGAAAGAGAATTATCCCTGAGAGATAGAAAGCAAAATAGTGAGTTCAGTGATTTCCTTAGTTTATTGCCTTGAAAATGTTTAGAGGCTGTAGTAAAAGAAGGAGGAACCCAGGTGTACTCTTAGAGAAAAGATAGAACTGGGAGTCTGAGGAAGCTAAGGCAGCTAGGGTTTACAGGGCAGGATATATAAGAAAAGAGAATTGCACAAAGAGAGAGAACTGAGAGCCAGAGATTTGCACGAAGTCCCCCTTAAGTCTTCAGATGAGTACTGACTAGGTGCATGAATAAGAATGTTACTTAAGCCTGCAAAGGACCATGTGAAAGAATGAGAGTAGGCCAGTCCCTCACCTTAGTGGTCAAGGGAACTGGATTACACATGGCTGACTACACAGTTTTAGTCTCAGCTCCAGCATCTTGAAAAACACACCAGGTATATATGATGTCTTGAAAATCACACCAGGTACATATGAATACATACCCATAATCCAAACATGATGGAGAAATGGAGGAGAGGGGATTGTGGCATGAACATGCCTCATTAAGAGGGAAGTATTTCCTCCCCCCTACTCTTCTTTCTGTCTCTCTGTTCTTCTCTGGTGAGAGCATGAGCCCTCTGAAAATTAAAAAAATAATAATAATAAAATGGAAGGGTTCTTAATTTAAAGAAGACTGGGAATAATTCTTGTTCCCAATGTCTAGAATGGAAAACTTCTTAATATAAGAGGCTTTGGTTAGAAAACTGAGAAAAGATCATTACTCAACAGCAAGGAAAACTAACCATAAACTAAATGGTACTTTTTCAAACAAAGCTTAAAAACAAGACCTAAAAAGACAAAACACTTTTAAAGTAACTTGATTAGTTTCCAGGGCAAAGCTCAAAAATATTAATATTTGTGGAAATACAAAAATATCAGTGCCTACTAGGTAAAACTCACAATGTGTAGTATCAAAAAATAATAAGAATAAAAAGAAAATGAGAATACAAACTATAATATATAGAAAAATGAATGAATTGAAACTAATTATGAAATGGTAATAAAATTAATAAAGGAATTAAAACAATTATTATGAGTGTATCTCATATGTTTAATGAGATAGATTGAACATGTAAAATATAAAGTTGTAAAAAGACTCATAAAACTGTGGGAGATGAAAAAAACAGTGTCTGAGATAAAAAACACACTGAAGAGTATCAGCAGAATAGATACTGTAGATCAATAAAAGATTAGTGAATTTAAAGGCACAGCAATAGAATCAATCCTAAATGAAACAGAGAGGAAAAAATACTGAAAAACAAAACAAAGAAACAAAAAGAACAGAACTTTATGACACTGTGATATAACTTCAAGTGATCCAATGTGTATATAATTGAGTACCTAAAGAGGAGAAAGGGAGAAGCTGTATATCAAATTTGTGGAAATATCAGATAAAAAAATTTAGAAACAAATTTTTGTTTCCAAAAATTTAGAATTTACAGGCTTCAAAAGTTCAACAAATATAAACAAAACTACCTGAAGGCTTATCATAACCAAATGATTTATACCAGTGATAAAGAGAAAAATCTTAAAAGTAGCAAGAAAACAGCTGCTTGAGTTCCTTGTGTATTCTGATTATCAGTCCCTTATCTGATGCATAATTTACAAAAATATTTTCCCATTCTGAGGGCTGTTGATTCACACTAATTACTGTGTCTTTTGCCATTCAGAAACTTCTCAGTATGAATACACAAGGAACTCAAACAGCTGTTTGGAAAAAAGATGATCCACCCTATTTAAAGATGGGAGAAGGAGTTGAAAAAAACACTCTCTAAAGATAAGATATGAATAGCCAAAAGGCATATGAAAAAATGCTCAACATCCCTCATCATAAGAGAAATGAAGATCAAAACAATGAGATACCACCTAACTCTAGTCAGAATGCCTAAGATTAAAAAAACAAAAAATGATAAGTGTTGGCAGGGATGTGGTGAAAGGGGAACTCTTTTACACTGCTGGTGGGAATGTAAATTGGTCCAGCCACTGTGGAGAACAATTTGGAGATACCTCAAAAATCTACAAATAGAACTACCATATGATCCAGCAATCCCACTCCTTGGTATCTACCCAAAGGACAGAAAAATTCTTCATTGGAAAAGTGCTTGTGTGTGGAGGGGGGCCTAGGGAAGGACACTTGGAGGAGGGATATGGAGGTAGAGCATTGATTGGATGGGGAGTTGTGTTGTTATCTGTTGAAGATATTTTGATCAACTGGACTGGGGAGAAATGTTCACATATTGAAATGTTCACTTTGTAAGCTAAATAAGGTGATTGAATCTATAAATTTTTTTTTAAAGTAGTAAGAAAAAAGCCACATCATCACAGAGGAATAAAGACCAGGATGATACTGTATTTCTCACTTGAAACAATGAAAGCCAGAAGACTTTGCAATGTCTTTTAAGAAATGAAAGGAAAAACAAAACAAAACAAAACAAAAAACAAAAAACAAAAAACGAAAAAAGAAAGAAAACTACCCTGTAAGTCAACCTTATTTACCTAGTGATAATATTTTAAAAGAAGAAAGACAAAAAATTTCAAACATAATAAAACTGAAAATATATCACAATTAAGATCCATACTATAAGGAAAAAGTTAAGTTCTTCATTCAAAAGAAAAATGATATAAGATAAACATGTTGAAATACACAAGGCACTAAAGAGTATTGAAAAATGATAATTATGGAAATAAAACTAAAAGCATTTCTTATTTTAAATTCCTTTAAAAGATCATAGATTCTTTTAAAAATAATAATAATTATACACATGGTTTATATATACAGAGATGTAAACAAAAGCCAATAATAGCAGAAAGGCCAGAAAAGAGAAATGGGAGCAAATTCCTGTAATATGCTTACACTGTGTGTGATGTAGAATAAGATCGTTTGAAGATAGGCTGTGATAAGTTAAAGATGTCGTCAGCTCCAAAGTCTACTGATTAAGGCAAGATCCCGCATGACCTAACGAGGTTCAAATCCTGGTCTGGAGGCTAGAAAAACACAGCAGGTACATGTGCATATATACCTCAAATTCCAAAAAGTTGGAGAAATGGAAGAAAAATGGACTGTGGCATGATCATGCCCCATTGGAGTTCTCTCTCTCTCTCTCTCTCTCTCTTTCTCTGACAAGTGTATGTGCCCTTTGGCAATTAAGAAAAAAAGATATACATACAACAATTAATAATACAACAAAGAATTGGAGCTAATAAATCAAAAAAAGATTAAATGAAATCATAAAAACATTCAATTAGCCCAAAGGCACAAAAAGGAATAAAAGAGCATAAAAATATAGGATGAATAGAAACAATAACAAGATTATGGGTATATATGCAATCATATCAAAACCACATTAAATATAAATGGCCTAAAGACCCAATTTAGAAGGCAAACATTATTACTCTAGATAAAACAGGTAAGTCCAACTAAATGCTACCTACAACTTCACGTTATGTATAAGCATATTTTGGGTTATCAGAAAAGTCATGATGTATTTTTCTGTTTGTGCAAAAATGCGTCATGACTTTTCCAAAGACCCAATAATATAAAATCATTTAGACTTTCTGTGTAGGTATGAATTAACATGGTCATGTAAATTAAAGTTTTAAAAGTTAGAAAGAGGTACAACTATCATTATTTCTGGATAATAATGGTTACAAATCCAATATAATCAACTGAAGACTATTGAAAATTACAAATTTTCAGAAAAATACATTGTGACAAAATTGCTATAGTTAAATCATGATTTTCCATATATCAAAGCAGTGACAAGTTGATAGATATGATAAAAAATAGATCTTATCAAGTTGCAAACCTTATAAATGTATCACCTTTAAAAAAATTAGATGGGCTGTTTCTAGGTTCATTTAAAAACATAAAAATGTAAGTATATACAGGAATAGATTAAAAATTATTTTGAGGAACCAATCTTCTAGTTTGATAAAAAAGAAAGAGTGCATAGTGGATCTTCAACAAATAGAACATAGTGGTGCTGAGACAGTAATAGGAAGACAATCTCGTAGAACAGGATAGAAAAATTTGGAAGTAGATCCATATTAATGCATGACAATAGTACAGTATATAAAATGGTGTCAAATAAAGAACAATATGGTACATTTTAATGGGGCAATAAAATGAACAGTTGGGGGAAAAACATCATAAATCTTTCTCACATCTTACATAGGCATATATGTCAAATGAATCAGCTATTTAAATATGATAAATAAAAGCATAAGTATTCAAGAAGAAAAGATACAGGAAATGCTTTGTTACCTTGAGTAAAACAGACTTTTCTTTTTTCATGGCTAAAAATTTAGAAACCAAGAAAAAGAGAGAGAGAGAACCCTATATTTTATTGAAGAATATTTTAAAATATGCATGGCAAATAAATAACAAAGGCCAAATTGCACTTCTCTTTAGGATAAAAATAGTTTCTATATCTATAACACTCAGTTGTCAAGCCTGTAATCAAGTAATCAATTTCTTACATTGTATGCAGGAGTTTAAATGAGTCTACAGTTTACATAAAATTTTTAACCATGCATTTAAAAATGTTTATGTATTCTATTAATTCTGCTTCCTAAATTACAGAACTATGAAGTTACTTACTGCAGCATTGTTTATAAGCAGCAATTAAATTAACGTGGGATTCGATTAAGTAAACTATCCACATACTGGAATATTATGCAGCTCTATACAAAGGATGAGGAGCCCAATACAGCAACATATGAGAAGAATTGTTAACCATGATCAAGAGAATTTATCCCAGCAATGCAAAATTAATTAAATCTCCCAAAGTCAATTTACATATTACATCATATTGCTTGACTAAAGGACAGAAGCCAGATGAACATCAGCATAGACACAGATAAAGAATTTGACAAGCCAAACACCCTTTCACGACAAAATATAATTGTCCAACAGGAGCCAGCAGATGGTGTGGTGGTTAAGGCACTGGTCTGAGTCATGGACCTGGCAACTTGCTTTCTCCCTCTTTCTCTTTCTCTCTCTACCTCTGTCTCTCTTTGGTCAAATTAAAATAAATAAATAAAATTTAAATGTTCAACAAACTATTAGTAATAGAAGGTAAATTCCTCAACTTGGTAGAGGGCATCTATGGAAAACCCGTAGGTAGCATCATAGTTAATAGTGAAAACTGAAAGCTTTCTTTTCAATGTCAGGAACAAAAAGGTCTGCTTATACCACTTCTATTCAGCATTGTATTTTGTATTTTTTTTTTTTTTTGAGAAGTTTTTGCTATTGGGTGCATGTGCTAGCCAGAAAGACAAAGAGAGACAGAGAGACAGAAGGTGAGAAATCTCATCACCCCCCCCCAACCCCGAGGGGATGGCCATGCCACAACCCCTTCTCCTCCATTCTCCTCTTGGGATCTTGGACACGCAAGCACATACATCTGGCCTGAGTTTAGGCCACTAGGTCCAGGACTCAAACCGCGGTCGACTACGTGGGAGTCCAGCAATATAGCTATTTCGCCATCTGCTGGTCCCTGTATTTTGTATTCTAACCAGAGTAACCACACAAGAAAAGAAATTAAAGGCATATAGAATGGAAAGGGAGAGTTAAAACTATTTTATTTGTAAGTGCCATCATCTCAAATATAAAAATCTTAAGAAATCAATTTAAAAACTATTAGAATTACTAAGAATTCAATAAGTTTGCAGCATATAAAGAAATGTTAAAAAAATCAATAGTATTTTTATGGACTAACAATGCACAATTCAAGAATGAAATTAAGAAATAATTCATTTACGATAGTGCCAAGAAGAACAAAATACTTGGGAATAAATAAAACAAGGTAAGACACATGGATGGTCTTCAATTTAAAGATAGTATAACTTCTGATTTTTCAACTTCACAATGGTGCAAAAGTGACATGCATTTAGCTGAAACCATATTTTGATTTTTGATCTTTCCTTGGGCTAGAGAGAAATGATTCCCTGCTTTCTCCTAATGTTAGTCAGTGGCAGTTAATTACATCTCTCAGCCAGCCAAGGATCACGAAGGTAAACAACTTAAACACTGCTATATAGGCAAGGCTGAACTATGATGTTTGATAGGCTAAGCGTATTAAATCCATTTTCAAATGATAATATTTTCATCTTATGATAGGTATTGGAATAGAATCCTATTGTAAGTCAAGGAGCATCGGCACACTGAAGACTGCAAGACACTGTTGATAAAAACTAAAGCTCTAAATAAATAGAAAGAAAACCCATATACATGGATCTTTAGAAACATTCATTTTGTTAAGATGTGTATTTTGCAAATTGATCTATATGGTCAAAGGAATCTCTAATAAGATTTTACCTGGATTTTTTTGCAGAAATTGACAAGCCAATTCTAAATTCTCACGAAGTGCTAGGGACTCCAAATAGCTAAAACAATCTTGAAACAGAAAAATAAAGGGACCAGCAGGTGGCATGGTGGTTGAGGTACTGGATTCCCACATCATCAACCATGGTTCAAGTCCAGAATCTGGCGGCTTAAAAATCACACTGTGCAAGTGTGCATTGCATGCCAAAAAATCCCAAGAGGCGAATGAAGGAGAACGGATTGCAGCATGTCCATCCCCCAGGAAGGGTGATTTCTCACTTTCTCTCTGGTATATCCACTCTATGGCCAAGAAATTAAAATAAAAATAAAATTTAAAAAAACTCTATGATATGTGAGTTATATCTCAATAAAGCTATTAAAAACAAACAAAATAAGTTCCTCAGTTGCATTAGTCAAATGCTCAATAGGCACATTTTTGGAGCTCGGCAGTGGTATAGCAGTAACAGAACTGGACCCATATCAGAAAAGTTCTAGGTTTGCCTCCCAGGACCAGCCCGTATACACAGGGTGTAAACACCCATGCCAGTGATCCAGCTGGCTGAGAATGCAGGTGGATCACCATGTGATGACCCTGTTGGGAGTGTCTCTCTCTCTGTCTCATAGAAATACTAGACTTTAAAAAGTAGTCATATATGAATAATGATGAGAAGGAAAGAATGAAGAGCTCTCCTAAATACTTATACATTATGTGAAAAATAGCTGCAGAATATTCTGTACGATGTGCTGACTTTTGTGTGAGAATGAGGAAAAGTAAGAACATATATTTTTGTATAGGCCTGAAAAATTTCATGAAGGATATACAGGAAACTAATAACAGAAATTACCTCTTTGGAGGGAGTCAGGTGGGAACTGAGTAAATTAGAGAGGGAGAAAGAATTGGGAATTTTTCCACATATACATGTATAGGTACACATATTTGTGTACATATGTATAAAAAAGTGGATAGGTAAAAATTTGTGCTCATGTTTGCATTATAAATATATTACTTTTAAAATCAGCCTTTGAAAAATAATCAGTATCTTTTGTTTTCATTAAAAACATTTTTTTTAAGTTTTTTCCCATAAGGTGAATATGCTCCCTAGAGATACAGAAAGGGAAAGGGAAAGGGAAAGGAAGAAATCACCCCTAAGGGGAACAACCACACCGCAATCCCGTCTTCTACATTCTCCTCCCGGAATTGTGGGCACACACATGTGCCTGGAGGATTTTTAAGCTTCCAGGTGCACAATTCAAACTGTAGAGCTGACCATGTAGGATCCAGGACCTTAATCACTATGCCACCTGCTGGTCCTATCGTTTTTTCTTTTTTAAATCTTGACAGAGGGTGCAGGCACTCACCAAAGAGAAAGAGAACGAGAGAAATCACCTCCCATGACGAATGGTCACCCCACAATCCTTTATCCTCCATTTCCCCCTCCTTTCAGGATTTTGGACAATCACACATACCTGGAGTGTTTTATAAGCCACTATGTTCTGAACTCGAACTATGGAGTTGGCCAGTAGCCCTAACTACCATGCTATCAGTTTGTCCAAAAAACAATCACTTTCAACAGCTTAAAATACTTACCTAAAACGTACATATTGGTGGCCAGCAGGTGGCATGGTGGCTAGGGTGGCTGGGGTGCTGGTTCCAACATGGCTGGCTGTGACTCCAGTCTTGGCCCTGATGGCTTAAAGATCACACTGGACACCGTGTGTGCGTGTACCCAAAATCCTGAGAGGAGAATGGAGGAGAAAAGATTGTGGTGTGCCCATTGCCCCTGGGTGGCGATTTCTCATTTTCCCTCTCACTGTCTTTCTCTCTCTCTCTCTCTGGAGATGATATTTGCTCTTTGACACACACACACACACCCATGAACTTTTAAAAAATGGATATACATACCGCAGATTTCAATATCTATAGTTTCCGAATTTTCCAAATATACAAAACACAACTAAAGAATTAGCTTTTTCTGCTACATTTCTCTGTTTCTGACTCCGGAATTAGGTGGGGTAGAATCTGATGTGGAATTTCAGGAAAGGCACATTTGCATATGTGCGTGATGATCACTGCTTACCTGCATGGAAGGTGATGGGTGGTTCAGGGGGAAACAAAATCTCAGTATATCTCTAGCCTTCATTAAAGGCTGACTGCAGTTGCTAAATGATTCACCACCCAAGGGTCCAAGATCTGGGTTTGATCCTGTGTGTCTCACATTTTAAATGATTAGACTATGATATTAGGAGTGAATACAGGGTGGCTGGGTAGGTGAGAGGAGAAAACTTTCACTAAAGAAGATCTTATTCATCCACGGCTTGCCATGTGGCAGGAAGTGTGGGGAAGGTCTATGACAGCTTAATGGAAGTCACTGAAATATGAACTGCCTCCCATTTCTGCAAAGCCTCTTAAGTGGAAAATGTCTAATAGGTGCAGAAAGCACTTCTGGTAGTGATGTTCACATTTGTCAAAAGTCCTCCCCGCCAGGCAGATAGATGCCCAGTGATTTCTTCTTGAATCTTAGTCTACTCTTGTTCACTGACAGCCAACTGAAGAAATATGTACACAACACACTTACCAATCCACTGTGCTTTCAGACACAAAGCTGCTGGTTAGAGGCGATGTCGGGGACCATTCCACTGCAGGCAGAGTGACAGGCCATGAGTCCCAGTTCAGCTTTCTGCTTGCTCTCTGATGTCCGTTACTGAAATTTTCCATGGCTGTCCCTCCTGCTCCATACAGTAAGGATGATCAGATTATCCACCTTATAAGTTAGTAGAGTTAACAAATGTAAAGAGGTTAGGAAATTTCTGGCTTATCCCAGCTTAAAATCCTTCATGTGACTTTTCAGCGTCCTTAGAATTAACTCTGAAATAAAAATTATGGTTGACAATGTTGTGATCCATCCCAATCTGGCACCTCTCTTCTCTCTGTTTTCACTCCAGCCACAACCCTGCTCAGCAGAAATACCAACTTTCTCTTTTAGGAACTTACCATATTCTAGCCCTCAGCCAGGAAGGTTCTTATCTCTTTCTTTACAGAACAAGGGCAACATTCTCATGTAGGTCTTGATTTACATGACACACAATTAATTAGATCTGGCTTAGACTCCTTGTATTGTATCGTCAAAGTATCTTTTTTTTTTTTTTTTTTTTTTGGAGAGGTTTTTTTGCTATAGGGCGCGTGCGCTCGCCAGACAGACAGAGAGAGACAGAGAGACAGAAAGCAGGAAATCACCCCCCAGGGGGGATGGCCACGCCGCAATCCCTTCTCCTCCATTCTCCTCTTGGGATCTTGGGCACGCACTCACATGCGCCCGGCGTGAGTTTAAGCCACCGGGTCCGGGACTCGAACCGCGGTCGACTACGTGGGAGTCCAGCGACATAGCCATTACGCTAACTGCTGGTCCCACCGTCAAAGTATCTTTTAAAAATTTTCCTATTATTTTAACATTTAATCACTATACATCTTTACAGCATACAAAATTAATCTAGCATGAATACACTGCATATTAGTTCAAAGATTTTTTTTGTATTGATTCCCACTTCCACTCCCCTTCCATACACACATAATCTCTAGTATCCATGGTTTTGCTCCATGCCCTTATGCCTTTCAATCTTTCAGTTTATGTCATAGGGTACAGACATTCAGTATATATTAAGGGGGAGGGAACACAATGTTTGTGTTTCATAGTCTGGCTAGCTTCACTACACATTAAATCATCCATATTTGTCCACTTTCTATCAAATGCCAGGGTCTCATTGTTTTTTTTTTTTTTTTTTTTTTTTTTTACAGCTGAGTAGTATTCCATAGTGTACATGTACCACACATTTTTAATCCATCCATCTGTTTTGGACATTTAGGTTGGTTTCATTTCTTAGCAACTGTGAATAATGCTGCAATAAACAAGGATGTGCAAGTGTTTTTCTGACAGTGTATTTTTATCCTTTGTGTAGACACCCAGGAGTGAAATTGCTAGATTGTATGGTAGTTCTCTTTGTAGGCTTTTGAGGAACCTCCATATTGTTCTCCCCAGTGGTTGTGCTAATTTACATTCCCACCAACAATGTAGGAGAGTTTCCTTTTCACCACAGCCTCACCAGCACTTATCTTTATTTTTTAATCTTAGCCAGTCTGAGTCCCAAAGCATCTTGAACTTCTTTGTAGCATTCATTGTGTCTGTAATTAAACAAATACTTCTGCATTTTTTCTTTATTCATAGCACAGTGTGTGTGCACACATGTCAGTGAGAGTGAGGAAGAGTGAGAATGAGAAGGGGACAGAGAGAGGAGCACCCTCCACAGGGTCTGATCCATCCATAATTCCCTTCCTCCACATCTCCAGCCCATTAGGTACTGGACAATTGCACATGTGCCTGGCATGTTTCAGGCTGACTGGGCTGAGGATTCCAACCTTGGTTGTTATGTGGGATCCTGATTCTCTTGAATAGCACAGCTTTGTACCACAGAGCTGGCCCTGCTTTTTAAAAATGTTACCCTTGTTCTATATTGACTGTAAATGTATGTCTAGAGATGACATCTAAAAGAAGTTGGAGAGTATGGGCTGAATGAGTAAATGCAAATTCACCTTGCTGCCGTTGGTAACCTTTTGCTACATATTAATAAATATAGTTGCCAGTTTATCAATATAGACCTAGTATTACAAGTCTTGGGAGAATATTGAACGACAGTATTTCTAGCACGTTTTGCTTGCATCTCAGTAGCTACTGATGTGCCTCCCTTTCTACTAGGTCCTATCGTCCTCAAAGACAGAAGCCGACAGTCAGAAATATGTTGAATCTAACATAAAGTCCGCAGAAATGAGTTAAAAATAATTTTAAAAAGATGGTTATTCTGTGCTCTACACAGCCACCTCTCTTGCTGAACAACAAATATTCACTATTACCAATGTATGCATGTTAGATATGAGCTGGACAATTTAGAAGTGTTGTTTCTTATAATTATCTGAGTGCAGATACCACCCAAGGTTATGAGGGAGGCACCTGACCTCTCTGTGCTACTTTCCAGAGGAGCAGCTTTGCCTACAACTGGCTGTCACCTGTCACTTTATCGTGCTCCCTTGGCCCTTGGCTGTCAAAATGTTTACTGCTCAGCATCAGCCTATGTCAAGCTATCACACACGCCAGTGTCTTCCTGTCACAGCAGCATCTCTGCTGCGTGTGCTGCTTTGGGGTGAGTGTAGGGTTTTCCTGTATCAGTGTTTCGGATTGCCCTTTCTGTCATTGGGTCCTTACAAGCCATGGTTTTAGCATCTATGGACAAAACCACGAAGAAACTTTGTCCAGTGGTTTCAGGATAGCTCTACGTGGTATGCAAGTTAGCACAACTTTATTCTCTCTAGAAACAACACAGGGAGGTAGTTAAAAGAGTGAACTTTGGAGTAGGATGGGCCTGGGCTTAATCCTGCTTCTGTCATGTATTGTCTGTGAGGCTTTGATAAATTTGATCCAGTTTGCTCCAGCTTTTAAAAGCTATCAGGGGCTAGTTGGTGGCATGATGGTTAATGAAGGCAACTGGACTCCACATGACTGACTAGGTGGTTTTAGTCCTAGGCCTGGTGACTTGAAAAATGTGTGTGTGTATGCTCAAAGTTCCTAAAGGAGAATAGAGGAGAAGGATTTGCAGTGTGACCATCCTCCATGGGGGATGCTTTTTTGCTTCACCTCTCTAGTGAGGGTATGTGCTCTCCAGCAAATTAAAAATAAAGTAAATAAAAGAGCTACCTCTGTCTCACAGGTTATTAAAAGAAATAAGTGAATCAATGTATGTAAAGTGGTTATAACTATCACTTTTTGTTTTTTAGTTTCTGCGATAGGGCCTGTGTACTCATTGGAGAGAGACAGAGAGAGAAGGAGACAGGAAAAGTGAGAAATCAGCCCCTGGGGGGATGAACATGGCATAATCTGTTCTCCTTCCCTCTCCTCTCTGGATTTGGGGCACTCATATACATGCACTGACATGATTCTCAAGCCACTGGGTCCAAGAATTGAACTGTGAAGCTGGACATGTGGGATCCATTGCCTTAACCACCATGCCACCTGCTGGCCCACTATTACTTCTAATTGCTGTTATTTCTCTTTACTGCTTACTATTACTTCTTTTACCACTACTACTATTATATTATTTTTTGCATGATATTTTCATGTTAACCCTGAGCTGATTAAATTTTATCAATTCACAAGACTTATGACAGATGTCCAGGGACCATTGTCCTACAACTCAAGGTACTTTAAAATATCTAAATAGACTGATCTACACTCTTTTGGGAAGCCTTCTGGCAATTCTTCAGGGTCTTCGTATTAATGGAACTGCTGAGGTTCAAATGATGTTGAAAGGAAGAAAGCAGATGAAAAGTGAGGACAGATGAAAGACTTGTAAATTAAAAGTTATACTTGAGAACCACATGGAAGCCCTTGCTATCTATTTTGCAAATTAGTTTGCTTTTTAAATTTCTAACAAACTCAGCATTGCTAACTAGCAAATCAGCAGGAAGTAAGATTTGGTGAGTTTCTTATGTATATGCATATTCATTATAATTCATTTCACTAAAGTATACAAACACACACATAATATATCCTATGTAAAAATATATAGGCTTCTCTTTAGGGTTTGATTTTACCAATTATTGTTTGTCAGCACTAGATGATTTAGCCCCAATGCTGTTTGGGATGGTGGAGAACAAAGACAGAAGCCTGGTGAACTTTTTTCTTTCTTTTCTTTTCTTTTTTTTTCTTTTTTTTGGAGAGGTTTTTTGCTATAGGGCACTCGCCAGACAGACAGAGACATAGAGACAGAAAGCGAGAAATCACCCCCAGGGGGGATGGTCACGCTGCAATCCCTTCTCCTCCATTCTCCTCTTGGGGTCTTGGGCACGCACGCACACGCGCCCGGCGTGAGTTTTAAGCCACCGGGTCTGGGACGCGAACCGCGGTCGACTATGTGGGAGTCCAGCGACATAGCCATTATGCTAACTGCTGGTTCCCAAGCCTGGTGAACTTTTGTGCAAGAGGAGTTATCCCTCCCCTCCCCTACTCACAGCTGCCAAATGGAGGAAACTTCTCCCTAGTCATGGGGTAAGTGCCCTCAACACCCCAGACTCACTGGTGATGGGTCAACACTAAGGCTGTTTCTAGAACAAGGTCACAGTAGAGGGCCATATGCATGGTCTTCACCACAAGTGGCTTGTTGAAGTTCTACTCTGTTCAATTAGGCATGATAATTAAATGATCATCCCACTTCTTTTCTTCTTTTTCTGTTTTCTTCCTTCCCTCTTTTCTTTATCTTTCTTTTAGAGGTTTTGCCTTAGGACTTGCCAGAGAGATAGAAAGAAACAGACACAGTGAGAGAGAAAGAGAGAAATCACTTCCTGGGGCCAATGGCAACGTCGCAATCCCCTCTCCTTCATTTCCCTCCCAGGATCTTGCGCACACACGCACATGCGCCCAGCATGGTTTTCTTCTTTTTCATTTTTAACTTCGTTTATTATTATTATTATTTATACATTAAATCACTATACACCATTTAGATTGTGAAGAGACTTTACTCAGCATGATTTACACCTCAGTCCAGCCCAGTTGAGACTATTATACACAACCTCGTCAACAGATAATAAACCTTATCTGTGTCCCACAAGTGTCTTACCTCTCCATTTCCCCCCCAAATTTCCTTTCCTATGCTCTTCCCCTCTCACACTCTCTTCAAGCCACAAGGTCCAGGACTCAAACCTTGGTCAGCAATGGGAGAGTCCGGAGACATAACTGCTATGCCATCTGCTGGTTTGCATCCCACATCTTACATTCCAGATGTTAGACTCAAGCTAGGATCATATTTACTTTATCTACCTGTGGGGTTTCTTTACTCACTTTTTCTGGAATTAAGACCACTTCCATGATGATCTTTACTTCAACTGACAGATAACTTTGATCTAAGCAGAATCTCAGCCTGAAGCTTGTATTTAACCATATCTGCCACAATCTTAGGTAATTTAGCTAGCTGAATTTAGGATTGAATTTTATAGCTGAATTTTGTAATGGCATATGTGCATAAATATACATATACATGTATCTATACACAGGCAAAGGTAACAAATATGCACATACATATACATACATATCTTCATGTATATATGTGATATTCAATGTAATTTACAGTTTTTATAAACTTTACAAATTTTAAAACTCACAGTATTTTTATGGCTCTTCTCTACCAGATCAGAGATGAAAAGGAGTGTTTCACAAACATCCGTCCTTGTCACTGCACCTAAATATTCAAATGCATATTTATTACATTCTATATAGCATATATATATATAACATGTATATATATGTTACAGCCTGATAATAATCCTAACGTGAGTACTAGAGTCCTCACATATAACTATGAAGGTTCAGATTTCCTAGTAACCCCATTTCTCAGACATCCCATTTGAGGGCTGTCAGGGCCCAGGAGGAAAGATGACATGTCGATTTCCTATTTCTCACCCAGAGGGAAGTGATGTCAGGTGAGACTATAAGCTGTGCCCTCTGTCTGTTTCTTCCTGTAGACTGACTGGCCAAGGACAGGACTCTGGGCTTTTTGTGACTATTGGGATTATGCTTTCTCAACCAGAGTAGCCTTCTCTGGATCGATACTTAGAAGTTGCCAGCACACTGACTATGACTCCTGCTGTCTCTGCTCTTTTGACATCAGGCAAAGACAACATGTTTCAGTCCAGATGGTATCAGTTTAATCATTGGCACCTAATGTAGCATGATACGCTGTTGTTGACCCAAAGTACATTACGGGTAATTTGCCAAGATTTTGTGTGGAAAGGGGAATGGATAAAGGTTTTGGGGAAAATAAACTAATGGTAGTGGTATAAAAATCTGGTCCAAGACTTTTTTTTCCTAAATGATATTAAAATATATCGGTATTACCACTTTAATAATAGTAACAGTTGTTTATTGAAACCTCAAATTTACCACTGAATATACAGTTTTATTTTATATGTGGTCATGATACTTAAATTCCAGACCCTTTCATGCTCTATAAGGCCCTTTGAGGAATCCAGCTTCTGTGGAACTTGACACTAGTATTAATTAGAAACTGTGGTTATCTGTCAAATAAAAGAAAATAAAATGGGTTAGAAAAGGAAAAGATCAACATTTTTCACATAATTTTCCAAAAGTAAGACATCCAAGTAGCTGATCAAGGGCCATCCAAAGGCCCAGGCTCCTTCTATCTTTCTTCTATGCTATCTTTACTGTGAATTTTTGTCCTCCTGGCCGTAGATGGCTACATCTCCAGGTCTGCACCAACGTTCTAGGCAAGAAGAAGGAAGCATAAAGGGCAAAAGTGAGAGTTTCTTGTGTTGTTGTAGATAGATATTAGGAACAGGCAGTCCTGAGATAATGTCAGAAGGACACCTGCCCTCATCAATCACAGCTTATCGGGGGATATTTCAGACTCCCTCCCAGGGATTCCTTGTCTCTCCTGGCTCCAAAGAGGATAGCTGATTTCATTTTTAAATTTTTTATCACCTGAGCTTTCTTCAAAGAATTTAGAGAGGGTATTATCTTCCCTCCTGCCATCCCACGTATACACACAGGAATTCACCAGGATGCTTGGTCAAAGTCCTACTTCCTACTTGGGGCAATCAAGTGATATGGGCAGAATCTCCCTATGTGAATGCTCATACCTTCAAAGTCTGTGAGGACATGTGTAATTAGGTTATCAAACTCCTCACCTGACAAGAAGTGCAGAAGCACAGATGAAAGTCCTCTAATTCAAAGAAGCCAGCAGCAATGACAGTCTTCCCTCCTAAAACCTCATGGCACATCTTGCCAAAATAAAAGTAACACCTAACCCCATTCTGAGTACAGCTGTCCTTTAACAATTGCCCATTCACACAACTTTCTGGTCTGAAATGTATTCTTTTTATGTTAAAAACTTCACTTTTCTATTATAAACTTATAACTTATTTCCTACTTTACTTGTGTTTGTAGCTTCATTCTGCATCTCAGGGCAGATCTCTTTAATCTTAAAGAACTGGACCCGAAGAACCAAGTATCTCACACAATGCAGCTCGGCTCCACTGTCCAATAACAGTTTGAGACACTGATATTGTTTTTAATTTAGGGAGAAATTAAAATTCTCCACAGGAAATCACATCTCATCTCATTGGCTAGAGCTTGGTCATGTGGTCAGCAAATACGCTACTGCTCCACAGAAAAGCAGGATTTTGTCAGAAGCAAACAAGGGCAGGATGGAAGGCAATTAGTGTTCCTATCTATTAACTACCATCTCATGTCACCCTCCATCTTGCTCCCCAGGTTCCAGTCACCCTGGCTTCCTTCAACGTAGCGAGCTGTTTTCTCCTCCGGGTGTGTTTGCAATTACTCCATTTTCTACTTCAAATAAGCTTTTTTTCACCCACTCCCATGATTAACTTCTTCAGAGTGAAGCTCACACTGTGCAGCGTAATCCTCACCACCCTAGCCAGTTATTATTATTGAGCACATTCTCTGTCTCTGTATTTCATGACTCCAGACACCATAGGTAGTTATATCATTGATTTACTTACTCGTGTGAGATTTGATTGCATGCAATCTCTGTTAAGAATTTTCTGTTGTTTATCACTGTGTCCCTGGTGCCAGAATGTCAGGTGCCTAGTTGGCAATAAGTAAATAAAAAGAAGTTCATTAAATGAATATTTTGCTTATTTAATAGTCTCAGCAGCCTAGAGGAATAGGAAGCCACTTCCTACAGTCACAGAACTATTAGATGTTCCAGAGCCAGAATGAGAACTCATGTCTGCCTGGCTCCTCCCCAGTATGCTGCTTTTCACAGATGGAGACTTGTTTGGCAGTTCTCAGAAGCCTCCAGGCACAGGGACCATGCTTTGCACCAAGATAATTGATTTGTTTGCCACTTGCATGGCAGCCCAGCTACTGATATTAACACTCCCTTAAGAAGGGAGTTTTATCATTTGGTTCTTCCAAGAAGACCAGAAGCAAGTATATCTGTGGTTGCCCTTGAGTGACTTCATCTTCTGTGAGCCATGCTTCTCTCCCTGCTTTTGTCAGAATAATTGTTAAATATATATGTTTAAAAGTCTTTGAGAAACTTCTGAGAATTGTCAGTGTTTTATGTTTATTATAGACTAAGAAGTAAAGATCTCACTTTATTTTTTTCCATTTGTTTTGCAACAATATACTAAAATATGCATCATTTTCCTCAGTGTCTCAAAATGCCACATTTATTTTTTTTTAAATTTTCTATTTTATTTAGCTCCATTTCTTTGTTCTCTTCACTTCTATTGAAATTAAACCAGTTTGGTACAAAATGATTTATGTACCATAGCTTAGTAATCCCTTTTATTATCTGGAAGAGCTAAATTTCCTCAATACTCTCGACTTTTTGTTTGTTTGTTTTTGTTATTGTTGTTTGTTTGTTTGTTTGTTATAGGGTACAGAGAAAGAGGAAAAGTGAGAAATCACCCCCACCCTCCCAGAGGAATGGCCATTCCAGTCTCCTCTTTGGGTTTTGGGCACGCACAGACAATTCCCTAATGTATTTTCAAGCTGCCAGTAGGAGACTCCAACCACCAAATAGGCTATGTGGAATCCAGACACCTTAATCTCCACACCACCTGTTGGCCTGCATCAATACTGTTTGACAGAACTTTTTCACACATTCTTAATGTTTTCAACAACTATTTATTAAGAATTTTCTCATGTGCCATACTCTGTTTTAGGCATTGGAGCTATAATAGTGAATAAAACAAAGAAAACTTTTACCTTTGTGGAGCCTACATTTTTGGTAGAAAATTTGGACAACATACATAAATAATATGATACAGCAGTAGAGAACTGGTGATTCTGGAAAAAAAAAAAAAAACATAAAAAGATAAGGGGAAACCAGGGTTTCAGGAGCCATTGGGAGTGATTTTTAGGGGACATATTGTTCAGGTGACATTTGGAGATTTCAAAGAGTCGCTAGGTTAGATATTTGGGTGATGAACATTCTGTGTGGAACAAGCGAGAAGTACAAAGTTATTGAAGTGAATAAACACCTAGTTTCTTAGAAAAATAAGAAAGAGGCCAGCAGGACTGAGTGAATAAAGTGAGAGGGAAGAATATTAGAGGAAGAATTCAGAGAAGTAACAGAGGTTAGACGGTGTTGGCATTCACAGGCATTGTAATGAGGCTGGCTTTCAGCTGTGTGAAATGGAAGAATGTCTTACACTGAAGTTTTAAGAGGAATTACTTGATTACTGTTTTAAGGGTAGACTGTGAGGCCGGATGGCGAGACAGCAGTAAAATGTAACACCCAGCAAGGCTGATGCACTTGGGAAGGTTCCAGGTTCACGTCGAGAGACCTCCCTAAGTATGTGGGCATGTGCATGTCCATGACCCAGCCAGGTTGACACTGGGGGTGGATCATGGAGTCAAGATCCTGTTGAGGTGCTTCCTCTCTATATCTTTTTCACTCAAGGAAGAAATAAATAAGTAAAACTTAAAGGACTGTAGATGGTGTAGAAGCAGATACAAGAGATTACTTTGTAGACTGTGACTGTAATCCAGGTGAAGTTATGGTAGCTTGGACAAAAGTGTTGGCAGTGAAAGTTGTAAGAGGTGAACAGAATCTGAACATACTTTTGAAGGTAAAATTGGATTATTTCCTGACTTAATGAATGTGGACTATGGAAAAAAAAGCTTTTAAAAAAGATCTCAGTATTTTTTTTTTTTAAATTTATACCTATAGAAGTTTGGAGGTGTTATTAACTGAGACAAGGAAGACTGCAGGTAGAGTGTCTTGGAGAAAATTGGGCTTCTATTTGGATATGCTATTCTAAGGTGTATTCGAACATTTGAAGGGAGATAAAAGTTCAGAGTTAAATATATGCATCTAGAGTCTGAGAAGATATCTGGGCTGTATCTATAGATTGAGATGACTTTACTTTATTGACGGTATTTAAAAATATGAGACAGGCTGGAGACATTGGTCTTTCCTTCCACACAATTTCTCTCGAACAAGGTCCTTGTTCCTTAGCATCCACCCAGATCCTCTGACAGGCTTGTTATAAGACAGATTGCTTGTCTCCAGCCCTGTGATTTATGATTCAGTATGTCCAAATGGTGACAAAAATTTGTATCTCTTAACAAGTTCCCAAGTGAAGCTGACATGGCTGGTGGTAGGCCCATGTTTGAGAACCACTGATCTAGAGACATGTCTTTTCCTATTTGCACAAAAGAGCCCAAGAAGCTAATGACAATCTCGGTAGATTAGAGCAGGAGGTAATCCAGACAGTGGGGACACTGTAGAAAAGGTATAGATGTGAAATGTCATACAAAGGAAATGCTTGATGACTTAGTTTGGGTAGGCTTCAGGAGTCTGTCAACTGATAGCTTTTAGGAGATTAATTTTAGTAAAGTGTTTAAGTTGGAGGTCAAATTTGAAGAGGTTAGAAGTGAATGAGTGATATTCCAGGTAATAGAAGTAAAAACAAACAAAATAAAGCAAACCAAACAACAACAAAATAAAAACCCTTGGAAAATAAAAGAAAAGGAGCCAATAAAAAGACACCACAATTATCAAAGGACAAATGTGAGATAGTTGTTGAGAATAAAATTAAGTATATATAAACATTATTAAGAAGGGGGTTGTTAAGGAACAGAGATAAGCCAGAAATACCCACATCCTGGCAAGGATTGCTTTAATAATGCAAACTGTGGCAAAGGGTTTGGGGGCATGGGTATTTTGATTTGTTTCTTGGTAAGGCAAAATATAGAAATAGCAAGTCAATGGGAAGTGATGCCAGTGTGGCTGTATGAATAGATTCTTGGCTTCATCTATGTCTTTTCCTATTTATTAAATGGAGAAAAACACCCTAAAATATGCAATCCAAGACATTGCTATTATAACTGAAAGTTGTAAAAATAAACTATTAGAGACTTTTTAGGCAGCTGAATGGAGTTTCAAATACCTCAGTCAGCAAAAGGTGCTGTTAGGTATGTCCTCACCTCTTCCATCTTTCCTTTTGACATAAACTGTCTTTTATTCTACTCAATTGCTGGCAGAGAAGAAAGACTAAAAATAACCATCTAGGGTCAATACTTTACAACTGTCTTTGGCTGAAATCCTACAATGGCCAAAAGCATATAGGTGGACAAAACACTCAGTGCTGGAAGGCCCCTTGGGAAGCTGCAACAGGAAGTCAATCTGTAAAAATTATCAAAAGTTTCTGGTTTCCATAACACTCAAAACTGTAGTAATAGATAAACTCTAAGACACCATAATTATAATTGGAAATAGCAGCACTCAATCTAGAACCAAGACTTGTGCCCGTAATGTGAACTAGCGAGTTAGCTGGGGCTGGGTGTGTGAGCACATGTGCATTCTGGACTTTCTGTTGTCTTAGGCAGTTGCAATGTGAAGAATGAAATATTTTAATTTATTTATTATACTTTAGAGTCTTAACAGGCTTCAAGATAGCACAGAAGTTTTGAGTATCAGTCATTTTCATCTATACTACTTCATTTGAATTCTCCAACAACCTATGAAGGTGATATTTTCATTATCATAGAAAGAACACGGGTCTTTCCAGTGAGCTAAGTTCAAGTATAATTAATATTAGTGTGCATTCACTGAGGATTTACTGTGTACCCATTACTTTACATGCATTGTTTCTAATACCTGTGACTATGCAGAGGTAGACATAGTGGTTTTCAAATGAGGGCTATTTTACCACCCAGATGACAATCAACAGTGTCTAGAGACATTTTTGATGTCTTAAGTGGGAGGTAAGAAGGTAAGAGAGGATCTGCTACTGGCATATAATGAGTAGAGGGGAGAGATGCTGCCAAACACCCTAGAATGCCCAGGACACCCCCTTTCAATGAAGAACAATCTTCAGCCTAAATATTAATGATACTGAGATGGAAAAACCCTGTTCTACACCATTCTAAAGATAACAGGGTGGTGAAATGAAGACTCAAAGTGTGAAAATGACTTTTCAAATATTCAGACAGTGGTGCTGGATTTGAACATGGATTTAACTTGACGTGACAATGTCTCTTGGTTCTACCATAGTATACTAATCCCTAACTGTCTGTAAGACATTCAGTCTCTGCCAAGAGATTGGAATCTCTGTGCTGTGATTTCTAAAAATGAAAATATTACTGTCTGTTTTGCTCTCCTAAATATAGTGGGTGAGACTGACAAGACCCTTGTTCTCTATGGAGAGGAGAGAAATGATACACAACATAAATGTGATCATTTCAGGTAGTAGGAAGTCCACCGAAAGGAATAAATGAAATATTTTGAGGAGTTCCAGTAAAGAGTTGAGAGTTGCAAGATGAGATGTGTGTGGAGGAGTGGTAGGAGGGGGAAAGAAACACCCAACAGTACTTTAAATTGATTGAAAAAAAAATCACAATTCGGAAGTTCAGGCCTTGTCATTAGAGATTTTGCATCTTTACAGCTTTTGTCTTTAATTCTTTCTCAAGGCATGGCTCTTGTCACATGTTTTAAGATGACTATAGAGTTCTAGTCTTTTAATCCATGTCCCAAACAAAGAAACATTTGATCCCTTTCGAAGTCTGTGTAGTATTTCTACAGGACACTTATTCTCACATCTCATCAGTCTGAGCTAAGTTACTTGGTTTTACATATCTTCAAGGGAATGCAAAATGTAGCCCTTCTGTTGGGTAGCAATGTAACCAAAGAAAAATGGCAGCTTTGTTCATCTGAAAGAATAAAAAAGAAAGGTATTGGGTAGAAACTCAACAGCATCTGCCTTGAGGGCCATGTTAGTCTAGATAGTCTTGAGTGGTTTTCAGCAGACAGCATCAAGGTACAATCTGAAGGATGAGGAGGAATAGACATTGAGCAGCTCTAGGAGAAGTATGAACAAAGTGGGGAGAGCAAAGACCCTGGAGGGGACACAAGTGTGGCTTTTTAAAGAAGTCAGGAAAAAATGGGTGATTTGTGAGTTTAGTATCCTGAAGTAGGTAAAAGTGGAGAGGTTGACATGGAGAGATTGCATAGGGATTTTCAAGTTCAATGTTATTCAATAAATTATAAAGGGAAGTGATGTTATTAGATTTACAAGTTCATAAGATACCTCTAGATGTCCTATGGAAAATGAAGAACAAGGAAGATGAATGGATACTTAGCAAGAAATTTTGCCTATTTACCCTTCCCTTAAGTGGAAGATAAGAAAGGAAGGGAATAAAAACGGCATTTATAACCCTTCTTGGTGTTTCCATTTGCTTTTTCAATCCACTCTGTACCTTTCTTCTGCCTCACATTAATAACCTCCTTTCTTTCTGGCTTCTCTGCTAACTAGGGTACGGGTAAGAGTGGGGTACACAGCAAGCAGGAGATCAGGGAACAGGAGAAGAGTGAATTGGGTACTTTTCTGCCTACCTACCTGCTGGACTGCCATGGGTTAACCAGTTTTCTCTACTACTCCCAGCTTCTGTTAGGTGAGCTCCACTTCTACTCTCCTTGGTACTGATAGCTACCTCTTACCTGTTCAAGGAGTGGCAATGGCACCCCGTGTTGCCAGCTCTGGAAAACTACATCATCCCTCATACGTCCCTCAATTTGCCCTTCCCTATACATTCTCCAGTGGCTTAGTTTGAACATGCTCTCTCTGTATTACCTGGTCAAAACTGATGGAGATACTTTTATTTTAGAGAGATTTGTGTTACTGGGCATGTGTGCTCACCAGAGACGGAGAGACAGAAAGCAAGAAATTACCCCCCATTGTGAATGGCCATGCCACAATCCCTTCTCCTCCATTCTCCTCTGGGGATTTTGGGTACATACACACACACATGCCCAGAGTGAGTTTTTCAGCCACAAGGTCCATGTCTTGAACCATGGTCAACTACGTGGGAGTCCAGCAACATAACCATTATGCCATCTGCTGGTCCCCTGATATAGACACTTAAATAAATTAAATAAATTAAGTTTTTTTTTTTTTTTTGAGAGATTTTTCGCTATAGGGCGCGTGCGCTCGCCAGACAGACAGAGAGAGACATAGAGACAGAAAGCGAGAAATCACCCCCCAGGGGGGATGGTCACGCCGCAATCCCTTCTCCTTCATTCTCCTCTCGGGATCTTGGGCACGCACGCACACGCGCCCGGCGTGAGTTGTAAGCCACCGGGTCCGAGACGCGAACCGTGGTCGACTACGTGGGAGTCCAGCGACATAGCCATTACGCTAACTGCTGGTTCCCAATAAATTAAATTTTAAAAGCAACAAAAATAAATAAAAGCAACAGAATAAATAAATTTTAAAAGCAGCAAAAAAGCATGAATTACCTTTAATTGATAAAAGTAAGTACACTGAAATAGTTTTTTCACATGCCATCTGCTGGTCCCCTAATATAGACACTTTTAAAGTGCCAAGTACTGCACATTCTCTTATTTAATCCTGAAAAAAATGTAGAGTAGGATTTATAATCACTGTGTTGAATATGAAAATGCTCACTTCTGAAATATTAACAAACCTATGACAGTGGTCGGGGGCACGTAGCTTGACTTCTCATTTTGAGCTTTTTTGCTTCCCTCTGCTTCAAACTACAAAAACATTAACACACTTCTCTTCTTTCCCTTTGTTTCAGTGCTCAAGATCTAGCCATTGTTTTTCTTTCAGATTCTTTTTTTATCCCTTTTTTCTGTACATATTACATATGTGCATCTGAGGGACTTGCCTGTCAACATTTTTACGGATAGCTTGTGAAAGTGAAAGCCCAAAGAAGGTCATTTCTCACCCACCACAGGTACATAAGAGCAATAAAGAAAATAAAGTTCAATTCTTGCAAGTGACAACCACAGATAATAGATACTATCAAACCAGGAATTTGAGAGTGAGTTGTAAATCAAAACAACACCATATGCAATCAAGTAGATAGAGAATAGGAGCGATAAAGGCTCTTTTCATCTATATATTTATCCACTCTCAGCAAAAGGCACAGGCTCTAGAGAATTTGAGCTCCTAGAAATGCCAATTCTCATTGCTGAGCAAGGTTGGACGCTGACATGTTATTTCACACACCAGGCATCAAGCTGCCACTGTGGTCTCCATGGCGGAATCTACCACACACCTGAGAAGGCTGTGATAGAAGGGTGAGCATTTTCGACAATGGTAAGAAAAATAATAAGGCCCAGCAGCAGAAGCATCCACTGGAGCAGAGGCTGACAGATGTCACTGACAGTCAAAGGGTTGTATGCGACTTCACTGTAATACCATGAGAAGCTGCATGGCATTTTTATGCCATGATAGTGATGAGCTATTTAAGATTTAGAAAGCCTCCTTCATTCTGAAAGAGAGAGGGTGGAAAACCTGAGACGGCAATGTGAGTTTTGCTCATTCAGTGCTAGTTGCCCTGGCTACAAGTCTATGGAGTCTGGAGATTATAACAGGCTTGTGGAGGGTATTTATTCTGCTTCTGAATTAGCACTCTCCTGGTTCTGAAAATATGGTATCAATTAACAATACGTGATGTATTTTTTATCATGATATTCAGACAGTTGACACATCAATGTGAAAAAACATTGTGCTTTTTTTTTTTATTTTCCCCTAAATCAGGTTAAATCTGGCTCTCTTTGTCTCTAGAACCTCAACGGGGTAGCTGATATCTGTCTTTATTGAGGAACGTTTATTTCACATTGGTTGTCCTGGGTCTCAGAAGACTTATACAATACAGTGAACTTGAACAAGGGCTTTTGAGTTTCACTACATCGGGGCTGCCATTCTGGTGCTCTTTTCCCAAGGCTTCATACTCATTGCAAATGTACCTACCTGTGCTAACTTGGTGTGTTAGTTGTGACTGGAGTGTGGAGAGGGAGGTACTGGTATAAGATAGTGTAGTGAATGCAAAAAGCAGTTGAACAAAGAAATAATTTAACAAGGATAGGCTGAAATACAGTAAGCCATTGTTTTCACCAACAATGAAAAATAATGACTGGGACCCACAGTTAGCATAATGGCTATGTTACTGGACTCTCGTGTAGTCAACCGCGGTTCGCGTCCTGGACCCGGTGACTTAAAACTCACGCCGAGCACGTGTGCGTGCATGCCCAAGATCCTGAGAGGAGAATGGAGGAGAAGGGATTGCGGGGGTTATGATTTGGGGGGGTTAGTGCCCTGGAAGGCATAGATATACATAGGGCTAGGAGTTGAAACCATTTCATAATTCTGTGTCCCTTGAAGAACTGTACTTACTATGAAAGTCTGAACTTGGAAAATGTTTATGGATTATAATAAATAGAAAACAAGGATTATTATCTGCCTAGGTCTGGTCTATGACAGGAAAAAAAAATCACAAACTCTCTCTTTATGTCTCATTCAGCTTCACGTGTTGAATTTACAGTGCCCATGTATCCTAGAGCCACAAACAAAAAATTCAGTGTAAAAATAGTTCCTGGCAGTACAGTCTGAAACAAATGCAAAGTAACCCTTAAAGGAAGTTTGTAGAATCTAAGTCACACAAAATAGATAAAACAATAACAATAAAAGATGTCATCTGAAGATGAGTTTGTTATAAAAAATCACAAGAGGAAATAACTTAAATGATGAGAGCTGGAATACAAAATAGTACCAGAATTAGTGTCATGCATAAACTTGAGGTATTAGAATGATGATATGAAAAAGAACATAAAATAACTGTGTTTAAGATAAATAAAAGTTAGGGCCAGCAGATAGTGTAGTGATTACATCACTGGACTCCCACATGGCTAACCATGGTTCAAGTCCTGTACTTGGTGGCTGGAAAATCATGCTGGGTGCATGTGTGTGCATGCCCAGAATCCTGGGAGGAGAAGGGAGGGCAATGGAAGAGTAGGGATTGCAGCATGGCTATCCTCCCTGGGGGTGATTTATCACTTTCTCTCTCACGTCTCTTTCTTTCTTTCTCTGGTGAGCATAAATGCTCTAAGGAATAAAAAGTCTACAAAGAAAAAGATAAATAAGTGTTAAAGAAAAGAATAAAAACCATCAAACACACATCAGATATTACATTAAAAAAGATATCTGGAAAAAGAAATAAAACATTGAGAAAATAAGAAAGAACAATCACTAGACCTAAATTAACTCCATTAATGTGCTTAACATTGAATGAACAGAAAGACTGATTTAATGAATGGAAACATGTATTTGAGAAAAAAATTTATATGCATCATAAGTGATAGAAAATAGGAAAACAATGTTTAGAAACAACAGGGATAGAATGAAAAGATCCAACATATATCTAAAAGGCATCTGAAGTGAAAACAAGAAAGAGGATAAGACAGAAGTAATATTCATAAAAGACAAAAACTGCTGATTTTTCAAAATTAATAGAAGAATCTACAAATTCAAAAGTAGAACCAAACTAAAGAATAAATAAATTTTAAAAGCAATAAAAAACATGAATTGCCTTTAATCGATAACAGTAAGAATACTGAAATAAAGTTTTTCACAGTAACGACAGAAGTCAAAAGACCTTTGGTGCTGAGAGAAAATAAATTTATAACCTAGCTAGTTTAAACTATATAAGATTACTTATGTTAAATCCTATACCTACAAAGTGGCAACTGCATATAGTTTAACCATATGACAGATTTCATTCCGACATCTGAGTTAGCAGTGAAGATGAAATTATGACATTTTCGAAAAAGGACTGTGAATTTTTTTATCCAAGAATTATCACTGAAAAAATAAACTTGGAGAAGAAGAAGACTTAAGTCAGACCACAGAGAGGAATACAAAAAGCAGTCGAACAAAGAAATAATTTAACATGGATAGGCTGAAATACAATCAGCCATTGTTTTCACCAACAGTGAAAAATAATGACTGGGACCCACAGTTAGCGTAATGGCTATGTTGCTGGACTCCCATGTAGTCAACCGAGGTTTGAGTCCTGGACCCGGTGGCTCAAACTCACTTTGGGCGTGTGTGCATGTGTGCCCAAGATCCCGAGAGGAGAATGGAGGAGAAGGGATTGCGGCGTGACCATCCTCCCGGGGGATGATTTCTTGCTTTCTGTCTCTCTGTCTCTCTCTGTCTTTCCGGTGAGCGCACACGCCCTATAGCAAAAACCTCTCCAAAAAAAAGAAAAAAGAAAAATAATGACTAATCAGACTTACATAAAAACCAAAAGATAACTAAAACACTAAACAATAATTATACAAAATCAGGAGTAAGAATGTTTAGCTACAAACATTCTAATAAGCACATGTAGTTCAGAGGACACATAAAGATGGTGGTTTCCTTTAAGTTTTGGTCAAACATAAGAGTGTTTAGAAACTGAGCCATAAACACAGAAGAATAGAAATTAATACATGCCATTGATTTAAGAGAGAATATAAAGTAATAAATAAAAGAGAATAGGTAAATACAAGAGAAATTTTTTTTAAAATAATGAAGTCAGGGCTAACTCTGTGGTTCAGCAGTGCTGAGTTGCTGAAGAGAAGTCAGATCCCACAGCCACCTCAGTTTGAATTCCCAGCCCTGTCAGCTTAAAACATGCCAACCACGCACATGACTGCCCAACCCCTGACAGGATGGAGGACTGTGGTATGACAACCCTGTGGAAAGTGTTTGTTTCTCTCTCTCTCTCTCCTGTGTACATGTATATGCACTATTATGAATTAAGCGGTGAAAAAAGAAAACTGGATCAATAAATTAGTAAGCAGAAAGGAGAATGAAAGAAAATAAAAGGAAAAACACAATAAATTAAAGCAAAAGAATTAGATTAAAAAAAAAAATACAGGGGCCAACAGGTGGTATGGCCCTGGACTCCCACATCATTGACCATAGTTCTGTTCTAGTCCCAGACCTGGCAGCTTGAAAATCACACAGGGTCATGTTCTCAAAATCCCCAGGGGAGGGACCAGCAGTTAGCATAATGGCTATGTTGCTGGACTCCCATGTAGTCAACCGTGGTTCGCATCCTGGACCTGGTGACTTAAAACTCACGCCGGGCGCGTGTGTGTGCGTGTCCAAGATCCCGAGAGGAGAATGGAGGAGAAGGGATTGCGGCGTGGCTATCCCCCCTAGGGGGTGATTTCTCACTTTCTATCTCTCTGTCTCTCTCTGTCTGTCTGGTGAACGCACGTGCCCTATAGCAAAAACCTCTCAAAAAAAAAAAAAAAATCTCCAGGGGAGAATAGAAGAGTCTGTGGTGTTGCCATCCACCCTGGGAGGGTGGTGTGTGCGACTTACCATTTTCCCTCTCTCTATCTGTCTCTGGCAAGTACACACACTCTATGGAAAAATCTAAAAAAAAATAAATAAAAAAGAAGAAGAAGAAACAAATAGATCAGCAATAGAAATAAATGTTACTGGATCATGCTTGCTAGCATTTTCACAGTTTCATTAGACAAACATATCTATTATGTTCATTGTTCTATTCCTAGCATCTAGATTAGGACCTAGGAGTTACAAGAAATTAAATGAATACTTTGATTTTTGGTTGAAATCATTAAAAAAAAGAATTGGATTGAAATTCTTTATAAATATAATGTACACGCACTCAGAAACATATATTTACCAGCCACACAGTAGTAAAGTGAGGGAGCCTGAACCCTCATGGCTGACGATAGCATGAATCCAGGCTCCAGCAGCTTCTTAAACATGCTTAGCATTGTGCTCATGCCCAGAATCATGGCAGAATGGAGGAATGAGAAATGGAGAAAAAAGAATATGGCGTGACTAGGCTCCACAGGAAGATGCCTTTGCGTTCTCTCTCTCTCTCATGCACATATATATGCCTTTGGTTAATACACACACACATACACACACACACACACACACACACACATATATATATACACATATTAGAGCTAATCAGTCAAAAACAGATAAAACAGAAACATTAAAATATCAGCTGGGCCTTGTGGTCCAATGGTTAAGGGAACGAGATTGAACACGGCCGGCCTTAGTTTGCATGCCAGCCCGGTGGCTTGAAAAATTCATGCTGAGTGCATTTTGTACATGCCCTAAATCCCAAGAGGATGGAGAAATGGAGGAGAAAGGATTGCAGTATGACCACACCCTATGGGGGGTGCTTTCTCCTTCTCTTCCTCTCTATTTCTGTCTCTCTCTCTCGTGAGTATATGTGCCCATGTGCTTTCTGGCTGATAGATAGCAACGATGAGCAACAAAATGTTAATTCTTCTAAAATTTTATTTTGGTTTTCTTTTTAACTATGTGTTACTATTTCAGCTGAGATTGTGTTTAAATTTCCCTTTCTGGCAATGTGGTAGAGTACATAACCAGAAAATTCTCCTGCTACAAATCATCCAAAAATGTTGGAGGAAAAAGAATTTTAAAAGGCATAGCTAAGCCCATAGGAAGATAAGGGAAATCTCCAGAGGCTACCAAGAGGAAGATGAAAATCCAGCAGCTGCACTGGGTTGGAAATGGAGAGAGGTCTGTAGATTTCAAGTGGACAAGATCCAGTAACCATACAGGGGCTTGGGATAAGAACCCTGCGTTGAGTCAGTATTGGGCTTCAACCACTGCGTTCTGGCTGAAGCGAGCTATCTATCATCATGGGAAGAAAAGGAACTTCTATATTTTGACCTGAAATTTGGTGGGGAAAGTCACTTTGTAAATTAGTAACCATATACATTGGAAGTTTGACTTTCCACTATCTATATTATCAAGAAAACGCTTGAGTAGATAATAACAAAAGATTAAATCCAGGTTAGTAACCATGGGACACTTGGCAGAAGCAAACCTCAGATCTCTGTCTTGAGACATCCTAAATCCAGATCTCCCAGGATTTCTGCAAACGAGATCTCCTGAAAATGTGCTTATAATCTAAAATTATAAAAATGCAAATGAAAAACAGTGAGCAGATACAGTGAGCAACAAGTTAGTCTCCCCAAAACCTCAGAAAAAGCCTGCATAGACTACTTTAACCCAGAAAAGAAGTATTGTTACATTTAGCAGATGATTTAATTTAAATGTTGTGTCTTAAAAGTATGATCTTGCTTCATAAAATGTACTGTTATCTGTCACAAAGTGATAATGTTTTGAATTTATGAAAAAAGTGTATAAACTTCAAGATCATGTATTTTCAAAATTGGTAATTAAAAATTCAGGGGTAGTTTACTCTTTTACTAAATCCTTACAAAACTCTAATTCTCTCTTCTGTTTCTTTTAGTTTTGAGGTACAATTGACATACAAACAATATTACATCTAACATAAATGTAGAATGTTATAAATTTAGGGGTTAACATTAATTTATGATAAAGCAGTAATTAGAATGTAATGTTTAGTTTATTTATTTGATATTAACCTTTAGTGATTTTTAGCACATGTGTTATGTATTTTTGTGTGTACGTGTGTGCGGGGGTGGGGGGAGTATGTTTACACAGTCCAACCCTGTCTATGGAAACCCAGAACCCTCATGGCCAACTGTGGTTTGAATTCAAGCCTGAGTGGCTTCAAAAACAAACCAGGCACTTGTATATGTGTGCCCAAAATCCTGATGTAAAGCAGAAATGGAGGGAAAAGTGTTGCAGTGTGACCAATTGGGAAGAGCTTCTTCTTTCTCTATGAAGATCACAAATCTTTTGGCAATAATTTAAAAAGAAGTCTAATTACAATTATTTAATAAAGTTAATTTATTTATATTAAAAAAAACATTTTTAGAGGTTTTTACCTCAGGGTGCATGTGCTCACAAGAGAGAGGAGAGAGAAAGAGACAGTGGGAGGGAAAGTGAGAAATGACCCCCCCAGAGGGGATGGCCATGCTACAATTCCCTCTCCTCAGGATCTTGGGTACTCATGCACACATGCCTGGAGTAAGTTTCAAGCCACCGGGTCAGGACTAGCACTGCGGTCAGCCAGGTGGGAGTACAGTGACATAACTGCTACACCATCTGCTGGTCCCAGATTACTTTATTAATGGGGAAAAAAAGTGTCTGAGAAATAAATAACACTTGGTAGAGAAATTTTTACCTGATTTTATTTTTATTCAAAATAAAATATGAGACTTTGTAGCATGTTTAGTAACCATTTTCTTTGACAAGCTTAGTTTTTAAGATATTATTTAACTGAGCTAAATTTATCTTCCACTTGAATTACAAAATGCAACTTGGTAATAACCTTTCTTATTTTATAGTAATACTTAACTTCATGTGCACCTTAAGTGGACTTAGGATTGTTTTAGAACTTGTTTCTTTTTCCAGTGATGGTCTAATGATGTGTACTCAGTCTACCACGCCAGCAACTAATATGAATCGAGTAATTTCAAGAACGTCATGCATTATTTGCTGTGGACACAGAGTATCTTGGCAGAGAAGCAGGACATAAAGATGGGCTTAGTCTAGATGTGTTTCTGGAAACTCTGTGAATATACAAGAAAAGGAATCTACCTAAATCTACCATGATTTCCTTTCTCCACACAAAATTGTGATGACCCACTGTGTAAGTCTAAAGAAACAAAATAAAAAAAGAAAGAAAAAAAGAAAACACTCCAACCAAGTACAAATGTAGATTGTAAGTGCCAGGAACTCCTCAAGCTTGGTGAGGGATTATAAAATTTTATTTCAGGCCAAATATTTGGGATTGTCACATTTGAATTGTTTTTATATTTATTACTTTTTTTCCTCTTTGTTTGTTTTTACATTTATTTATGTATTTGTTGTGATTTTTTTTAAAGGTTTTTGCCATAGGGTGTGTGTGCTCCCCAGAGAGGCAGTGAGAAAGAAAGTGAAAGATCACCCCCTCCCCAGGGGGAATGGCCATGCTGCATCCCTTCTTCTCTATTCTCCTCTCTGGATTTGGGGCACACATGCACATGCACCCAAAGTGATTTTTAAGCCACTAGGTCCAGGACTCAAACCAGAGTCGACCATGTGAGAATCCAGTACCTTAACCACCATGCCACCTGCCGGCCCTTAGATTTTTTTATTCACCATTAGAAATCCTGCAGGATTGTAAAGCACATGGCCTAGGCATTCAAATTCTCTAACTGAGGTAAAATATACTTTTAAAAGAAATTTGGAACCAGCCAGGTGATGAAGGGGTTAAGGTGGCTGGCTCCTACATGGCTGACTATGTGGTTCAAGTCCTAGACCTGGTGACATGGAAGATATGCCAGGCCCATGTGCGTGCATGCCCAAATCACAAGGAATACAAAGGAGAAGGAAATGCACCATGGCCATTTCCCATATGGGAGTGATTGCTCACTTTCCCTCTCTCTCTTTTTCTCTCTCTGTCTCTCTCCAGTAAGCACACATGCCCTATAGCAAAAAAAAAAAACAAAAATGAAAGTAAAAGTAAATAATTTCATAATAGCCTGATTCAAGCCATGGTGACTTTACCAGGACATTATTAGTGGGGTCAATCCAGGCCGAATTGTAGGATAAATGACCTGTGATTTCTGGTGCCTGGAGCATCCTACTGTAAGACTCTTGAAAGCCAATCCTTCTAGAGAGCCCTGTTCCCTGATACTTATCCAGTCACTCACTCATCCATCAAAATTTACTTGCTTATGTCATGAATATTTATCAAATTCTTGCAACATTCTAGCCTTTGAATTAAGTGTGCTGACATTATGATAGAGGGAGGATGTGGACAACTGAACAGGATTGTACAATGAAGGGGGATCATTCCTATCATTGCTCTGATAAGGAGGTATATGGGGTACACTAAGAACACTTAGAAAGGGCTCAACATGCATCTTAGAGGATAAACAAGAACTCCTAGGGGACGTGACATTAGGCTGGAGTAGCAGAAGTCAGCCAGGTGAAATGGAGGGACAGGGCATTTTGTGGTGGATAAATGGCAGAAGAGCGATAACTTGCCACATTTTAAAATGGGAGTGTAGTTCTTGCTAGCATTCACCAGAATGCCCTGGGCACCTCTTTCAAAACTGCTTGGCAGCTGCTGTTTGTGAAAACATTTGCTTCCTAACTATCTGATACTGGCAAAGCAATGCTGACAGGTGGCTTTGGAGTCTGGCACTTATAGGATATGTTTAAGAATAAGTTCCTTCCAGAAGGTTGTGACAACATTACTGGTGTGAAATAATTATGAAGGGTACTGTTATCAAAGTGGGTAAAATTTGAGTTCCAAATTTCATTTGAGTGATTAATCCTTCACAGTCGTATAGGCCATAGAGGAAGGCTCTTCCTTTGTGACCCGTTTCTGGCGTTGTTGGTCCTGCTGATGAGTGCATCTTCAGTGCCTGGTACTGCACCAGACACCTAGGCTAAACAGTTTGGGTTTGGAAGACCCTCAGCAGAGATGACCACCTAAGGTTTGCCTTGGGACCAACAGATGGTGTAATGGTTATGTCATTGGACTCCCATGTAGTCGACCACAGTTCGAGTCTCCGACTCAGTGGCTTAAAACTCACACCGGGAGAGTGTGCATGTGTGCCCAAGATCTTGAGAGGAGACGAGAAGGGACTGCAGCCAGACCATCCACCCTGGAGGGTGATTTCTCACTTTCTGTCTCTGTTTCTCTGGCGAGCACACATGCCCTATAGCAAAAATATCAAAAAAAAAAAAAATTGCCTCTGCTTTAACTAATTTCTTGACAAATGCTGTATGAAACATTGTGATTTCTCCTTTTTTTTCTCCTTGCCATAGAAACATACATTAATTTACTCATTCACTCAACAAACATCTTTGCTGAGTTTCATAATCAGTATTTAAAATACTGATTATAAAATAGGGCAATTTTCTCTTTTCTGGTGCTTATACCTATTAAGAGAGATTCATGGAAATCAGTTCAGTATGGCGACAATTAAGCAATTAATTATTAACTAATAGTGAATAATGATAAAGGTTATCCTTAAAGATCTATCAACAGAAAGGCTGTACATGTACTCAAAGGAGAACATCTCTTATCTCTACACAGAGGTCAACCGGGGCTGTCTGGAAGAGGCGAAATTATCTTAAACTAATAATACCACTTTGTGTTTCTCTCATAATTGTAAAAGAAGAGAGAAATTGGAAAGAACTATTTTAAGTATTGGTTAGCAAGTGGCAGAATGAAGGAAATGCATGGATAAGGAGGAAAGATGATCCTGGGGTGGAAACTACATATGCAAAGATAGGAGGATGAGAGAGAAAGAACAAATAGTTTGGCGTGGCTGAGTATTGGGTGGGTGGTCAGATGTGGTGACAGACGTGACCAGAATAAGAAGGGCAGTATTATCAGAACAGTGATAGAGCAAGCTGTGGACGGCTCTCTATCTCTTTTTGTTTTCAATTGCTAGGGGGTAGTATGTGTTTGCCAGAGAGTCACAGAGAGGGAGAAAGCACCTCCCAATGAGGTCATGCTGCAGTCTCGTCTCCCTTTATCCATCCTGTTGGGATATGGGGCATGCAGGCACATATATTCACATGTTTTTTAAGCCACTGGGGCCAGCATTTGAACTGCAGTTGGCCATGAGCGATCTAGCCTTAATTAGTAGGCTCTGCCATCAGCCTAGGTACTAGCATTATCTAAATATTAACTTAATGTTTCCACCTGAAAATCTGCCTGGCCTTTTAAACAACATGTTCACAATCAGCTCCTGTCCTTCTCCCACCAACCAGTTACGTCCACAAATTTCTCTGACGTAGTACACAGTATTTTCTTATGTCCTGTTGTAAAAATCAGTCATTCTCCACTCCTCTTTGCTTCACATCACACACCTTAATTGTCGGTAGATCCTGATCATTCTGCAGCAGAAATATGCCTAGAATTTGGCATTTCTCCCCACCTCCTGGCTCAAGCCACCATTATCTCTTGTTTGGGTAACAAACTACTGTAGCCTCTGAAACTATCTCTGGCTTCTCTCCTGGCTCACTCTTCTACTTCTGTTTTCAAACTGGTAGACAGAGTGAGCCTTTTAAACGCTAAGATCATATTACCCTGCAGGTCCTTGAAATAGCCTTCCGTTTCACTCAGAGCAAGGCTGACAGGGTTCAAAGAAACACAAGCCCAGAAGAGCTTGGCTTGCATCAGCTCTTTGACCTCACCTTCAATTACTCTGCCAATCTTCCCTTTTCCCCACTACCCCAGGATTTTGCTTCTCTTGGAACTGAAAGATTCTTCCATATCTTATTCTTACTTCCTTACCATTTCCGCCCCCTCCCCCCCCCCCCCACACACACACCAGATATCTCTATGGCTCATCCCCTCACCTCCTTACAGTCTCTGCTGCAATGTTACAGTCTCAGAAAGACTCTGTTTAAAATCGCAATTCGCTTCCATTCTCCTTTTTTGCTTTACTTTACAGAGTATTCATTTGATTTAAAAAAAAATGATCTAAATCCTCTTAGTAGGTCATAAGCGAATTTCAGGTAGCCACATTTTAATTTTTGTCTTTTTGGGGGAGATGAGGAATCAGTCCACTGATATAGTCTCAGTACCTAAAAGAGCTCCTGACACATAATAAACATTCAAACACAATTCGTGTGACTAAATTGCCCTCATTTCACAAATGAAGTTCAGAAACACAGAGAGGTTAAGAAACTTGTGCAAGGTCCCACAGCGTACATGTGCCATAATGATCTTGGCTGGCTATATTACAAGTGACAGGCAAAGTTTATGGAACTGAAGGCTTTTATATTGGGCTACATCATTCTAGAAATATTAGATATGGAATCAGAATGGAGGACAAAGGTCAGTAGGCCCCTCGGGGTCTAAGAGTACTATGCGGTACCTCAGGTGGGTGATTGCTCCTGTTATTGTGACCAACCAGCTTGTCAGGGCTCTGCCCACCTTTTTTTTCCCATCACTCCCCTGCTCCCCCACCCCCACAAGACTTGGCTTCTGCTTCCTTCTCCCCTGGGTCAGGAATTCCTTTTGAAGCCTCAAATAGGATGGGTAGAGTGGGAGGGCTTTAGGGGTCTCTACGACATAGACATCATTGGGCTAGAGAAATGCTTTGAAGACTTGCTTCTGAAAAGGTTTTGTGATGGTTCCATGGGGTTTGCCTTCTAAAGGCTCCATGGGAAACACACATACACACACACACACACACACACACACGCCCCTTTATGATAAAAATGACCTCTTCTGCTTTGACTGTGTTTTGATAAATATGTGTGAAATTTAAAATCTCATTTCAAAGAAGAAAAAGTGATCCTCATTCAATAGAATTCAATGAGGAAAAAAAGAAAATCCAATTGGAGAAAAGGGGGATTTATCTATTGTCAATGCATCTTTATGTAGAGAGACAAGCTTTGATGTAACTGATAGCTTGGTTATATAATAGCCCAGGAATACAGGAACGGCATGTGATGTATTATGCAGCACTTGAGACCAAAAGTTTGCTGCTCTTAGAGTAGCATGAAAGTTCAGTCTGAAAGCTTTTGTTGAAAAGAGAGTCTTTGTCATAAATCAGGAGGACCTATAAAAGTTATCTTCAGTAGGCACCTCATATACACTTTGAGAAAAAAAAAATTGTTAACTCATTAAGCTTAATGGCCCCCGAAGCTGAAGCATCCCAGGATGCTACAGAAACTAAATCTTTAACAAAGAACTTCACTTCTAAGGAGGTAAGTATTGAATCCACAAAAGGGAAATTCTTTAAAGTGGAGATTACAAAGCTGAGCTATTATAAAAGAGCCAGAACAGAAACTAAGTCATTCTTTACTCAGAGCAGTTAACAATTCCAGAGATAGATACTACAAATTGTGTACAACTGGAAAATCACTTAATAATGGTCACCTGGTAAAAAATGAATCTTAAAAGCCCATCTTCCCCAAAAAGGGTCAGGAGGAAAAGCTACCTAAATTGGACACTCTTAAAAGATCATAGTTGAATAAGTGTGTGTGTGTGTGTGTGTGTGTGTGTGTACTAAACAAGTGAAATATTCATCTTGGAAATGGTATGAATAGACAGACAATGTAGGGAAACACAGTAAGGGTATTGATCATTGGGTCTTCAATCACTAGTATACAAATAAAACACTGACTTAGTTCTGTGGTCATAAATTCAATACAGAAAATGTAAAATGAAATGTAAGTAAGACATGATTTTATATAAGGGGATGTAATGCTTACTGAACTTCACATTAAATGCAATAAGAATTTTAGGTCAGTGCCTGCCTTATAAGAGATTACTGGTAGTGATTGTAATTACTATTATCCTAGTGTAGACCAAGCTTTGTTTCAGCAGATTTATTTGCATTATTTGATTTAATTACATATAACAAGGTTAAAAAGGCTAAATAAAAAATTCTTTCAAAACAAAGTTGAGCACCATCAAATTAAAACATTAAGAAATCTATTAGGTCATTGGGAAAGTCATGGCGTATTTTTCTATCTTTTTCTATGCAACATGCATCATGACTTTTCCGACGACCCAATAGATATGAGTCAAAAAGATCCAATTCCATATTTACTTACAGATAATGTCTTTTATCTGACCATCTGAAACCACCAAATTGAACTAGGCCTAGGGCAAAATATATGGCCTGGCTTACGTTGAATCACTTTTCTAATAGTTCAGATGTTTGTCTTCTTAATTTATTACAGCAAGACACTCACTTCTCGTTCTTGTCCCATCTTTTCTTCTGGCATTGAAGCTCAAGCTCCCATTCGTCATTCAGAGATATACTACTTGTCTCGCTCTTGTCCAAATTATTTGCAAAGATGCGGTAATTTAGTGTGGGTGCCTTGGGTGAGTACTGCAGTTAAAATTATTGCTTGCCTAAGGTTTCATTTTGGAATCCTGATAAGTCATTTCACATGTGAGCTGTGTCGAGTACATTTCAATTTATTACTTTTTGTAAGTGAACTAATCTAAATTAAAATCTCGCAGAATCAATACCTCATTTTTATCATAGAGCATTCCGATTCCACCTCCCAATCATTCATTTATCATTCATTGTGGCTTGGAAATTTCAAACAATGAGGACCTAGTTTGTATCATATTATTGGAAATGGCACATTTGTTGTGTGTTGTTTCATAAATAAGGGCTCAAGTTCTACAGTAAATGTTGCATCACCCTAAACCCTTCATCTTATTTATTCTGCAGAACATTCCCATAACCCCTTATCATGGGGGTTATCTACTGCTTTCTATGTGTTCACCATGCACAGGCTTACAATCTGAAAACTGTCACAAAAAGTTGTCTCATAATTTACTTGGCTTCAGTTTCTTATTCCAGTAATAATCACCAACCTATAAATGAGTAGATATTTTTAGATTTTCACATACTATTTTCTGCTCTTCTCCCAGTATATTCATTTAAAGCATTTCCTTTCGGTTTGTAAAGATCTAGTGTTCATTCAAAGATATTGAAAAGGTTTTTAATGCACATGCCACTTTCCTAATATATTTACATTTTTGGTGACCAAGAAAAAAAAAAAAACAGAATCAAAAACAGTACACGGGGAATTTATTCTCATGACAGTGTTGAAAAAAAAAATAAAAAAGCTTTCAAGGCATTTATTTAGTCAGGTCTCATCTTTTCCATTATTCTTTTATGTCTCAGTTGTATGGCATAGTCTATGGTCGATCCATAAAAGAATAATAAAAAAGGCCCCATTTTATGCAACCACGTACTAGCATGTCTGCATAAACTAGATGATGCATATATTTTATGTCCAGAATTCCAAATGGCCACTCGTATTTCTTTTCCCTCTCAGCGTCCAAGGTTGTATTCATAGCTTTTCAAGAGCAAAATATCTTCCACGCATTTGCTTCATGAGGGCAGGGTCTGTGTCCATCTTATCCACTGATGGATTCCAAAATCCCACATGAGTCCTGGCACATAGCAAGATCCCAGTAAGTGTTCGAAAATAATCTTTCTTCTCTTGCCTTTGCCATTAGATAGACACTCCCATTTCCTAAAATTCCGAGAAAGCTCTGCAATGAGAACTTTACATTTTCTGAACGTGTAAATATAAAGTTTTAACATTTTTATTTTAGTGTTTTCTTAAGTTTGCTCATTTCTTCCATAAATGAGTGAGAGTGAGAGACAGCACTTCGACAAAGTTTTTCCACCATGATTAACTCCCAGCTTTCAGCCAGCCCTGGGCCTTGAATACGTGGGTACCTGGTGCACTCGAAGAGGTCTCCACACTTGAACCATGTGGCATTGCCTAACAGTGCTGCATTTTACTGTTGGGCCACCATCTGGCCCCTGATTTTGTTTCTAATTGACAATAATTGTTTGTATATATGGGGCACAATGTGAAGTTTTGATAGATCTTTCCAAAGAAGAATGATTAGTCTAATTAACGAACTCAGTACCTCACATACTCATCTTTTTTTGTGATAAAAACATTTAAAATCAAGTACTTCAGCAATTTTGAAACATGATTCATTCTTATTTATTAACTCAAAGTTTTTAAGAGGATCGATGCTTTTGCCACTTTAGATAAAATGAGTGAAATCTCTAAGTGTTATGGCTTTGAAGGAGTGTGCTCTAAGTTATAAAAATAATGGCCCAATATTGGTGAGGATAGCCACAGAAATTGTTGATAGTTATCTAGTAGGTTCCATACCAACTTGGGCAGACAACTCCTGAGGTTTTGTTCTATAGTCTCTATCTAGTAGGTTCGAGAAGATGCATAGTTCATAAATCTGAAAGGATGAAAAGACAGTCACTGGGACCAGCAGTTAGCGTAATGGCTATGTTGCTGAACTCCCATGTAGTTGACCGTGGTTCAAGTCCCAGACCCGGTGACTTAAACTCACACCGGGCGCATGTGCGTGCGTGCCCAAGATCCTAAGAGGAGAATGGAGGAGAAGGGATTGCAGCATGGCCATCCCCCATGTGTGTGTGTGGGGGGGTGATTTCTCACTTTCTCTCTGTCTCTCTCTGCTTTTCTGGCAAGCACACGTGCCCTATAGCAAAAACCTTTCAAAACAAAAAAAAGACAGTCACTGACTTCAAGATATGTATAGTACAGCTAAAGACAAAGCACACGGAGACTTTTAAAAATAAATAAATAAATAAATAAGGCTGAAAAGAATGAGCATCTAGTGGAAAGAGGAGGGAGAGATTCTGTTAGAGTAAGATGAGCAAAACAGGCTTCAGGAAAGTTTTTCACAGGATCCAAACCCTGAAGAATCCTGAAGAGTAGGTGGAATTCATGTATTTGAAGAGGAAGGGAACAGGGGTGAGGAAATAAATAGAAAGAATGGAAGTTATTTGAGGAAGAAGAAATGATACCAGCTAGTGATGTTTAGACACAAGAGTAACCACAACCCTAGCCAGGGGATTGGATATAGCAACACAGATGAAGGGGGTTTGTTCTGGAAAGTATTCAGTAATGCAGTCAGGCCAGGGTTTATGCAAATATCATAGTCACAATGAGAATCGGATGAGCTCAGAGTTTTTCCAAAATACATGAATGATGATCATGTTGGTACACAAGAATATATCTGGTTCCTGATTGCAAATGAGTCATTTGGCCAAATGCTCACTGAGAAATTATATTTACCAATGAAAACAGGAGCTGAAAGCTAAGTAGAGATGAGTCTCACTAGTGCTCTAGGAAACAGATGGACTTTGGAGAGCTGTTCTCTAGTCCGTGTACTTCTCCTTTTGTAACCAGCCAACAGCAGACAATGATAAAGAGGTTAAAAGCACCAGGCAGAGGGCAATACAGAAACACAGGTACTTGGTGACGAATGCAGTTAATGCAGTTAAATGAACCATTACGGGATAACCATGCACCTTATCCCAAGATCTTCTCTTCCAAGCAGCCAGAGGTAACCATTCCTGCTTCTGGGGCAGACTTTACACTCTATAGAAATGTACATACAGATCCAGGATGGAATCAGGGCCAGTAGAGAGCTGGCTTCCCTAGAAAGGTTTTCTCATTCCCCAAATGTCAGGATCCCTTGCCCTGGTTATTGTAGAGAAATGACAAGATATCCAAATATCCACGTGGAAGAAGAATGATCACATTTCACAGTATGATCTCCATGGATTGACTATACTGATATCAGGTTTTTTCTGAGCTTAAACATTAATATCAGGTCAAGAATGCATCACATATTTAGAAACCTTTATAAAGTCAATAGTCATGACTATATGCTATGATTTACAAACACGATGATTAAAAAAAGCAAACACAGTTTAGCCAGCTAGGTGACATAGTGGTTAAGGAGGCTGGATCCCAAATGATTAACTGTGTGGGGTTTGAGTCCCCAACCTGGAAGACTGAGAAACACACTGGGTACATGTGCTTGTGTACTCAAAATACTGAGGGGAGAATGGAGGAGAGGGGATTGCAACATGATCACCCCAGTATTGTTTTTTTCATGAGCTCATATGCTCTGTAACAAATTTTTAAGAATAAAAAATAAAAAAGCAAACACCTGCTAACAACTCAAATATCCTCTGCTAGGAGCTTGGCTAAATAAAAGCAATACGTCTAAATAAAAGTAATACATCTACTGTTAGAGTGTATGTATAGCCCTTACAATTAAATGAGAGTTCATGAGATATCAATTGATGTTCTTTGAAGAAAAATAAAGGACTCCCTGTTCAAATACACAGAAGAAGTACTGAGTTAAAACAAGTCACTTTTTAACTGATTTCCAAGACCCTTTATTTAATACCTGAAGGTACCCAATCATTCTCCAGTATCACTAACTTTTTTGGAAGTGGAGGAAACTTTTGCTTAACATTATATTTTGAATATTATGAAGATCTCAAGAATTGTTGAAGGCCCATGGCAGGGCTTCATGTTTTTAATTTTCATTGTTTCTTAGTCTTCATGGAAAAGAGTGAACAATCTCCTCTACAGTCAAGGGAAAGCAAACTTTTGTCTGTCAAATTCTTAATCATTCTGGTTAACTTTGGTGTTCACTTCAGTCATCTTTAACACCACTTAGAATTTCTTCAATTACTGTGAAAATATATGTATTCTGGGCAAGAGCAACAAATTTTACTTAATCAGGATTCCATCCATCACTGGATAATGTATGCAGTCTCTGCAAATGCATAGGAAGGTGTGCAGGAGTGGAGCTGATGAATTATGGAAAATTTATACGTGTTCTAAGTGCATTAAACACTTTCTGCTAACCTTTCCCCTCGGCCTCCCAGAAGAGATGGCCTAAATAATTCTAGGTAAGCAAAGCTCCTTAATCACCATTAATATTCAAGAAAAAGAGAGCACAATGAGTTAATATGCATAATAATATAAAAATATGATCACACATTCCTGTGTTCTAAACTCAGCAATATTATTGTTTATTCCAAGTCTGTTCCCAATGAGAGAAGGTAGAAATTTACTCCCAATTCCAGGATCCTATTAATTATGAATATTGTATTTCCTATCAAATTGAATAATTAAAAAGTAATTTGTAAGTTCAGTGCTTCATCATCAATAATGTGGATCACATTTATCATCCAAAATAAATAATGGACACCTGGAACTTGGAGAGTTTTAACTTTCCATTAGTATTTAAAGGTAGACTAAAAGAAGATTCATAATGAAGATTTATATTCGAATTATATGAGCACACATACAAAGTATTGGGCATTTATTTGCCATGTGAGTGCAATACGCAGTGAACTGTTATGAAAAACTATTGGACTTTAGGTTAAAAGATTTTGCTTCAACAATTTTATTTTTCGTAGTTTGTAACCTTGAGAAATTATTTAATGAGTACTTACTGCTTCAGTTTCTGTTTATTCATCTACTTCACTATTCTCTTCCCTTTAATTTCGCATCAAAACTGGCTTATCCCATGCCCTACTCTTTTGCATTCTGGACTCTGTTATGATTAATATGATAATGTGATTAACTTTCAATTAACTATAAATAATTGGAAATGTTATCATTTAAGAACTGCCTTGGAAGCTAAAATCTTAAAAATGACTGGACTAGGCATTTTATTGGGTTGCCAGGAAAGTTATGAAGAATATTTGCATAGAAAAATATGTCATAACTTTCCTGATGACCTAATAGGTACAAAGGCAAATTCATGTAATTTACATATTTTTCAAAGAATTATTTAATTCTTCATTATTATTATTATTATTTTTAATTTGCTGTAGAGTACGTGTGCTCACTAGAGTGAGAGAGAGAGAGAGAGAAGGAAACTGAGAAAGCAAGCCATCAGGTTGGGGACTCGAACCACAGTTGGCTATGTGGGAGTCCAGCACCTTAACCACCATGCCACTTGTTGGCCCCCATGCAGTTTACATATTAAGTGCAGGACTTTTCCATTGCTGGTAAATCACATAAGCCACCTGTACATCCAACTGGAAAAGGAACTATAGGGAGAAGTACAGCAGGTGTGAAGGCAGGAAGGGTTGATGATGCATGCTGCTAGGCTGTGCTTTCCTGGGGAGTCATGGATGCAGACGTCAGTCCTGCTGGCACTACTTCCACACAGCCTTGGGGAACTGCCTTCAGCTTCATGTACCATTAACCTGGCCAAGCTGGCCCTCAGGGAGTGCCACGTCACCTTCCAGAATCCTTCTCTCCTGGCCTCACGAGAAAGGAAGTGCACCCCCAATTTTGCGTTCCGGTAAAAACATGGTCTGTTTGGGAAGCTGAATTACCTCATTGAGACCTCTTGGATCTTTTCATAGAGCTAAGGAATCAGAACTCTGTTGACCCAAATGTGGGGAAAAAGTAACGCTTCCCCAAGGGCAAAACTGAACTCGGCAAAAAGGAGGTACTGGTACAATTGATTTCAAATTAGTCCTAAATAGTGATAAGAAATGTTCAAAAAAGCTTTTCTCCAAATGTCCTTCAGCTGATAATTTATTTCCACTCCTTTTTCTCTTCAGAGGCAAAACTTTAATGGACTGTCTTTCGCAGCAAATCTTAATATAACAGTTAATATGCAGACAAAGTGAGTGAGTCCCCTTGACACAAGTGTCTGATTTCCATTTAACAGGACTGAAAGGGAGGAAGGAGGAGAAAGCTCTAAGTGAGATGTGGTCCCCTCCTCCACCGCTAAGTGCATGCTCTGTCGGAGTCATTAATATTCTTGTACTACTTTCTTATAAATCTGCCTCTAAAGGCAGCAAATTTTAGGGCCATCCTTTTCAATTCTGCTATTGACATTTTCGCTAAAGCACATTTTCCCCGTTTGATATTGTGACTAATTTATATACTGGATATGTAAGATTTTAGTCTTTTCATTTTGTCTGTTTCAGATAAACAAACAACAAATAAAAAGGCATTTGTTTGGCTAGCTGTTTTTTCTACATTTTATGCTTAAAATATCCTGAGGGACCAGGAGTTGGCGTAATGGCTATGTCGCTGGACTCCCATGTAGTCCATCCCAGAGCCGGTGGCTTAAACTCACACAGGGTATGTATACATGCGTGCCTAAGATCCTGAGAGGAGAATGGAGGAGAAGGGATTGTGGCATGGTCATCCCCCCCTTGGAGATGATTTCCTGCTTTCTGTCTCTCTGTTTCTCTCTGTCTTTCTGGCAAGAGCACGCACCACCCTATAGCAGAAACCTCTCTCTCTCAAAAAAAAAAAGATTATATATATATATATATATATATATATATATATATATATATATATATATGTGTGTGTGTGTATATATATATATATCCTAACTGAACCTTCTTCTTGTCTCTTCTTTGCCTTATCTAAGGTTTCCTCACAAACTGCTCATTAAAACAGTTAGGTCAGCTGGTGGCATGGCAGTTAAGTGACTTGATCCCACATGGCAGGCTATGTGGTTCAAGTTCCAGACCCAGTGGCTTGAAAAATACTAGGTGCATGTGCATGAGTGCCCAAAACCTTAAAAGGAGAAATGAAAAAGAAGGGATTCCAGTGTGATTATCCCCATAGAGATAAATCTCTCTTTGTCTCTCTCTTTCTCTCTCTCCAGGAAGTAAACATGCCCTCCATGTGGTACTTATCATTTGATCCTAAGCCTTCTTGTCTCACTTCTTAATTCTCCTAGAATTTCAAGTCTTGTTTATATTTGTTTCTACTTTATTTTCTTCCTTTTTTCCCCTGTGATTAGATATAAAATTTTATTCACTGGTATAGTAGAGGACTTCACTCAGAGAAAGATGAGCAGCAGACCTCACTGGAGTGGACTTCCCGAGTCCTGGAAACAGATGTAGGTCAGCAATACGGCTGCCAGGGCCAAGACTTTGAATCAAAATAAGAAATCAGAAAAGAGAAACGAATGAAGGGAATATCCAAGAATGGTGTGGCCCCCTGTGGACCAAAGCAAGAACCTTTGTGAAGACTCCGGGCAGATGAACACAAGGAATTTTAGGATGTTTTGCTATAACTTGTATCCTTTCTTTAAGAAAAACTACAATAGAAACATAATTTATTCTTTATGTTTTCCTGTAACTGAGTCGAGCGTGTGTGTGTGTGTGTGTGTGTGTGTGCGCGCACACATGCCTGTGCACACGCATGCCTGTGTTTAGGAGTGGTGAAAGGGATGCGAAGACTACAGTAATTGGCTCCATGATAGCCAACCAACATTTGGAGGTGGCTTTCTTCTCTTGTCACAGCCTTCACTCAATTTCTGTCTCCAAAATAGCCCTGCCAACCCCAATAAAGAAAGATCTGTCAAAGACCTTGGGTGGCACTTCCACTGAGAGTCTGTTACAGAGACGTGGTACTGATGATTTGGTACCTGCTTTGGGCACTGTAGTACTGGCTTTGGCGTCTGGCAACACACCAGATTTCTTTGGTGTGCTAACGTAGTTTACAATATTTAGGAAAGAGTGGATTTGAAAAAGAACTGCAAGCTGCAAGTGTGATACCTCAAGTTTCACAGACAAACTAACTCTCTCCTCAGTCTCAGAGATTCTCTTTATCCTCTCAGACAAAAAGGTTTGTAAATCCTGTCAACTAGCCAGCATAGCTCAGGCATCCATTTGACCATTCATATTTCTAGAACAAAGTTCCAGAATTTCTCCTCACCAGCCTTCAGGAGTAAAATAAATAAGAGAGTTAGTTACAATTGTGCGTTCTGGTATTTACTTGTGTGTATCACCCTTTTTTCCTATGACATAAAAAGTTGTTTTAGGCCCAGTGCTCTGTAATGCTGGAGGCTACAGGGAAGATTGAGGTTCGGTGCTCTGGTCATGTGCACACGCTGGGCACATGTGTGCACATCTGTGATGCTGGCTGGCTGGGAAAATCTGGGGAGAGGAGGGTCACAGCGTGACACCTTGTGGGGTGTTTATCTTTTTTTCCTCTTCATCTTTTGCCCTGTCATGAAATAAATAAATAAAATTTTTAAAAAACTGTAAAAGAATAAGACCTTGGGGTTGACAGATAGTGTGGTGGTAAGGCATTGGTCACCCACATGACTGACTGTCGTTCAAGTCCCAGACCTGACACCATACTTTCTCACTTTCTCATTCTCTCTCTGTCTCTCCCTAGCCAGATTAAATAGTTATGATAATAATGAATAAAATAAAATAAATATTTTTTTTAAAAAAGGAAAGAAAAAGATCTTAGAAAAAGTTTCCTAGGTCATCTGTAATCTCAGTATCATTCATTCGTTTGTTGCAAGTAAAGGCTATCGTGTGTGGACTTTTAAAAGCAGAAAGAATTTCGGGAGTATCTGGTTAGTGATCTGAGATGTTTCTAGCCGATGAACTCTTGTCAGACATGTCTTAATCCAGACTCTGATTTGAGGATGATGCTGGTGAATGGCTCTGTCCCAGCTTCCAACCTCGTCCCCTTAGCAAACAGCTGTGTGACCCTGAGCAAGCTGCTGGTCGCTTCCCAGTGTCCTCTTCTGCCAAAGAGGCAAGATAGTGGGATCTGCTGCATGGAGTAGGTGTAAGGATTAGATAAGAGGATGGAATAAATATAAGGCAATGCTTAGCCCTATGCCAGGAAAACAGCAATCCCTAGTAGATGTGGCCCATACAGCTCTTCTTATGAAGGGAACAGCTATGGCCAGAGACCTTCTCGCTCCTCACCTCTGCTCTTACATTTCTGCACTGAGACATGTAGTCTGTGTTAGCTTTGCCTTTGGCAATCCTGCAGTGTGTTTTTGCTTTATTGTTCTGTCCACTGTTTCTTCACTTCAAAATGTCTAATTATATGTCACCCTGAGCCCAGCCCAGGCTGCATGCATATGCACACATGAATACACACACACACACACACACACACACACAATGACACCTAGACTGCCTCCGTGTAGTGCGGGACGAAGTTCTAGGCTGCCGTATCACTCAGTAGCGTTCACCTGGTCTCTCTCTCTAAGGTTATCACTCTGAGGCTCAGTCTTGTCCTCTTTAGAATGGTCTCTTTTAGAATGGATTTTCTGTTCCCCTCTCCCTTCTTCCTCTTTAAAAAAACCTCTTTCTGCATTTCTTCCCCCTTGTTTCCCTTAGGAGACTTCTGGTCTCCTTCATCTTTCCTCTTTTCCACTCCTGCCTCCTATGACAGATGAAGAGACCCCCGAGTTCCTTCAGTTCCTACCTCATTCTGTAGGATGTATTCAAGGACTGAAGTGCCATACTAATGCCTGTGGCAGCATCATCTCCCTCAGTGACTGAAGGCTGCGACAGCGCGCTGTGGGAGATGTGGAAAGCCAGGTGCCACCGACAGTTCCTGCACACGGGTCCTGAGTTCCTAGTCAAGGAACAGCAAGCCCCACAGTGATGCGCTAACAGATGAATGAATGTCATCTGGATGTGCCAAGTCTGGTCAGGAGGACAGTAAAGTCATGGTGCTCAGCATTTCATTTTAATTTCCCTGTGAATAAGCCAGAGAGAATTCTGTAATTTGTGATATTGTGAATTTTGTCAACATGTGAGGAGCTAAAACATTGTTTATCCAGTACATTCTAGCTAATCATACCCTGGCTGTCTTTCTGATTGCTGATTCATTTTGTTCATATTTATGAAATGGATTCCAGAGAAAGCATTTGTCTAGACTGGCTCGGAAGCCAAAGCAAAGGGTGAGCTATGAAGGATAATTGGGCTCTGAGATAAATGTGCTACTTCCAGGGGAAAGTAAATCTATAAATTCCGAAGGAGTTGAGTTCACAGACATAACAGAGATCAGAAATTGAGTCTGTGGGGAAACCTTCTTTTCTCAGGCTCCCAGATCATTCAAGACAATTTCCTCTCTATCGTATCTTTCATTAGACAATGACGAAACTCTAACATTTTTTACCAAATATTCTGTCAACTAGAAAATCCTATTAGTCAGAAACTCTATTATTAGTACTTTCCTAGTACAATTTTATAAATATTGTAAGTATACATAACAATACATAGTTTCATAATATGCAATCATATATTACAGATTTAATATAGCATATAATGACATAGCATATGTAATACATATTACATGTATAATAAATCATTATTGGTGCTTTCTCAGTAAATGTAGGTATGTAAGATGTAGTAAGTAACACATATAGTTATAATAAAGGACTCCTGGTTAAATTAAATGAGGAAGCACGTATCTAATAATTTAAGAAATTTAAGACTAGCTGGTGGCATGGTGGTGAAGGTGGCTAGATCCCACATGGTTGATAGCATGGTTTGTGTCCCAGACCCGGTGACCAGACACACTGGGCATGTGGACACAAAATCCCCAAAAGAAGAAACGGAGAAGGAATTGCAGCATGATCATCCTCCATTGGGGGAGAGGGTGGTTTCTCACTTTCCCTCTTCCTCGTTCTGTTTCTCTCTAGTGAATGAACATAACCCTTGGAACATTTTTTTAAAAAGAAATGTATTTATCATTTTGACAAATTTTTTTTGTATTTGCTTTCTCATTATTTTTTCTTTTTCTTTCTTTATTGATTATTATCATAATCTTGTTTATATTACATTGAATCACATATAACTTTACAGTGTATTACATTTCTTTTTCCAGAAGGAATACTATGCATATCAGTCAATACAGAGACATTACAATCCCCATTTCATCATCCAATAGCTTTTCATTTCAACAAATATTTAAGAAACGTCTATGTCTGTGGTAGAATGAACCTAGAATGTCAAATTGTGGTCAGGTAGTTCCCATTTTAAAGATATTTTATTGTGGGACTAACAGATAGCATAATGGTTATGTTGGTGGACTCCCACATAGTCGACCACAGTTTGAGTCCTTGACCTGGCAGCTTAAAAAACTCACACTGGGCACATGTGCATGCATGCCCCAAATCCTAGGAGGAGGAGGGATTGAGGCATGGCCATACCCCTCTTGGGTGAGGTGTGATTTCTCACTTTCTATCTTTCTGTCTCTCTCTGACTCTCCAGCGAGTGCACATGCCCTATCCACCAAGATGTTTTCTCTCTTAAAAATAAATAAATAAATAAATAAAAGATATCTTACCATATTTTAATTGTTGACAGTTTTGTGTGTACAAAGGATTGGATTTGTTTCTTCTTTCTTGTTAGTTAGATGCTGTACACTGGATGACATATCTGATTCAATACTCAGGATCTTTGTAAAGAGCACTGCTTCTTTTTGCCAAGCTGTTTTCCTCTTCTTATGAACAATATCTCAACTTATCTTTGAGGAACTAGCCCTTCTTCATTGCAAGCAGTGAAGTAATGTATATGTAAATGGTGTATGTTTATTGCAGTAACTTCCACAAATAGTTTACTTACTTTTCCTCTTGGCTAGTTTGTAAGACTTGTGGTTCCTTTTTGTTTCCTCAATACATTTAATCCTCCCCTCCCCCCAAATCAATTAAGTGGAAGTCACTTGGGTAATGTTTTTCTCAACTTTTATAACCTAAACATTTTGTTTTCTTTTCTGCTGATCTTTCTACCCCTCTCTTCAGCTTTTGCTTTCTGAGAGATCATGATTTCCATGTGTGTGGCCTTCTGGGTTTTCTATGGCTTATATTCTCAATCAGAAGAGCAAAGAATAGACTTCATAAAGACACGTTAGGAATATATATATAACTGAGGGTACCATCTTTTTCAGGTTTTAGACACGTTTAAAGATACACCTGAACTAACTTTTCTTTCTGAGCAGCAATTCAACCACAAGTCTAGCCTGAAGGACCTCATTATAACGGTGTCACCAATAACCCAAGCCCACAGTGTGGACCCCAGAACTGTGCTTCAAATGAGGTGGCAGCATCATTAGTCTGTGAGGAAAGTTTGAAGCTTTAATAACTTTTGCTTTCCATACTTCAAGTTTTAGTTCTCAATGACTTTTTAGAGGATTAATTACCTTTTTATCTGATAGCAGATTGTGTAACTTGGTAGCTAAGCTTACTTTGCTTCAGGGATAATTCTCATTTAAAAATTAATAATTTAACTAGGTGCCCTAGGAGCCCAGGTAGCTGAAGAGCTTACCAGGTCCTCTTTACAGGGAGTTGTGCTTTATTAATACTTCTCTTCTCCATCCCCAGCAAAAACCTGGCAATTCAGTAGCCTAGATGGGCAGATAACAGTATTATTCTTGTTTAGGACTCCACAAAGATGTTTTCTCATTCATCTGTGAAGAAACCATTTTTCTCTCATTTTTCCTGATATGATTCACTCATCCCTCAGATTCTCTCACCTCCCATTTGTTTATTTTTTATATTATTTATTATAAGACCTTGGAAAATGGAGAAGGCATACATGAAGTTGCCTTGTGTGAAAAGCAACTGGTTTGAGTTAGAAAATAAACACCTCCTACCTCCCACTCCACCAATGTTTATTCTACTGGCTATAGAGGGAATGGCTTTAGAAACCTAAAAGCAGTTACAGTCTCTGGAAAAAGAAGTAGACATGCTTGCATCATCTCCATCTGACTAAAAGCTTCCTTGGGCATACCTTGTACCATCGTACCATCTCATCAATGAATTCTTGCAGTAAATATTGATTTTCATCTAATTTTCTAGTAAAGATCTCATAATTTGAATTTAATAATCATATGCTATACACTTCAATTTTGACTCTGTCACTTTCTGTGTGACCTCGGGCAGGTTCTTTATCTCCCTGTGCCTTGGTTTCCTCATCTGTAAAGTGGAGACTAATAACAATGCAAGGACTATTGAGAGGGTTAAGTAAGATAATCTGTGAAAGTGCTTACCACATTTCTGTACTGACAAATTCTCAATGAATGCTAAGTATCAAGTTGCTACCAGAGAGATCAAGGTCTCCATCCTTGACTCAAGCATGCATTACACATCTGTTGCTCAAGTTCTTCTTGTCTTCAGGCTCTGATGAAGAAAATACAGTTCCTATCCTTGAGGAAAAAGCAGCTAGCCCCAGAAACCTACACAATCAGTTACAGAGCCTACATTATGGTTAGAGATAGTAATAACCATTAACATTTATTGAATTTTTAATGCTGTGCTGAATCATTTTATTTAATATTTTCAGAAACTTATGAAGTAGGCACTATTATTTTATTATTGTTCAGAAGAAGAAATTGAAGCTTAGGAAGATCAAGTAACTTCAGATTTGTCAGACTTTAGAAACAATGTTTTTCACCATTTTTTTTTTACTTAGTACTGAGATACAAATATGTACCATGGCCCAGGGGTGCTCACAAACAAGAAATAATTCTTTGTTTTGAAAACCTGTGAGGAGGTGACATATGAGTTGCATCTTGATGGAAAAAGAAAACTGTAACAAAAGAATAAAGGGATCAAGAAAAGCATTACAAACCATCCTGGCATTTCCCACAATAAGCAGGACCATGATCAGAAAGAACTGGAAGGAATAATACAAGGAAGCACCACTGGGAATGCTCTAGGACTCCAAAGAACTTGGATTCTGGTCATATGTTCAAATGAGGCTTTTGTGTTTTTTTTTTTTTTTTTTTTTGAGAGATTTTTACTATAGGGTATGTGTACTCCTAGAGAGACAGAGACAGAAAGCCAGAGATCACCTCCTAGGGGTAATGGCCACATCACAATCCCTTCTCCTCCATTCTCCTCTCACGATTTTAGGCATGTAGACACACGCACCAGGCATGAATTTCAAGCTGCTAGGCCTAGGATTCAAACCACAGTTGGACGTATGGGAGTCCAGCACCTCAACCTTTACACTTCCTGCTGACCCCAAGAGAAGCTTTTAAGAAATGCTAACTCATGATGGGAAAATCCATTGTATGTGGTAAGGTGTATAGTGATTGAATATTAAGAAAATAATTTTTTTCAAATAATAAATAAATTTTTAAAAAAAAATGAAAATGAAAACAAGTTTGTCTGTGCCAGGTCTAGAAGAGACCCCCTGCACCAAACCCAAGAATAAAATAAAGGCTATGAGTCCGCTGAAGGGGAGAGAAGGCATGCACAGGATATTGGGACAGCACATTTATTCATGTACTTATTTGGTAACTTCCTAAGCCACCCCCCCCCCCCCATAGATTCTGGTTTTATAAGAGCTTTTCCCATGTTAAATTTGCTCACTATCTTTATTCTAGAACCTAACACAGTCCTGGAATCTACTGGATAATCTACAATATATATTGCTTAAAATTTTGGATGACTAAAAGTTCAGAAAAGGGATCCTTCTTTTGATTTTTTGGTCATCAACCAAGAAAAGAAGGAGATCTGTGATGGGCCTTAGAGAATGATTAGACACTAATGGGCTAATGGTACAGCAGGGGATGTACTGAAGGGCAAAGGTCACTGAGCACCTGTATGGATACACAAGAGGGGCACTTGCATTCAGAGAAGTCTAAGTGAGTTGGTCCGGCTAAGACTGGTTTCAGCCTTGACACTATCAATGTTTGGGGCTAGATGATTCTTTGCTGTGTACAACTGTCCTGTGCATTGTAGGGCATTTAGTATATCCCTAGTCCTCACTCACTCGACACTAGTGGTATTCTTTACTCCCTCTCAGTTGGAACAACCAATTGTTGTTGCCAAATATTCTCCGGCAGGCAAAATTCCATTCCTTCCCACCCAATTCACAACCATCACTCAGGCTTTGTGAGTGAAGGGAAAAAAGCATGAAGATGTCAAATAATAGGCTGCTAGAGAGAAAAGAAGTGGGAAGATCTTAAAAGACATTGCATGTCATGAGCAAAGGAGATGGGTTTAGCCTGAGCTCAGTGGAAAACTCCTGAAGGCTTTCAGCAGAGGAGCGCCATTGTGTTTCAGGAAAAAAACTTGGCATCTTCGGTTTGCAGAATCCTAGGTTTGCCTACCAGGAGAACAGACTGTGTCAGTCCTTCAGGCAAGAAAAGACCAGACACCAAACAGGCCACTGCAGGCGAAGGGGAGGAGAGCTGAGTGCTCCTTAGGAGTTTGAACCTACACAATTCGATTCTGGAGAAAGCGATGGCGTCAGTACAGCCAAGATGAAAGCACGTTTTCAAGGACTAAAGGGAAGCTAACCAAGAGGCCATGCTGTGGAAGCTAAACAGTTAATTCACAAGAGGGGGTTGCTAATCAAATGGACAAGCGTGAAGTGAAGATGCCAACCCTGTGAAAAAAGCCTGCCAGAGCTCACAGTCGCAAATGGAGAAAAATGCAAGCAGTACCCGTGAGCAGCTCCTGAAAATGGAACCTAACTACATTAAAGGATTCAGACAGAGGGAAACAGATGGTCGTGCGATGCCCTCAGTCACTTGACAAGCTAGATAAATAATTGTTGCCAGGGAAGAAATAATAAAAGCAGGATTTTGCCAGTATGAGCTGCTACCATGGCCTTTGGTTCAGAGTACACTTCTGGAAACAAGGAAAGGAAAATAAATACAGAGTGATGGGGGGAAATCAATTAGCCCCTCACAGATGGGCCTTCAACATCCTAGAGACTGTTGTTGTTGCTAATATGGGAGGTTAAGTAAGATGGGAGGAGAAATAATACAGAGAGGGTTGTGTCTGGGGTTTTGTGAGATAGCCATACACCAGCAGGGGCACCCAGAGAGATCATGGGGAAACTGTGGAGGACAGGACAGGGGTCAGGTTAGCCCCGTCTATGTCTGGGAGCTCAAGATAGGGGAAGTCAGGTGTATAGAAATGGGGTGAATCAAGGATGGGTCCCCAAAATCCTACTGACTGGAGAAATTCAAAAGGTGTATATGGATTCTGATGAGGGGAAGAAAGGGGTGGATTTTCAAAAGATAAGCTGTTTTCTTCCAATTAAATACATCATTTCAGAAGTATATATTATGCAAATTTTTATTTTGAAGTGAATATTCAGAACAACTGGCTGGATTGGAGAATAAAGAGAGTAGAGAAAACAGAATTAAATACAAACAATTATGTAAGAAATGCACAAGGCTACATTCTAGCTCCAGGTAATGTTCCACAAATTGAGCTGGAAGAAAAGGAAGAAGGAGTGGAGAGACGAAATAACAAGAGAAGAAAGAGGAAGAAGACTAAAGTCATAAACACCATCAACATATTTTTTTTTTAACCAGAGAATATTTTAGCAAACCTGAACCTGGGGTAATAATTTAGAGATTTTGCTAATAGCTCTTTTATCATTCATAATTGAAATGCTATTGACATTGCTTGGGCATCTAAAGCTGAGCTTAATTTATTTTCATCTTTTCTGAAATTGATGTCAATAATACACATGAAACCACACAGTGTCTAAATGAGACTTCAAAAGCAGTTGCTATAAATAACGAAATTACGTACATTTTTTATAGGTCTTTACATAATTTTCTTTGATCCTGATGACAGTCCTGTGAGGAAGGCAAAGGAAGTGTTGGTACTCTCGTTTTTTTTCTCAATAGATAGAGCAACACAGACTTACAAAGCCTACTGAGTCTTCCAAGCTTTCCCAGCCAGTTGTGTGAGGGCTGGGATTAAAAACCAAGTCTTTGATTCTCAGCCTAGTGTTCTTTTCACTTTACTATGATGCTTGCTTAAAGGAGACAGGTTTGCACAGTTAGAAGGACAATCCCAGAGCAACTGGGAAAAATCTACTTGTCAGATTATTCCTGACTGTCTTTTGATGATAATTAATTTTTAATTCAACCAATCGCCTTTCAAGCAACTCATCTCCACTAAAGGCATTCTTGCACATAACCTGCCTGATCTAATTTGCCTTTTTAGCCTATACCCCTATTTTAAGACCAACAAAGTTCATCTCTTCTAGAAAGTTATCTTTGATTGATTCTTCATTAATTAACCTCATTTTTAAAGTAACGCCTTAATTCCTCTTAGTTTGCGCCATGTTGAGTTGCACTTAAAAAATGTACACAATGATTTTAGCTTTAGTAAAGGCTTCTGATATGCTTTTATGTAGTGGAAAGAGATAAAAAAATGGTTGAATAATTATTTCTTTAATTGTCAGAGGGTACATGTGCTCATGAGAGGGAGAGATGGAATGACAGAAAGAGAGGGAGAAAGAGGAGGCACTACCCACTGAAACATAATCATGCCACAATCCCTTCTCTTCCACACCTCCACTCTATCATGCTGTGAGCTTCCAGTACGTATGTTAAGCTACCAGGACCAGGATTTGTACTGCAGTCAGTCATGCAGGAGCCGGCTTCCTCATCCATTAGATCACAGGGCTAGCCCTATTTGAATAATTTGAAATTGCTGTTTTATAAGTAAAAGCGTTGACCACCACCAATTTTATATGGTTCAGCTTAATATGAACCATCATTTTGCAGAGATTGTTTTCATCTAGTTTTCCCTTCTTCTCATTCAAGAAACTATGCTGCTCTGACAGAGTTGGTCTGCTTGTCTCCACTGAAAACTAAACAGGTGGTAACAGAAAGCAGAGGGAAAAAATGACCTTTTCTGCCTTTTAGATCTTAAAAAACTGGGTTTTACAAGAAACAATTTTAAAAAAGGAGATATAGGGTGGGGCAGACTATGGTGCAATGGTAAGAGGGCTGGACCCAAATAAGAAGGTCCTGGGTTTGCATCTCAGGGCTTCCCTGAGCATGCTAGCTGGACTGGTGCTCATGATCTGGGACTGGCAATGGATTGTGATGTGAGCACCCTGTTGGGGTGCCTGCTTCTCTCTTGCTCTCAGGCAATAAATGAATAAATAAACTTTCTTTTTTCTTTTTTTTCTATTTATTCATTTATTATCATCATAATCTTGTTTATATTACATTGAATCATATTGAATTACAGTGTATTATATTTCTTTTTCCAGAAGGAATACCATGCATATCAGTCAATACAGAGACATTAAAATCCCCATTTCATCATCCAATAGCTTTTCATATAATAAATAAACTTTAAAAAGAAAAAAGAAGAAACAGAAAAAAAATACTGGAAAAAACATTTTTGGTTAAGAGCAAGACATTTTCATCCACTTTGGCTATTCATCCAAATAGAGAGATGGTGGAGCTGAAAACGAGGAAGCAAGCAGACTTCATGTGTATGTACTTAAAGGATCTGAGACCTGAGGGACCACAGGTTACAAGGAGATCAGGAATACAAATCACCCACAGTCTTCTCAGGAGAGCCTCTCCCATCACCAGTATATAGGAGCCATGAACATCTGATATCTATGGGATGGTGAGCCCAATGTCAACTGCTTCCCAGATATGTTTTCTGTCTATTGACACTCACCAGTACGCTGCTCCTTAATCACCTCAAAAGAATGACTCCACTCTGTGCTCCAAGACCCTTCATGACCTCCATCTATTTCCCTCCCCATAGGCAGCTTCCCTATCTCCATGCATCCAGAACCCCAATCCCAAACATTGTCTACTAATACTTTTGCAATGTTCTTGACCAATTCAACCAAGGATGAAATGTTTTTCAAGACCCTCTTCCCACCTTGCATTTGCATATGAATTTTCAAAGCCCAAAGCATTTTTCTAGCCACTCTTTGCTTAGATTTTCCCAACAGAGTATCCAAGTAAGACACAGAAAAGTGCTGAGAATAACATTTTCTCTTTTTTAAACTTCCTGCTGAGTCTCCATCAAAGGATATTTCTGCCTCTTAAGACATATGACAGTTATCCTCTGCTTTAAACCTGTGTTCAGAGGAAGCAATGCTTAGTTCAGAGAAAGAGAAAGGACTTGATAAAAATTGTGTTTTGTGGGGGCCAGCTGGTAACATAGTGGTTAAGGAGCTGGACTCCCCGAAGGCCAACCATGGTTTGAATCCCAGACCCAGTGGCTTTAAAAATCACACCGAGGGGCCAGCAAGTGACATGGTGGTTAAGGGCATTGGACTCCCACATGGCCGACCATGGTTCAAGTCTTGGACCTGGCGGCTTGCTTTCTCACTTTCCCTCTCTCTCTCTCTCATTCTGTCCTTCTCTGGTCAGATATAAATAAATAAATAAATAAAGATCACACTGAGTACATGTGGGTGCATGCCCAAAATCCTGAGAAGAGAATGGAGAAGGGATTGTGGTGTGGCCATCCACCGGGGGGTGATTTCTCACTTTCTCTCTCTGTCTCTCTCCACCAAGCTTATGTGTCCTATGGCAAAAATCTAAAAGAAAACAAAATCTGTTTTGGATGCTTTAGGATTAATCTGTTGTTGATGTGGATGAAATGGCAAGAACTCAGGCCTTAAGAAGCTTTTAAATCAGTGCAAGTATACGGTGAGTAGGAGCTGTGCAAAGGTGCATTCTTGTACCAGGCGTTAAAAATGACTTTTTTAGTGACTTGTTATCTAAAACCTGGGATAGTCACTAAAACAAAAAATTTATTCATATATTTCTCATTCTTTGAGGTTCTAAAAATACTGGGCCAGAAAAGATGTTTATGAGACACATTTAGAGGCCTAAGAAAGATTGTTCAAAGAAAGAAGATCAATTTCATGGAGATTGCTTCCTTTTCATAGGCATAGTCACCCTCTTCTTTAAACTCCTTTCCATGTGGCATCTCAGCCACAGGTCAGAGCCCTCATTTAAGTCAGAATTGTAAAGGACTCTGGCTTTATAGCTATTATTGATAAAGCAAAAATGAACTTTCAAGACATTAGAATGGTAGAAGTCAAATGTGGATGATAGTATAAAACCTCCAGCATTTCCATGGACTTCGAAGGTAAACTTTGTTATTCAGAGACTGCTCAAGACCAAGCTGGTCCCTGCCAGGTATCACTAGGCTGACTTAGAATGCACATACACATTGTTTATCTCCACTTTCATTTTCCTCTTTATTACCCAGTTGCTCAAGCCAGAAATTGGACATCATCCTCATTTATCTTCCTCTCCTTTAACCCACACATCCAATCCACAAATTCTTATAGTGTAGTGGCTTTCAGATCTTATCATATATCAAAATCTCTTGGTGGGCTTGTTAAAACAAAGATTGCTTGAGCCCAGTCTTAGAGTTTCTGGAATTGAGCTTGAGAATTTATTTCTCCCAAGCGACGCTGTCAATTCAGAGACCGCACTTTGAAAACCACTGCTGTAGATAAATTTCTTAGCATCATTCATTTTCACTTACTTCTGTATGTTCCTACTGACTTATTCAGGTTGACATTATACATCACCCATATTATGGCAGTAACCTCCTTTGAAACACACACTAATTTATACCCCTGCTTAAAACTTTAGAGCCCAAAGGATAATGTCCACACAAGACCATCCATAATCAGTCCTAGATTTAGTACTCTTAATGCAGCTCTCACGAGTTCTGAACTAAATCTAAGCTATAGTAATAGATGTGGTTCACCAAAGGCCTGGAATCCTCTTACCTTGAATCCTTTATATTATCCCATTTTCTCTGGGATTTTTTCCACATAATACCTATTGACCATCTGATTTCAGCTCTGAAGTTATTTTCCATAATGTGCTGTATTAGATTTCTAGAAGTCCTATAACAAAGTACCATAAATTGGGTGGCTTAAGACAACAGAAAATTTTTCTCGCATAGTCTAGAAACTGGAAGTTCCAAATGAAGGTGTCTTCAAGGCTTGCTCCATCTAAAGGTTCTTTTATTGTCTCTCCAGCTTCTGGTTGTTGCTGGCAATCTTTGGCATTCATTGGCTTAACTCTTATCTCTGCCTCTGTTTTCACATGACCTTCTTTCCTGCATGTCTCTATCTCTTTCTTCTTAGAAGAAGACCATTCATCAGTTTTAGGGCCTACACTAATCCAATATGACCTCCTCCTAATTAACTACATTGTACAAAAACCCAATTTCCAAATAAGTTCAGATTAACAGCTATCTACAGTCAAGATGAACAATCTTCAACTCACTGTGGATGTCTTCTCCACAGTTTACGATAGCTTGTCTATCATGAAACAGTACCTTCATTGTGTATTTGCTTCCTTGTTGTCTCCACTGGACCATCAGCATCTTGGGGACATACACTTTCTTAATATTGTCTCTCCAAAATTTAGGACAGTATATGTTATATATCATAAAACTAAGCAAATTTTGATCATAAACTAGGGAGTCTCTTTATGTGAACTACTGAAAACTTTTCAAGACTAGCAGAAGTGGAAATTGGCTCACTCTTATAATTCAGGAGAAATTTCTTTCAGGATACTGAAATTAATCATATACTTTGTCAAATATAAAAGATAATACTCTTCTCTTTGCAATTTCAGGTAATATTCATAGGTTCCAAGGATAAGGACATGCCCATATATTTGGTGATTTAATCTGTTACAAAGAGGTTAATTTCTTATTTTATATTCTGGAGTAATTTTTATAAATTAAAGATCAATTATTCTTTAAAATTTTCTATGAAATTCTCTACAAATTTTGACCTAATTATATAACTAATTATAAGGAATCATTTTAATTAGTTCTTCAATTCCTTTAATGTTAATAAAACTAATCAAATTTTCCTTCTCATCTTGAATCAATCTGGGCTAATTTTATTTTCCTGAGAGAGTTCAGTTTCTCTAAGTTTTGAAATTTATTGGCAAGTGTTATTTACAATATTCAGTTAAGATTTTTTTCATTGCTACTACATCTCCAGTTCATTCTAATTTTCATGCCAATACTAATTTTGGAAATTTCCTGTAATTTTTAGATAAATCTTATTGAAGATGTATTTTACTTTTGTTAATCTCCCGTTATGCTTTGTTTGCAAATTCATAATTTTTTTCTCATGATTATTATTTTTCTCTATTTTCCTTTGAAACTTTACTTGGTTGCTCATTTTCTATCATCTTGATTCATATTTTTTATTATATTCCTTTCACCTTTTTTCTGAACATGGATTTCACGTTTAGTTTTGTTATTTTTCAGTTTTAAATATCATAATACCTTTTTTTTTGGGGGGGGGGGAGAGGTTTTCACTATAGGGTGCGTGCGCTCGCCAGAAAGACAGACAGAGACAGAGAGACAGAAAGTGAGAAATCACCCCCTGGGGGGGATGGCCACGCAGCAATCCCTTCTCCTCCATTCTCCTCTCGGGATCTTGGGCATGCACGCACATACGCCCGGCATGAGTTTAAGTCACCGGGTCCAGGACTCGAACAGTGGTTGACTACATGGGAGTCCAGCAACATAGCCATTATGCTGACTGCTGGTCCCAAATATCATAATACCTTTTACAACCCATGAGTCTTTTAGAAGCGTTTTTGAATTTTACAAATACACTTTTCCAACAGATGTCTAGTTTTATTGTATTGCCATGAAAAGAAATGTGGCCCATGAGATCTTTGACATTTGTTGATAATTACATTTTAGTCTAATTTTTGCACAGGTTTTGAAAATGATTCCTATAAATGCAGTATAACATATATTGTCTAATTTTTATACTAATCGATCTACACATTTTTGTTCAATTTTATTGTATCATTCAAATATATATCTTACTTTGTTGTTCAAGTGTTTTGATTGTTTGACCTATACATGACAAAGAGTGTTAATACTCTTTCATTATGGATTCAGATTTATGATATGTTCTTTTCTTCTTGTAGTTCTATCAATGTTTTCTTTATAGATATTGAGTCTCTGTTGCTAGGTATACACAAGTTCAAGGTCGATATATATCGCTGCTGAACTATTCTTTTAATTATTGTACAATAAGGCTCTTTATCCTTGACATTGTTTATTTGCCGTAAGTAATTATTTTGATATTAATAGAGTCACCTCAGCTTTATTTATGTATTTTCTAAGCACATTTCTAACTTGTTGGGGCTATTACATTTAATTTTGTCTCCGAACATATTGCTTTCTACATATATAGATAACCGTGACTATGACCAACATGAATGCATTTCTTTCATCACATATGAACATTTTTCTTCACTATTTAAATATTTTCTTTGCCTTTTATTAGAATGTTCCATTTCCTTTACTCACTTATTCCCCTCCCTCTGCCCCATGCCAATAGTTTATAAATGCATTCTTATTTCGGTTTTTTTTTTTCATTTTTGGCAAATTACTTAATCTTTCTGTGTATATGCATTTCCCTGTCTCTAGAAAGGAATTCATAGTATAAAGTTACTAATAGAATTCAAGCAAATAATACAACTAACACATTCATATATTTAACATATTGTCTGGCACATAGAAACAACCCAATCAAAGTAGATTGTGATTATTATTAATATTATAAATCTTTGATATAAATGATCAGAAAATCTTTTCAGGCATTTCACCAACAATAAGTTTTGAGAAAGATATTGTATATTCTAGTGCAATCGTGCAGTTTATTGGTGTGCAGGGAGATTAATTATGTGCCTTCCTGCTAAAGCCTTTAGTGGAAAGTCAAAATATCAGCACTGTGGGAAATTGATTGATTAACTCAATCAAGATCATCCTCAAAGATGACTCCAAAAATATATCTGACAGCTTTTGGCTGAGAAAATCAGTCAGCCTTTGGGAGTAGGAGGAGTCCAGTGGAGAGATCATTTTCTCTGAAGTATTAGTTTGGTACAAGAGGGATGTTATGTGATAATTCCATGCAGAGAAGCCTTTCTTTTTTTAGTTGAGTTTTGAAAATATTTCTTCAAAATTCACTTGAATATTTTTGTTTCAGTATGTGCTTAGGGGTATTTATTTGCTCTTTGAGACATAGATTTTTTTTTAATGCCAAAATGTGAAGGCATGAGAGAGAGAGAGAGAGAGAGAGAGAGAGAGGAGGAGAGAGAGAGAGGGGAGAGATAGAGATAGAGAGAGAACCCTGATGCACACATGCCTGATGTATTTTTAAAGTCTATAGGGTTGGACTTAAACCATGGTCAACTATGTGCAATTAAGTTTCTACTGTGCAGACCTAACCACACTGCACCACAGGGCCAGCCTGAGAACATATTTTTTAACATAACATGCATGACATAGAATATTTTTTATGAAAATAGGCTCCAGAGGTGCCATTTTGAAGCACCAGTTCTGCAGTAGGGAAAGCTCTATTTCACATCACCAACCAATGAGGAGGCCACAGACCAACTGTCCAGGTTTTTCAACCTGAAGATATTGATGCAGACACCTGAAATGTATACCTGTGATCCACAGGGCAGAGCGTCCTTTCTTCTCTCCCTTTGAGTTGGACTTCCCTTGGCTTATGAATCAGCCCGACTGAAAGCAACACTGAGGAGAGACCAAGTGTGCCTTCCCCGGGTCTTTGAACTTTACCACTAGGAAGCATGTTCTTGTACACACACATACACGCGCATGCCCCCTTTAGCCTCTTTATTTTTCTTTTCTTTTTTTTTTGGGGGGGGGGGGGAGGAGTTTTTGCTATAGGGCACATGTGCTCACCAGAAAGAAAGAGAGAAACAGAGAGACAGAAAGCGAGAAATCACACCTCCAGGGGTGATGGCCACACTGCAATCCCATCCTCCTCGATTCTCCTCTCAAAATCTTGGGCATGCACGCACACGCACCAGGCATGAGTTTAAGTCACCAAGTCCGGGACTCGAGCCGCAGTCGACTACATGGGAGTCCAGAAACATAGCCATTACGCCAACAGCTGGTCCCTAGCTTCTTTATTTCTAGTTCCTGTGTCAAGAAGAGGGCCACTATCTCCAAGTCATTTCACTCCATTCTGGAGTAGTTCTAACAGTTAGCAAGATAAAATTCTAACTCCATCATTCAATATGTTAGTTAGATCTAACAACTTGTGTCATCAGCTTGTTATCTGCATCCCTTCTGCATTCCAAGGTCCTGAGAAAATTTTAGACAGGATATGACTCAGCCCAGAGCCTGCAATGCATCATTGAAGACACGTCTATTAATCTACATACTTTGGTTGTATAGATTTCAAGTTATTACAGAAGCTAAAGTTATATCTTAACACTTTGTTTAAAACATTTAAGTGACTCTCCACTATTTCTCTTAATGTTACATAAAGTATGCCTGTGGACTGGTATAGGACTCCAAACTGTTTATTGTCATTGTGCAATGAGATAATACGAAAGCCAAGAATAAATGTGTAATTATTTGAAGGTTAGTTTATGTCAGTTTAATTTTATAAATGAAGATTTGGCTAATTGTTTTGCTTTGTTTTAATTTCTTTCTTGTTTGTTTATTTGTTACAAGGTGCCTGTGCTCACCAGAGAGAGAGAGAAGTAAAATGAGAAATTGCCACCTGGGGCAGTGGTCATGCCACAATCCATTCTCTTCCATTCTCCCCTCAGGACTTTGGGCACCTGCACATGAGTCTGGCATGATTTTCAAGTCACTGGGCTCGGGATTTGAACCACACAGCAGGCCATGTGGGATACAATGCCTTAATCTCCATGCCATCTATTGGCATGTGTTCTTTCTTTTTTTTTTTTTAATTGCCAGAGGATGTGTACACTTGCCAGAGAGAAAGAAAATTAGAAAGCACCCCTCAATGGAGCATGGTCACAGTGCCCTTTCCTCATCCTATTATGATTTGAAGTATGCACGCTCACATGTCCAGCATGTTTTTCAGACCACTGGGGCCAAAATTTGAACCACAGTCAATCATTCAGGATCTGGCTCCCACTGTATTGGGTTTAGCTACTGTGCCATAAGGCCGACCCTGCTACTATTTTGTATGTCTTTATTTTTCTTTTCCTAATTATTATTATTATTTTTTTGGAGAGGTTTTTGCTATAGGGCGTATGCACTTGCCAGACAGAGAGAGACAGAGAGACAGAAAGTGAGGAATCACCCCCCAGGGGGATGGCATGCCGCAATCCCTTCTCTTCCATTCTCCTCTCGGGATCCTGGGCACGCGCACACACACACACACACACACACACACACACACACACATGCCCGGTGTGAGTTTTAAGTCACCGGGTCCAGGATGAGAACCACGGTCGACTACATGGGAGGCCAGTGACATAGCCATTACGCTAACTGCTGATCCCTTCATAATTATTCTTAATGTATTTTACAAAAAAAAAAAAAAAAAAAAAAAAAAAAAAAAAAAAAATTTGGCCCATGATAGTATAAAAACCAAAAAAAGAAAACAGGTCATTCACCAAACAATTTGAGAAATGCTGGTCTGTAGGATAAGTCTCAGCTCTTTGCAAAATCTACAAAATCATTTGTGTCCTGGTCCTTGCTGAACTCTCCGACCTCACCACCTGCCACTCTCCTTTCCACAGCACTGCGCTCTATGCGTGTGAAATCACATGCACTCGCCTTTTACAAATGCTAGTTCCTCTGCCTGAAATGCCTTTTGCATTCTCATCTGGCTGTTAGATTTCTACTTATCAGTCACTCTCAACCTTTCTGTATGAGTCATACAAGTGACACATAACTTAAATAAACAGGAAAAAAATCATGGACAGAGGTGGAGCTGGCTTTAGACTCAATAAAATCTAGACCTAAAATGATTTCAGCTCTTTCTCTTTCTATTCCTCTTTTTCATTTCTTGATCTCGCTATGCCACATACCTTCCCCCAGCCGTCCAGCCAGTCAGAATCATGGGCATGCCTGGTGGGTTCAGGTCCACCCTGGAGCCAAACCCTGGGCTCCAGCATCATGCAGTGGTGCCCTGCCCCCTGTGCCACCACAGCTGGGCCTTTCCACCTATCTGCTCAGCATTCTCTCAGTCTTATTCTCTTTTACTGCAGACAGGCTTGTTTCATAGCACAGTAGATGTTGTATTAGGTCATCAGAAAAGTCATGAGACATTTTTGCATAGAAAGACAGAGAACAGCAGCAGATGGTGTAGCAATTATATCATCGGAATCCCACATGACCAATCGTGGTTTGAGTCCAGGACTCAGTGGCTTGAAAATCATACCAGGCGCCTGTGCACACAAGCTCAAGATCCTGGCCTTCCCTCCTGGGTAGTGACTTCTCACTTTCCCTTTCACCATGTCTGTCTCTCTCTCTATGGTGAGTACATGTGCCCTAAGGCAAAAACTTCTAAAATATATAAAGCATAGAAAAATACATCATGATGTTTCTGATGACCCAGTAGAACCCAGCTATGCCAACCAAACTTAACAAGGCAGTGAAAAAGAGATGTCTGCTATGGCTTTATATAAAATCAGAAAAAATATTTATTGTTCTCAACTGGCAGCTTTGAACCAATTTTTGTGGCTTACAAGCAGCAGCATTTTATGCAATCCACATCTACCTTTCGACCAAGCAGATTGCTGTACAACATAATTATGGTTCTATTTCTCCCCATCTTTATAACCTTGCTTTCCCATTAATGTACAGAAAAACAATTCAAGGTATGTTTTCGCTCATGAGCAAGGTTTGCTTTTTCCCATTACATTTGCTGCTGGCATAAAAAAATGCAGCCATTCCCTGCATCCATGTCTTGCACCTGCTAAAATACCCCTTCCCTAACAACGCATGTGGTGAATTTTTGATCATTTCATAAAATACACTGAGGTGGGGACCAGCAGGTGGCGTGGTGGTTAAGGTGCTGGACACTCCCACATGGCTGACCACGGTTCAAGTTCCGGACCTGGCAGCTTGCTTTCTCACTTTCTCTCTTTCTCCCCTTCTCTGTGTCACTCTCTCTGGTCAAATTAAAATAAAATAAATGAATAAATAAAATTAAAAAAAAAATACACTGAGGTGGGCCCACCCTGGAGACATAGTCAGTGTGACCTGAATAGCAATGCTGGAAACCACATTGCTGACTGTGGTTTAGGATCTTTGAGATGTCCTGAAGATAGGCTGGATGCATGTGTGCATTCCCAGGATCTTGGAGGGCAGGGGAGAGGGGGTTGCAGTGTGCCAAGACCCCATCAAGGGTGCCTCTCTGTCTCTCGTATATATATATATATATATATATACACACGTTCTCTACCATGAATAAAAGAAACTAAAAAAAGGCAAAAGAAGGGGCCAGCAATTAGAGTAATGGCTATGTCACTGGACTCCCATGTAGTTGACCACGTTTCAAGTCCCGGACCCGGTGGCTTAAACTCACGCTGGGTGTGTGTGCGTGCGTGCCCAAGACCCTGAGAGGAGAATGGAGGAGAAGGGATTGCAGCATGGCCATCCCCCCTGGGGGGTGATTTCTTGCTTTCTGTCTCTCTGTCTCTCTCTGTCTTTCCAGTAAGCATGCGTGCCCTATAGCAAAATCCTCTCAAAAAAAAAAAAAAAAAAAAAAAAAAAAAAAAAAAGGCAAGAAAGAAAAAGAAAAATAGACTGAGGTGTCACCTTCTCAGCACATTCTCCTCTGGTTTTCTCTAAATATAATTATTAATTGAGACTATTTCACACTTTATTTACTTTTATTGGTGTACATGCAACATTGTATTGTAACACCTTTCTTTTTAAATATGTTTTCTATTGAATTCTTTGGCATTATCTACATTGTCTGACATAATGTTTGACACATAGTAGGTGCTCAGTTTGATGTTTGTTGAAAAACTATAGCATTGATTCCCCTTGTGCTGCAGATACCCATTTATATACACATTTCATATTAAAGTCTGAATATGGAGAACTCATCACCACATGCTCAGATAGTAGCACAGTGCTTAACACACAGTAGCTATCTTACAGTGAGCATAGAGGATGAATCATTGGATGAACAAATTAAAGGGAAAATGGGCATATGGAGTACCCTCGAGGACTCTACCAAGACTTTGTTGGCTAAAGAGAGTTGGCTGGTATTGTGAGATCACATGGGCCTCATCCTTGAACCTTTGAGCTTCACCACGTCTCCTCTCAGTGTTGACGCTACTAACCACACGGGCTGTAATGACTCCTGCGTTTAGCACTTCAACTGACTCTACTGAGGATAGATATGTCTTCCTCAGCTTTGTATTTCCACTGCTGCATAGACTAAAGACTCAGTAAATGTTTTCTTAATTATTTCAGTTTATAGATGAGAATAATAGTCTGATGCAGTCAGGATTTATACACCAGAAAAATGGTGCATTGATTCAAAGTTATAAATTGCTTAAGGTCACATAGCATGTAAATAATAGCCTCTAAAGACCCGTCAAGATTCGAACCCAGCTCTGTCTAATGCCAACACTCATGTTTTTTTCTACTGTGGTGGGGTCTGTCTAGGGGCTGTGGGAGTGTACAGGAGCCAGGAAGGAAGGACGGTTCCTGAAGGTCACTGAATGTAACATCTGCAAGTGCCTGGCAAGGAGCTGCAGAGACATGATAGAAGAAGCAAGGAGCAACAGAAATAAAATTCTCCTCCTTTTGACTTCATGATGCCTGAGTTCTCTGGGCCATAAATATGCCAGGAGAGGATGCCTGTTATATTTCATCAAATCTTCCTCCATAGCTGGGATAAAAACACAAAAGTACATGCTGTCCTTTGAAATAAGACGGTAGACTCTGTTGGGGGGAATTCAAGTTTTGCTTCCCACCACATTCAGGCCCGTAGCAGGTATTCAACAAATAAATAACGAACAAAGGAACAAGAAACCAAAGCAATTACTTGCTGGAGTGAAGTTCCTGACTCTCCTCACAAAGTGTGGGATCTCACATTTTAGTTGGGTTTATTTTTAGCTCAGAGTTCTTAAGGGTTGTGGTAGAAGAAGAAACAGAACAGCGCTGAAAAAACAATTCTTATCCCTGCCACTTGGTGCGGTTAAAGGAATTTTTCCAAGAGGCACCTTAAATACTTCCAGTCTCCAGGCAGTGGTACTTCAGTCTCTTTTAAAATATGAAAAGTTTTCCCCCACAACATTCTGCCTGGCTTTCCCCCAGGGTGACTTGCTGAACTGCACAGCGCCTCCGCTGCACCTGTGTTTGATCTTGCAGGCACTGAACTGCAGTCCTTGAGCCTTGGACTAAATACGACTTCGAACACCTACAAAAAGGCTACTTTGAGCACTCTGCTGAGGACTTGGGAGACACTTTTTTTCAAAGAAACAGATACATTTGGTTTCCAGAGTTAGCATGAGGCCAGGCCAAGCTTCTTTTTATTTTTTTCTCCCTACCTGTTCTTTTTCTCAGTGCCAGCCTGGAATGTAGCTAATTATACACAGAGGCCTGTAGGAGCAGCCACCAAAATCTCTTCACGCAGACTACGCAGTGGAAGGAAATCTAGGTCAGAGTTGTCTTCCAGAAATGCAAACTAAAATAATAACCTCTGCCTCCATATCAGGGCTAACAAGCTTTAAAATGTGGTGGCAATAGAGAAAATGTAGTTCATGGGCTCACACTTGGTAAAAATGTATTCTTTCTTCTTAGGCTATTGAAATTGATTTTCAGAGGCTTTGCACATTATCCCCAAATGCCTACGATGCTAAATCCCTGAAGCGTCCACATAAACTAAGAAGGTCTCAGCGCTGGAATCAAACTTTGTTGGCCTTGAAGATAATCTGAATGTCTAGTTTCCTAATAACAGCAGTGCAGTCAACTCTGTGCAGCGGTTGTGCTCACTAGCTAGCAACTTCCTCGATGCAGATAAATAGACTTTGTTACTAGACTTAATCCATGGACTAGGGTTGGTCAGCATCTGAGACTATAAAGGCATGTCTGGTAGAGTTTGACAAAGAGTGTGTAAGGAGGTACATTTAGTGAGGGTGTTCAAGGAAAGCCTCTCTGAACAATCCTCTGAATTATCAAAGGCATGAGTCATGCAGAAACCTAAGATGGGAATCTTCCAAGCACAGGATAAGGAGGTCAAAGCCCTTAGACCCATTTTATGCATTTGAGAAATAAGTGACAACAAATGAGGAAAGCAGTGATAGGAGTTGACATCCAATAGAAAGTCAGAGACCTATTTATGCAGGGTCTTAGGGACCATGGTAAGGAGTTTGCTGTTTGCTCTAAAGATAATAGGGAGTCTACTCTTATATTTTAAATATCACTACACCGGCTATTGTGTGGAGAATAGACGGTCATAGTAGACAAGAACAAAGACAGGAGACGCTTGCAGAAGTTCAGGTCAGAGATGACACAGGTAGTGAGGTGATTTGAGAAATATTTGAAGGCACAGCCAGTGAGACATGGTCATTTGCTTATAAAATAACTCTTTGAGATGAAGTAATTGACATGGTTAGATGGAGATGTGATATGTTGGAGGATGGATCTAATTTGTTAGCCTTGTAATAATCTAGAGAGGTGAAAGACACTGAGCTGGTAGGGAAGTCAACCTCTAGTACAAATTCAAGAGGCAAATTGGGACAGTTAGGTAGATATTTGGGGCTAAAACAACCCACAACTATTTTCCTTTGATTACTACCTGGGAATTTCCAAGGTAAGTTTTTATGCTGGCTGATTCCTGCACATAATGTCCTCATCATCCTTGCATTCAATGTGTTTCTACACCAAGGAGGACTCAAATATGCCACTGTTTGTTTCTTACTTACTCAAATTGTTCATGTTATCATTTGATGTTTGCTTCTCTCTCATCACTGCTGATGAGTCACCAGGAAAAAATTCACTTTTATAAACTTCCATAGCTGCCTTTGTTGCTCTGTGTTGACAAGGAGCGAATGCTATTGGCAAAATCTGACACAGCAGGGTGTTTGTTTTCTTGGAAGACCCGAAGGTGGATATAAATAATTTAAAATAGCTTTTATGATCTATCTGTCAGTATCTAGGTGACAAAATTAAAGGAATGAAGCTAAGATTGCAGAGGAACAAACATAAAAGAATTTGAAGGAAAACAAAATTTGATTTGACATAACAAATATTTATTGAACATACACAGTGTGCAAGACCATGACAAAGGACTTGAAACCTGTATTTACTGAATGTCATGTGCTTATAGACACTTCACTCCTGAAAAGAAGGCAATAGGTAGAATTACCATTTCTTAGATACGCAAATGAAGTTTTAGAGAGGTCAGGAAAATTGCTCTTATTCCCAAATTTAGAAAATAGCAGAGAAGATCTTAACTTGTACTTGCTTGATTTTAATTTTTTCCTCTAAAGGGCATATGCACTCACCAAAAAGAGACAAATAAGAGAGACAGAGGAAGAAGGAGAAAGCATCCCAAATGGGGCCTGGTCATGCTGCAATCCCTTCCCCAGATGGTAACAACCAGAAGCAGTTTAGGGTCAGTGGGCAAAGTTATAGGGAAGAGCTGTCATTTATGCTGGGACTGGAAGGAAGTAGCTGATTTCAATTAGAAGTATCTTTGAGACCAAAACAATAGATAAAAAGTGAGGATCTGGACTATTGTATGACTTTTCTCTGGGTTATCAAAAAACATCTTTACGTATTTATTTATTTTATTTATAACATTTATATCTAATATATAGTAGGATTCATATTTTGCATATAAGATACCACACATTAAAATATACATTATATAAAATATAAGGCATATTATATATATATTTTTTTTTTTTGGAGAGGTTTTCGCTATAGGGCGCGTGCGCTCACCAGACAGACAGAGACAGACAGAGAGATAGAAAGCGAGAAATCACCCCCCAGAGGGGATGGCCACGCCACAATCCCTTCTCCTCCATTCTCCTCTCGGGATCTTGGGCACGCACGCACACGCGCCCGGCGTGAGTTTAAGCCACCAGGTCCGGGATGCGAACCGTGGTCGACTACGTGGGAGTCCAGCGACATAGCCATTATGCTAACTGCTGGTCCCAGGCATATTATATTATGTAATATATAATACAGGTCATATATAACAATATAAGTCAAGTCAAAGAGCACAAAATTTCATTTAGATAGGAGGAATAAGTTCAAGAGATCTATTGTACAATATAGTAATTATAGTTAATAATAATGCATTATCTTCTTGAAAATCACTAAGAGAGTACCCTTGAAATAACAGCAAAAAAAGATAAGTATGTGAGTTCATACATATGTTAGTTAACTTGATTTAGCCATTTCATATTGTCTACATATTTTAAGACATCATGTTGTGCATGATAAATATATATAGTTTTTATTTGTCAATTTAAAAATTAAGTTAAGGGCCAGCACGGAGTGTGCTGATTAAGGCACCAGACTCCCACATGGCCAACCATGGTTTGTGTCCCAGACCTGATGGCTTGCTTTCTCCCTTTCCCTTTCTCTATTTTTCTTTATCTGGTCAAATTAAAAAATAATAATAAATGGAATTAAATAAAATAAACAAACAATTCTAAAAAATAAGAATAAATAGAAATAAATAAACATTAAGTTAATGAATTAAAAAATATTTCTGAGATCCCTTCCAACTCTAAAATTATTTTATTTGGACATGAAAAATGAGCCATAGTGTTCTAACAGGCAGTTCTGTTTCTGTGTTGTGTTGGCAGTGTGATCCTCCTACTGTTGCACCAATTGACTTGTTTGCAGTCAACCCTTGTAGACCATTAGCTCCCTGAAATCAGGGGTGGTGTTTCCTCCATCTTGCTCTCCATCATCTAGCCTATAGTAGATGCCCAATAACCAAATATTGCTTTTTTTATATAATTCTCTTGTTTTAGATGATTCCATCCCAACTTTTATGAGAAAAGGTTTAAAATGGGCCTCATTCCTTATTATTTAAAAGTAGATTTTCCTAGCTTGAAAACAATAAGCAGTTCATGTCAATTGTGGTTTAGGTTAGAATCCCTTGTTGGAACGCTACTTAAAAGGCTTCGTAATTACTACATATTTATCCTTTCAAAGAGACATCTCAAAACAATTTACTGCAAAAGCTATTACTTCACCGCTTAAGCTGAGGTACAAAGAGATTAGAACTTATTAAAGGTTAATAAATTATTCACTGAGTGAGATTTGAGTTTCTGTATCCCAGCATCACAACTTTCTATATGAGTCCAAAGGAGCAGGCAAAGGAGACGACGTTCAGAGATTCTGTGTACCCAGTATACTTAGCATAATCAGTTTACCTGTGTCAATTTCATTACCGTTTATAAATAGGGATGCTGCCTCGTGGGAAAAGAAAAGCTTCCCTACTCTTTTTCCATCTTTGAGTAGGGTAATTCACCATTCAAATCTATTCTGAAAGGGCACAGAATATATTTCAGCAAGCTATGAGAAAGGAGAGAACTCTGCAGAGGAAGCCCCTCTGGGTTTGACTGGGCCTGAAAGTATCCTAGGTTAGGTATGATATGTCCCTCAACCATTCATTCTGGCTGTTTTCTTCTTCAGAAACATGTTTGAAAATCCCTTTATCTTCTTTTGACCCTGCTAGGCTGCTACCCAAAGGAATACACTCTAATCCTTCTCAGCCTGTCTGGAGAGATTTAGCTCTCAGTCAAAGGGGTTTCAAAGAAAAAAATTTTCACCAGTCCTGAGGGGAAATGTATTGTTGTCTATAAAGAAATGGGTCACCTTTACTCGTTATTGTGAGCAACTTGGAGATGCTTTGGGAAATTGATAAATTATGTATATACATATGTATATCTATATGTGTATATATATGTGTATGTAATATACATACATTTACACATGCACACACACACACACATATATATACACACACATACACATAGGTGTTATCAGTTCAATATTTAAATATTTCAGGGAGAGGATAAATCATAAACTTGTCTAAATTTGAGTAAGGTTGATTAAACATTTTGGAAGTGCTTGAATTAGTGAATGTTCAGCACCAAAGAAATGCCTTTTCATTACCATTCAGCACAAAGGTAATTCAGACTAAGGAAATTGTGTTTAATGAAGGTCTTAAGGGAATTGCTTTCATGTGGAGAAAAGCATAGTTTAAAATTAGCAATCTAGGATTACATAGCAATCTAGAACAAATGTTCTTGGGAGTACCTTAAAAGTTTATTTAACCTTTGTCTCACCATCGTTTAATGTATTCCTTTTACAGCATATTTATCATTTTAACTACGTAAACTTGGTGCATAAGAATATAAGCAGATCATGCCCTGAGGATAAAACATGCTCTGGAATCACGTCTACTTGCAGTTCTCCCTTGGCCCCTTGCTGGTTGGGTAGACTTCGGGTGTTTCTTAGCCTCTCGAAAACCTTGGGGTTCCTCTTTTATGAAATAATGACCAAATGTTTTCCTCGAGAAATTACTGTGTAACTAAGAGAATTTATGCACAATGCCTTGCTGCTGGGAGAATATTTTCAAAAAAAAAATCTAACTTTTCATTTTTATGCCATGTTCTGTTCCACCTTCCCTAAATGTCAAAATAATCGATATCAAATTAAGAAGGTGCACACTTTGTGTTATTTATCGCTTTGCTATGCCTACTCATCTCTTTCTGGTCTTTCCACGTAGGGCACTTCACATAGCCCTCGTTATGTTTCTCTAATACACATATTTTAAAATGTGACCTGTCGTAACTTAGAAAAAACTAGTGAACTTTCTGTTTTCCTTTGGGAAAGGAAAGGTCAAATGACACCAGACAAGCTGTCACTTTCTCCTAACTCCACACTACTCTAATTTTAAGATATTCAAACTAATAGGAAGTCAAATGGTAGAGACATGTATGAACTTAGGAATTAATATAATGAAATAAAGCATATTTAGTGCTTCACATCTCAGTAAGCTCCTTATGTAATTATGAATCAGCTGTATAACTTGAAACAAAATATCTAAATTCTCCAAGAATCCAGTTCTTTGAGAACAAAATGAAAAAGTAATATTACTGGAGTTGAGACCTGAAACAGCTGCAGGGATCAAACAGACATTAATAGAGTAGGTGGATCAGCTCGAGATGAAGTTAGTTGTTGGCAGTTAATTCAAACTTTTTAAAAACGCGGTCCAAACGACCTTCACTTTCCATGATCTTGTTAGTTCCTTCCTGCTAGGATTTAAATCTCATCAAAAAAAGACCTTGTCTGCTAAATGACCTTAACAGACCCTATGTTTATGGAGTTCAATTTATCTGTTATTACAGGAGCTTTGTGAGAAACAAAAATTCTCAGAATTTCTGAAAAAAGGAGATGATCAAAGATATAGCATATTTACATTAGAGCTTAAGAGGGAGGGTGATAAATGAAATGCTTCCTGAAGGTCATTTTAAGATCATAAATCATGCTTCATTGCTTGCAAGGAGGAAACTTTGATTCCTTGATATTGATAACTCCCTGGAATTCTTTTCTGGACCCAGAAAGCTCTGCATGTACAAATAACCAATATGCTTTGATGCTCTCTTTTTTCCCAAATAGAAGTATGATTATATGGGCCTTTAAATGAGAAAATATACACAATGTGAACATCTAATTGACTTCCCTATTTCTACACTAGAGAAAGAATGGGAACCTGTTTACTTTCGATAGGCTTTATCATTCCAGTAATGTTGTATTGTAAGTGGTGGTTTTTGTATTGCCTTGTCATGTTTTGTTTCTTGCTAGAGAGAGTGTGTGCTCGCCAGAGAGAGACAGAGTGTAAGAGGGAGAAAGTTTCCCCAATGGGGTAAGGTCACACTACAATCTACTCTCCTGAATTTCTCTGCCCTGTTAGGATTTGGGGCATACATGCACATGGGCCCAGCATGTTCTCCAAGCTGCTGGGGCCAGGATTCAAACCACTCAATCAGCTTGCGGGACCTGGCTCCATTAATCACCAGGCCACGGGCCAGCCCCTTAAGTGTTTCTCTTTTTTTAAGTTAATACTTGATCTTTGGTAATTTATTTAAAATCCATTTATCTCTGTTTTGAATTCTTTTTATATGCATATAAGTACTCACAGGTAGTGACATTAAAGGTTATAGGAAACAAAATGTAACGCCCCCATCCTAACTCTATAACTCTAAGTGAATGACAATAACTGACTTGAGACAAGTGTTTCAACTGAGCAACACGATAATATAAATTCTGAAGGCAATCTATTCGGTAAGACAAGGCAGGAGGATGCACTTTTGAAGCGTACTTATTGGTGGTAAACAACAGAGTGTCTAGGAAAATAATAAAACTATAACACAGCAGCAATCACTTTATTATTAGATGTTAAAGCATATCAAGGAAGATTTATATCTTCTTTTCACTTCACCGCGAGACAGTTTCAATTTCAATTGCTGAGTTGTTTTAGAGTGAAGCAGAAGTTCAAGAGGAGAACGTCTTTCAACTGGCTAATGATGATTTAGAGGAGGTTTAATCAGCTTCTACTCTCTCCAGGAAGATTGCTCACGTGACTGAAAAAGCACCATGTTTGCTGATTTCATCCTCTGACAGGAGGAGAGATGCTAAAAGCTCATTACGAACACAGGCCTTTGCATGCAGCTACTTCACATTCAGAGAATGGGCAGAGATTCGCAATGTGCGATCCGAAACAACATTGAGAATGTAGAACATGGTGTGGCTTACAAGTAATAGAATTCTTAGATACTCAAGGCTGCTAGCGTAAGTGAGCTATTCTCTAACTGCAAGCTTAATAACTACCTTAAAGAAATGGAAAATCTGCATGTGTGTCTGGGTAAGTAGTTTTTAAGTGAAAAACAGTGGATCCCTCTGACTAAGGAGTTATGTGCAAGGTCTGTTTTGTAAGTATAATCCATCATTCTGCTCCTTCCCTTTTCATACTCAAATTTCCAGTCACTTCCACTATTCCCAGTTTCCCAGATGCTGAATTAGCTTGACCACTGCTTTGATTCACCAATAACACTTTCTCATATTCCAAGAATGCCCTTTCTATACATTGGGCATGAATACGTACTAATTGTCTATTAAGACCTAATTCAGATATGAACTCCTTCAGAATACCTTCACTTCTCTTCCCAAATGGGAGTAGTAAAGAGGACCTTTCTGAATTCCTATAGCTTTCCTACGTATACAATGATGCAACTTATTTTTTTATTTTATTATTTTTATATTACATTTAACCATGTATATCTTCATAAGGTATAACATTTCTTTTTCCAGCACAATTGCCATGCACATCAGTCAGGACAAAGACATTACTATACACATCAACAGCAGCAAATAGCTTTTCATTTTTTTAGGTTACTATTATTAGTAGTATTATTTTCTATTCTCATTTTTAAAATTTAATTTTATTTGAATTTCATTTATACATTCAATCACATATGTCACTTTTATCTGTTGATGATAGCATGTATAGTATCCCCAACTGGACTGGTGAGAAATGTATTCATGTTGGAACAATCATTTTACAAGCTCAGTGACATATGTGGTACAACTTATTTTATGTTGTAGCCATGTATACATCATGTGCTTACTTCCCTTACTGGCTCTAATTCAACTTTGTTTATCTCACAATACCTAAAACACTCCTTTGTCATTTTTTAAAGCTTTCTTTTCTCTTTAATGCCAGAGGATACATGCACATGCCAGAGAGAGAAAGAGAGACCCTCTGATGGGCACTTATCACGTTGAATCACCTTTCCTCCACGCTCCCTTCTCTTCAGGATCCTGAGCATATGTGCATACACATACACACTTGCACACACGTGATTGCTTTTTAAGCCACTGGTTTTGGGATTTGCAGTTGGCCATGTGGATCTGGGTTCCTCCACACAGTGCTTAATCACTCAGCTATGAGGCTGGGACTCTTTCATTTTTGAGAGAGAGATTTTTGCTATAGGGCATGTGTGCTCACCAGAGAGAGAGAGAGAGAGAGAGAGAGAAGTCACCCTCTCTCCCAAGAGGGGATGGCCATGCCAGAATCCCTTCTCCATTTTCCTCTTGGGATTTGGGGCATGCACGCACACACACCTGGCATGAGTTTAAGCCACCAGGTCCAGGACTTAAACCGTACTTGACTATGTGAGAGTCCAGCGATGTAACTGATGTAATAGATTTCTTACCAAATTCATCAGGGGAACATAAAATTTCAATCACTGATACTCTTTGACATGTATTAAGAATGTTTTATGGTGGTCAATTTTCATTTATTTGGTTCACAAGTATTTATTGGATACTCCTGGGTACTAGACTCTGTTCTAGATACTGAGAATACACAGGTGAACAAAATTGTTTATAGTCCAGTAAACAATGAACAAGGAAATATATGTTTACATATTGTTACAAATTTAAGTAAGATGCCTTGATAGTGAATGGGCACACGAGAGAGAATTACTAAGCTGAAATCCAAACTGACAAAAGGATGCAGTCAGCTAGACAAAGACCAGGGGGAAAGTAAAACGTTCCAAGAAGAAAAGTGAGCAAGAGCAAACTTGTAAGGCAATACCATTTGACAAATGCATCAGGGTTTGGAGAGAAGAGCAGAATTCATTCCAGATATGTCAAGCAGAAAGGGATTTAATACAGGGAATTAGAGGCTCCAAAAACCTTTGAAAAGCTTTGGGATTCAAAGCAAGAGAAAGCCCCATGTAGCATTTGGAAAACCAGCACATAGGGAAATCAAAACGTTTAGTTCTCAGGAGGACACCTGAAGCAAATACAAGTGATATTATGACAGGTTTGTACACTGATGGAAATGACCCAAGAGACAGAAATAGATCGAGGATGTAGAATGTATAAAATGTAAATGGATAACCTTGCCAAGTCTACAGGAGATGGGACCTAGAATCCAAGTGGGGGCGCTGGCCTTTTTGGGAGTGAAGGCATTTGGTCCAGAGTTACAAAAGAGAAGGCAGAGGGTATTGGAAGAGATCAATGTAGGAGGTGGTTGGTTATAGAGTGGTGAAAGGGAAGTGTTCCTGTCAGATTCTGTTTCATTGCAAGGATGCATGGAGTGAGGCCACTTGCTGACAGTATAAAGCTGAGGAGGACAGGTGCAGGGATTACAGGTGAAATGGTTCATTGGAAAGGCAAGAAAAGCTGTGTAAAAGTGAGCAGCAGTGTGGAGTGCCCACGAGTGATTTGAAGTCATGATTTTTAAAATGAGAGCAGGACATCAGCTAGTTTATTTTTCTCTCCCACAAATACTCAGCTCCAGGAGTGTTCAGAATTCCATCCCAAAGCACTTAGGAGCCATTGTGTGACTTTCTAGCTCCCTCTTGCTTATGGCCAGTGATTGTAAAGGGTCTAAATTGAGACCAAGGAGCCACAGGACAGGAGTGGCTGGGGCAACTGAGTCACTGTGGAGAAGAAAGAAGACACCTGCCCTGAAGTTACAGGACTCCCACCAGACTTTGAATAAGCTATAATTTTACTGAGTTAATTTGTTTCTGTAGCATAACCAAGCTTACCCTGTCTCATATAAAAAACTTTTTTTTTTTTTTTGCTACAAAATTATCTTCTTGGAATACCTAATTACTGAATTTAGGACCAGTCTCAAAATAATTAGAACTATTGTCAAAGACAAGGAAAAAAAAAGCCTTCAAGAGACAATGCTTTAGATAAAAGTTGGTCATTTCAATTTCAATAGCTTTATAAAAAAATGTCATAGAGGCTTTGTCCTATGGCCTGGTAGTTTAAGGGGTCTGGATCCCACAGAGCCATCCATGGTTCAAACCACAGACCTGGCAGTTTGAAAAACACACTGAACTCATGTGACTGTGAACTCTCTCTTGAAAGAATGGAGAAACTTACTGCAGAAGGGATTGTGGTATGACCATGCCCTATTGGGAGGTGCTTTATCCCTCTCCATTTTTCTCTGTCTCTGTGTCTCTCTCTGGTTAACACATGTGCCCTCTGACAAATTGAGAGAGAGAGAGAGAAACAGAAAGAGAGAAAGTCAATGACGTTTATAAGAACATAATTAGAAGGTATTGCTGTGGTTAGCATGTGTCTCCCCACAATTCATACATTGGGATTTGGTCATATTAGAAGGTATTAAGAGGACACTTAATTTGGTTATCATATTGATTATCATGGGGCTTTTAGGAAATTATTAAGCATCAGAGTGGGGCCCCGTGACTGAGTCCTGATGGTTTATTAAGAGAGGGAATGACGCAGCCAGATGAACAAGACTCAAACACGCCTGACCTCTATCATGTGACACAGACAGACTCTCACCAGATGCTGGCACCCTGCTCTTGTATTTCTCAGCCCAGAGAACAGCAAGTCAAGTGAACCTCTAATCTTTTAAAAGACCAAGTCTTGTGTATTTCTGTTATTAACAACAGAACCTACTAAAACAGGTACTATCTAATTCATTATAAAGTTCAGATGTCAAGTATTAGAATACTTCATTAGACCGCATGTTATCACAGACCACAGAATCTCACATATGAACAGAGGTCACTGAGTATGACCTCTTTATGTTAGTGATGAAAAAAATCTCAGGCTCAGGGCAGTCCATCAAATTTCTCATAGTGACTCAGCAACTCAGGGACAGAGGTGGTCTTAGACACTCATTTGCTATCTTTTAGCCTAGTGTCTTTCTAACCCTGCACTTAGGCTTTGTCTGTTGTTTTGTGACTGCCTAGTGATAATCTCTATCCTCTGAAATAGTTCATGTATATTCCAAAGGGCAGGCGGGCTGTCTTTCTTTCTTTCTTTTTTTCTTTCTTTTTTTTTCCTTTGGTTCTACAGAGAGCCAAACTGGATAAAAGCCAGCAGAGTATTCTATTCAATTCTTCTTTAGGGTGCTCATCCACAAAATGATAGAAGGTGGAAGTTATCCAGAGAGAATCTCGGTAAAATACTAATAGAAAGAAGAAAACTTCCAGCTACCAATTGAAAAATTTGCATAAGTCTTTAGAGTATTAATGCCACTGTAGTCAGCAGTTCTCCCAGGAGGATAATGGGATTATGCCTTAATTCTCTCCATTTTTTATTTTTGAAGTTCTACTACAAAGTATATCTGAGTGAGTCAGCAGAAAGCGAATCTTGTTAAAGAGATGGTCTGTAAAATGCAGTGTTTATCGCATGGTGATTACTTATCTGTTCGGAGCAGTTTTCAGAGTTTTCTGCAGTGCCTAACTTTTTCTCTTCCATGGTTCTCCCTGCTTCCTTAAGAAATTAGTGCTAACACCCCTATCAAACTACCACGAAATTCTAATATGTTTCAGAAACTCAAGGTATTTGACTATTCAGAGTAATAGAAACAGATGTTAATTCTGTATTTTTGTCACACTTCCTCAGATTTTCAGGAACTTTTGATTAATTTGGGGGTTTGAAATAGCAAATGTCTTGTGTGTAAAAAGAAAGTAAAGCAAACAATAAAAATAAAATAAAAACAGCCCTTTCTCCCCAGGTAGAGGAAGTGTATCATGATAGACAGAAAGCTGCAGGTTGCTGGGAGACTCTGGAGCAACCATACCAAGTCGATTTTAATTTTTGTCTTTTGCTTCAGTTTTCTTGTTTGGTTTATCATGGGTTTTACCAATAAAGGAATATCAACTAACTTCAAAAAATAAAGATTGAGAAGGATCTTTTAGTAATTATCCCTGACTTTTCCAAGTCATTGCACCATGCTTAAAACCTGAGATTTCTATTGAGCTTTTCCCACCTCTGAGTCAAACAGGGTCAGGTATTCACACCCTCATGCAATTCTTCTTCCCATCAAACTTTTAAGTAGTTGCCAATGACATAGTTAAATGGATCTCCAAGTGTCCATTTGCAGTATTTCTTGGTGATACTAAGCAGTTCTTTATATAGATATTAGCCATTGCACTTGCTGTTCTTTTTATTTATTTATTTTTTATGATTTCTTATTCACATTTACCAGTTATAAATCTCTATAGCACACAGTATGGTGCTTCAAAGTACGCATGTAGTATACCATAGTCAAACCAGACTCCTACGTCATCTTCTGTAGTCGCCTTTTTCTAATTTACTCCTCACTTATTTGTTAACTTATTTTGTGTTTCATTTTTCTGATTGACTTGTAGGATTTCTGTAAACATCATTTTCTCCTTGTATGTTAAGTATAGAGCAAATATTTTTCCCCCAGGCAGGCTTTACACTTTAATTTTATACATGGCTTCATCAACTACACCAAGGTGTTTTTGTTTTTGTTTTTGTTTTTCCTTTGTTTTGTTTTTGTTTTTGTTTTGCCATATAGCCATAGATCTCAGTCATTATTTTTTCCCCATAGTTTCTAGGTTTGATTCACTACAAGATATAAAAAATATTCTCCTGTGGGACCATCAGATGGCATAATGGTTAAATCACTGGACTTTCATGTAGTCCACCATGGTTTGAGTCCCTGACCCAGTGACTTAAAATTCATGCCGGGTGCATGGGTGTGCATGCCCCAAAATCCAAGGACGAAATGGAGAAGAGATTGTAGTGTGGCTATACCAAGTGGGGGAGGTGATTTTTCACTTTCTGTCTCTCTATCTCTTGGTGAGCACAGATGCCCTGTAGTAAAAATCTCTCTCAAAAAATTTTTGCTTTTAATTTTCCTAATTTTCCTTCTGGTTTTTGTCCAGGTTTCTTTGATGCAGCCCAGTGCATATCCGTGTAATCATATTTCAGGCTATAAGCCATATTGGTAAAGACTGCAAACTCCAGAGCCAGGTTGCTTTGCTTCACATCCCGGCTCCATTTATTACTAACTGTATGACCTTGAACATCTGGCAAAGGGTAATAGCAGTTCAAACATCACAAAGTTGTTGTTAGAATTAATAAATTCAGTTGTGTGAAGTATTTTGAATGATGTTCCATACACATTAGCTATGTAAAAGTATTAAACATCATTTATCTCTGTGAACTGAGCCCGAGTTCAGTTCCTAGCATATAGTTCAAAACTCTGCAAATAAAGTTAACCAATTTATTCAAAATCCCTTTTCCCCACTTATAAATTATTTATTACCAAATCTGTCTGGCCACAGTCCCCATAATTATTTCATCAAATCTTCTCATAAATAGTTATTCTGATTCTCAGCTGCTGTTGGGGTCTTAGATGCAACATGTGAAATAGTTTTGCAGATAGACTTAAGCCAAATTACAGAGAGCTAAAATGTGGGCTTTCTTCACATACCCCACCTTGGCCACAATTCTTTGAAGGGCAATCAGTGTTCATTAGTGTCAAAGCTTTTGAAGGTGTCACAAGGGATCTTACATCTTCTTCTCTCACATTCCATTGATGTATTTTCATCTCTTCATCTCTATTTAGTAGACCAGTGATGATTTGCCTAGTTATTGGAAAAATCCCATATTCTTTGATCCTAGTAATTTAGAACCCAAACTGTGGGATGTGAAAAGTTTGTTTTTACCCTGGACAACCATCATTATGAGGGGAAAAAAATGCAATGGAAAGACATAAGATTGCAAAACTCCCAAATTCTATGTGACAGAGTTGCTAAAGCTAGAGAACCAGAACAAGGTATTTCTCAGTTTATCAGATACCTTCCTTCCAATCCTCCAAACTGTAGAGACTTAATTGATCTTTCTAGCTTCAACAGCTATTCATTCACTTTCCATGAGCCACTAAAGCTAGAGGGGAAAAAAAATGGTTTTCCCCCTTTTATGTTACATGTTCTTCCTTGCTAGAGCAGCAACACCCATGGGTGAGCCCTCACAGAAGAAACTCCTTCTGTTTCCCAGTGTTTTTTCTTTTTATACCAATAGACAAGAACCAGAAGAATTTTGAATAATTGTTCTTTCTCAGAAACCCAACCTCTATTTCCCAACTGATAATTTCTGTAAGTGGATTTCAGAAATAGCATGGAAAATGGAATTAGCGACTAGGTGGTGGCACAGTGGTAGTACGATTGTCCCCACATGAGAAATGTCCTAATTTTATGTCCTAGGACCTCCCTGAGCTTTCTGGGTACGCAAGTGTACCTGTGTTCTAGGCCACATGAGAGCAGGGGTGGATCATGGGATCAAGACTCTGTTGGAGGTACCTCTCTCTCTCAATAAAAGACAAAATGAAAACGTTTTTAAAAATATAATTAAACCATGAGTTCATTTTGGTGCAAAAAAAATTTTTTTTTGCAATCTATACCTAGTTTTTTCATAGTACACATTTTCCATGAACTTTTTGAAACCTTCGAATGCCAGAACTTCGACATGAACTTGTCTCCTTTTATTTCTTTGCTGTGGTAACAATGCCTCAGCTTTACTATAGACCATAAACCTGGAAATGCTGAGGAAAAAACACATTTTTCTCAGTATTTTCTGACTAAAATATCCAGTGGTTTGGAGGCAAGTATCAGCCTGGTGTATGAAGCAGACAGTAAGTAGGTGGGCTTGGCAAGAAATTAAGAGGACAAGTAGGTCAGAGAAAAGTTGTGGGAAAACAATTTGATAAGGATCTTGAACCCTGTGAGGCATTTGAGCGTAATTTGAGAGAAAACCAGAAGGTCTTTTTATCTCCTCTCTCTCTTTCTCAGGGAAGGGTTTTTTGATCAAAATGATACTTTGAAAGAGAAACCTTGTACTTCATAAACAAACAGAGTATGTAATGTTAAAGGTAAGAGTGGAATGTAGTGGGGTCAGCACATGGAGTAATGGTTACGATGTTGGACTCCCACTTAGTTGACTGAGTTCAAGTCTGGACCCAGCAACCTAAAACTCATGCCAGGTGCATGTGCATGCATGCCCAAGAGCCTGAAAGGAGAATGGAGGAGAAGGGACTTCTGCGTGGCCATCCCCCAAAGGGGGGACGAACGTGATTTCTTGCTTTCTCTCTGTTTCACTCTGTCTCTCTGGTAAGCACTTATGATGCCCTATAGCAAAAATCTCTCCCTCCAAAATAAATAAATAAATAAATAAACAAACAAACATAGTGGGAAAAAAAAATAGAGTGCCTTGGAATCTAGTTAGATTGTTCTGGGAAAACGAAAGTGTCTCTGGACTGAACAAGCCTTGAGGGTCATATGAAGGAAGGGAGGCAGGATATGGTAGTCATCTAGGTAGCATGGGAAAGCAATACATTATGAATGCTAATGGTTAATAAGTTGAAAATATGGGCAGAGAAACACAAGTCCCTGAGTCAAAGTCAAGCGTTAGGCAAGAAGAAACTTAAAAAATCAAAGAAGCCTGGGTCACTTTTGTCAACACAGAGCTTCTGCTCCATCCCCAGCATGCCTCCTCCCAGTACAGTGGCATGAAGGGGAAGAATCCTCTATCTTGCTTAAACCATTGTTTCTCTGGACTCTATCACAAGTATCCAATCTGTGAGTCCCTTCCCACAATCACTGAGATGAAAGGAAAAGACAGAAGTGGAGACAGGTAAGTTCAGAGGTAGGAGGCAGGACAGTTAGGAAGATGAAACGTAATGGCCTTTATTTTAGAGGTGAAGTTGAGAGGCTGTGTCTACTGAGATTGAGCTTTTTAGAACTTGGAGTAGAAACTTTTAATCACTTTAATGGTATGAAAAAATGAAATACTGTACTAACTGCTGATCTAATGTACCTCGCCTACATTGTGCTATAACCTGTCTGCGAAGAAAAAAAATTGGATTGCATTTCCCCCTTTCTGAACATAAGGAACATTTAGTTTCCATAGTTGTGCAGACTAATTCCATTTTGGAAGCTCATCCTGCACCTTTTCAATTTTTTAGTCATAATAACAATAATAACCTGCAAGCTGGTTCAATCTGAAGAGCATTCTTCCTTTTAAAAACCATACTTCAAAAGAGCCACCAGAACCTTACTTGACCTCAAATAAAAGTCTTCAAAGTGGATCTAGAGGAAGTCAGACAACAAGTGAAACTTTCAGGGCAAACGTTAGCACTGACCTGCAGAAGAGGCTCTTTCTCCATCAGTTTAATAGAGAGTGATTGAGATAAGATGATTTCTGGGAAAGACTCTAAGGTTTGCTATTTTTTTTTTCCTTTCTGAGGTGTTTAATTAATTCTCTTAAGTCAATTTTTCGGTGTACCTGGAATAATCGATATTCTCAGATTTTTATCACTAGCTTCTTGGCTATGGTCCCTAAACTCACCACATCTTGATTTAAGCTCAAGTGTGGGTAGCTGTGAGATGAATTTTTATTTTTGTCGGGACTGGTTTTAATTATAGGCTCCCATGGTGTCTTTTGTTTTCCTAGTCAGAATTTATACTCTTAGGAGCTCATTCGTTTAGGAGAAAATGTTTTTATTTTCCAAAGTCCATCATTAATCATCATTCAACCTGAGATTTTAACTCATTTTAACTTATGCTGCATTTCAATAACATGTGAGAGAGGAAAGAAAGAGAGTGAAAAGAATCATTGCAAAATCGGCAGCATCAAATAAGAAGATGACGCACACCTATATCGTATGCTGAGACCAATAAAAGGTAAAAGTTAAGATGATTGGGTCCATCTTAACTTTAATTTTTTAAACATTATTTGTGTGTTTGTTCTTCCTAGTCCTCTGTGAGCTATCCAACAGTAAAGATGATGTCTCATTCATCTTTGTGACCTCAATATCAAGCAAGCACAATTACCATTACATAGCAGATCCTTTATAAATGTGTGTTGCATGAGTTATTAAATAACTGGATAGATACCTTACACACAATTCCTTCAGCAAGCATTTCCTAATTGTCATTTTTGGAGGCTGATGGCATAAGGAAGTACAGGGAGAAAAGAGTCAGAAACAATTCCAAGTTTTGTGGTTTAAATTGGTAGTGGTGGTGGTGTCGTTAGCCACGATATGAAATAGAGGAAAAGTAAATTTAGAATGGAAAACAGTGAATTGAGTTTTGGACACGTTGAAGTCAGGTTCTTACAGTGGAGATGTACAGTAATGAGCAAAGTGTGAATACTCTCTAGAGAGAAACTTAGAGTAGAAATACAAAGTAGGACATCGGTAGCTCATATAAAGAGTATTTGCAATTGTAGCAATAAAAAAGCTTACCCAGAAAAAGCTTATAGAAATTGAAGAAAAAGCAAAATTTACATAGTCTCAGTCATCTAACCTCTTCTGTACTTGAATTGAATGGCTACTTAGTTCTTCAAGACACAAATAATATCCTGCCTTCAATGATGTATACCTGACCACCAACATCCATGCCCCTCTCCCCTCTTGGAATGGTTCTAACTAGATATTTTAAACCTAAGGATCATACTTCTTCATCCTGACACATCTCACACACTGCTTTGAGCAGATCAGTCCCTGAAACATGTTTGTGAATAAGAATGACAACTACCTATCTTGACCATGAGATAATAGAAGCTAACAATAGACCAGGAACATTAGCAGATGAGACATGAAAATCACTGTCACCTCAAACACCAAACACTTTGTTAATTAAGAAAAATAAAGTATTCTAAATTATCTATATTCTGAATTTAACCACAGAAAGAGAGACTGCATGGAAGAAACTAGATATTCCTTTTTTTTTATGGTTATGTTTATGAAAGTTGCTAGCTGGGAAACCAGGTTTTCCTTCAAGACATGTTCTATTATGCAACTCTGAATGCTGTATGGAAATTCTGTGAGAGATTTTTTTTCAGGTTATACTTATTCAAGTATCCAAACTTAATTAAACCTTCAATCACTTCCTGGAACTGAGATGACAAGATGAGATTCAATGAACTGTAATTTCTGGGATCATCTTTTATTCCCCCGTTTTTTTCCCTGATAGGTGCAACATAAGCAATTTTTCTTCCAACCTTCAGGGAGAGTTGCTGTTTCTAGAAAGGACATTTAGCATCCTCATAGGCAGTAGCACTATTTCACAGTTTATTTCCCTCAGAATTCTCAAATGAGTGTCAAAGAATGAGTGACTTACTATTCTTGAGTTTTTCAAAATTACTCAAGAGCTATACCCTTAATGATTAAGACACACTTAAATTTCCCAAAAAGAGTACTCATGACATAGAAATGTAAAGATTTTAGCCTATACTTGCCTTGTTAGAACATATTACCAGAAAAGTTTTGGGATATTTTTTTCCAATTATAGAATGCTTCTGTGATCTTTAGCCATGGTTTACAAAAATAAAATAATAGAGCCAACAGGTGACATAGTGGTTAAGGCACTAGATCCCATATGGCTAACTCCACAGTTCGAGGCCCAGGCCCAGCAATTTGAAAAGCACGCCAGGTAGGGACCAGCAGTTAGCGTAATGGCTATGTCGCTTGACTCCCATGCAGTCGACTGTGGTTTGAGTCCCGGACCCGGTGGCTTAAAACTCACATCAGGCACGTGTACGTGCATGCCCAAGATCCCAAGAGGAGAATGGAGGAGAAGGGATTGCGGCGTGGCCATCCCCCCTGGGGGAGTGATTTCTCACTTTCTGTCTCTCTGTCTGTATCTGTCTGTCTTGCGAGCACACGCACCCTATAGCGAAAACCTCTCAAAAAAAAAAAAAAAAAAAGTAAAGCCAGGTACATGTGCAAGCATGCCTCAAGTGGAGAATGAAGAAGAAAGAATTGTGGGGCGACCATCCCCCCTGTGGGTGATTTCTCACTTTCCCCTTCTGTCTCATTCAACAAGTGCACCCTATGGCAAAAATCTAAAAAAATAGAAATAGAAATATTAACAATGTGTCTTCATCTTATTTAATGAGAGACTTTACATTTGTATATCATTTTAGAACCCAAATGGCCTTGTTTAACTTGTGTGCCACCATCAGTTGCCGCCTCGCAGACTAGTAAACGAAAACCTCTCAGCTGCAGGAGCGATAGCTTCCAGAACACAATGGGGCACTGGGCCTTTAACAATGATGGCAACCACCCTTTGCTAAGGCTGTTTAAGAAAGTGTACATGTACATGTGGTCTTGTCACGTATCTGCCCAGCACCCATTTACCCTTCTTCCAGAAACAACACCTCAGTGCAAGAACACCACCCCATCCTACATCTAGATGATACAGTTCATAAGGGGATGACTTTACTATCTGACCTCATGTGTAGGATAACCTGAAATGAGCCATTAACCTGGTCATAGTGATTGACACAGGGATGCACACATCACTCAAGCCAGATTGACCATTTCAAATCAATCCTAGTTTGTTGTTGGGAAAGCCTCTATAGTAACTTTGAGAATGACCGTTCTAATGGGTCACATCATCCTCTTGACTGTTCCTCAATAACTTTCACTGTAACCAAGATCAAATCCAAGCTCTTGCCCATCGGCCATGAAGCAATTATTATCTAATTCCTACCTTCCTCTGTGATCTCATTGTCAGCTATTCCTTCACATTCACTTGCACCTTGAACTGGCTATGCTTGTTCCCACCTCAGGGGCTGTGCACTTACTCCTCTTCGTAACGACAGTATTTTCTATGGATTCCTCCCTTAGTGCCTTTTTCTTATAATAATTTATGTCTTAAGTCAAATGCCCCCTACACAGATAGGCCTTCCTGGATGATCAAAGTAGTCATCATATTTACTCTCTACTGCATTACCCTATATTATTATTGTCCTACTAATTGTGAGGGTCTAAATGTTCACTTATGCACTTCTTTATTGTCTCATTCATATCACCAGAATGTAAGCTCATGAAGGACAGGGCATTCGTGATCTGATTCACTGTTGTATGCAGCCCATATTCCCTACATTTCAGGCTCTCAGCAATTATTTGTTGCCTGACTGAATAGCTCTTTTCACTAGGCTTGCTAAACTAGCAGAGTATAAGCCAGGAGCTGCTATGTCAAGCTGTCAGCCAACAAGGTCAACACGGGGAAAGGAGAGCTGACAAATGGAGAGAGGCAGATTCCCAATAGCATAACTGAAGCCAGATACCCTGGGATGCTGGTTTTACAAGCCAATAAGTTCTCCTTTATGCTCAATTCACTTTGAGTTAGGTTGCTGTCCCTTGTAACCAACAGAGTCCTGACAGGAAAGTATGTGAAAGAACTTGTAAAGGGCAAAGCACCATATTCATGTAAGTAGGGTGTTCTTGTATTTGTTTCCTGTTGCACATTTTTCTTTCTGTTTCTCTTTTTTTTTTTTGGTCTTTGACCAGAGTTTCAGTTAGTCAAAGGAGCTAAAAGCCTTATTCCAGGACATCCAGATTCAGGTAGTTTGACAGTGGAAAGTTATCTGAGATCTGTCTGAAATATGGGAAGGAGAATGACTACAGCATACCCTGTGGGGGGGTATCGGGAAATTCATAACATATTTTTGCATGGAAAACAAAAATATATCATGACATTCTCAACATCCTAGTAAATAAACTTTTTTCAAAGTATACAAAATATAAATGAACTAAATATTTCTCTAAATGAAGTAGAAATTTTCCAAGAATTTGGAAAATTTGCCATCTGTAAGAAATGTATTTTGAATACAAAGACAATCTGAAAATAAAAGGATGAGAAGAGATATATACCAGGCAAACAGTAAGCATTAGAAACCTGTAGTAGTCATTTTTAATATGAGACAACAGATTCTGAGGCAAGGAATATTGCCAGAGATATCCCTAAATTTATGATCATGAGTTCATGCTGCAATGTTAAATTTTAATATAAACTCACAGGGTAGGCTGTAGTCATTCTCCTTCCCATATTTCTAACTCCCTTCTCCAAAACCAAGAAAACTGTCTCCCATTCTCCACAATATAATACTCATTTTCTCAAACCTACACAGAATTACTAACAAACCTCGTTATTAAAAGCAAGCCTACTGGGGCAGGAGTCTGGAGCATCTTGTACTGCCAGAAAGTAAGGAAAAAACAACCAGCCAAAACCAAGCTGACAAAGGGAAAGAGGAGACAACTGAAAGAGTTCTCAATGGCCAAGGCTAGAACAGTTGAGCAACAAGATGAATAAAGTAGTATGGAATTATAACCCTAAGTATAAAAGAAAAATCCATGAGGCCACAGTGATATGAATAAATGAGTAAATAAGTAAATGAGGGAGAGGACACAAATCTCCCACACAGAAGAATTAAAATAATACCCACAAATTCTCTTCCTTCAAGGAAGGGAAGATCAGTGTGAGTTTTTCACTAGTGATCTCCTATCAAAGAATACAAAATGGATATGGGGAGAAAGGAGAAACTTCACAGTCAAGAGACCTGATAAACACTCCTGTGAGGGGGTCTACTTCAACAGTGATAAATCATGTTGATAATAGTATTCTTGATATGCTGTAATGAAGATGGTACTTTAACTTTGTCGTCTTTCTATAATCAGTCCTCCACATGATCCTAGTCTAATCATAAGAAAAACATTGAACAAATGCCAATGGAAAAGTATCTCATAAAATATCTAATCAGTGTTTTTCAAGCCCACTGAGGTCATTAAATCAAGAAAAGTCTGAGAAATCGGTGCAGTCAAAAGGAGTCTAAAGAAAAATGACAACTAAACAGAACTTGGATAGGACAATGGAATTTATGCTAAAAACAATATATAGATAAGTAAAGCTTAGAAAATCCAAGCAATCTGTGGACTTTAATTAAGGAAAATAAATCCATATTGGTTCATTAATTATGCCATACGAATGTAAGATATTACAGTAGTCACTCTTTACTAGCAATTTTCCTTCCCATGGTTTCAATTACTTGTGGTCAACTACAGAATGAAAATAGGTTAGTACAGACAGTAAGATGTTTTGAGAGAGAAAAAGCGAGAGGAACACTGTTCATATAACTTTTATTAGAGTACATTTTTATAATTTTTTTCCCTGTTGTTCTTAATCTCTTCCTATGCTTCATTTATAAATTAAATTTCACTATAGGTATGCATGTATAGGAAAACAAGTACAGATGATCCTCATTTAGAATGGATTAACTTAGTATTTATCAACATTAAAAGGATGCCAAAGTATTCATTCAATAGAAACTAACTTCATGGTAAGCTTGAGGAGCATTTATTAAATTCATTTTGACTTGAGATATTTCATCTAAGCATGAGTTTATCAGGATATAAACCAATCATAAATTGAACAGTATCTGCACATATAGAGTTCAGTACTATTCTTGGTTTTAGGGGTACCCCAGGGATAAAGGGGGACTTCTTTAATAATAGAGGAAACTGTGAACTATATGGGAAGTCTCAGCACTAAGCTTTCTATTTTTCTGTAGATCAAAAGCCATTTAAAAAATAATGTCATTACATTATATAACTTAATACTAACTAGATAAAGCTCCTTTGACATGAAAAAAGTGATTCCTTTTGTAATTCTAAATGTCTTGTGTATTTCTCCCATATATAAAATGGAAATAAATGCCTACCTATTTTCTATATTGAAAGACACAAACATAGCAACATAACCAATGTTCAATATTTATTGAAACAGAAATATACATGTATGAGCACATGTATGTATATTATATCCTAGTCCTCTCTACTAAGAAGTCATAATAGTGCCACCAGCACCTACCTTGTGACTTGTTTCTGAATTATATTCTCCTCCGAAAAGCAAAAGTTGTCTCTGGAGAACAGGGTTCAAATACTTGATGACTGGATCATTCTCCTGCACAAAAAAGAGAAAGTACTAAAGTATAAAATATGTAAGGCAACTGTTTTTAAGCATTGAACAATATAATACTCATGTGCTCAAACCTATACAATGGTAATACAGTACTACAATCCTTAGGAGAAGGAAGACACACCATATAGAAATCATGATCTTACCACAATCACCCAGACTTTCTATCTGCTAAAGAATGAAAAGAAACTCAACAGAGTAAGAGTCTTACTAAGTTAAGGAGGCAAAGATGATGAGGATACTGGAGTGAATTCAAAGAACCCCCCACTGGTCAAATCTGGGTAAACTGGGCCTCAATATAAATAAGGATATAAACAATTACACTGATTAAAATAAGAATCTGTGAGTCCATATTGACATAAATAAACCCGTTTTTTCTCACTGTAGGATGAAAGATAGAGAAATTGACGGAGTTTTAATCGATAGAAGGTAGATGAATAGGAAAGATTTACTGCTTAGTGAAGTAAACCAGACTATGAAAGAGAGGCATTGTATGTCTCCACTCAATATATACTGCATGTTTGCACTCTATGGCATAAACAGAAAGATTGGAAAGTATAAAAGCATGGAGAGCAACTGTGGATACTGGAAACAGTGTGGGAAGAGGATGGAAAATTGGAAAGGGTGAGAGAGGGAATAAAGGAGGAAAAGCAATAAGCAAAATATCTCAGAGGCACATAAGTGGAAAACTATCTATTGATGATAATGTGTATAGCAGTGTCTTTGACTGGACTAATATACAGTGCATTCATGCTGAGAAAAATTCATTTTGTATGTTCTAATGATATACAGCAATGGAATACCAAAAAAAAAAAAAAAAAGATATCCTTTCAGGAAAAAAGTAAACATTTGACAGATACAAGAATGGACTGTTAGCTGTTGCTGATATATATATACATATATGGTACAACACAACTTTGTTTCCCTGATATTCTTTACAAAAATACTTAACATGAATCTGGCCAAGAAATAACTTCAGACAAAGCAAAATTAAGAGATGCTCTAAAAATAACTGGTCTGTTCTCTTAAAAAAAAAAAAAGTCAATGTCAAGAAAGATTAATGAAAGGCTGAAGGACTCTTACAGGTTGAGGCAAACTAAAGGGACACGAAAAGTAAATGCAATGATGATTCTGGATGAGAACCTGAGCAGAAGAAGAAAATAGCTATAATAGTTCCATTGGGAGAAGTGATATAATTGGAATATTTTGGTGGATAATAACTGTTTTATCAATACTAAACTCCCAAATTGTGATAATCACCTATAGTTATGCAAGACAATGTCCTTGTTCTGAATTATGCCAATAATGTCAATGAGCTTGGAAACGGATTCCTACTCAGTCTCCAGATAAAAAGCATTTGACACTTTGATTTCAGTCTTAAGAGATCTTAAGCAGAGAACTTAGCAAAGTCTGCACTGACTTTGATCTACAGAACTGTGTGCCATTAAATGCTTTTTTAAACCATTACATTTGTTGTAATTTGTTATACTGTAATATGAAGGAATGCAACCCACTACTTACCAAACATACGCATGCACGCACACACACACACACACACACACACACACACACAAAATAACCTACTGCTGAGTTTTGTGTTACTCTGCTATAACAAAATATTTGATACTGGGTAATTTATAAAGATTAAGAATTTATTTCTTTACTGTTCTGGATACTGAGAAGTCCAAGGTCAAGGCATTAGCAGCTTCAGTTGTCACAGAGAGTTACTCTGTGCTTCTAAGATGGCACCTTGTTCCTGTGTCCTCCAGTGAGGAAGAATGCTATATCAATGCAAGGCAGAAAACAGAAAGGCAAGTGCCCTAAATACTGCATGAAGCTTCTAGCATAAGGAGCCCTCATGACTTAATCACCTCTGAAAGACTCCACCTATTAATATCATCATATTGACCATTTTCAACTGCTGAATTTTGGAGAGGATATATTCAAATCACAGAAGGTATTAGATATGTCTCTAAGAAAGAGATAAAATCAAGAAGTTATGGATCAAAATCAAGCTGACTTAAATAGATAGAAATCAAGATGATTAAAACATGATTTCCTTTGAGACCGAATGCTTTGGATAGCATTCAATTCTAAGTGGAATTTCAGTGGTGATAAAGATACTCCCAAAATGAGAGGAGCCAAGTGTATACATTTCTTCTTAATGCTAAACATTCCAAATAAGGCCTCCTGAGAACATGTAAGAGGGTACATTCAAAGATACACTTGGGACCAAAGACTTTTAGTGAAGGTAAGAGAGAGAATGGAGATAGGCATAAGAAAGTTTGAATTCAAATGAGAGGCTAATTAACACTATGATCAAATTAGTTAAGTAAAAGAGATTTTGATTTACACTTTATTTTCTTCCTAGCTGTTCAAAATATCTCATAGCTGGTATTGCACTTCCTTCATGGAAATCTTGTAGTTATTCATCCCTTAAGAATCTAGTTTTAAAAATTCTCTCAGGTGACCGTAGGATGAAATCCAAAGCTCTTTCTTGGGCAAATAAATTTTACACCAACTTACTTTTCATCTTGCCTCACATTCCTACTCTCATCTACCCTCACTGTGTAGTTTCACATCATAGCAGATATCCTTTTCCAGGGATGACCTTGAGTAGTACCTTTGTGCCATTTTTGAAGATAATAGCTCTTTGTCTGAAATGTTATCAATCTTCTCAATGTTATCATCCTGGAATATCTTCACTTATCCTTCACAATGCAGGCACTAGAGGTTGTGATTTGCATCAGGTCTCCTGGAGAGAGATGGTTCCAAGTGCGAAATGACTCCTCCTTGCTCCTTGTTTTTTATGCTATCCATTCTAGATTAGATGGCTACACACAGCAGGGATGTTGCACAAAAGCAGTTAGAAATCCCATCTTAGCCCTGGCTTTTGACAGAAAGTGGAAGAATATGGAAGATGTACTGCTGAGTGAGGCAAGCCAGGCTATGAAGGAGAGACATTGTATGTCCCCACTTAACATATACCGTTTGTCTGCATTCTATGTCTGAAACTGATTGACCAACAGTTGAACAAACACAAGAGATGGGTGTGAATGTCAGATGAGGTGTATGTGGAGGAGTGGGGCCCAACGAAAGACATTTGGAGAAGGGATACAGAGGTAGAGCATTGACGGGATGGGGAGGTGTGGTGTTATCTGTTGAAGATATTTCGATCAACGGGTCTGGGGAGAAATGTTCACATATCGAAATGGTCTCATTGTAAGCCAAACAATATGATTGAAAGTATATACAAAAATAAATAAAGTAATTAATAAAAAAAAAAAAGCAGTTAGAAATCCCATCTTAGCATGTTTTGAAAATTGGTAGCAAAAATGAATAAATAAGTATCTAAATGAGTGAAGTAAAAAGACAATATTGGGATAAAGACTGTAGATGGTAAGTTGAGTTCTGATCATCCAATCTTCCAGGACATTTAGCTTTGATGCTGAAATGTTAAAGATTCATTCCAGCTAATGTAACATATTCTTCTATCGAGATGACTTACTATTTCTCAATTCTCTTTTTATAAACAGCTTTATTGAGATATAGTTCACATACTGTTTAACTTGTACGATTCAATGATTCTCAGCACATGCAGAGTTATGCAAACATCACTATGTAATTATAGAACATTCTCAATTTCCTTTTGTGCTTATCATTGATCCTACTGCATGCTTTTCATTCATTCATTCATTTGCATATATTTAGCCATACAATGCATATTATGGGGATATCATGATAATTAATAGATGATCTGCTGTCAAAGAGGTCCCGAGAGAAGCAGATCTGTACAGAAGCAATTCCAATTCAGGGTGATAAGTCATATAGTGGGCAAATGGGTTACTATAAAAGAATACATGTTGGATACTCAACTTACTTATGATGGTCAAGTAAGCGATTCTGGAAAGAAATTATTCTAGGGGAGACATGAAGAGTGAGATGGTGGTGGTTGGGTGCAGATGGAAATGGGAACATGGATGAGGCATTCAAAGAAGAGAGTTCCAGGGATAAAGAATGGCATTCATTAAGGCCAAGAGTAACATGGACACGAACTGATGGGGATAAAATATGTCTAGCCTTTTCTGCCTATTGAAATTCAAGTTATGCTTTTTTTTTTTTTAAGAGAGAGTTTTTCTATAGAAGCAAGCACTTACCAGAGAGACAGAGAGACAGAAAGCAAGAAATCACCCACCAGGGGAGATGGTCATGCCACAATCCCTTTTTCTCTGTTCTCCTCTCAGGATTTTGGGCATGCATGCACACATGCCAAGTGTGAGCTTTAAGCCACCTGGGTCCGGGACTCAAATTACAGTTGATTACATGGGAGTCCAGCACTGTAACCATTATGCCACCCGCTGGTCCCCCAAATTATCCTTTCTTACATGCATACTTATAGCAACTTTATTGGTAATTTTCAAAAACTGAATACAACTCAAATGTCTACTGAGCAGTGGGTTGGGGCAGGAACGGGCTGAGAGGTTGTTCTGGGGTGGGTTCAGGGAGGCAATAGGAGAACTGGGGTGCAGGGGCTGGGTGAAGGAACACATGAGATCAGAACAGACTTAGAGCTCAGGGTACATCAGGGTGAAGTTGGGGAGAGGTCGGGGGTCGAGGGGGACAGAGCCGGCTAAAGTACTCAGCAGGCCACTAGCTGAGAGAAGAGGGTGAGAGTGTGAGGCCAGGGTAATTTCTTCAGGGAAAAAGCCAACTAAGATGTAATAAAAGAAGGGCAGTGGTAAGAATCCCAGAATCAGGTAAAAAGTAGATAAACTCATTAAGATGATGGGAGGAAGATCTTGAAGAGGCCACTACGTGCTAAGACAGAAGGGAGGAGGTGACAGGAATGGACGCTAAGGGGACAGTAGAGAGAAGCCGAGAGGAAGGTTTCAAGAGAGATTGGATGAGATACCAGGAAGCTGATTTTCCTGCCTGGAGACCTAGGCTGCCTGGAGTCCGAGGCTTCCTGAGGAGGCAGCTAGTCCTGTATGCTGCCCTGCTCATCTAGGCCAAGTCCTGGGTCTGCCCTTTACTAGGGGAGGACCCAGGCGTCATGGCTTGGTGGGGTCTGGATGGGCTTCCCCAGTGCCTTGCCAAGCCCTGAAGAGAACTCTGGAGCTCTAGCTCAGGACCCCTGCACCGAGTACCTCCTTTCTCACCTCCGGCCAGGACCTGCAGGAACTGAAGAAACTTGAGGAGGACGGAGAACTTGGATGGCTGGAGACAGAATCTGGAGCCTTCAAATAAGGAGGAAATGTTTCTACCTTCAGGTTCCAGCCGGCTGATTCCCCCTCCCACCTCAAAGCTCCGCCCCTTTCAACTCTGTCAAGAATGGCCCCACCTGGGTCTCAGACATTCCTTTGGTCCAGTCCCGGCCCCATCAAGATGTCGGCTAGAAACCCAGAGAGGCAGCTAGAAACCCAGAGACCACAAATGACCATGTGGGAACGGGATGTTTCTGGTGATGGGGAGGAGCCAGAGCGCAGAGTCAGGTCTCTGGGGCTGCAGGGGTCACAGGCCCTAAGCCAGTAGGCTGAGCTGATCGCTCAGTAACTCCAAGAGCTGTGGCAGCTCAAGGATGAAGTCCAGGACCTTCGGGAGACCTCCCTGCAGCAGAAGATGAGGCTGGAAGCCCAGGCCATGGAGCTGGAGGCGCTAGCACGGTCAGAGAAGGCTGGTCCAGCTGAGGCCAAAGGCCTGCACGCTGCCTTGGCTCGGGCCGAGGTCGTCTGGGAAAATCTGGAAGAGGGAATCCAACCGGAGCTGGAGGAGGTTGAGGCTGCAGCAAAAGCAGCTCCGTTCCCTGACCCAGGCTCACCGGGAGGCTCTTTCCAGTTTGACCAGCAAGGCTGAGGGCTTGGAGAATCTGAATAGTCTGGAATCCAGGGGAAGTCCAGGGGAAGCCAAGGAGCTGGTGGTGGCCCTGAAGGAGGTCAAGTTGCTGCAGAAGCAGCTGAGCAAGACTCAAGAAGACTTGGAGGCTCAGGTGACCTGGTTGAGAGCCTAAGTAAATATGTGAGAGAACAAACCCCTCCCGAGGTGCACAGCAGATATGAGAGCCAGAGCAACAGAAGCGTCTGGAAACCGTGCAGCACTTGCAGGAAGACAGGGATGGCCTGAGTGTCGCCATGGAGCTTTTGCAGGTGCAAGTGCAGAGCCTCACGTACATCCTCTCCCTGCAGGAGGAGGAACTGACCAGGAAGGTTCAGCCTTCAGAATCCCTGGAACCCTATTTCACCCAGAAGTGCCAGTCCCTGTTGAACCGCTGGCCCTCATGATACAGCTCAAGGCCCAGGAGCTGGAGCACAGAGACACCGTGAAGCAGTTGGAGGGACAGGTGGCTGAGTTCCAGGAACAAGTGACAGCCCAGAGCCAGGAGCAGGCCATCTTGCAGCACTCCCTGCAGTTCAAAGCCACAGAAGTGGAGGTGGAGCAGGTGGGCGCCAAAGCCCTGCAGGGAGAATTGAGCCCAGCCTAGGAGGCTCAGTGCATGTGGCAGCAGCAGACAGCCTAGGCGGAGGAGCACCTGAAGCTTGTGATCCATGCAGTCAGCAGCTCTCAGGTCTGGCTCCAGAGCACCGTGGACAAGATGGAGGAGGCTGTGGCTCGGCTTCCCAGCCTCAGCAACCACCTCAGCTACGCGGTCTGCAAAGTCCACACCATCCAGGGCCTGATGGCTCAGAAACTGGCCCTTGCTCAGCTGTACCAGGAGAGTTACTCTACACACCCATCCTGACTCCTACCAGCCACAGATGTGAGCCTGGAGTTGCAGCAGCTGTGGGAAGAATGCAACCACCTGGACAGAGAACTGCAGCTGAGCACCCACCTCATCCAGCAGGAGGTGGGCCGGGCACAGGAACAAGGGGAGGCAGAGCAAGGTGGCCCAGCAGCTGGAGCAAGAGCTGCAGCAGGCCCAGGAGTCCCTGGCCAGTGTGGGGCTGCAGCTGGAGCAGTGTGCCAAGGCCAGAAGGAGAGCACAGAGGAGGTGGCCAGTTTGTGGCAGGAGCTGACCCAGCAGCAGGAGGTCTACCGGCAAGCTCTGCAAGAGAAGGTGGCCGAAGCGGAAGCCCAGCTGCAGGAACAGCTGTCAGACATGGAGTGGAGATTGAACGAGGCTCAGAGAGAGCACGCCGAGGCTGTGGTCTCCCGGCAACAGGTCCAGCGCAAAGCCACGGGGAAAAGCAGCTGGACCAGGAGCTCAGGGGCCTGTAGGACAACACCTGGAAGGGGGAAGGGTAGTGGCTGATCCGATGCGTGCAGGAACTGGAGAAGGACAAGAACCTCATGCCAGCTACCTTGCACCAGGAAGGTCTCCTCTCCCGTTATAAGCAGCAGCGACTGTTGGCAGCTCTTCCCTCCCTGCCAAATAAGGAGAAGTCAATGGAGTCCAGCCCCCTGCCTCTGGAGTCCTCACCTCAGCTCTGGTGCCTCCGACGGCAGCTCTGCCCACCAGAGCATCCCTGATAGGGTCCCTCTCTGTCCTGCTGGATGACCTGCAGGGCCTGAGTGAAGTCATTGCCAAAGAGGAAGCTGTCTGTCAAGGAAACAACTGGAACTCCCCACTGCTGTCCACCACTGAGCCGCCAAGCAGCCGGGAGCCCAGGGACAGCCTGAGAGGGTCAGAGCAGTGGGGCACAGGCCACCCAGCCCTCTTCCCAGGTAGCCTGGCCTTTCAGGGACACCAGTTACCACCAAGTCTGAATTCTCCTGCACTAAATAAAGATGGCTATGGAGGAAAAAAATATAGAAGTCTACCATCAGATGAATGAATGAATGAATGAACAGTGTCATGCCCACACAATGGAATACTCTCTAGCAACTTAAGGAAATAAACTATTGGTATACACAACATGGAATGAATAAAGCCTGATCAAAAAAAGAGAAAACACTGCATTATTATTATCTGTGTAAAATTCTAGCTAATGTAAATTGATCTAGTGTGACAGAGGATGCATCAGTTGTTGCCAGGGGATAAGGAGTGGATGGTGGGAAGGAATTACAAAAAGGCATGAGGAAACTTTAGGGGGTGATAGAAATGTTCACTGTCTTGATGGTGATGATGGGTTCACAGGTGAACACGTATGTCAAAATGTATCAACTGTACATATTAGACATGCATAATTTATTGCATGTCTATTATACTCCAGTAAAGTATTTTTTTTAAAGCTGTCCCTGCTTCAATGATATGATCTCCCTGCTAATAAAGAACATGGAACCTAGTGAGTGCTTAATTAGTGTTGGATATTAATTTTGGTGTCAAGATTGAAATATTATATAGTATTAGTGTAATTCTACCTACTGCAGTTGTAAAGGCCCAGGAAAGAAACTGGATCTGGGCTACAGACAGGCCCAGATGTCATCTATTAGGGAGCTGGGGCAATACAGTTCAGGGCTGAGACCTTTACATTTACTACTTAAACTCTCCTCCTCTCGGAAGCCTTAGCTAATTCAGAACTAGTCATGCCCTCTTAGTTTTCCCACCCTTTCAGGGACATCACAATACAGTATTTTTCTTCTCACAGAATACAACCTTCAATCAAACCATCATTTTAAAAGCAAACTTTGATTAGTCCACACAAAGAGTAAGATAAAGTTAGGAAGTAACAAAGTAAGGTGGAAACAAAACTATGAAAAGTGAAGTGCCATGGAGTCATAAGAAGGACTGAAATCCTGAAAAAACATCTTAATTTTACCTCTTTATATGGAAACTGTATATTTAAATCTTTATTGTCTTATTACAAGAACAATGCCTACTTGGTATAACTTGTAGTTCTAGATATTACAGAAACATCCAATATTAAAACATTGAAAGGCCCCTTGTCATACCCCCAGAGTGTGGAAGGGAATCACTGTTCACACATTCAGTTGTCTTGATCCTTAACAAGATCACATCCAGAAGAAAATAAAAATAATCTTAAAAATGGAAGTCTCGGGAACCAGCAGTTAGCGTAATGGCTATGTCGCTGGACTCCCACGTAGTCGACCGCGGTTCACGTCTCGGACCCGGTGGCTTACAACTCACGCCGGGCGCGTGTGCGTGCGTGCCCAAGATCCCGAGAGGAGAATGGAGGAGAAGGGATTGTGGCGTGACCATCCCCCCTGGGGGGTGATTTCTCGCTTTCTGTCTCTATATCTCTCTCTGTCTGTCTGGCGAGCGCACGCGCCCTATAGCGAAAAAACCTCTCCAAAAAAAAAAAAAAAAAAAAAAAGGAAGCCTCAATAGTTTATGAATAAGAAAAAGAATGACTATGTTTCTTTTACTCATTTACTTAATTACTGGGAGAGATGGAGAACAGCAAAGAGAGAGAGAAAGACATGTATCCTCAGCAGGGTCTTACACTGTGATTCCCCCACCAGAACCAAGGGCACAAACACACGCAAGTACAGGTCAATGGAAACCCGAATCCTGACACTCCCTACGGCTTCCAGCATTACAGAGCATTGTTCTACGACTTGTACCATTTTATCTGGGCCAAAAATGACTGTTTCTTACAGTGAATAAGTAAATGTCACAATGAAGTAATTTCAAATAATACATAACACCTTTCTTGAGCCAATGGCAGGGGAATTAGAGAGGCTTTGTCTAATCATGGCAACCTTTTAAAACTCACATTTTTGGGGTTCAATAAAAAACTCTAAGATAACTTCATCATTTTCTAAACTTGGAATCAAGCTTTTTAATATTTTTGGAGAGAATAGCTTATGAATTTATAGGTGAAACATTCCACATGGAAACTGGCTGCTTTATTATGTGAGATGGTACATATCAATTCATTTGATTGGTTTGTCGATCTCAGTGTTCTTCTCATTAGAATTATAAAAATTATAAATAATATAAGAAACCATACATATTATTTAGTCCAAACTTTCTATTTTTCAGGTGCAGAAACTAGGTTCTACAGAGACTTTCATCTGAACAAATTCACAACACAATTCATGGAAATACTTGATCTAAAAACCCTAGATTTTTAACATCCAGTTTCAGCCCCTCTTCTCAACAAGCTTCCTCCCTCACAGAAAAGATTTCTGAACCTATAAGAAGAATTAAACTTTTTTTTTTTTTTATCAAAAAGCCCTATTTGTTTGGGAAATTAAATACAGCTGGACACCTAATCAAGGCATTCTTCTTTGAGCCTATTCTAGTTACTATTGCTGCATAATTGACTACCCAAGAATGTAATGACATAAGATATCAAGGGTTCTATTTTCCTCACAGTTTTGCAGGTCAGGAGTTGGGAAAAGGGTTTATTTGAGGAGATGGCACAAAACGTCTCTCATACAGTTTTAGTCAAACACAGGCTAAGACATGAAACCAACCCAAATGTCCATAAACAGAAGAATGGCTTGAAAAATTGTAGCACATATACTCTATGAAATACTAAGCCATAAGAAACAAGACCCTGGTTTTTGATAGAAAGTGGATGAATATGGAAGATTTACTGCTGAGTGAAGCAAGCCAGGTTATGAAGGAGAGACACTGTATGTCTCCACTTAGTATATATGGACTGTCTGCACTCTACAACTGAAACTGAAAGATTAGAGGATATAGAAACATGGAAAATGGTTAGAGATACTGGATACAATGTGGGAAGAGGGTGAGAGAAGGAAGAGAGTGTGAGGAAAGACATTAAAGAGAAAAGTAGGGAGGCAAGTCATTTATGGGACACAGGAATGGATTACTATCTGTTGATGATAACATGTATAGTATCCCCAACTGGACTGGAGAAAAATGTATTCATGTTGGAAAATAACTTTACAAGCTAAGTGATGTATAGTGACTGAATGTATAAAAGAAATTAAAATAAAATTTTAAAAATATTTTAAAAGAAACCTAAGGAAATAGAGTATATAACCCTTTCTTAGTTTATCACCTTAACACCCTACAGTAGAAAAATCTAATTTAGAGTGATCATCCTCAGGTTTACCCAGTTTCCAAGATAATAGTATTGACATTCAGGATAAAGTTCCAAGAAGGAGATGACCTAGAAAGCCAAACAATAATCTTCAAAGTCAGGAGCTTGAGTTACAAATCAAGTGCTTATGTTTGACTTAATGAAGGACTAAAGAGACATTTTATTGTTCCCCAATGAGCCTGTTGAATTAAATTTTACTGAATTTCTTGGAGAGATGTGGCTCTGCCTTTTTAACTTGATTTGTATGGCATTCCATAGAGCCCAATGCAGAAGTTAGTGCTTAACAAATTTCAGATGATATTATAGAATATGATTTAACTGGAACAGAATAGTCCATAAATGTCTTATGAATATAAAAGCACCATGGAGACTGTGGTATACACTATACTATGATTCCAAGAGTCAGGACATATTAAACAATATTTTCAAGCATCAGTGATGTTAAAAAACAATAAGTTGGAGCAAATTCCAATGACCCTGGTAAGGGTACAGATATCTGATAGCATTTAATATTTTACCAAGAAAAGAGACAAAGATGGAAAGAAGCAACTAAATATGTACAAGAGAAATCAATTATGATGTTGAATTTAAAATATTTTTCATCCCTGACTTATTAACTATTGCAAAGAGGTGATAATTCCATAAGAAACAGCAAGACCCTGGCATTTCTTAGAAAGTAGACAAACATGGAAGATATAATTCTAAGCAAAGGAAGCCAGACTATGAAAGAGAGACATTGTATGTCTCCACTTAATATATACCAAATGTTTGCACTTTATGGCAGAAACTGTAAGACTGGAATATATAAAAGCATGGAGAACAATTGCAGATACTAGAAATAGTGTGGGAGGAGAGTAGGAAATAGGGGCAGGTGAGAGAAAGGGAATCAAGAAGGAAAAGAAAGAAGCAAAATATTTAAGGTACACAAAAATGGAAAATTATCTGTTGATAACATGTATGATAATATCTTTAACTAGGCTAATATAAAGTATATCCATTCTGGAAAAATTCATTTTTTAAGCTGCCATGGTATACAGTGATTGAATGTATAAATAAATAAGTAACTTTTTCTAAAAGAGAGGTGAGACCAGCAGGTAGTGTAATGGTTACAATTCTGAACTCCCATGTAGTCAACTGCAGTTCAAGTCCTGGACCCAGTGGCTTAAAACTCACACCAGGCACATGTGCCTACATGCCGAAAATACCGAGAAGAAAATAGAGGAGAAGGGATTGCAGCAGGGCTATCCCCCTGGGAGGTAATTTCTAGCTTTCTATCTCTCTGTCTCTCCAGAGAGTGCATATGCCCTACACCAAAAATATCTCTTAAAAATAAAAGGAGAGGTGATATTTAGAGTTAGGGTATAAATTCTTATAACACAAAGAGAAGAATTATTTATAGAAGTTATAGCATTAGTTCAACCTCTAGGGTATAGTTGATTGCATACCAAACTGTGGAGCTAGAAGCCATATGCTGCCCTCAGTTTGAGTTCCCAGATTGGTTGGCCTGGAAACACACCAAATGCATGCATGTATGCCCAGGATCCTAGTGGACTAGAAGATTGAAGGAAGGAGATCACAGTATGACTGAACTCTGTGGAGGATGCTTCTCTCTCTCTCTCTCTCTCTCTCTCTCTCTCTGTCTCTCTCATGGATGTTCATGATGACATAGAAGGCCATTCATAATAGAGCTATTATGAGTCTAATTAGAAAGTCATACTACTACTTTCCTCCTTCAAAATCTTACTTTCTTCCAATAAGAACACAAAATTATTATTAAAATACTTAAATTAGGGTTTAAGGGGTCCCCAGCATGTGACCCTAAAATTTAAGGAGTTAAAAATCAACAATTATTTTTTGTAATTCTGTGGGGTAACTAGGTAGTTCTTTGCTGGTCTTAGGTGGGCTGAGTGACATGGCTGCATTATGGACTGAGTAGAAGAGCCAAGGTGGCCTCATTTACAGGAGTTTGGAACTGGTTCAGAGGCTTCCTGTTTTCTCTTTCCTCATCCTCAGTGGTAGACAGAAAAATGGTCCCGGGACCAGCAGTTAGCGTAATGGCTATGTCGCTGGACTCCCATGTAGTCGACTGCGGTTTGAGTCCCGGACCCGGAGGCTTAAACTCACGCCAGGCGCGTGTGCGTGTGTGTCCAAGATCCTGAGAGGAGAATGGAGGAGAAGGGATTGCGGCGTGGCCATACGCCCTGGGGGGTGATTTCTCGCTTTCTGTCTCTCTGTCTCTCTCTGTCTGTCTGGCAAGTGCATGCGCCCTACAGCAAAAACCTCTCCCCCCCCCCAAAAAAAAAAAGAAAAAGAAAAATGGTCTCTAAAATATGCCCATGCTTTACTCCTCAAGGGTTGTGAATATAAACATGTTACTTACATGAAAAATGGAATTTTACAGATGTGATTAAGTTGAGAGTCTAGAGATGAGTAGAATCACTAACATCCTTGTAAGAAAAAGGTAGGTGTCTGACTCAGAGGATATATGATGACAAAAAGCAACAATAAGAGTAATACAAAGAATTGGCCACCAGCCATGGCATACGACACTTCTAGAAGCAGGAAAAGGAATGAAAAAGGGTTCTTTTCCAAAACCCCTAGAAAGAACACAGTTTTTCTGACTATAACCTCTGACCTTGAGAACTGTGAGATAATAGATTTGAGTTGTTTTAAGTCACTAAATTTGTTATAATTTGTTATAGCAGCAATACAAAACTAATACAGACTCAGCCTCCACTAGACTAGACCAGGTCTCAAGTAGTAGTCTCAGATGGTCAGCTCCTTTGTACATAATTTTCAAGTTTTTTTTCCTGTGTCACAGTAGCTGAAGTCTCATTTGCCAACACAGATTACATGGCCATGCCCAGAGTCCATGTGAGAGCAACTTTGACTCTACCTTTTACTGGGAAAATGACACAATCATATCACTTGCAAGTCAGTATGAAAGGAACTTGTGTCCATTATAAAGATCTGTAATGAGATTACAATTTTCTTTATCTGAGTAGGTTGGTTTGTGGTTTAAAAATCTAACCCTTCGGTCCAATCTCTCAGCCTGATGTTTACATTCCATATAGTCAAATGTCAAATATTCCATAATGCCTAACCTAATCACCACTCCATCATAGCTGAAGTTCTGTTTAATCATGACACTCTCAACTCTCTCTACCTGTGTCTGCCTTTTCCTCTCAACTGTTGTCCTCTTCCTACTTCTTTCCATTTTAGCTCTACCTCAAAATGATCTTCTCAGATTGCTGCACCATTTGAACACCAGTGTTTTATAGAGTCTACAGTGTTTTCAAGTACTTCTTTCCCTTAGAGAAAGTTACTTCACATGCATTTTTATGTGACACATAATTTCTGTGACTCAATCCTGATATATTCAGTTGCAAGGAAAATAATGCCAACTGCCGAGGCCAAGTAGTAAGTGTTATTAGGAATTTTTTTCTGTGCATTTCAACTTGAAGGATGGCACTTGTTCCAAGTATTTAAAAAGGCAGAAAGAAAATTCCTTCAATGCTCTTCAAATTTGCATTCTGCTTCATCTTTTAAGTGAGAAGTAAAATACATTAGAGCTTTCACATCATTAACAGAATGTGTGGGTAAACTAAAAATTTGTATTTAGATACATTCAAAAACAAAGACTTTGCAGAACTTGCAAGTCCATCAAGGGAAGATGCCAGTGAGGAGAGAAAGTGAATAGTACTTTCTTGCCAAAAATCATTGAAGTTGAATTCATATATGTTGAATTTTTTTTATTTTAAAAATTCAATTACTATACATCACTATAATTTATAAAGTGAATTTTTCCAACATGAATACACTTCACACCAGTCCAATTGAAGATACCATACACTTTATCAACAAAAGATAATCATTAATTGTCACATATATTTATTTCTATAATTTGTATTGGTTCAAAGATAGACTGTGAGTGTCTTGAATAATTTGTTTTTGTTTTCAGTTCCCTGCAATGGCTATGCATTGTTCAAATTAGCTCACTTGACTAACTGGTAAAACGTCATGTGGGTTTCATCAAAATTGAAAGAAAGGCACTTCAAGGCAACGTTAGTGCCCCGGTGGACTACCCACAGGAAACCTTAGAATGGCATTATCTTGGAATGAATTTGCCATAACCAGGAACCAAGTCCTCAAGCTTAGAGTTCCAGAAACTGAATTTGCCTGATTCTTGTGACCCCCCTCCCAAATGTCTTATCAGCTGTCCTCCTTCCTGGTGTTGGTAAACTTGGCAAGTGAATTGAAGCACTCTTCTAAACATAGGTTTTGAGCAAAGACAAATAGATTCTCAAAGATCCACATGCCATGATGAAGCACAATCAAATGGACCTGCCTCCTAACACTGTTTACTTGCCTAGAGACCTAAATGGTAGGGTCTCCCAGATGCAGGACTGGAAGTCCTTATCCTAGGTTTCTCCTCTGAACCCCATGTGTCTGGACATTCTATCTCAACTTCTCCACGCTTTCCTTCTTGAAATGTCTCAATATTATTGACTAAGTCACAGTACGGTGAAAGATTAACAAATAGCAAATGCATGCCATGTGTCATCACTCTCCCTTTCTAAATAATTGCTCATTTGAAAAACAATCCCCCTTTCCCACTCAGCATGGCACTCCAGGCAGCCACTTCCGATCCATTTGAGTAGATACATGGGATGAAGCCTAACACATTTGCCACCTCTGGTGCATAGGCTCTTTCTATAAGAACTTAGGACACTATCTTTCTCATTAGGTGCCTATTATTTCATTTGACCACAAATACAGCTGACTTGTACAAGGCAAAGGATTCAGGTTCTCACGGCCCTGTCTTGCCCCGTCTCACAAGCATAACTACACATTTCTTTCACAAATGCATGATCACAAAAGAAAGAAGTCTTAGTGGGTGAACACAGGCTTAAATTTAGTATGGTAGTGAGTATACCACATTGTGTTTTCTTGTTTCAAATTCAGCTGTCCAAGATCTATTGTCTTCTCTAGCTCTTAAGCATCATGAGAAAAAGGACTGAGGACTGTACCTATTTTGCTCTGTTACCACAGTGCCTGGTGTAGTGTTGACACATAGGAACTCAGCAAATATTTAATAAGGACATACATGCTTATCGAACTGAGTGAATAAATAAAACATCTCAAAGCCTGAACCTGCACACAGTTGGTCACTGATACGTATGTCTTTACAGTAAAGTCTCTTAGATTTTTAGGGATGCTATCAACAAAAGTCAATTCCCAGATTATAGAACCTAGTTATTTAGCGGATTTTCTTTTCTGATTACTTGCTGTTTTGGTTCACTTCTGTGTTAAGAGAATGTCACCAGACAAACAGGGGTTAAGATGACACATATCTCTAGGCGAAACACCAGGCTGAAAATGTTCTCCCCTGCCTCCTTGTCTGACTCTTAGTTGTCCTTGAGATCTCCCTGCAGTCTTCATCTCCAGGAGAAAGTTAGTCTGTGATGCTAGTGTTTCGTATTCACCCTTATTGTGATAGCTATCACTCATCTTAATGGCCTATTTGCCTGTATCTTTCTTACCTAAGCTGGAGGCTTCTTGCAGGGCCTGAACACATCTAATGGTTGTACTCCTAGTGCCTAGCTCATGGCATAAACTAAATACGCATTTTAAGAAAACAGTATGAACAAACACTCATGTGGCAGAGAACAGCGTTCGTTAGATGTAGGCTTGTTCACCTATTGCATTATTCCCAGGAGAAGCGAAAACTCCCAATCCCAGGCATATTTCGGATCTTCTTCAAAATACTGCCAGGGCCACAGTGTGTTGAGGGAAGTTAAAGACTTGCAGGACATCTTAAACCAAAGCTGCTCTGTCATCTTGCAGATCTGCTTACTGGAGTCAGCAGGACAGCCTTCAAAGCCGCCCATCTTGCCAGCGTGCTTGAGAAGCTATAGGAGAACAGCCTCCAGGATTGCAATTAGAGTTGGAGGAGAGGGGGAGGAGAAAGAGGTCAGTGGACCAATCAATAATCAGTGCATCTTCTCCTTCCCCTTCCCCCCCCACCGCCCGCGTTCAGAGCAGTAGGAAAGCGAGCGCGGAGTGCGGCTCCGGTTTTAGGCAGTGCACTCCTGCCATCTAGTGGTTCCTTAGCACTTCTCAAAATGCCTTCAGCAGAGGTGGATTTCATGTCCTGAAAACCCAGCAAAGATAGAACCAAGCCAGGAAGCCAGACTTAAAACCGTGTCCAAGTACAGTGGAAAGCCACCTCGAGAACCTCAAGATTGTTTGGGTTCCTGGGTCGGTGTGTGTCCGGTGTTGCTTAGAACTCAAGTTCTTGCATCACTGAAATGCAGGCTACGTAGATTTGAAAGCCGGCTTTTACTTCACTGGGAAATAGGAAATGGTTTTGGTTTATCATGACTTTTTCTTTCCTCCTCCCAAAGGATCTACATGTCTTGCAAACACTGCCTAGAGATAATTTTTACCTAACAATCAGCTAGAGAATTGTAAAGCTAAGGATGTCTCTGATACTCTCTGCACAGAAGTGCCAAAATAGCCAAAGATGACATTGCTGAGATTTAACAAGGAAAACATTTCAGAAAGCAAGACTGACAGTGGATAAAAATGCTCCTGATTCCCGAGTCTCTGAAGGAAGCTGGGGCTCTTATTGTTTTTTTTCATGGTGCCCCTAAGGTAATTCATTAAAATATTAATAGTCTCTGTTTGCTCTGGGGCAGTGAGCTGGGACAAATCCAGCTGTCCAAGAAAAAATCAACGTGTGGAAGATACAGATCTCGTCTGCATATACTCTATGCCTGAGAAAAAGTTCTTGAAATGATTCTGAAGACAGCAAACCCGCAATCAGCCCAGCCCCTATAGCCTTCACCACCAGTTTCAGAGGAACAGAACCTCTCAGGCAGAAAATAGAACCATACACACACACTGTATATACCATATGTATAATACACATATATTGTTTTTATGTAAGTTGGATATAGAACATGTATATAGTCTATGAGTCTATATATTTATTTAACGTATTCCATGTCTTAACAAAATAACCGGTACCTAGAGCAAATGATAGGGGCAAAGAAAAATAAACTAATAAGAAATCCTGCATGTTATTTTTAAATTTGTTTTTCTTTCCAAATACTCCCATTTTACTCTCTCATAGCTTCCAATAAGGTAATGTGACCTTTGGATGAAATTTGCTAACAATTAACATGTAGAAACCCATTTAGTCATTTCACAAGATTCCTGTCTCCTTCTGCATCCTGTGTTGAAAAGAATTGCCTCCCATTTTGATAAATGTGTAACATGCAAAGGGTTAGAACCCATTTTTTTTTTTTTCAACTCAAATGTATCGGGGAAAAACAAATCTTCTAACCCAGGTATTTGATGCCATGTGAAAAAAAATCAGTTGACTTGCTCATTAAATACATTTTAATCAGCTGTTTAACCAGGTTGGCAGAGTCAGTGTCCTATAGAACTATCCTTAGGTTCGCAGCTACTTGACGAATGAGACTTGCATTCAATATATTACAAATCAGGGATATACAATTGCTGCACAAATTATCTATTTTTCTGGTTTAAAATAAACACTGATGGATGGTGTTCAGGATTAAAAAGTGCTCATGCTCACAAAGTATCTTCTTGGAGGGTGTTTCATTTTTGAAAAGATACATCAACTATTTATTTCAGTGGAAAAATTCTTTAAACTGCCTTACTCCTAAAGAACTGTGCCAGTTGTCACTAAGCAGGAATGACAGAAATTCCAGTAAGAATAAAAAGATTGTGCTCAAGTTTTCAGGGGAAAAGAATAAAAGATCTGCTAAAATTACCAACTTAAAATATGGGAAAGCTTTGAGCTTGTATGTTAATTCTGTGATAGCAAGTAATTAACAAGTAGTTTAAAATATGGTTTTATTAAAATTACATTCTTAACCAATAGGCTATCGGGTATGATGTCTGAAGGTTTTCGTAGTGATGGGGGTGATCTTCAAAGATTCACCAGTCTTCTTTTGCTAACATAAGTCATGCTCTGCCATCCCTATGACCTTCTTAAGTCTTTCGCAGTAGGATACCCAGGTCAGGCTGACTGAGATTTGAATATTAGTTCCACTATTAGCTGTTTGTCTTTGAGCACATGCCTGATATTCTCTAAACCTGTTTTCCTTATTCATAAAATGAACATAGCAATTATTAGGTTACAAAATGCAGTTTTTGTAAGTCAAGAGCTATCCAGTATTAGCATTTCATTAGTTCTACAGAGCAGGTCACAACTCTTGCAGACCTGGAAAGCAATGGAGACAGTAGAGTTGACTGTGACCTAGACCTTAACATCCATTTCTAACCACTGATGAACAAATTGTAGAAAAGCTTACTCAGAAAGAATGTCCCATCAAGACAGCTCCACACCAATTTATGTGTCAGGATTTCATCGGCTGTGTCAAAGGTCTAGGTAAGTACACAGATACATTAATATTTTAGTACCTAGCACTGAAAGGGGGGAAACTAATTTCAGAGCATCTATGGAAGTGGAATTTCTTAGGGAACATGTTATAATGATGAGAGTGCTAGATTGGAATACTTAGATGAGAACCCCATTCTGTGGCAAACTAGCTGTATGAAATTGTTGGTCTAGGGACCAGCAGTTAGTGTAATGGATGTGTCGCTGGACTCCCATGTAGTTGACCGCAGTTCGAGTCCCGGACCCGGTGGCTTAAACTCACGCTGGACGCGTGTGCATGCGTGCCCAAGATCCTGAGAGGAGAATGGAGGAGAAGGGACTGCAGCGTGGCCATCCCCCCTGGGGGGTGATTTCTTGCTTTCTATCTCTCTGTCTCTTTCTGTCTGTCTGGCGAGTGCACGTGCCCTATAGCAAAAACCTCTCCAAAAAAAAAAAAAAAAAAAAAAAGAAATTGTGGTCTAACCTCCTTAAGTTTCTGCTTCCTAATCTATATGTTGAGAATAAAAGCTGGAGCTTTAAGTGCACACAGATAATAATGACTATCAATCATTATATGTACATTATATGCCAGATACCTTACCAATTTTCAGACCAACTACCCACAACAACCATATGAAGAGGATATTGTTGCTAAAATTCCCAGCTTAAAAGTGAGAAAACTGGTGCTCCTTAACAGTACGTTCAAGTTTGCACAGAAATTGAAAGATAAAACTGAGATCCCAATTCTAGCTGTTGAATGCTAGAACTTACTTAACTATGGAAATGCTGTACTCCTTTTCATCTGAAGGCCTAAATTAAAGTCCAGATTCTATATCTTATTTGCTGGATCTGGATTTCTTCTTAACTAACTGAGGTCCTTGAACTTGAATCTGATTCTAAATGGCTTATTTCAAATATCCACCCTGATCATTTTAGTTTGAAGCTTCCTGGAGCCTAGGGTTCAGAAATACTACAAACGTTGGCTTGGTTCAGAAGGAGACAGTGCTGTGAGTAACCAGTGCCGTGTGCAAAGGCAAGGCATGGAGGCACTTGTAACAAAGTGGCCATCCCTCGGAGAGGTAAGTCACTTCTGGCTGTTGTAGTTCATTATTTTGTCTTGCATTTTTTTTCTTAGTAGATGTCCAGATGCAACCAGTGATGGCCTGGTCAGGCAAGGGCTAACACATAGGACAAGGACATCTAATAGCACTTTCTGTCATGACGGAAATGTCTGGTACAGTAGCTGCTAGGCACAGGTGACTCTTGAGTACTAGAAATCTGACCGAGTAGCTCTATTTTTAATTTTTTTAATATTTAATGGATACAAATATATATTTAAATAAACCTAGGTAGCTAATGGCTACTGGCCTCCATCTCGGTCTGTATAGTTTCAAACAAAGGTCAGTTGGGATAGAAAAAATAAAAATAAAACTGGGATAGAATTCACCGAAGAAACTAAGAGTAAGGGAAAGGTAAGATTTGGCCAAAGGGGGTGGTAAGGAGGGATCTGAATGTCAAGTTGGATAGTACTGCTTTGGTTTAGAGGTAGGCACAGAAAGCAAGAGGCTTATAACCCGACTTCTTGGCTGTGTAAATCCTAGTGCTTCCTTGCTATTCCTAAAACGGACTGGCCTAAGCTCTGGTCATCCAAATACCAACTGTCATGCTGTGCTTGGAGCAAAAGTTGCTCCAGCCTCTCTACTCATTTCAAACCAACGCTTGGAACACTCTAAGTCCCCACTAGCTTTTAGCCTCTTTCTATCAATGTCTACCCACTGGCTAGATGATGTAGCCCCAGCTGCTTAGCATATTGCCAGATTATTAGCATACTTAGTGGGCTCTTTGTTGCCAAAATTAAAATCTAATTAGCTTAATTAAAATGAAGAGTACGCAGGAAGATCATTTGAGTATAATATACAAAACTGAGTATAAAGACACAGGAATGGAAACTGCTAGGCTTCTGTGGGAAAGAGGATTCAGTCAGGACTTTTGGTCTCTCATGGCAGGACTTTTCACTCTCCTCTGGTTTTCTGTGCCTCGGCTTTCCCCACCTTACCACATCACAAGGTGGGAGACATGCCTGCCAGACTTCAAGTCACTAAGATAAGACAGTCTGCATCTCCCTGTGTCCAGGTCGTAAGCTACCAGGGAAGAAATTCTGACCCATCCTAATTGGGGAACCCACCCCTTGATCTGTAGTGGGGAGAGAAGACAAACAGAACCCTATCCAAATATGTGCATTCTTACTGGAAATCATAAGTTTGGAGTTGGAGGGAGAATAGACAGGTCCAGGAGAAATAAAGACTAATCCACGCAGAAAGGAAAGAGACATTAAGAAAACACAATGGTAGGTTTCCACTGAAGAAGCAATGGTGTAATACAACACAGATAACACTTATTCATTATCAAAACCATTGTTTTTTTCTTTATAAAGCAGACCAAGCATAATATGAAAGGTTGCCATTTGCAAAACCAGGACAAAATTCTTTTCTCTTAAGATCCAAAAGGGGGGACCGGCAGTTAGCATAATGGCTATGTCGCTGGACTCCCATGTAGTCGACCACGGTTCGTGTCCTGGACCCGGTGGCTTAAAACTCACGCCGGGCGCGTGTGCGTGCGTGCCCAAGATCCCGAGAGGAGAATGGAGGAGAAGGGATTGCGGCGTGGCCATCCCCCCTGGGGGGTGATTTCTCACTTTCTGTCTCTGTCTCTGTCTGTCTGGCGAGTGCACGCACCCTATAGCAAAAAAAAAAAAAAAAAAAAAAAAAAAAAAAAAAAAAAACTCTCCAAAAAAAGAAAGATCCAAAAGGAAAGCAACCCAGATAAGTTAGTTACTTGGATTGTGGAGGTGAAGGAGTGCTTTGCTTTTAAATGAATGTTGTATTCATACATTAATTGTATCAGGAAGTGAAGAGACACTTGGGCTTTATATTCGATTATCTCAGTATCTATTGAATAAGAAAGTATTTTTGCTTCATTAGCAGTGAAATATATAAAGATAATGATGGATTATTCTAAGTATTATTTTCTTATTTCTGGTTGTAATCATATTTAATAAGGAAGGGCCAGGCTCAATAGGTTGCATCTGGTTTCAAATGATTAATCGATTTTTATAGAATTCACATGCTGGCAATACTTTGGGAAATTAGACAAGATACCATGAATCACAGCTCTCTGTACACACTCTTGAGATGTACTCACCAGCTTTCCTTTAACTAATCAGCTCCAGTTGATCATCTTGGGGCATTTTTACAAAGGCGCATCCTTTGAATCTCACAGGCTGCATTAATGCTGTAGGTAATTAGTGTCAGGGGCTAAGGTCTCTCTCATCTGCATGCAAGTCAACCGAATGGTTTTACCTTGCTGCTTAAAATGTGAATCTTTTCATTCCATTCCCATTTTGACTCTCTCCTCTGTGGTTTCTTTAATTGGGATGTCAAATTGCATCATTTTGATGGAGCCGAACTTTTTGAGATTGGTCCAGGACAGAACTTTTCTTGTATTGGGGTACAATTTTTCTTTGTAATGTCATTTCCAGTTCCTCTGGGAAGGAGATAAATTTGTCTTGGGCTTTAACAGCTAGGAGTCAGACTATGGGGGGCTGCTGGTCCAGATGAAAAAACATGGAATCAGTAAAAGAAAAACACAGATACAGGCCACGATGGGCAGGGCTGGCTTGAGTGAGTGAGGCGCACCTCCTGGTAAGGAAATGTTAAGCAATAAATAAAATAAAATCAAACCCTGTGAATTCTTGTTGCCAGAGAATTCAGCTATTTAAAGACATGTGTGTGTTTTATTTATTGTTGTATCTCCAGAGACTGGAGCCATGATAGCAAATACCTGGTGTGTTTGCTGCCGCTCCCACTTAATCCTTCCTCCATAGCTGAAGTGGCTAATCACTCCTGACACTTCCCTGCTGGGCCCACATGTAGACTCAGACTGCTACAGGCAGTAACTACCAATTGATCAGAGTTGGCACACAAGATGGAACCTATTTGCAATCCCTGGCCTACAACATTGTTAAGTGTTTAATAAATACTTGTTGAATGCGCAAACAAATGAAGACATGTTTCTAGAGATTATGGGACTTTGTGCTGCTCTCCTCTCTTGAATTTTGAGTGCTTTCCCCCTCTCTTCATGTCCAGGGAGTCAAATTCAATATTGTACTTTAATTTAGGCTCATCATATAACCTTCTCACTTTATCTAAGACAGGGATAAAAATATTTTGCCCTCAAGCTGTTTATCATAGAGTTCCAACATATCGTACATGTCTGGAGGACTGGTGATGTGGGTCTGAGAATTTTTCCCCAGAGCATGACCTGAGTATGTGGGTTAGGATCTAAGGCAACAGGTCAAAATTGAATGGAGGTAAGACTGTGGGTATTGAATTTGGTGCTGATAATTTGCTAACCCACATTTTTTTTTTTAAATTTGTTCTTAAGTGTACTTGCTTTTTACATATTTTTTTTCATTTTTTACTTTATTTTCTTTTATACATTCAATCCATTATTCAGCTTACAAAGTGAATATTTCAACAGGTGAACATTTCTCCCTAGTAGCTAACCCACATTTTAAAAATCGTGTACACCTCTGTTCCTTTCCTTTCCTTTCCTTTCCTTTCCTTTCCTTTCCTTTCCTTTCCTTTCCTTTCCTCTCCTTTCCTTTCCTTTCCAATGTTAAACATTTGCCAGAGAGTATGTGTGCTCACTGGAGAGAAACAGAGAGAGAAGGAAAGTGAGAAAGCACCCTCGCGGCATGGTATGCCACAATTCCTTCTCCGTCTTACCTTCCTTTTGGAATTCCGAGCACATACACACATACACATGCCTGGCATGTTTATCAAGCTGCTGGGTCCAGGACTCAACCACACAGTTTGTCATGTGGTATACAGCCACCTTTACCACTATACCATAGAATGGCCCTATATTTAGGAATTACTTTCATGACGGTGAGAGAGAGAGAGAGAAGCACTCTATATTGCAAATGGAGTCAGGATGTTTTAGTCTGGCTCCCTCACCTCCTGTCTTATGTTTGAAGGCCACATGGTAGATAATTTATGTTATTAGTTTGCATGCTTGGTATGTAATTGTGACTTTGCTATTTTACACCATTGAATGGCATGTGCGTGTGCGACAGTTTCTTTTTGGCAATGAGCCACTCTTATCTGCATCCCCTTTAAGAGAAAGGGAGCATCTGGTCAGCTGCTCTTTCCTGCTAGCTAGCCCTGCTCTGCTCGGCGTTGCTTCAGTCAGGTGAGCCCTGATGGCCTTGGCTTGCTCAGCCTTGGCTTGGCTTGGCGTGGCTCAGCTTTGTGTGCTGTGAGTTCCAAAAGGGTCTGTGTTTATGAGCTCCAAGAGGGAGGAAGCATTTGTAAGCAGTGCTGTGGACTTTGTGAGCCTACTAGGAGCTTTGAGAGCTCACCTTGAACTCAACAATAAACAGCATGACATCAGTGCCTTTTATCTTTTTCCAACTCCCTGCATCTCTATTCGACCTATCCTTTGGAGGAGCAAAGAACCTTGTAAAACACACTGTTAAAACAGTTTCATGTTTGTTTCTCCCCAGGCCTCTCAGCCAGCCAGGATCTTAGGTATGAAAGCCCAGTGTGTACAGGTTGACCAGGAACCAAACCCATGATCTTCTATATAAAATCAGCATTGATTAAGCAGTGTATCACTGCTTGGCTACCAACCCAGTCCTATATGCCTTCTACTAAGGGCAACTGGGCTATGATAGAAGGTCCAACAAAGATTACAAAAAACTAATTCAATGGCCATGCTATGCTGAAGTATGAGGTATGAGAGGCACTCAACAGAAATGGAAAATACCACCCTTAGCATTTGCAGCACAGCTTCTTTGGCAGCATGAGTGTGGAGAATAAACTTCAGTAGCAGCTTTTTAATAGCTTCCATCATTACAACCACCCCTCACTTCGTTGTTGCTTTGGGGTTGACTCTACTAGGAGACATCGCTAAAAGAGCTGGACTAAGACTGGAAGCCAAGACAATGTCAGACCCCACACAGCATACAGAGGACAAGGTTTGTGCTCATAGCAGAAATACCACTTGGGGATTCTGAGAACTATAATATTTGGAAGAAATGTTAGGGCAGTGCTTGAAGCCTTTGAGGAGAGATGAAAAATGGTATTACATTATTGTGATCTTGATGTACCTTGTATGACCTGAGAAATTCGAGTTGCAGGCATTTTGAGGAGTTTGCAACCTCAAGGACTTTGAGTACAAAGAACTGCAAATGCAACACACATACATAGAAATATTTCAAAAGAAGAATAGTATGTTCTTCAGAGCAGCTTGATCATTAAAATGAATTAATTTAGTGCCTAATGGCATGTAGCATTTGACTGAGGTACGTAGCATTGGCTTGCTACAAAGAGAACTCCCAAATTCAGACTCAAGCCTCCAGGAGAATACACAAATTAATAATACCTGTATACACTATAATGGTCACATAAAAAGTTCAAAGAAATGCACGGATTGTTGGTGCAACATTTCTATCACATATAGGTCATTTTTCCGGGAGGACTGCAAGCTGCTTTAAAGCACATGAATATATTATCCAATTTTCTTGACAATAATAAAAGCTCAGAAATTCAAAATAACAGGAACCAGGACTGTAAGGCTGTAGGAAAATCAAAGGCGCCTAGAAAATTTGATTAACTCAATTTGTCCCAGTTCCTTAGGGAGGCTTCAGAAACCAAAATTACTATTTAATAGTCCAGGTAGTAAATTTGAATTGAAAAGATCTTTCTGACCTTTCTGTACTTGTTTTTGAGACATGGTTTCAACTGAAGGGTCAGAGCCAGTGGAAGAAGAAACATGACAGCATTATTGAGCCTCCAAAATACAAAGACGTTTCCATCACCTCCAAACCTCCACCGTGACTGAAATAAGAAAGCAATAAAAACAAGGATTTGGATAGGAAACTTTGATGTCCTTGAATCAATTCTAATCCTCCTGATCTTGCTGCAGAATGAAATAATGTGAGTCAGTGTGACATAAAGTATTTCTTAGCTTTTGATTTCTATCAAGATCACCTGGGGAGTTTTCTCTAACAGGGATGGCTGACCCTACCCTAGAATTCTTGATACAGTTGTTTGGGGTTGGGGGGGGGGCAAAATTTCATTTCTAACAGATTCCCCGGTGACGTTCATGCTGCTGCATGGGGTGGATGGGAGAGCATATTTTAAATGCCACTTATGAAGTGACTGATTGCCACTGTCTGAATCATTTATTCCATTGGGCTTGTAAAATGATAGTATTCTAATTTAATACTTTTGTTTTTACGTATTAGTGGGACTTCTTCAGTATAGAAGAATGTTATCCGTGAAAGCTTTGTGGTAACTTCTGAATACGAACTAAATCAGAAAGGCAAGATAACTTTCTATTACGTTGATTTTTAAATTTCAGAGTAACAATTAGAGTTTAGCCATTTCCAGTCATGTCCCTTGGGTTCTTTTGCTCTCCAAAGATGTTTATCACGTAAATCACGCCTCTCTGTGGGACACAGTAGTCAAGAGTGTTATACCAATGAGTCTCTCTCTCTCTGTGTCAGTCTTTATCTCTATCTTGATATCTCTTTTTTTATCTATCCACATACTTTTATAACCTATCTTGGTCAATCTCTAAATTTATCTCTATCTCTCAGTCTCTGTCCTATCTCCATGTATCTCTATCTGTCTCTACAATCCCCTTTCAAATTAGAATAACAAATACAAGTGGAATGACTATCTTCTTGATTTTCTAAAGAACCAACTTTGTGTTTTTTTATTACATCTCTTTTCTGCTTTATTATTTTTTGCTTTTACTTTTTGAAAATCTATCTGCTTTCTGTTTATTTCTACTTTTTTATTGGATGTTCAATTAATTTTCTTTTTTATTGATTTTGGTATTTAATGTTAAGGACTTTTCTCCCAGTGCTGCTTTAGATATAATCCCATAGACACTGATGTTAGTTTCTATTATTTTTACTTTCTAGAAATTTCTCATTTATGTTGCCTTCCTCCTCAGCCTATGATGAAATATTTAATAAAGTATAAGAATCTTGAAAAAATAATTTTATTTACTTCATCATTTAATGCTATATATTTTAAATATATTGCATTGTTAAGTACAATGTAATATAAGCTCTATAATATAGTCATAATTTTTGCTTTTTTAAAAAAAAATTGCCACAGGACTCCTGTGCTCACTGGGAGTGGGGGGAGAAAGTGAGAGAGTACCCCCTTGTGGAGGGATGGCTATACCATAATCCCTTCTCTTTATTTTCTCCCTCCTTTCAGGAGTTTGGCATGCATGCCCATGTGTCTGATCTGTTTTTTGTTTTGTTTTTTTTTCTTTTCTTGAAGAGGTTTTTGCTATAGGGTGTGTGTGCTCACCAGAAAGACAGAGAGACAGAGAGACAGAAAGTGAGAAATCACCCCCCAGGGGGTTGGCCACGCTGCAATCCCTTCTCCATTCTCCTCTCGGGATCTTGGGCACGCACGCACACACGCCCAGCATGAGTTTAAGCCACCAGGTCCGGGACTTGAACCGTGGTTAACTACATAGGAGTCCAGTGACATAGCCATTACGTTAACTGCTGGTCCCTGTCTGATCTGTTTTTCAAGCCACTGGGTCCAAGACTTGAACCACACAGTTAGGCATGTAGCATCTAACCATCTTAACCACCACACCACTGGCTGATCCAATTTTGGCTTTAATTAGTCAATTATACTTGTATGTAATTATGAAAACATATATGTGTGTAGCCTCTTATACTCATACCTATATAAACAAACAGAAAATGTTGATGGAACAAAGATCTCTCAATGAATATAAGATGGAAAGGGAGTCTGCAGGGAAAGACTTGAGGTTGTTGTATTTGTTTGAGGGTGAAGGGCCTCTGTATCATTTATTGTTAAACATTTTATGGTGAGAATGTATCTATTATTTGTCCATTTAATTTGAAAAAAAAAAATAGAGAAACAGAAAGCAAGAAATCACCCCCCGGGAGGTGATTTCTCTAGTTGTATGCTTTAATTCTTTCATTTTTAGTGTATCTATTAAAGGCCTTAACTTTGTGATTAACATGAAACTTACAAAAACAACTTATAGTTAAAATAGATTTTAGTTAAAAAATAGATTATAGTTAAAATAGATTTCCAACTGATAACAGCTTTATTTTAATTGTAAAAAAGAGGGGATCCCCACAAACTCCATTACTTCCCTGGATCTAGTTTTGATGTCATTCTTTGCCTATTTTTATGTTGGAAATGTTTTAACAAATTACTGTATTTATTGTTATTTTTATTTGTTTTATCTTTTAATCTTTCTGCTAAGGATACAATTGTTCTATACTCTACACTTGCCATGTTAGAATATTCCAAATTCGTCTGGATTCTTGCTTTTCCCTGTGATTTATATACTTCGGAATGTTTTTGTGCTATATATTAGCATTCTTTCTTTTTCTCTTTCTTTCATCATTCTTTCTTTTTATATTTTCTCTTTTTCTGATTGAAGAACTCCCTTTATTTTTTTTATTTTTTATTTTTGAGAGGTTTTTGCTATAGGGTGTGTGCGCTTGCCAGAAAGACAGGGAGAGACAGAGAAACAGAAAGCGAGAAATCACCCCCAGGAGGGATGGCCATGCCGCAATCCCTTCTCCTCCATTCTCCTCTTGGGATCTTGGGCACACACGCACACATGCCCGGCGTCAGTTTAAGCCACCGGGTCCGGGACTCGAACCACGGTCGACAACATGAGAGTTCAGCAACATAGCCATTATGCTAACTGCTGGTCCCTCCCTTTAATATTTCTTATAATGTGGGTCTGATGTCATAAATTTTCTCAATTTTTGTTTCTTTTGCTAATCTCAACTTCATTTCAGAAGGATGATTTTGTTGGATACAGTATTCTTGGTTGACAGTTTTCTTCCTCTTCTTCCTCTTCCTCTTCCTCTTCCTCTTCCTCTTCCTCTTCTTCTCCTCTTTGAATGCATCCTCCCTCTCCGTTTTGGCTTGCTAAATTCTGTTAAGACATCTGCTGCCAAACCAACAGTAATTTCCTTTGTGTCATTACTTCCTTTCTCTTGCTGCCTTTAGAATAATTTCTTTACCTTTGATCTTTGAGGGTTGGATTATAATATGTCTTGGGGTTATCTATTGAAATAAATCTGACTGATAACCCTTGACCTTTGTGTACCTAGATATTTGTATCTTTCTTTAGCTTTGAAAAATTTTCTGTAATTATTTTTTAGAATAACCCTTCTATGCCCTCATCATTCTCAAGTCCCTCCTTAACACTAATGACACAAAGATTTGCTCTTTTGATGGATCTAAAGGGCCACATAGTTTCTTCATCTGTTCTCATTTGTTTTCTTCTGACTATGTATTTTTCAAATCCTATCTTTGACTTCACCAATTCTTTCTTTTGCTTAATCAATTTTCCTGTTATTACTTTCCAATGCATTTAAAAATAATTATTCATTTAACTTTATTTATTGTTATTATTATTTTAAAATTTGCTATAGGGCATGTGTGCCCACCAGAGAGAGATGGAGAGAAAGAGAGAGAAAGTGAGAAAGCAAGCGGCCAAGTTCTGGACCCAAACCATGGTCAACCATGTTGGAGTCCAGCACCTTAATAACCACGTCTGTGCTGGTCCCCAATGCATTTTTAAAAACATTTTTTATTGTTTATTCACTATAGAATGCATGTATATACACATAAGGATTAGAGTGAGAGAGAGAGAGAGAAGCACCTTCCACAGTGTCCTGTCATGTCTCAATCTCCTTCCTCCAGATTGCCAGCCCATTGGATCTTGGGTACTCATACATGCACTCAGTGTGATTTAGGCTGACTAAGATATATGGTAATGTATTTAATCCTCATAGCAACCACAGAATGTACGTGTTCTTATTGTTTTACTTCAGATTCCCCAGGAGCAGCACCATGACAAGGATTTGTGTAAAAATAGTTTATCTGAGTAATGACTCCAGAAAACATGATAGTCAATTGGGAAGTGCAATAGAGAAGAAAAAAGGCAATTAAAGATGTGTTGTAAGTCAGTTTCCATAATGGGTAACTTTGCAGCCTAATCTTATTGAGAAGCAATGGGATATAGGATAATTCTGAAGAAACCTCAGAGCTACCCTGAACAAGAAGTATAGAAGACAAAGTATCCAACACCTCTGCTCCTTCTAGGGATCTGTTGGATGGGCTGAGCATACTCCAACAGGGGAAAAAAAGAAAGAAAAGTTCTTAGGTCTTTGAGGGCCAGCCTCTCAGTCATCACAGAGCTCCTCAGCTTCACCAGATCTTCCTCACTTAAGCAATGAAGGTATATGGTTGGAAATACAGGTTTTGTGTATCTCATTTCATGAGTTCAAGGCTATCAGAGGATACGAAGCTGGTGGAAAACCACAGCATGGGCCAAGATGCAGGTAGTCATGCTTGTAGGAAAGTTGATGCATCATTAACTTCAGTGGGAATAAATTAAATTTAAAGTGATTTTTCACTTGATTATCATATCCTGAATTAAAAAAAAAAACTTTCTAATAATTAGCCACAAATGTCTAATGTGTTTATCTTTACCATATGCTTTCTGGCCCTGCTAAGTTGGAAGCCTCGAATCTATCAATCGATAAATTGTTCCTGGGTTTTCACTTTAGGGACCAATTAAAAGTATCAACATGTTTTCTTCCATTACACTGGGAATTTTACTTACAGCTGTTGGAATCTGAGCTTCTGAAAGTATGAACCATGATTACCTGGAGAGAAGGCACTTGAGACAATTGGAGGAAAATGGATTCTATTGAAAACTAGTTTATGCAAGCTTAGTGGTCCGACCTGCCCCACTTCATTCAGAGGGCATGTGGTATATAATACAGCTGGCACCACAGCAGGAAAGGTGATGCTCTCAAACCTGGGGGGACAGCCCCTGGCAGATAATCCAAGGACTGGTAATTTATCACTTACTCAGACATGGATCCTCTCGAGGGTCTCCTTTTCCATCTCCTATGCTGTGAGACTTTCCACTGAAGACTTGGATAAATGTTTTCCAGATGGTATCAATCATGGTGTTACCTACTAATAGGAATCAAGGAAAAGTAATTGAATTAATTAGCAAGTCAAAAGGGAAAAAAAAAAAAAAAAGAGGACTGTGTGTGAAAGAAAGAAAAAACCAGAAGGAACTTTGGAGCTTTCAAATCATTTACAGCCAAGGTCATTGAGGGAAAAGGAGGCTTGACTGAACATCAGGAAACCCAGGAACCAGCCCAATGCATGATTCTTCCTAAATCATAGGATTTGGACTCTAGCAGACACAGTTTTGAATCTCAGCTTGGTCTCAAGTATACACAGTGGGCAAGTTATGTGGCCTTTCAGATCCTAAGTTTCCTAGAGCATAAAAGGATAAAATAGTGCAAATTGTATAATACTGTTTTATGGACTGGATGCACGTAACATACAAAGTACTCAGCAAAGTGTCTGGCTACCAGCTGGCTCTCAAAAATAAAATTCTCATCTCTGCCCAATTAAATGACTAGACCCAATTCTACCTCTGTGCTAAATCCATACCACTGCCATTATTGCATCTGGGGCAGAGTTCACTTTCCCATTTCTTGCTTTGTGCTTGAACACATGACTTGTGTGTACCAATATATGTGACTGGAAGTGAAAGTGGGCCAGTTTTGAGACTAAGCCTTAAGAGACATTGTAGCTCTCTTTTTTTGAGAGAGATGTTTGGTACAGAGCATGTGTGCTCACTGGAGACACAGAGACAGAGAGAGAGAAAAAGTGAGAAACCACCCACGCTGCAACCCCTTCTATTCCCCCTCAGGATTTTGGGCAGTCACGTATATGCACCCAGCATGAGTTTCAAGCTGCTGGATCCAGGACTCAGACCACTGTCAGCCGCGTGAGGGCTCATTAGTCAGCCATGTGAGGGTTCAGCACTGTAACCACTATGCCACCTGCTGACCCGGTGGGGGAGGCTGCGCACCAGCAAGTCTGCTGAGGCCATTTTCATGAGTCTCTTACTACTGCCATCTTAGGCTCAGAGAGCAAACAATTACACAATGCCAAAGGCCACAATTGGCTCCCCTTCAAAACCTCACCTTCAAAACCATACTCTGATTGGCCACTAGAATCCCTCAGATTTGCATATCCGGTACCTCATGATTGGTCCACAAAAGCAACCAATCATAACCCACCTTTTAACAGCCAGTCACTGCCCACCAACATTTATATAACCATGATCCCTGGCCCACAATTGCCAGACGACCCCGAAGACCCTGAAGAGTTGTAACACCACATCGTCTCCACGTTGTAACACTGTGTCATCTCCGCGCTGCTCATCCCGTCTCTCACTCCTTCCCTCAGGAAACCTGTTCGACTGTCCTGCGGGTCGGGACATCCCTGAAACATTACATCTTTCTACTTGCCCCTTAGACCTCCACCATCACCATAAGTAAAACAGTGACTGGCTTGCTGGTCCAAGGAGGATAAATAAAATATGGAGCAAGATTGCCCCAGCCAATTGGCAGAGACAGCAAGCCACATTAAACTCAGAACATCCAAACTCCATCTAATATGAAAACATCTGAATGATAATCAATAATAATAGTTTTTAGCCACTGAGTTTTAAGGTAGATTATTTTAGGCTGCAAGGTCTTACATATTATGTCATCTCATATTCCTCCTGAGTTCTATTTGCATCTTTGCCCAGGACTTGTTGTATATCTTTTGCAATATTTATATTAGAGATTAAACCAAGCAAACAGTATACATTACAGACTAAATATATCACAGAAACTAATACTCTAAATTGGCTTAAATCTTTATGTCCCAACTCAGGTGTGTAACAAAAGTAACTTTGTTATGATGAAACCTACTTGTATTACTTTTATTGCAAATCCCCTATTTTACTGGATATTAGAAAAATCTCTCAGTCAGTTAAGGATTTCTCTTCCCTGAAGAGCGTCTAATTTTGGAGGTTTTTTTCATGATCAAGAGGTACAAGAGGTTAGGAGGGGAAAATCTGGACATTTTATTTGGATAGGTCCTGACTGGTAAACTCAGCAGTTTTTTGTTTTGGTTTGTGTCATCAAGAATCTAGTCGTTCATTTTTGGTTAGTCCACTTTCAGAAGTTCATGATTATTTTCAATTTACGTTAGCTTGGAGCTACTCTCAGAATGCAAAAATTATTCTGATGCATCTGCATCTTGTTGGGGTGAAGGACAATAAAATGCATTGATCTTGGATCCGTCTGTCTGGAAGCACTGCATAAACTTCCTACTCCGGGCTGTTGTTCCATCTCTAGATTTTGTAAGAAAGGGGGCATGGAGCCAGCCCTGTAGCTTAGTAGTTAAGGAAGTGAGATCCCACATGGCCAACCACAGCTTAAATCCTAGCCCCGGCAGCTTGAAAAACACACCTCTTGTGCATGTATGCCCAAGACCCTGATAGGGTGGAGAAATGGAGAAGGGATCATGGCATGACTGGGCCCCTTTCGGGGGTGTTCTCTCCCTTTCTCTCTCTCTCTCTCTCTCTCTCTCTGTTTCCCTCTGGTGAGCACACAAGCCCTCCAGGAGTTAAAAAAAAAATAAAGAAGGAAGGGGCATGGGTCCCTTTTGCATAGACTCTCTAGGCCTTCTGAAGTCGTTCTTCTACTGCCTCCTGGATTCAGTGTGGATTGTGGCAAGATGCAATAACCTTTCCCTCGGGAGCCCAAAGGCCACTCAGAATGTTTTCTCTCAGCTTCTCTCCATTTATTTGGCTTTGGGGGATTTTTTCCTAGTGTCAAACCTGAGGAGCTTTACCATTTTTCACTCTAACATCTGACAGATCTGGGCTTTAAAATTGAAAAGCTGGGAAAAGTTTTTTTTTTTGTTTTTTTTTTTTTTTTTTTTTTTTTTTTTTTTTTTTTCCCCTCTTTGGATCATCACTCCCTTAAATCACCAAGTACGCAAAGCTCTAAATGTGGCCTGAGTTGGCCAAAATGCCAAGGGGCAACAGGCAATTAAAAAAAAAAACTACAAATTTACATTGGTTCATATTTTAAAACTACTCTTCTTTGCAATTATGTGTGTTTGTTTTGTGGAATGTGAAACATAATAGGCTAAATACTGCTTTGTGTATGTGTCATGATGGGTTTCTAGTATTTTTCTACTACTTAAGATGTTGAGTAAATAAATGAGTTCATAAATTAGAATTTCTATGTCAACTTTTGGTTCTAATTATGTTTTTTTGTTTGTTTTGGATACTTTTTTCTTTTTTAATGCTTATTCACTGGCTCAGCTGTATTTATGCCTAGATTAACCAAAGAAGTTGCCAGCTGTGATTTTCAAATGTGTTCCAGCTCTACAATGCCAGGAAAATTCAATTATGTACACTAAGGTCATCTCTATAAAGCATAACTGTACTGATATTTAATAGAGAATAGTGACCATCACAATACTTAGCCAATGGCAGGTTGTACCTGCTTAAATTATAATAGCCAAAATAACTATTTATGAAACTGTAATTGTAGTTATATTTACAGCCACTCAAACCAGGCAGTGAGCCAAGCAATGGGTTGGCAATCAGCCTAATTTGAACTGAGCAAGGGTGATTTTGTGCTGCAAAATGTGAACAAAAATATGAGCCATTACAGCATGTATTAAGAGTCCAAATAGAATGGAACCACCCAGAGAGAATAACAGTGGAATGAGTAAGATGGCTTCCCTATATTTACCACAACTTGAAAGTATGCATCAAGTACAAAATAGTATTTTCATACCAGCTGTATGACATTCTCGAGTTATTTTCAGTGTATTATGTTTCTCAAAACATTAATATCCATGAAGTATTTCAGAACTTATATTTGGGGCATTATTGCATGTAAGGGAAAGGATTTACCCCATTCCTTAAAAACTAAATAAGTCAACCAAATTTATAGAGATAATGGTTTTCAGACACTGGACAACAATAGTACAGGAGAGTGAGAGAAGAGAAACAAATGAGATGAGTCTTGTAATTACCAATTTATTGTCTGGAGAGAATTTTCAGGTTGATTTTCAGACAGTGCCGAGAGCCTCCCTGAGATGATAGGAGAGAGCCAAGAATTTGGGAAGCCCAAGTGCCTCTAACTTATGACACAACTAAAAATAAGATCACATCACAGGGAGGAGAGGCCTGCAGAGAGAACTCTGAGGATCTGCAGAGGGTTTATTTTGAGACATACATGTGAGCAAACTGCCTGAGACCAGAAAAGAAATCACCTGGAAGAAGGAGAAGAAAGAAACCCTGTGGTTCACACAGAATATGGAATAGTTTGTGTTCTTCCCTGCTAGAATTGAAAAACCTTGCAATACACAGGCGCATCAGAAAGAGTACTCCTACAGGTATTGTCTCAGCACTGGGTCAGGATTAGCCCTTTAGTCAAAAGGCTTCTCTGATCCTACCTTAAAGTCAGCTTTGGAAGGATTAATTCAAATAACTCACTTTAGAATTATTAATTCTAAATAACTCACTTGTGTCCCAGAGCGAAGCTCAAGAATATTTTATGGTACACAAAACTATCTAGCAAACAACAAGGTAAATTGTATAATGTTTGGGTTCTGATAAAAAATTACCAGGTAGGCAAAGAAGCTAGAAAATATGACCCATCACAAGGAGAAAAAAAAATCAGTCAATAAAAATGGATTAATAAAAGAAATACCAAAAATAGTAGACAATAATGTTAAAATATCTGTTATAACTTATTGTTGCTATTCAGAAAGGTATAATGAAGTATGAGAATGTTTATAGAGAGACAGGAGGTTAAAAAAAAGACACAATGTAAACTTTTAGAAATAAAAAAAGATATCAGAAATGAAGAATGGGATTAACAGTAGATAAATAATGAAGGAAAAATGTTAATGAATAACTAGCAATTGAAATGATCCAAAATTAAAGAGAGAAAAATGACCGAGAAATACTAATTAGAACTATGGACAACTTTAAGATTCCTAATATATATGTATTTAGAATCTCTGAAGTGGGAATGATGGAAAAATATTGAAGAAATACTTTCAAAAGTAATCCAAATTTAATTAAAGCTATAAATCCTCAGCTACAGGAATCCCAAAGAACCCCAAGCACAATAAAACTACTTTGAGGCATATTGTAAGAAAATTATTTAAGTCAGTGATTAAGAGGAGCCTTAAAAATGGAGAGAATAGATACATTAAAAACAAAACAAACAAACAAAAAGAAACAAAAAATTACCTCAGACTGCCCTCTCTACTTTCTCCGCCATCATGGTATATGTAGGCACTCAGTTCTTCACCATGTCTTCTCACAAGACTTTCAAAATCAAGCAGTTTCTGGCTAAAAAACAGAACCAAAATTGTCCCATTCTCTAGTGGATTTGAATGAAAACTGTTAATAAAATCAAGTACAACTCCAGGAGGAGACACTGGAGAAGAACCAAGCTGGATCTCTAGGGAACTGGACAGGATATGGCCTACATATTTATGCTGTATCAAGGTCACTATGGTCTTGTCATATTAAACTGAAAATGGTCACCACTGCCTGGACACTTGAGGGTGTTTTATTGGGAAAAAAAATGATGCTTCACTTTGTTTCTAAGTTCTGCATTGTTAGGCAGCTTCAGTAATTAATATGTGAGATCTTTCATTTGAAAAATTAAAAAAATGCCCTCAGACTTCTTTTAGAAAGAATGTATATTTTGTGGTGGTAGGGCAACATCTTCAAAGATGTGAAAAATGTTTAAATTTAGAGCTCTACTTCCAGTGAAAATACCTTCATAATTGAAGGTAAAATACAGATTTTATAAGACATATGAAAGCTGAAAGTATTATCAGCAGACCTCAAGTATAAGAAATGTTAAGAGAAGTCCTTTGAAGAGAAAATAATGATACCAGATGCAACTTTGATCTACCCAAGAATAAAGAGAACCCATAATATATAAATATACAGATAAAGATAAATACTTTTTAATTTTATAATAATTTACTGCTTAAATATAAAATAATAATACATTGTAGGGTATATATCATGTAGAAGTAAAATGCATATCAAACAGCACAAAGCTAAAAAAAGGGAAAGTGGAAAAAGACTATTAGAAGCTTCCTATTTTATAAAGGAAGTGGTATAATATTACTTAAACATAGACTATGACAAGGTAAAGTTGGGAGCAGCAGATGGCATAAAGGCTACTTTGCTGGACTCCCATGAAGTTGACCACAGTTCAAGTCCCAGACCCAGTGGCTTAAACTCATGCCAGGTGCATGTGCATGCGTGCCCAAGATCCCAAGAGAAGAATGGAGGAGAAGAGATTGCAGCGTGGTCATCCCCCCAGGGGGTGATTTCTCACTTTCTGTCTCTCTCTCTGTCTTTCTGGTGAGCACATGTGCTCTATACCAAAAGCCTCTCCAAAAAATAAATAAGGTAAAGTTGTATCTAACAAATTATAAAGAATCATTAGTTTTTTTAAAAAAGTTTACCTAATAAGCAAATAATGAAGATAAAATGACATAAAAATATTTGGTTATTCCAAAAGAAAGCAAAAGATTAAGAAGGGACTAACAACTAGGTTTAAAAAAATATAAATGAATAGCAAAATATTATATATATTTGGTCATATCAATAATCACATTAAGTATAAACAATCTAAAACTGTCAATTAAAAGGCAAAGATTAGGTTGTTGGATAAAAATTCAAGGTCCAACAATATGATACCTACACGTAATATTCTCAATTACAATGGCTCAAATATGTTGAAAGTAAAGAGGAAGTAAAAAGACATACTAGTGTAAGTTTAGTTCAACAGTTGAAAAATCAATCAATGTAATTTAACCTTACATTTATAAACTTAAAAAAAAGATGATCAAATGATCACAACCAATGTAAAGAAAAAAGTGATAAAATCTAATATTCATTCATGATAAGAAATCTCAGCAGAGTAAGAATGGAAAGGAACTTTCCTATCCTGATGATGGACCTCTACTAAAGACTCGTATCACACTTAGTATTAAAAAAATAAACACTGGAATAAAGATCAAAAACAAGAAAGGATAGCTGTTCTTTCTTTTTCCTTTCTTTTCTTTTTTTTTTTTTTTTTTTTGGCTATAGGATGCATGTGCTCACCAGAGAGAGACAGAGACAAAGAGAGATAAAGAGGAAAGTGAGAAATCCTCACCCACCCCTATCCCCAGGGGCTTGGCCCATGTAATTTACCAGTTTAAAAGTGGTTATTAGTTTATTTGCAGAGTTGTGAAATTATTGCCACAATCAATTTTAGAACATGCACATCATCTCCAAAACAAGCCCCATATTCTTTAGCAGTCAGTACTCCGTCCCTCCTATACTTCTCTATCTCCTAAAAACCTTAGCTAATCAATAATCTACTCTGTCTCTATAAACTCTATAAACCTTAGATAATCACTAATCTACCGTCTCTATTATACACATTTCCTATAAATGAATTATATAATATAGCAACTTTAGTAACTGGCTTCTTTCACTAAGTAGAATGTTTTTAGGTTCATCAATATTATAGCATGCCTCAGTACTTCATTTCTTTCTATGGCCATATATTTCATTGTATGAATGCAACAGATGAGCGGATGGACATTTGGGCTGTTTCTACTTTTGGTTATCATGAGTAATACTTTTATTAACATTTGTGTTACAATTTTGTGTGGGCATATGTTTTCACTTTAATTGGGTAAATACCAAAAGTGGAATGTGCAGTCATATGGTAACTCTATGTTTAATGGTTTGAGGAACTACCAAACTGCCAGACTGTTTTCTAAAACAGCTGCACTGTTTTACATTCCCACCAGCAGTATACAAAGCTTCCAACTTCTCCATATTCTTGCCAACAGTTGTTATTGTCTGTCCTTTTGGTTATAGCCATCCTATAGATGCAAAGTGGTATCTGCTTATAGCTTTGATTTTGAATTTCTTTACTGACTAATGATGTTATGTGTCTTTTCATTTGTTTATATTCATTGAAGATATGTCCTTTGCCCATTTGTAATTCAGTCTCTTTTACTATTGAGTGATACTCTTTTTTTAATTATTATTAAAGAATGTATTTACTGGATATAAATGCTGGGTCAAAAAGTTTGTTTAAGCACATAAAAATTTGATTCCAGAAAATTACCACTAGGCAAATATCACAGTAAAAGTTGTCACAGACAAGATACTATAGACAAATATTGAAAGTCTGAGGAAAAACAATATACTTGCATAGTCTCAGAGGATCTCCCCACAAGAAGACACTTTTAATTACTAAGGGAAAAGCAGTACATTTTCAGTGAGGGAACATTACTATATTCAAGCAATGAAGGCTAATGTCGCCAGGGATGAGACATCGACACCATGAGCTTCCTGACACTGCACACTGAGAAGAGGACACCACCACTTCGGGCACACTTGCCCAAGCTGACGTGCTCATTTTCCTGACTGCACTGACTGCACTGGTCAGACGTATGTACATATCTCAGATTCCTCAAACAGTATCATTTAAATGTATGCCGTTTATTTTATGTCAAGTATACTTTAATGAAAAAGAACACCTTTGTGAAAGTACACCTTTACAAGATAGTATTTAATGAAAAAGAAATAGCTTGTTCTGCATAGACTACCACGATCACCAAAACCCACTTTGTATTCCAACTGGACACACAGTTGAACTACATGACAAATATATTTGCATTTCTCTGCAGCCAAATCACTGAGTTCTGGCCAGTCACATCAATGCAATATGGCTGAAGAGATGAGCATCATTTCCAATCTGGCTTAAACCATGTGTAAACTAAGTGGTGATTATTCATAGAACTCTAAGCATGACAAAGACATGATATGAAAGAAGCCAGCAGCCTGGATAACTGTTTGAAGCAGAGCTGCCTAAGAGATCCGTGTAACTAGATCTACCCTCCCTGGACTATTGAGAGAGTGGAAACTAAATGTTCATTTGAGGAATTAAGAGGTGGGGTTTTTTCTATTGTAACAGCTGGCATTATCTTAAATAAACAGAAAAATTGATTCTCAATTTTAGGTGGTGCTATGATCAAAATAAAGGACTGAAACACATAGCATTATCTTCACAAATAGGGTGATAGTAAGGAAAAAACATAGAGGGCTATATATTTGGAGTTTTGTTATGCTCACTTGATAAAATTTTAACCTGTGATAACTTGGAAAAGAGATTCTCTTGTTAAGCATTTATCAATGTCTGCCTTTGTATTCATGTCACCTTCTCATCTGTGTGGCGTCAGATGACTTCTCTCTTATCAGAATATTTGTGATTGCATGTGGACAATACGTGGACAGTCCAGGATAAGCTCATCTCAGAATTTTTTACTTAATCTATGAAGACTTTTTTTATTTTCCAAATAGATGACATTTATAGGCTCCATGCATTAGGACGTGGTATCATTGGATGTCATTATTCAATCTACTACATAGACAAAGTTTTAAATCAACCATTTTCAATATGTTCAA